>CM074719.1:448209303-449409303 GCA_037306005.1 Rhinophrynus dorsalis | reverse complement strand
TACTATGTGCAAATCGCCCTGTCATTCTGGATACTTTTGTTTAGTCAACTTATACTTGCATTCCAGATATTTACTTATCATGTATGTATATGGTATTGAAATGTATGCTATTTTTGTACTCAACTTGATATGTCTGCTTATGTACCATAGGGCATATGTATAGAGAGATAAGTAGTGTTCTTCTGGGTTAGGCTACCTACAATAATGGCAATGAATTGAAATTGTCATTTATTTTAATGAGACTTTTCTGACCACTTGGGCAAGTGGTTTTCAATCTAACACACCATTTGGAATTGTAGGGGCACATGTAACATTTTATAGGTCACTTGTCAATGATATAATGAAGGTAAAGAGACACAAATCTATCTATCTATCTATCTATCTATCTATCTATCTATCTATCTATCTATCTATCTATCTTTATTTTAAGTCTCACAATCAAAATAAAAAACAACCATATTGTTCATAATAGTTTATATAAATATACGTGTAAAATGAAGCAATAACACTTTTGTAAAAGCCTTTGTTAACAAAAGAGGCACCTTACATGGATGTATGTGGCACCACCATTGTTAAGAACTACTGCCTGGGGCACAGAAGAGTTCTCTGGTACATTACTTCACAATATATTGCAGACCTCTGGTGTGTTCAAGGGTCTGAGAGCTAAATTTGACTCCAGGGGGATTTTTGTTTGTCCTTATGTCAGGGGCACATAACTTGTTTACAGGATGTCATCAGTTAAACACAAAATAATGTTATTAACCTAGAAAGATCCTTCAGAATGAACAAGCCTTGATTTAATCACATCTAATCATGTGGAGGGGTCCTGGCTCCCTGGGATAGTGGATTATTGAGGAATAAGAATAGGTTTGTGCACCTCTGACCTTTGGTGTAGCTGGTTTGCTCTATGGTGTTATAGTCCAGTTCAGAGATTACTGATTGCCCTTTCTGTGGCCTGATACAGTATTCAGTCCAGATCTTGATCTACTTTATATACTAGTATCTTCCTTGCAGTGGTGCTTGCTCAAAGCTTCCTGTTTGGCCTTGTTCTGTGTATGCCGCAACTATTTGCTCCTGCTTTCCAGTTACTGACCAGGGGCTGGATTCTATTACAGGTGTTAATTTTATCTCTGCTTTTATCTCCTGTTTTCTCTATAGACTTCAATAGGATAATGTTTGATAAAACAGGTGTTAAAGGGATAGTAATACTTTGTTTTAACTTTATTTTATTTTGTAGGCATTAAAAAAACATGAAAAATGATATGTCTTATCTCTCAAACCTTTATGGTTTATGAGATATTCACAAGCAAAGTTTCCCCCTCCCGCCCCTTTTACCTAGTGTAAGCAATCTCTTCTCAGATGTGGAATGCAGTCCATAGACCAGACAGATAACAGAAGGAGACACTCTTATTCCTATGAAAACAATGAAGGCCCTGCCCCCCTTGACAAGCTTTTCAGGTTTTTCCCTTATCTTAATTGAAGATTGTCCCTCTCTGCAGTCTACCTGGGCACCTCCCTTCTGCACTGGCTGAACAGTGTGACATCAGTAAAAGGGGCGGGAGGGGGACACTTTGTCATTGAATTACTCTGGAACTACAACTCTGACAGAATTGAAATAACACTCTCCAAAGTCCAAATACTATGACGATTAATCAGTGCTGCTTTTATTATGAAACATTACTATCCCTTTAACATTTAGCATCTGCAATAGAATCTAGCTGCAGATTTTGTTCCTGACTACTCTTTTTTGGCTGTTTGCTTCTGCATTAATACACTGCTTCTGTTCCAGTTCTGTTGTTTAATCAGCCCTGTTCCAGACCATAGTATTGTTTGTTGTTTGTGCTAACATTTATCCACCATTGTTGTACTAATCTTGCTCCAGTCCACTGTATTGTTCACTGCATGTTCCAGCATGCTGTTACTAAACCAGTCCTCTTGCTGTACTAGTCCTCTTCCTAAACACAGTATTGGCTGCTGTTTGTTCCTGCATTGATCCACTGTTGCTGTACCGGTCCTGCTCCAGTTTTCAGTATTGTTTGCTGTCTATTCCTGCATTGAACTGCTGTGCCTGAATCAGTCCCGTTGATGGACCAGTCATGTTGCTGAATCTACCCAGCCGAACCTATTCTTGCCTTCACTGCTTTATTACTTGTTGAAGTTCTGCCTGAGGCTATTGAACCAGTACTGTTCCATTCCTTTGGCGTGCTGCACAATTGGACTTGGTCACGACATTTGTGTTTGATTCTGCTTCTCATTAGCTGTTGTAGAATATTAAGGGTCATCATACTTATAAGCATTTGAGAGGCTGAGTCCAGTTCAGGTGGCTTTTCAGGTGTGCTGCTCTTGCTGGTTTCCTCAACACTGCCACCAGTGTTCTGATCTTGCACTGCATCTTGACTCCAGCAAGTCAACCTTGTGTCCAGTCTCTGCAATACAGCTGTACGTCAGCTACTTTCTCTAGTGTTCAGTTCCTTTAATGAAGTTTGTCTAATCCACTCCTGATATTTGCTGCCTGAAAATAGGCTCGTAAACTCCACCTGTGATGATTTCTACAGTTCCTACCCAGTCATCCTGAGCACTGTATGGCTCAACTGGTCTGTGCTATCCAACCTTGCAAATGGCACCTTTACATGCTTCAGTCACAGCAAGGATTAGCAGTGGCCTATCTATACTCTCAAGGTCTGGACTTTACTATCACTCTCCAGTATCCTGCGGTTCACAGTGGCAACTGAATTTAGATACTTGTTCTTCTGTACCAGACATTCTAACATGGTGTTTCACTTTGGTGTAAATTCTGTATTAAACCATTTGTATATGGATAAGGTGGATTACTTTTGGGGCAAGCCAAGACAGAAAAAGTCCCAAAATTTCATTTGGCTTGGATGGAGATTTTGGCCTTTGGGAGCTGGGGACATCTGAACCACTCATCATTATACACCTCCTTCATGTTGTAAATGTAATAATATTGTAATCATTTTTTTTTAATTCAGAGACCTTCTCATTTTAAATAAACAATTATAACTGTGGATGATTATTATAAATACTGAAAAAGCTATTTGGATAACATATCATCTGAAGAACAGGATATAAATGTATAAAAGTACAGATCATTTGTAGGTGTTAATGTCCCTTGTGCATGTCCATAGAGTTGCATGTGCAAAAGGCTTGAATGTGTGTACATGCAATATGAAAATCTTTTTTCATAATTTATGCCTGTTTCAGTTACAACTGATGGTGAACCTAGGTGGTCTGCAGAACATTTAGTACATTAGCCCCATAGTGTTAATGGAATACATTCATGTGACTGATGAGTAGGTAGCATTTTATTCTATTTAATATACTTATTAGGGATATTACTGGTAGCTTTCAGGAAAAGCTGTGCCTTTTGGAAGATTATACAAATATAGGCAACATTGATGACATTCTCAGGAAGTGGAGAATGTCAAATTAATTTTGTTTTAAAAATGTTACAGAAATGGATGCAATGGAAATGAAAGCATATTAGCATAAGCTAATGTTTTAAATGAATGTAGGCAACTAATGCAGTACAATAATGGGAAAAGCTATAGAGTAAAAAATATAAGAAATGCATCAACAGAAGGAACGAAAATGTTTTGTGATACTTGTGCCAAGAGACAGGCACAGACAGTGTGGAAGTGTATGAATATTTCCTCTTTGCTTTGGCTTATGCCATATACTAAGAAGGCACATTTGAAATCAACTGTATCTTCTTCCATGGTTATGCTACAGTGGTGATGGTAAGAGTGTACTTTTATTGGGAGGTTGCACTGCTGGAGCCGTGTGCTGATATGCATCAAACATGCTTATACACTGTACTGTATTGTATTGTATATATTGTATATTTATTTATATAGCGCCAACCAGTGTACTTGGCACTTTACAGTTTACATTTAATATAGAAGGGGTACAATAATTGTGGTGATTAAGTGCTTAAAAAAGACAATCATAAGGGGAACAACAGGTGAGTATACATTAGGATAAAAAGACCCTGCCCCATACAGCTTACAATCTGAGTACAGAGTTTTTAACCATACTAATGTGCACATTAAATGAACAAAGAGGACATATTTGTACATTCCCCTGCATACATGTAACCCAAGGGAATTGGTCCAAAGTTTTTGCTGCCCCCTTTGTGCAGGATTTTTACACAGATGAATATGTATAGCAAAAAGGCTAACAGATTTGTACATTCCCCTGCATCTATATACCCACAGGGGAAGCAGTCCAAAGTTTTGTGCCCCCCTTAGTGCCTTGAAGTTACTTTTGATAAATGCAGATTATAATTTGTAACAGTCCGGGTACTTTTGCACTGTTCATAGCTAATATGTTCTAAATAAAAAAATTTTTGTCACAGTCCTAATACAAAATAAAATATTGCAATCATTTCCAAAGTTAATTTGTATCACTGATATTGCCATTATATTTTGCTGTTACACTGGATTAAGTGATGCTGTACAGCCTGGAAAATTGTAGGCTTCCTGATAACTATTAAATAGGGGCTTTTGTACAAATTAAAAAAAATCATATAATAATCATATACAAACCATATAGAAATAATATAATTATTATTTACATATTTTGCAAATTACTTCACTGTTCTCGCTGTACTAATTTACCTGGATTTTTGCTCTCCCCTTATAGAAGATTATGCACAATCCTGTAACTTTACTACATTGCATTTCATTGTAAGTACTAAACGACATTAATTTCTATTTAGTTTGGGAAACATCACATGAAAGTTATATTCACAAATTTAGCATAAAGTCACGAGAAAAGAAAGAACAGTGAGAGAAATCTGTTCACCTGTTGATCTCTAACTGATGTTTTTTGTTATTGTTGTTGCTATGCTTGATTTGTTTTTGTTTTTGACAAATTATAACAGTTATATCTAGGAGAGGCTGGCATAACAACAGATGTTGCAAATGGAAAAAAATATATATAAATAATACTCTACAGAGGTGGTATTAATTTTACTGATTTAGTTACACATTGCTTGTCATTGTTATTTAGAAGCAATTTGTATATAGTGTACACTACAGTGACCATATTAGGACATCTATTCTTCCTTCTTCCTCCTTCCAAACCTCTATCAATCATACTTCCACATACCAAACTCCCTCCTTCATGGTTCCAAGAAACCAAGGCAGCTGTGATCCAAGTTCCTTCCTGATCTGGCTGTTATTTCTGTGTCAGAGTCTGGGGAGTGAGAAGGAAGCAAAATTATGTGTGATTGACTGGGAAGACACAGGCCACCTTGCCGTGTTAGACTATATAGACCACCTTGCCATATTATACTATATATCGACCACCCATCAGGTTTGACTACATTGACCACCCATTGTGTTTGACTCCTTTGACCCCTCAAGCATCAACTAGTGGTTCCTGCTTCCTGTTCCTTCCTGCCCCAGTGTTTTCAACAGAGACAACCATACTGCTGCTAGGTTTACCCTTGCTGATTCCTGACTTGGTGAGTAGCTGCTGTATCTAGGGTTGTCATCCAGCTATCTGTCTTGGAGGCCAGCAACTCTAACCGGGTCTAGGTCACAGTAAGGCTTCCCTAGAGCAGCCCCCTCTAGCTATCTACACTCTCTACTTTAACTACCCAATTAGCTCACATTAGCATCTTGCTCACTGAGGCGTACTCAATAGCTGTTTTGTTGCCTGTTATCTGTTATACATATTAATGGCAGTCTGTTTTCTCTTTGTTGAGACTCCATTCTGCAAAGTAACATCCAGACTGCTTACATTGGGCATTCCATAGTCAGAGCATCACACATTCAAATACATGAAGAGATTCAACAAAGTGCACGAGGCAAGTAACAGGCGTAACAATGTTACTACAAGAGGCCATTGTCTAAATCAGAGGGACAGAGGTTTAGATGTAATGTAAAAAAGTTTTACATTACTGAGATGGTGGTAGATAAGTGGAATAGTCTACCAGCAGAAGTGGTAGAGGACAATACAATGAGGGAATTTAAGCATGCATGGGATACGCATAAGACTATGCTGAACATAAGAAAAGACCAAGGACCAAATAAAGTTTGCATTGTTTACAGATAGTCACAGTAGATGGGCCAAATGCTTCTTATCTGGCATCAAGTTACATGTTTCTATCACTTTAGGGGCATGCAGTTGTTCCTGGCACTGCAGCATTTACAGCTTCACCAAGTTTTTTAAATTGCAAACAAGAAGTAGCAAGAATCATAGTGCAGAGTGCTGATTGAGGGAAACCTCCAACGTATACAGTTAGGGAAAAAATTATTTGATCCCCTGCTGATTTTGTACATTTGCCCACTGACAAATAAATGATCAGTCCATAATTTTAATGGTAGGTTTATTTGAACAGTGAGAGACAGAATAACAACAAAAAAATCCTGAAAAACGCATTTCAAAAAGTTATAAATTGATTTGCATTTAACTGAGTGAAATAAGTATTTGACCCCTTTGCAAAACATGATTTAGTACTTGGTGGCAAAACCCTTGTTGGCAGTCACAGAGGTCAGACGTTTCTTGTATTTGGCCACCAGGTTTGCACACATCTCAGGAGGGATTTTGTCCCACTATGCTTTGGGAACTCGAACCTTCAGCTCTCTCCACAGATTTTCTATGGGATTAATGTCTGGAGACTGGCTAGGCCAATTCAGGACCTTAATGTGCTTCTTCTTGAGCCACTCCTTTGTTACCTTGGCCATGTGCTTTGGGTCATTGTCATGCTGGAATACCCATACACGATCCATTTTCAATGCCCTGGCTGAGGGAAGGAGGTTCTCACCCAGGATTTGACTGTACATGGCCCCGTCCATCTTCCCTTTGATGTGCTGAAGTTATCCTGTCCCCTTAGCGGAAAAACACCCCCAAACCATATTGTTTCCCCATGTTTGACAGTCGGGATGGTGTTCTTGGGGTCATAGGCAGCATTCCTCCTCATCCAAACATGGCGAGTTGAGTTGATGCTAAAGAGCTTCCACCCAGTTTTCCTCTGAATCATCATGGCAAACTTCAGACGGGCCTGTACATGTGCTTTCTTGAGCAGGGGGACCTTGTGGGTGCTGCAGGATTTCAGTCCTTCACGGTGTAGTGTGTTACCAATTGTTTTCTTGGTGACTATGGTCCCAGCTGACTTGAGATCATTGTCATGATCCTCCTGTGTAGTTCTGGGCTGATTCCACACTGTTCTTATGATCACTGAAACTCCACAAGGTGAGATCTTGCATGGAGCCTCAAACCGAGGGAGATTGACAGTTATTTTGTGTTTCTTCCATTTGCAAATAATCTCACCAACTGTTGTCACCTTCTTACCAAGCTGCTTGGCAATAGTCTTGTAGCCCATTCCAGCCTTGTGTAGGTCTACAATCTTGTGTCTGACATCCTTGGACAGCTCTTTGGTCTTGGCCATGGTGGAGAGTTCGGGATCTGATTGATTGATTGCTTCTGTATACAGACGTCTTTTATACAGGTAACAAGCTGAGTTTAGAAGTACTCCCTTTAAGAGAGTGATCCTAATCTCATCTTGTTACCTGTATAAAAGATACCTGGGAGCCAGAAATCTTGCTGATTGATAGGGGGTCAAATACTTATTTCACTCAGTAAAATGCAAATCAATTTATAACTTTTTTGAAATGCACTTTTCAGGATTTTGTTGTTGTTATTCTGTCTCTCACTGTTCAAATAAATCTACCATTAAAATTATAGACTGATCATTTCTTTGTCAGTGGGCAATCGTACAAAATCAGCAGGGGATCAAATAATATTTTCCCTCACTGTATCTTGTTGCCTGCAGTTAGCTTTGACAAAGGTACACTGATAAATTAATGAGCTTTACTCCCAATTTTGTAATTTTTTTAAGGCTCCGGTTGGTAAAACAGAATATGATTACAGGGATGCTCTTGCTTTTAAGTTGCACAAATATTTGTTAGTGGTGTTATGTGGACATTTTTATTGATGCCACATGTGAGTGTAAATGCTAATACATTTGAATTATTGACTGTCATATTTTGGGAATGCACACTTTTCTCATTAATGCAAATATGGGATCTCTGAAATTCCATCTTCTGCTATGTAGAACAATAATCAAACATTGTATCAATCCCATAGGTGTCCATGGCGACCCATTATCACGGTGCCCATGCTATGTGGGTGACATTCTATCAGTTTCCTCTATTGATCTCGCCCATTGGTTGAAGTGACTTGTCCCTTGTCACTTATCCAGTGCCCTTTCATGGTGTTTCTGTACCAGCACTTGTTCCTGTATTTCGTGTGATCTCTGTGTACCGACCCGGCCTGCAAGACGACTCTGCATCTTGTTCCTGCCTGTGTACTGACCCAGACTGCCTGACTATTCTGCATCTCGTTCCTGTCCTGTGTACCGACTCGGATTGGCCGACATTCCTGCTCTGTGTACCGACCCGGCCCGGCCTTATCCGGCCACCGGTTGGGGTTGTGACAGGATCCTCGCTGTCTCTGCAGTCTAGTCTCCATTGTATCAGTGTCGCCCAGGCGACATTGCTGTGTGTTCCTTCCATCCATGCAGTCCCCAGTTAGGTGCCTTTCCGGGCAAGTCGCTCTAGTCTCCGTTACTGCTACGGCAGTCCACAAGTTGCCTTGTCTCTGTTACTGCTACAGCAGTCCACAAGTTGCCTTGTCTCTGTTACTGCTACGGCAGTCCACAAGTTTCCTGGTCTCCGTTACTGCTACGGCAGTCTCCAAGTTGCTCTAGTCTCCGTTACTGCTACGGCAGTCCACAAGTTGCTCTAGTCTCCGTTACTGCTACGGCAGCCCACAAGTTGTTCTGGCCTCCGTTACTGCCACGGCAGTCCACAAGTTGTTCTGGTCCCATTACTGCTTGGGTATTACTCAAGATTGTGCTCTCTCTTCAAGACTGAGCTTCTTAAAGGGCCTCGTGCTATTAGGGCCTGTCAGTTCTCCCGGCCTAATAATTACCCATTCAGTGCTGTCTAACTTGAGTATCCCACGAAAACTGCCTGACCTATGTCAGTATATTGTATGCTGTATTACTTGTATATACTGGACCCGTTTGGGCGTACTTCATTGTAACCTGTCCTGTGTCTGTACTATATTGCTGATATATTACTGGACCCATGAGGGTTATTGTTATTACAGCTGTTCAATAAAACTGTGTTTTAGCCAAACCTACTGTGTCTGTGTGTCAAACAAACCGTTACATCCACACCAACTCCACCGCTACACCACCCAGCACCTTCAGGCGCCGCTAGGTGATCCAGCGGCAGAGCCAGCACCAGCACCCACGGCACATACATGTTGAGAACAAAGATTACAATGGAGAAAAAAAAAAACACCACACACCCCCACATCTATCAGAAGTAAGCCAAGCAATGCACTGGAGGGATTAATGAGACATGCGGACCCGCCACTCTCACCAAGCATTAGATAAACAATTCCCCAATCAGGTGGCCAATAGGTGGTATAGTATAGTGTAAACTAAGCATATCACAGATGAGAGCAGAGCTTAGAATCCCAGAGGAACACCCCAGAAGCGGCCATAGTAACCGCGCCCTAAAGTATCCACCCAATATAGAGCCTAGGAGATCCACTAGTACCCCCCCACAGTGCTCCTCATATCCCCAGAGTGCGCCCCACAGCTCTTACAATTAAAGGGTACATCCGTGCAGCCATGATCAAAATCTTTCATCCCCCCATAAATTAACAGGTCTAGTAACGCGCAGGTCCACACATCACATCCCCTCATCACTTATCACATAGCTCCAAATCAGGGTAATTAAGAAATTATTAATAGACATGTATAACTCTGCAGCACACATCCCCACCCCGTGAGATGTACCCCACAGAGCACAATCGCACACACATCAGCATCTATGCACCGAGGTTATGCACTCAACACACCAATGTATTGATCCCCACACCACCCACCCCCCCACAAACAAAATCAATAACTATCAAAGGGTATAAGTCTCGACAGTCCATAGAGCATCAACAGAAGTATAACAGTGAGCCTCCAATTACAGATATTACCACATCTACAAGGCCTCGATCCAGCTCATAGCCTCAACTTCAGATGTAAAAAAGGATGTAGTTCCATTATGAGTTACACAAAGTTTGGCTGGGTATAACATGGCATATGAAATTTCCTTTTCTTGTAACTTGCGCTTCACTTCCTGAAACTTCATTCTTTGACGTTGAACATCCATGGAAAAATCAGGATAAATGGAAATACAGGCATTACCATGCATGATAGGGCCATTCAGGAGAGCCATTCTCAGTATTGCATCCCTGTCCCTGTAATTGAGGAGCTTGGCAATCAGGGTTCTTGGAGCTGCCCCTGGGGGTGGTCGCACCAAGGGATTTCTGCGCACTCTCTGCACCACAAACGAACCAGAAAGTCCTTCTGCACCCAACTTCTCCTTCACCCTGTCCTCCAGGAACCGCTCAAGGTTACGGTCTTCACTATTTTCCAGTAATCAAATAATACGAATATTACAGCAACGTGACCTGTTTTCAAGGTCATCAGCTTTTTTCTGTAACGCTCTAACCTGCTGCCTCAGTGATTCAAGCGATTCAGTAATGGGGGGTAGAGAGTCCTCCACCGTGGAAACCCTTCTCTGAGTATCCAACATTTTCTCCCTCATATTTTGCTGATCAGCTCGGAGCAAATTCAGTTCCATTTGTACAGAATCAATTTTATTGGTTAGAACATTTTGACAATTAGAGATGGCCGCCATCAGTTCTGCAAAATGTGAATCAGAGGACTCCCCAGCATCAGACGAGTGATCAGGTGAAGACGGGGCTGAAGATTGTTCCATAATGGCCTGAACCTCACCCTCTTCCATCTGTCTCCTGGAGAATTGACTAAGTCTGTTTTTAATATCCCCTGATTTAGACTTTTTACCCATCATAGCAATTAACAGGAACAGAGCAGCACTATGTTAAGTATCGTAGTAGATCAAGGCCGTGCAATGGGAGTGTAGACACCCTGGGACATCTGTGAATTATTACTCCATAGGAATCAGAGTATCCAGAGCCATGATACAAAGATAAGATCAAGTAGAAGTAACACCAGGGTGGTGAGTAACCTTAATTATACATGGGATAGGAGGGGGTCACATATATAAGGCAGAAAGACAGACAGGCATTGGAGCATGTAATGATGATTTCCCTGTAATGCAAACAAATATGTGCAAGTCGGAAGCATAGGCATCAAGCTCCCCAGGGACTAAAGGCTCAACTCCTCACAAGACGAACAGGGCCTCCGATGTACACTGAGCAGTAGTTCCTGTATCTCCACAATGGCGAAAGGGGCAAAGGCAGCATCAGAGAATTGAATGGCCTAATTTTTTTTTTCCTTTCCCCTTTCTCTCTCTTTTTCCTCTTTTCCTTTCCTTCTCTCCTTCTTCCCCCTTCCCTCTTCTTCTGTTTTATAGTGGCAATTGACTTAAATTTTACATGGGAAAGAAGGGGTCACATGTAAGGAGAGAGGACAAACAGGGACTCAGATCATATATCTCAGATAATTGCTTGTGAGCTGAGAGTGTAAACGCCAAGCTGAGGGAATTCTACACTGTACTGGTATGTGGGAAGAACAGTGCAGCTCCAACTATAATCAAGTAGATAAGGATCACAGAAAATTGGCTGAGTGCTTTAATCATACATGGTATAGGCAGGGATCACATACATGGGAGAGAGAGACAAACAGGGTTTCAGATGAGTGTTGGCCAACACGATATTTTCAATAAGCCACGCTGCAGGACCCAGTGCAGCAAATCTAGTGTTGGATGGTACCTAGGATAATTATTTTTTTTTTATTAAATGTCCCCAAATACCAGTCAACAAAACCCACACAACAAATTCACTGTTCAACTGATTCTTTCCCTAGACTCCACCCACCAACACAGGCACCCTCCTCAGACTCTTTTTATACCATGTCTTATGCGGGTTTTTTTAATTGTATTTAGGATTTATTTTTTATTAACTGTCCCCCCCATCCAAGTAAATAAACCCCCAAAAAAACATTCACTGTTCAACTGATTCTTTCCCCACATTCCCCCAACACAATCACATTCTAGCCTCTTTTATACTATGCCTTTGGAAAATAAAATAATATTTGCTATGTGTTGTGTGTAAATTCAATGTTTCCATTGACTTCAATGGAATAAGCTAAGAGAAAAAAGCAGAAAAACAGCAGTTTTAGTGGGAAATTATTTGCCAAGTGGGAAGTGTCATTATTCGCCGATTTCAGTTTGAGGCGAAACTTTTTGCCCATCCCTACTTAGATCCTCCAGTCCCTTTATTAGATTTGTTGCATGTTTCTGTACTTTTTACAGTTCAATAATGTATTTTTTAAGAACTGGTTTGCCAAAATCTACTCCATATTTTAGATGAGGCCTTACCAAGGATTTATATAGAGGTAGGATTCTATTATCTATGCCTCTTTTTTATGCAGGATAGTACCGTGTTGTCTTTTGCAGCAGCTGAGTGACTCTACACGCATCCATGAAGTTTATCATCTATCAGTACTTTTAAATTTTTCTCAAATTAGTATTCCCCAAGTTTTTCACATTTAGTCTATATGTTTGTTTCTATAGACAAAATGCATAGCCTTACATTTATCTACATTAAATGTAATCTGCCACTTTTCTGCACATTCACTTAGTTTATCTAAATCCTTCTGCAGAGAAAGAATGTCCATCTCTGTATGTATTTTCTTAAACAGCTTAATGTCATCAGCAAAGATTGAGACACTACTTTCACTACTTTCAGTTCCCACTTCTAGCAGGGATAGGCAAAATTTTTCACCGCAAACTGAAATTGGTAAAAAAACATCACTTTCTGCTTGGTGAAAAATTTCATTCAAAAGTGCTGTTTTTCCCGCTTTTTTGCCTAGCTCAATGGGTAGAAAACTTTTTCTCCACCACACGAAAGTTTTCTACAACCATATAAAATGCAGTCAGGCTCTCACAGCATGCCATTCTGTGTTTGATAGAGGAAAGAGCAGCATGTTTTTGAGCTAGAGAAAATAGGCAAATAAAGGGGAATTGAAACTTAGTTTTAGGGAGTCATTTGGGTAGGACATTTGGTCTCTGCAGTAGGAGAGTCTGTGAGAACAATGGGGAGAAGAAGGGAGGAAGGAGGTTGACCCAAAATACCCCAAAATTTGGTGTGACTGACTGGCAAGACAGAGGCAGCTGGGGACCAAATTGATTGCTGATTTTACTTTTATTGTCTTTGTGCTGGGGAAGTCTAGGGAAAGAAGTTGTTGATGTGTTAGAATAGAAGAATAATGTGTTGGAATAGGTGAAAAGTTTGCTGGAAAAGGAGAAAAGTAAGACATTTTTGCACTGGAGATAAAGAGAACAATTTTGCAAAAAAAGCAAAAAATCTGCTGTTTTTCTTGAAAAGTCACAATTTTTCTCACTTTTCTCCCACCCCTAACTTCTAGATCATTAATAAAGAAATTAAAAAGCATTGGGCCCATGTGGCACCCCACTTACAACTTTAGACCAACTTGAAAAGGTTCCACTTACAACTACTCTCTGCAATCTATCATTTAACCAGTTCTCTATCCATGTACAGATATCACCTCCAAAAGCAAAGCCTTTTAATTTATGTAGTACCTGTTGTGAGGCACTGTATAAAATGGTTTTGCAAAATCCTAGTACACTACATCAACAGCAATTTCCTTATCCAAATTGCTACTTACCATTTAATAAAATGCAAGTAAATGTCTGACATGATCTATTCTTCATGAACCATGCTGGCTCCTATTAATAATATTGTTTGTCTTCACATAGTTCTAAATATTGTCAGTTAGTAACCCATCTAATCTCTTATCCACTATGAAAATCAAGCTCATAGGTTTATAATTTCCTGGTTTGGATCTTGCCCCCTTTTTGAACAATGATACTACATCACAGGGAATTATTCCTGATAACAGTTAATCAATAAATAATATTGACCTTGCTATTACTGAACTAAGTTCCTTAACTACCCTTGGGTGTATACCATCAGGTCCAGGGATTTTATTCACCATAACAGTTTCCAGTCTCTTTTGGACTTTGTCTTCAGAAAGTCATGTACTTGATGGAAGAAATTCTGTGGCTTTGTCTGTTTGCCCATAGTCTGTCATTGTTGCTTCCTTTGTATGCATAGAAGCAAATAATGTATTTAGGGTGTCAGTCATAGCCTTATCCTCACTATTCACTGGTCTCAGCCTTAAGAAGACCAATATCAGCTCTAGTCTTTTTGTTATTAATATACTTGAATTGTTTAGGATTTTTTATTCTCTCTTTTGCAGTGCTTCTCTCATTTTCAGTTTTAGCTATCCTAATTCCTTGTTTGAAGATGTTACTGCATTCTTTATATTTTTTAAATTATGCATTTAAGCTATCTGACTTAAACACTTTAAACGCCTGCTTCGTATTTGTCATTTCACCTGCAAATGTCATTATTAAGCCACATTTGTCTTTATTTTCTCCTCTTGTGCTTATTCCCAATGGTATATATTGATGTGCATTACTAAAGTATACAAGTATACTTACGTCTATGTGGAAATAAGTAAAGAGGAGCAAATTTAGATCAATGTGGTTTAATAAAGATATTTTCAGGAAAATTAACAATCTAAAGCAGTTTCTTTATGTATTTTATTGCAATCAGGCAGCATTACAGAGACAAGCTGGTAAATCAGTTATAGCAGAGCAAACATATATTACAGAGATGCAAAACATAAAATAGATAACATGCAAGATTGACCTGATTTGCAAGAGTCTTTAAGTACAAAAAAAAACTAAGCCACAACAACACTCAACCCCCACTCCCTCCTAAAACCCACCACCTAGCATACCCCTCCCAACACACCCTCTCCCCTAACTCCTAGACCCGCCCCTCCAACCTACCCCCTTCCCAACCCCAGCCCCCACAACTCCCCTGTGTGGCCAGACAAGTCCCCCCCCCTCACAGCCCCAGAGTCAGACCCCTTGTGAAGGTCAAACAGTATTCCAATCGAAAGCCAAGAAAGGCAGAAACAAAAAAGAGTAGAAAGGAGCAAAGGAGAACAGAGATGGGTAGTGAAGGCGAGGGGGGGGCAAAAGGTAACAGAAAGAGGAGCAATGAAAAAGAGGATCTGGGAGAAAGACCGCCAGAGAGTAGTGGAAAGAAGGGGAGTCATCAGAGCAGATTATTGAGATGAGAGGCAAAACAGGAACCAGATCAAGGTAAAAGAGAAACAGACAAGTACCGTCAATAACAGTTACTAGTCCTGGAGTATCCATGGGTGTCATAAAGAAAATTTGTCAGGGGTGCCTCTGTGCAAATATAGGCCCTGGTAGTGAGGAAGGTTGCTCTGCACTAAATTATCCCATAAAATGTGACGGTGTGGCCTCCCCTACATCCATACAAAGTCTACCACCTTCTGTGACATTACCAACAGCTCCCTAACCAAGGCAACATTAGTAAAATGGTGCAATTGATCAGGGAAGATAAACACCTGAGTTACTGTGTCCACTACCTGCTCCCAAAATGCCTGAACTGGACCACACGACCAGATCACGTGGAAAAAATCCACCATCTTCCACACCACACACAACAATCATCAGGGAGCCGTGCCATCCTATTTAGTCAAAATGGGGAGTAATATACATACCTGGGAACTCTCCGGATTTGCCCCGGAGACTCCGGTTCTGACAGAATTTTACCGGGTCTCCGGGGCAGAGGCTGATTCCTCTGGATGTGGAGAGTTTCTATTGAAACTCTGCCACATCCGCTTTTTCTCCCGCTGATCCTCAGTCCCCAGCCTTCTGTGTGACACCTTTAACCCTCTGAGTGCCAGAGTGGTAAGGAATGCATTGCTTTGCAATGCATTCCGTACCACTCTGGCACTCAAAGGGTTAAGCCCCCCCCACTCGCGGCAAGCCCCGCCCCTTTGTGACGCGATTAGCGTCATTTTTGTCACCCCCCTGGTGAACAGAGGACTACCCTCCGGGTAGCCCTCAACTGGAAGTTCCCAGTTATGGTAATATGTCCAGCTCAAAATTTTAAGTTCGAGCAGTTGATGTTGTGCCGTGGTTGCCACTGCCTTAGCACCCTTCCATGTCGCATCCCACTCCCAATCCTCCATTCTTCCCAGGTCCTCCTCCCAGCGAAGTCCTAGATTCAACCCATCAGTAGATGTCTTTGCCTCCAGACAGTGATAGATCAAAGAAACCGGTTTACAAAACTGATGCTTATGAGTCAGGCCAATCAGAGGGAACTCAAGAATCTCCAGACTACCCACCTACTCTGCAGCAAGTAGGAAAAGAAAAGAGTATTAGGAGTGCCGAATTCGATATTCAGCTGTTCAAAAGACTTGAGAACATTTTCACTGTAAATATGACCTAAAGCAGGCTTTTAAAGGGATAGTAATACTTCATTTTAACTTTATTTTATTTTGTAGGCATTAAAAAAACATGAAGAATGATATAAGTCTTATCTCTCAAACCTTTATGGTTTATGAGATATTCACAAGCAAAGTTTCCCCCTCCCGCCCCTTTTACCTACTGTAAACAATCTCTTCTCAGATGTGGAATGCAGTCCATAGACTGGACAGATAACACCAGGGGACACTCTTATTCCTATGAAAACAATGAAATCCCTGCCCCCCTTGACAAGCTTTTCAGGTTTTTCCCTTATCTTAATTGAAGATTGTCCCTCTCTGCAGTCTACCTGGGCAGCTCCCTTCTGCCCTGGCTGAGAAGTGTTACATCAGTAAAAGGGGCGGGAGGGGGACACTTTGCTTGTGAATATCTCTTAAACCATAAAGGTTTGAGAGATAAGACTTATATCATTCTTCATGTTTTTTTAATGCCTACAAAATAAAATAAAGTTAAAACGAAGTATTACTATCCCTTTAAATTGTTTGAGTCAGAATGGTTGGGCTGCATCATTTAATATATATAAAGAATATAACATAATTTGGAAACAACCAAATCAGCTAACTAAAACTGAAAGTGTTTCAAAAGAGAGAAAGAAAACTACTAAAACAATTCTACAAGTATATAAACAGCAAATACATTAAAGGGATAGTAATACTTTGTTTTAACTTTATTTTATTTTGTAGGCTTTAAAAAATATGAAGAATGATATAAGTCTTATCTCTCAAACCTTTATGGTTTAAGAGATATTCACAAGCAAAGTTTCCCTTCCCGCCCCCTTTTACCTAGTGTAAGCCATCTCTTCTCAGATGGGGAATCTAGTTGTAAGATCAGATAGATAACAGCAGGGGACAATCTTCTTACAATGAAAGCCCTGCCCCCCTTGACAAGCTTTTCAGGTTTTTCCCTTATCTTAATTGAAGATTGTCCCTCTTCAATCTACCTGGGCACCTCCCTTCTGCTCTGGATGGAAAGTGTTACATCAGTAAAAGGGGTGGAAGGGGGACACTTTGTCATGGAATTACTCTTGATCTACAACTCTGACAGAATTGAAATAACACTCTCCAAGGTCCAAATACTATGATGATTAATTAGATCTGCTTTTATTACGAAACATTACTATCCCTTTAAGGATGATATTGATCCTCTTAAAACTGAGATACAGGTGAATTAATTAGTGAGGCTCAGGCAATGACTCACACCTTAAACACAATATTTTCTTTCAATGCTGGCTATGGCCAAACAGAGCGAATCACAGAATTGCCTCCATTATGGACATGGCTTACTGAGGACTGAGAAAGGTTATTGTGAATAAATCACACTGATCTGATGGCATACAACCAGGGGTAATTAAGGAACTTAGTTCCAAGTACCAAGACCCTTATACTTAATGTTTATTGATTAGCTGTCACCAGTTATAGAGCCCTGTGATTAGTATTAGAGGGAGCAGCTCTAATACCATTATTCTAAACCAGGAAATTATAGACCTTTGAGCTTGATATCCATAGTGGGTAAGATATTAGAAGGGTTGCTAACTGAGAGTATTTAGGACTGGACGATAACCAACAATTTTCCATTAGGCACAGTAGACACTAGCCTACAGCCCTACATTTTCCCAGTGTGGGGAGCTTGTTCAGACTATATTAAATCTGTTAGTTTTACTTTTATGTATGCTGTAACAATTAGTTGATGTATGCTCTAGGTGGACACAATATACATATTGAATATTAATGATCATTCATCCCCCAGCAACTGTTTTGTCCCCTACTTACTTTCTCTTGCTTTTCACCTCCAGTCAGGATGTATGAGGGAATGTCTGACAGCTGATCCATGTGAACAGCAGCCAGTATTAATGGCTGGAGCT
The DNA here is from genome assembly GCA_037306005.1 of Rhinophrynus dorsalis. Classification (NCBI taxonomy): domain Eukaryota; kingdom Metazoa; phylum Chordata; class Amphibia; order Anura; family Rhinophrynidae; genus Rhinophrynus; species Rhinophrynus dorsalis. The sequence goes on along the minus strand of CM074719.1, from coordinate 449,391,021 downwards.
CATATGGGTCAGACATTCATTGGAGGTTGTGATGAAATTCATAGCATAACCTCCAAAACACTAGCAAAAGGAAGCCAGCCCATAAGCCTCATAGGCCATCTTGCTGCATTTTTACTATTTTCCTGTTGGGACACAGTAAAGATAGTGTGCTGGACATGGTGCATTTACACAAGGCAGTCATTGCCAACATGACATGATTTTGGCCACTCTGGCAAAATAACCATTGCAACATTCCCAAGTTGATATCACATATGTGAAAGGGACCTGCAAAATATACTACATAAAAAAAGAGAAAAAAAGAAAGGGAGAGGGAAGGTCAAGAGATTTCACATGGCCAGATGAAAAAATGTCCCATCCAGACATCCCTTTTCCCTTTAAGAGACCAGTTCAGTATTAAGTAGGGAGTCTAAATAATAAAATATACCTTTTATTAGTGACGTTAAAATAAACACAAACACATGAACGAACTGAGTGACACTATAAGTGGTGTGTCCCCTTTAAAAACACAGTGCAGCCTACGCTAATGTTCCGTATGCCTCTACTAGACAAACACTATTCATCTGGCTTGGCTATAGCAATATGATATTTAGTTTCCAGTTCTTAACATAGATTGGATATCTAAATTGAGTGCATTAGTGATATCATTAACAGCTATATATCCTGATAGGAAATTGCCGTTCTTTCTAGCAGTAATCCAATACACTGATACCTAAGTGTCCAACTCATTCACTAGGTTGGATACCTTTAATGGATATGTGGGATCTTTCACATATGCTCTACCCTCAGGATGAAGTAATCCCTGTTTCTAATCCGGGTGTGTTCAAACCTTCAAAGTATACCCAGAATTTATGAGATGCACTTTACTTATGTGCTGAAAATTCATAGTAAATTTACAAAGGTTTAGTCATGGAAAAAAAAAACATCAACATATAGACTCATCGGATTTACTGGTGTTTTACTACCACCATCTAACCCATTGAGTGCCAGAGAAATATCCAATGCATTGCTTTACACTCAAAAGGTTAAATATTTTTTCCACAATAATAAAAACTTACTGTTTTAATATGAACTTATTGCAATGTATTTGTGTAGCTCTTCAAATTTGTTTGCCTTTTCTTTTTTCTCGATGTACATTGGGCTAGAAACATTATTTCTATGTTTTTCTGTTTGACATGTAGAGATTGATTTAATGCTATTCTAGATGTTGCTTCATGGAGTGAAGAGCGGCTTCTGAGCTATTTTATCCATAAAAAGACATGAAAGCTTATGCAAAGAAGCACAAATGAGCAATGCATGATCAAACAAAAATGATTGCCTCCTGGCCACTCTTTATTTTTTATTTCTCTGAAAGAAATGAAAATTGATAAATAAAGGTAACACAAACTACTCTTGTATTATTTTTATTTCTGCTATTACCCAAATCTAAGAACATAATGTATATTTTTATACATTTCCATTGAAAATAAATAGTAATTTTGTTGATGTCCCACAAAGTTTACTTTTTAAATGTTTACATTTCCTTTAGGTCAGTTCCATGTTAATGTTTTTTTTTATGTTCTTTCATAAATTATTTAAAAGCAAATATTGTTTAGTATCAATCATTTTAATTACCAACTATTTTCTTAACATAAGTACTACACATAAAATAAAACAGATATCAAAGAACAGGATAATTTCCCTACATTGTAAAAATGTGATTAATGCATAGATGGGAATTTTCTATATGTAATATTTTCTCACTGATCATTATCTGAAAGACCTTTAAAGTCATTCACTATTTTCTTGTTATTCATGAGTCATGGAACTGTGAATACTTTTTGCGTTGTTAAACATAATGTCAAAGTGCACTCAAGTGAAAATGAAAGAAGAAAAATTATTTCATAAGGTAAAACCATATTTATAATTATAAGCAACTTAAATCTGGCAGAGATTGCTTTTTTATTACAAATCATCTTGACATATGTCTTTAATTAACACTTTATGCAGTGAGTGTGATCCACCACCTAGAGTTAGAAGACTGAATGTATACCCTGGTTTACTGGCCCTGATTCATATTTCAGTGCCACTAAGCCAGAATCTATTCAAAGTGGTGTAGACTGAGTAATGAATTTCATTACTTTTGTGTACAAAAAATCTCTCTCTCTGAAGATATATAGTTCAGAGTAAATTAGGTTGAAAAAGAGACACAAGTCCATCAAGTTTAACCTTTGTCAAAGTCTAACCCAGAAAATGAGAAATGTATTAAACCTCCCGAACTCCAGAATGGGTATTTGTCTATTTACCAAAACTTCCTATTTTACTTACTAATACACAGTGTAACCCTGTATGTAACATTTTGCTTGAAAAGCATCTAATCTGCTCTTAAAGGGATAGTAATACTTAAAATGTAAAAACAAATATGTTGTAGGGTTTATCCCCCTGAGTAAAACAAGGGCACTCCCACTGCTGAAAGGTGTTTCATTCAAAAGTTATTAATTTTCAAAGTTGAATTTTTTAGGTGCAATATCACAGTGGCCTGAAATTGTACAGTGGCGCTGTTGCTACACTATCCTATGGACAGCTCTGGTCAGTTGACCATAAATCTCCATAGGATGGTGTAGCAACAGCGCCACTGTACAATTTCAGGCCACTGTGATATTGCACCTAAAAAATTCAACTTTGAAAATTAATAACTTTTGAATGAAACACCCTTGTTTTACTCAGGGGGATAAACTCTACAACATATTTTTTTTACATTTTAAGTATTACTATCCCTTTAAATGTATCCATTGTGTTTGACATTACCACATTATAGGGCAAGAAATTCCACAATTTAACAGACCATACTGTAAAATACTCCCTCCTCTGCTGAAGTTGAAACCTCCTTTCCTCAAATTTTATTGGGTGACACTGGCCACTAGTTATTTTTTCTGTCCTTGGAATGAAAAACTTACTAGTCATATCCTTGTATTAACCTTACATAAACATTTTCAATGTAAAAAGTTCTCCTCTTAGGCATTTTTTCACTAGAGTATAGAAACCAAGTTTGGCTACACATTCTTTGTACGTCAAATCCTCCCTTCATTAATCAATTTTGTTGCCCTTCTATGTACTCTCTACAGTTCTAGAATATCCTTTTGCAGAACAGGTGCCCAAAACTGCACCCTGTATATTCCAGGTGAAGTCTTACCAATGATTTGTACAGTGGCAAAATTATGTTATCCACACTTGCTTCAATAACCCTTTTTATGTAAGGCAGAACTTTGACACTGATCACTATGTCCAGTTTTAGAGTTTATAAGCAATCCCAAATCTTTCTGTAACAAAGAGCCTCCTAGAATGATTTGTTTAAGTTTATAAGTACCATTGTGGGGTGTTCATCCTAAATGCATAACTTTATAATTTCTACAATAGATGTCATATTCCATTTGTTGACAATCTACGATTTTATGCAAATCCTACTATAGAGAACAAACATACTGTTCTGAATTTAGTACCCTGAAAATCTGATGTCATCTGCAAATTTTTAAATTTTGCTTTCTATGCCTATTTCCAGATCATTTATGAACATGTTAAAAAGTGATGGACTCTTAGAACTCCACTCTCAACATTCACTGTGTAGGAGAATGTTCCATTTACAACACACTTTTTCTTATTCTTCAACCTGTTTTCTATCCATTACAAAGGCTATCCTCTAGAAAAAATGTTCTTCTTTTATACACCAGTCTCCTGTGTGACACTGTATCAAATTATTTTGCAAAATCTAGAAATACTACATCTACTGCTTTCACATTATTTTATTTATTTATTTAGAAAATGTTTTACCAGGAAGAATACATTGAGTTTTGTCTGGTTTTCAAGCATGTCCTGGCAAACTTTTAAAGTAAGAAGTTACATATTTACACAAAACAGAAAAACATTAAGAATATAAAAACACATAACAAATTAAATACAGTTACAAATTGTTGTTAGATACACAGAAACAGTTATTTTATGGATTTGTTACAGGAGGTTATTCCAGGATTTTGGAGCTATGAAGGAGAATGCAGAACAACCAATCTTTCTTGTAGTGTGGGATAATCATTGTTATTAGCATCAGAGTTGTTAGCATTGGAGTCAAACTTATTGTTAGTATGGAAAGCTGGAGTGAGCATACTGCTTATGTAGTCTGGCAGCTTTCTAAAGCAGTGGTTATAAATTAGGCAAGTAAAGGGTATGTCTAAATTTGAGTGTTAACATTGTTAGTTCTTTAAACATATCCAATGATGGATACTGTAATTACATTGGAGGACAAAGTGACATAATGAATTATACAGATTGTTGAGTTTACCAAGATAGATACATCCCCACAGTCAATGAGTGGCACTAGCATCTGCTTAACAATAAGTTTCCTTGCCAAGGGACTTAGATATGATTTGTTTCTAAAGAAAACACCTATTTTAGGATAAAATTTGATTTTACTGTATCACTATGAAGACCAAAAGTGAGGTTGGGGTCAAGCCACATACCAAGTGAAGTTAATTTAGACTTTTTACAATGGTTAAATGAGTATGGCAGAGTTTAAGTATATATCATCAGTTATCTGGGTTGCTACTTACTACTTCATAGAAGGTCAAAATATTTGTATATTAAGATATATTCTTCAAAAAATCATGTTGATTCCTGTTACAATTCTAAATAATCCTTTATTATCCCTTCAAGCAGTTTTCAGGTATATAATGCCCAGATTCTATTTTAGTTTCCTTAAGCAAAAAAGTGGCACATTAACTTTATGCCAACCTTGTGGCACTATGTCTGATAAGAAAGTGTCTTTAATGATTTAAAAGAATGATCTTGATAACACTACACTGAGTTTCTGAAGAATCCCTGAATTTATAACGTTAGGACTAAATGATCTGTTAGTCTTAATTTTGTCCAGTCTTCCCTTGACCTCTTCTTGTGTTAATCTTATATATGATAATTTGATGGTTGTAATTGTTATTTGTTGAGGTTCTTCCACCATTGCTTGTTTCCCGGTGTATACTAATGAAAATAAAGTGATCAGAACATCCACCTCTCCCTTATCCTCACTAATCAACTTACCTTTATATGTATTTGAAAAGCTTTTTTTGAATTTGTTTTACTCTCCTTTTCATTATGAGTTTAATTTTCAATATTTGCTAAGCTAATCGCCTTTTGAAAACTTTGTTACACTCCCTGTGTGTAAAGAAGAAGTTATCTGAATGCCCTTTTCTTGACATTTCCTTCTTCACATTTGCATGTAAACACTTTGGTTGAGATCAGCTTCTTTTTCATGTGTTCCCCAAAGATATATACCAGTGGTTTTTAGCTTTAGTCCTCATGGCACACCAAAATATCAGATTTTAAGGATTTCCCTGATTAAGCACAAGTAGAGCAATCACAATGACTAAGCCACTGATTACCATACCTGGGAACTTTTGAAATGAGCTCACCCTGAGATATTTGAAATATTAACCCTTAATGCCCACAAGAAAGCAGATTCTATGTGTTATGTCAATATTTGCTCTAAACCAGAGATAATCTAATAAATTTTTAAGGAACCTTTCACATGCTACAGTTCTGAGATATAACTTCTTATACACTCATAAGGCAAGCAGGACTTGTCCTCCTGCCTTTCTGGTAGAAATGTCATGGATTTGGACAATAAATAAGCAGTAAATTGGTGTACATCATATAAGAGGACACACTGGATTTGCTCACCCTGAGATTTGGTTCCAAACCCTGAATCTCAGGGTCAAACCCTGAGAGTTCCCAGGTATGGCTACAGCCATACCTGGGAACTTACAGTTGAGGGCTACCCGGAGGGTAGTCCTCTGTTCAGCAGGGGGTGACAAAAATGACGCTAATCGCGTCAAAAAGGGGCGGGGCATCACGCGAGTGTGGGGGGGGACTTAACCATTTGAGTGCCATAGAGGTACGGAATGCATTGCAAAGCAATGCATTCCGTACCACTCTGGCACTCAGAGGGTTAAAGGTGTCACACAGAAGGCTGGGGAAGGAGGAAGACCGGGAGTAAAATCAGATGTGGCAGAGTTTCAATAGAAACTCCCCACATCCGGAGTAATCAGCCTTTGCCCCGGAGACCCGGTAAAACTCTGTCAGAACCGGAGTCTCCGGGGCAAATCCGGAGAGTTCCCAGGTATGCTGATTACCCACACTTTTACAAGTAAGGATGTCTTCAAAACCATGAGCAGTGTCATTCATCTGCTCTAAAAAGGGTTATAGATTCATGGGATGATAATATAATTCTACCTCTATATAAATCTTTGGTAAGTAGAGTAGTAGAGTTTTGGACACCAAAAAAGACATTATTGAACTGGAAAAAGTGCAGAGACGCACAACAAAAGGGACTGGAGGATCTGAGTTATAAGGAGAGACTAGCCAAACTGGGTTTGTTTACATGAAGGATCTGAGTTATAAGGAGAGACTAGCCAAACTGTTTTTTTTACATTAGAGAAGAGACACCTTAGGGGTGATATGATTACCATTTACACATATATTCAAGTGCAATACAAAGAACTCTACAATTATTTAATTAGTCAAAGAGCTGAGCTAAGAAAGAGAGGTCATCTATTAAGGCTAGACAAAAGGCAATTTAGACTAAAATAAAGTCAGGCATTTTTTTACAGTAAGGGTGGTAAAGCTATGGAATTCTTTGCCTATGGATGCAGTACTTGCAGATATTGTAACTGCTCTCAAAAAAGGAATTGATGCCTATCTTGCACAGAATAATATTGAGAATTATGACAGTTGGCTTCAAAGCAGATAGGTTGTCGATCCAGGGAACTATCTGACTGCCATTTGGAGTCAGGAAAGAATTTTTTTTACCCACTTGCAGCTTTATTGGAAAACGCTTCATTTTTTTCTGCCTTCCTCTGGATCAACAGGGGTGATTTGACATGGGCTGGGCTTGATGGATGCATGTCTTTTTTCAGCCTCATCAACTATGTTACCATGTAATAAAATGATATAAATCAGTTGCATTACAAATAAATACTTTAGAATGTACTTAGAATAAAGCATTAATATTCCTTTATAATGTTTATTTGTCCCCTATGGTGCAAATAGTTTGCTTCAGAATTGCTTCTCTTTACCTTCCTGAATGCATCTTTTTAACGCCAAAAGGGGAAAGTATCTTTGAAAATGTTTCTTAAAGGAGTAATAAACCTTTAGCATGAAAAAAACTAGTATTGTAGATGTTCTCCTGCTGAGTAAAACAAGGATGCTTGCAATGATGGCCATTGTTTTACTCAATAGTTATAACCAGTCATATTGCGAAAAATTATCACATTCTATGGAAATTCTGTCAGTGACTCACCTTTCTCATAGAATACAATAGAATAATTCTCTGGCACTGTTAATATAAAAAGAAAAAACAGCTAAAATATAATTACTTTGGAGTGATGTTTCAGTGGGAGCATACATATTTTAATCAGCAGGAAAACCTCTACAATAAATTACTTTTTTGTTTCAGAATAAAGATTTATGAACTCTTTAACTTGTCTAGACTTTTCTAATATTTTGATCTGTATTGATTGACAACATTTAAGGATAATAGTTAATGTTATGTCAATAATTGTTTTAATCTAAGCTGATTTGAAGCACCAATTCAGGACACAACCAAAAACATAATTTAAAACAGTGTATCTCATCTGCTGCACTGATTCTCACAGTCTATCTCCTGCTTATGTATAGATGCCTTTAGTGTATACCGGTTCACACAAGTATGCAACCTTATTGTGAACAAGCCCTTCATGTCATTACTATAGAAGGTGTAAGACAGTTGGACCCTGTTAATATATCAAGTAAAATATTGGCACATCTTAAAACACACTTACACACCATGCTACCTAATCCTTAGCACAAACAGCTCAAAGATGTAATTTCTCTGGAAAAAGCTTTGTATATAGATATTAACAAGGTGGATTGCATAAAAGCAGTTCTCTAATGCTTATTTTAGCATGAGTTATATTCATATATTCCTCTTACTGTTGATATTTTGCAAGTGTGATATTTTCATCTAGTTTTAAAACTTCAAATGTAGTTTTATGACACACCATTTAAATGTTATATAGTTTTTACTCACTACACTCTTACAACATTATTGTACTTTTACGTGTGTCAGAGGTAGATGATTTGGAGAAATTTAATGGAAACCGTGTCTTCTTTCTGTATCTTCTATCATTTGGATTATAAAATAACACTGCTAATTAAAAGCACGAAAAGCTAATTTATATGAGTAAACTGCATTAAAAATTGATTTCTCATTTAATGGACTTGGAATAAGCTAAATAGAATCTAAACTAGGAGACAAAACAATGAAAGAGAAATCACTTTATTTACCCAAACAGTTAAAATGAAAACAGATATACCCTTTTTACTGTACCTTTTATGCACTTTCTAATTATTATCCATGTGATGTTATAACATTCGCACAGTTCATAATCATTTGCTTGTCTGTTATCATAGTCATAATGGGACATCGTTAGAATATTTCTGAAATTGTATGTACAGTATCATGGATTGTATATTAATCATAAATATTGTCTGCGCATAAAAAGTGCAACTAGATGAAGGAAGTCTAAAAATGACTATTCTCGAGAGTTATATGACTACTTTGATAATTCAGTTCAATAGAAAAATTACATTTGTATACTTTATTTTCTATCAATATTATATTTAAAACCCCTTCAGTCCACATGGATACACCAATGGCATATATCCCAAAATGTAAACAGGATTGATGGCACTACAGTTAAACATATTGGCTAATTTCTAATACACTACAATGATGGAAAATTCTGAATATTGGAACATGATCAGAATTTTACAAACACCTGTTAACATGACAGATCACAGATCCGACACAACATTACCATCCTGAGCACTCATGGACCAAGATGCACTAAAGTTTGATGAGTGCTCAGAATGGCTATGTGTTGGATCTGTGTCAAAGGCAGATCACCATTATGTACTAACCTGTCTTCAACATCATATCCCCTTCAATCCGAAACCATTCCACCATGCCTTCTACAGGTTGATGATTTTGGACTGGACACATCGACAATGTCTCATTTACATATGGAAATGCAGGATAATGAGCCATTGTTGTATGCATTTGTGTGTTTATATGTTAATGTGGCACTTCATTACATTCAATACGCTCCGATAACAGCCTCTACTGTCCGAATTCACAGTCCCAACATTGCCAGCCTGAGGCTGGTGAAGTTGGATTCTACCCATAGCTCTCCCTTAATATGTACACAGCTTTGTGAGTTACAATTTTGTACCATATACAAAAACTCATCCCTCTCTGTGAAGGTCTGTGTTTCAAGCTCTTATATAACTCTTTGAGTTCCAAAAGGGTATGCAACACATTGCTTTGCAATGCATTGCAGACTCCTCTGGCACTCAAATGGTTAAACTTGCTATAGATATGTCACCTGCACTAGCATTGTTTTTACTGTCAGAATGTTGAAGCAAAGCTGTAATGGAAAGCCAGGATCCATGGTATGGTACTTGTAATAGGACAGTTTAACCTCTTGAGTGCCTTAGAGATTCTCACATTCAAAGGGTTACATGATACAGTGTGTGACTCCTCTGGTTATGTCCCTTTCAGTTGTTAGGCATATACAGGGGCTGGACACCAAACAGATGACTGAAGTAAATAGACATACTTGGCAAGGCCAGAGGTACTATACCGATTGACTTGCGAAGTGTGTCTGGTCACGGTGATGTACAAAAGAGCAAATAGGAAACTTGCAGCAAGACATCTGAGATAGAACCAACCATTTGCCCATCTGCCTCCATATCCTTGCACCATTTTGCTACTTCAACCCCTGCCCCCTCCTGGAACTGCTTTGCCTCTTCATGAGAACAGTTGTATCTAATGACCTGTTACTTGAAGAGATGCCCATGAGTCCACAGCCTTGAGCGGGGAGGGTTGGTGTTGTGTCCCCAGCAGAGAATTACAAGTAGATAATCCCACTACTGAGCTAGATATCACAAGTACCTTTATCTCATGTTGAGTTGCTATTTTGATGAGTTCATCATCTTGTACTGGGCAGTGTAGAGGATTTAAGTGCATTTCAAAGTGGAGCAGCAACCAGAGAGACCTCAATTATTTGCAGGGAGGCAGTATTGTAACCTCCTCAGCTGCCAATAGTGTTATCTATGAATAGTAGCCTTTTTTAAGAGTATTCATTTCGCTCATCTGCTTATGTGATTTAACTTTGTTACATTGTATAACCATATGAGGTGTTTTTTTTTTCTTTCGATTCAGACTTAATCATTTGAGTGCAGGGGGGTTCCAAAACAAAACACTCTGTAATGTGTTGCGTACCCCACTGGCACTGAAAGAGAAAAATGAGGGCTGCTGTTCTTAGTAGTAAAATCTCTCTGCATCATGTGAAATTCTTATTAGTTTTGTAGATAATTTATTTCCTAGGCTCCTGTGGAGTCTCTTTGTAGTGGAAGAGAACAAACAAATAGGATTTATTACTTTTTTGATTCTCCAGTGAATTTTAGTCTTTTGCCAGAGATGGCTAAGTCTATAGAATGTATGGGTTAACTCTCCAAGCTCCCATGACTTACAATGAGCTGTTCAGACCCCTGGTACCCAAAGAGACCAGAAAATCTTTATTATGTGGGATTATGTTACATAAATTAATTGTCATGGTTCAAACCACAGTTCAGAGTGTTAACCTTGGTTAGCAATTTATACTCTCCTAAAGTTCCCATCAGTATAGTCACTTTGAGATATTTAATGCTGTGATCAATTTTGCAAACCCACTGGCTTGTCTCTTTTGTTGTTTACACTGAACCTATGAGAATTCAGACTATTCCTTATGGTTTGTCCTGTCTCACCTACATATAGTCCTGTTTGGGGACTTTTCACACATATGATGAGGTAAACAACATTAGATGAGACACAGGAGAATTTGTCCCTGATGTTTTCTTTTCAGTGGGAATGTGGTATGAGCACCTTATCTGTGGTACATATGTGTGCACAGGTTCCACGTGTCTTTGGTAGACAGGGAAAAGTACCATTTTCTGTTGTATTCTTAAGGGAGCTCTTTGCCACCAGTCATTTCAGGTTGGGGGGCGTTGTGATACAGCATATCATCATAAAACTTGATGAGATCCAGTGTCATTGGCCCCTGTTCCAACATAGATGAGCACTCAGAAACATAAGTCAAAATGATGACCATGTCAATGTAGAAAAGATGCAAGTGATACAGAGAGAAGATATAGAACAAATTGGGGAAGAATAGAGGGGGAAATACAGGGGATAAGGGTAGATGATAAGGAAGGGGGAAGCCACAATGGGGTTCTTTTCCAGCTACACAGAGCTAATATAGTTATGAAGATCCAAAGCTATCATGAAAAGTTATCATTTGGGGTAGATGAGATGAAGCTAAGCCATGGCTCCTAGATCTCATCAAATGTATTCTGGTCCCTCCATTTCAGAAATGTCAGCTTCAATGCCATAATTCTGGCTACTTGTATCAGCCATTCCGAAACTGAGGGCTGTGTACTGGCTTTCCCCTTGGCCGGTATTCCAGTCTTTACTGCATTTAGAAGGTGACTAAAGCGAAAGGTCTTAGGTTTGGATTTAAGGGTCCTCAATGAGGGGGAAAGCAGATTTAGGCAGATGAAAAATGGGTCAGGAGATATCGACATACCCAGAACTCTTGATATCTGCAAGAACATTTCTAATCAATAGGGCTACAGAAGGGTAGAGTCACACCATATGCATAAGAGGGAACCCTTGATAGCCTGGAATCTATCCTCCATCAGAGACCTCTGGATAAAAAGAGTGTAGTGCTTCTGGGATTTTGTGCCACCTCTAGAGATATTTGCAGTTGGTTTACATCATGACAATGTTCCTAGAACTAGTCAAAGACTTATATGTTGCTTCCCTCAACTTCTCTCCACATCAGTCACTGGCGGCCCAAATCCCTGTCCCATCCCCCCCCACACACACACACACACACAAAGCCCACAAAGGTATTCTGGGGATGTATGAGGGCATGATACATTCCTCTCCTTAATATAAGGGTGGAGATATAGTTTCTCAAATGGGGTGAGGTCTCAAAAATGTTTTGTTTATCAGGGTGGGGGCTGATGGAGTGGGTGATTTGTCTATACAATGTAAAGGAATTTTGCAGAGCTTCAACAGGAAGGATTTTGTTATATTTAGTAAGGTGTTTGGTACCTAAGTTGTTATTTACATGCTAATGATAGAATCTTGAAGATTGCATACCTGGGGAAAGTTTTTATTTAGAAGTAAGGTAAGGGGGAAGGGTAGGTCATAGCTGCATTGTCCTTAGTGACACTATCCCAGAGTCTGAGAGTGGAGCGAACTAGGACTGGGCTCTTTACAGTAGCCAGCCACTCTAGGGTCAGTGTCCAAGGAAAGCAGTCGAGCAATGATAGAGCCAGTATGTTCACAAGAAACTGTAAACCACAGTTTAGAATGAGCGGAACAGAGCCAGTGGCACATTGTGGAAAGATGTACTGCCTGGTAATATTTTTATACAACTGTGGAACCAAGTCCCTGTTCTTTTCTGCCTCTTCCTAGGGTAGTCAACTTAAGCCTAGCCAGTCGGTTCTGCTATACAAATGAATTAATGTGTTGTTTTAGCTGTTTTATGAAGGAGCCGGGTAAAGTTATGGGACTGTCTGGATTACAATGAACATTTTTATCACATTCATTCTACCCATCCAAAATAAATATTATGATGCCAACTGTTAAGAGCTTTATAAACAGATTTCAGCAAGGGCTGGTAATCACATTTAAAAGAAAATGTTTGTTACTGATGCGGGGAGCTGGATTCCTAGGTATTTCAAGCTACATGGGGCCCAGTGAAAGGGAGCAATCGGGGTACAGGAACAGTGATGTTTAGTAATTCAGTCTTAGTGATGTTAGGCTTAAAGTTTGAGCTAGCCTCAAATTGGTTTACCTCAGAAAATATCCTCGGAAGGGTGAAAAGTGGGTCAGATTATGAACATTAAGTCATCGACAAATAAAGTTTATGTTCTTTAGTACCCATGTTGAGATCTGAGATTGGTGCATTGTGTCTTTTGAGTTGACTAGTACCAAGTTAGTGTGAAAGTCAGAGGGGATGGGGGCAGCCCTATCTAGTTACATTGAGGAGAGATAAAGACTTAGAAAGCATACCATTGAATTTCACCCGTGAGGACAGATTCATATAGAGTGTCTGGACAAATTACAGAAACTTGGGCATTAACCCTAAGTGTTTCAACCATGAATCCCCAAGAGACCCGATCAAAGGTTTTTTTCATGTAGATCTTAAGAAAAATGAAGGGTGACTGTAGGTTTGTGCAGCCTCCACTAATTGGATCCGTTTTAGGGTATAATGCCTTGCTTCTCTACCAGGAATGAATCCAGTTTGATCAAGGTCTATAAATCCATTTAAAAAATTCTTAAGCTTGGGTGCCAATATTTTGGCAAACAGTTTTGTGTCAATATTTAAAAGAGTTATAGGTTGATAACTCACACGTTGAGTGGGGTCTTTGTATGGTTTTGGATGATAGTTATGTGGGCCTTATTGAAAAGGGCATTATCACAGACTTGATCTGGAAGGTCATTAAAAACCTTCAAGAGGAGAGGGGAAAGCAAATGTAGGAATTTTTTTTAGAAAAGCAAAGGGAATCCATCCAGTCCCTGAGCTCTACCAGAGGGTATTTTTTTAGTATCATTGAGCAAATCATCTTCTAAGATGTAATTTTCTAATTACTTGTTATATTGTGATTATAAGGAATATCAAGAATCATTCTCTACACCAGAACAATTATGTGTTTAACTGACAGAGATATTTATTCAGAAGTAACTCCAGAAACATACCCAGGGCTTTAGTTTTGCAACGCCATCTGGTTCCCTTGGTACCAGAAAATGTAAGCATTGGGGACTGAATCTTTTTATGTTTCACATTTTCCCTCAACAGCAAATTAACTGTATTGTATCTTTCTTCCTTTATAGCGGCACTGTGAAGTAAAATAACCCTGCAGATTAAGATTTGTCAGTTTTATCCCATTCTTAAAATTAGATTCAGTAATTTGACTATATTTATTTTAATGTTAAGTAACAATGCAAATAGACAGAATAGCCTGAACAATGTGTGCAGCATTATTCACACTTGGATCTTTATCAGACCGTGAGTTTTTGCTCATTTATTTTTATATTCATTAGGGTTTAAGGTGAATCATAGTTGCCCCTCCAATCTGCAATAGTATGGAAAACATTTTACAATGATCAAGTTATGTTATTGCCCTTTTATATCACTGAGAATGAATTATATTTAAACTGACAAAGTATTAAAATGGATAAAAGAATTACTTTGTGTAACCTTCAACTTCTGTTTCTGCCAATGCAGACTTTTTTAGAGAAATTATTCAAGATTATTTTCTCCAAAGGCTAGATTTTATAATGTAAGTTATGACAGGACTGCAATGTATACTTTTCAATGTTTTACAATTCTAAGATTTATTTTATTTTACTCTATGCTATTGCAAGAAATTTTGTAGTTTTGACAAATCAAATTAAAAACAATAAATAGACAATAGCATGCATATTGCAGATGTCTGTTTAATAACTGCAAGCAAGTGCAGAGAACTATTGACTTACCTCAGATTATTTATACCAGATCAATTTCAATTAAACAGGCACCTGCAATCAAATGCAATGCTTTAGTTTATTGTTCTCTTCGGAATGGTAACATAACCATAATGTTAACAGCAAGGCAGAAAAGCCATTATTTTTCTATATTATAAATGTTCTGATAAATGTAATTTTACTTTAGAGCATTTTTTCCAGGTATGGTTGTTTTGTTGTTCAGATCAGAAACTTTTATTACAGATTTTTGTAGGTTATCAGCAAGAAGGGGTATTGTACTGATTTAAACTTTGTTTTTTATCATATGACATTAAAGAGAACCAGGTAACTGAAGCACATTCATTAACACAATTGTTTTCGGTAACACTTCAAGTACAGCATACAAGATAGCTTTTTGAATAAGTTAAAGGGATAGTAATGTTTCATAATAAAAGCAGCTCTAATTAATCATCATTGTATTTGGACTTTGGAGAGTGTTATTTCAATTCTGTCAGAGTTGTAGTTCAATAACAAAGTATCCCCCTCCCGCCCCTTTTACTGATGTAACACTGCTCAGCCAGAGCAGAAGGGAGGTGCCCAGGTAGACTGCAGAGAGGGACAATCTTTACCTTAGATAAGGGAAAAACCTGAAAAACGTGTCAAGGGGGAAGGGCTTTCATTGTTCTCATAGGAAAAAGATTGTCCCCTTCTATTATCTGTCTGGTCTTACAACCAGATTCCACATCTGAGAAGAGATGGCTTACACTAGGTAAAAGGAGCGGGAGGGCAAATTTTGCTTGTGAATATCTCTCAAACCATGAAGGTTTGAGAGATAAGACTTACATTGTTCTTCATGTTTTTTAATGCCTACAAAATAAAGTAAAGATAAAACAAAGTATTACTATCCCTTTAAACATTGCAATAACAGCGGGTGTTTTTATGTTCACATAATTAAAAAAAAATTGTGTCCATGTCTGTACATAGATTATATATATATATATATATATATATATATATATATATATATATATATATATGCGAGATATAGCGTGTGTCTGCATAGCCATCTCCCCAGAGCACAGAATGAGCTGTGCCATTGGAATCATACATTGCCCAAGTATGTATAGGTACAGTAAACCCAGAATACTTCGTAAGTGGCAAGCAGTCCGGTTAAATATTTGATTTATGTGCATATATTGCAAACAAATAACTCATCTCTAATGCTTGGTATTCTCTAATATCACAGCTGTTATTAATATATTACTTCTTATAATTAAGCTAATAGCCATTGAGATGGATCAGTTGGTTAATGCACCAGCTGTAGAATCTCTTCAAACTGCAAGGTCACAGGTTCTAGTCCCGGCAAGGTCAGCTCAGCCTTTCACCCTTCTGAGGGGTAGATAAAACGAGTCCAGGATGTACTTGAAAACTAGAGACAATCTCAATGTATTCTTCCTGGTAAAACACTTTCACAAAAAAAATATATATATATTGAGTAGAAGGATAACTACAAGAATAAACAAAAATAATTACAGAAAATGAACATGGTAATACAGACATTCCATAAGCAAGGAAATAAATAATAATCCAAATGCATCACTGCTGCACTTTTTCATAAAGTGTTGGAGGAAGGGGTGAATCGGATGTATGAAGTGTGAGTGGGAGGAAGTGAGTGGAAGGATCAGGGTGTAGAAAAAGAGAAAAGTAGGTAGAAAAATAAACAAGCCAAAGCCAGAGTAGTGGATAGTTGAGGAAGAGAAGCAAAATATAGGAAGTCAGAAGGACAGAGTGACAGAAAGAAGGAGAGGAAAGTGTAGGAAAAGAAAGAGGAAGGGTCCAACATTACTACTTGTTCTGATTTGGTAGGTCTAGATAACGGGAAGGTCTGTGTTAGAGGAATTACACTATGAGAGAAAAGTTGTTAGGGGATTTGGGTCAGAGCCTGGTCTAACCTGGTAAGCAGCAAGTGGTTTCTCACTTTTTCATGCCACTCCGAAAAAGTTGGTGGAGCTCTAACCCACCAGTGTAGGGGTATCAGCATAGTAAGTAAGAGGCATCGCAACATTAGTGATAGTGGAGGTAGCCCTGAGTAGAACAGGATAGATAAGGGGGTGTAGGGTTGACATATGTTGAAGGAGGTTTCCATATGGGAGATGCAGTTCACCCAGAAGGGTTGGTTCAGTGGGCAAGACCACCAGAGATGAAGATCCCTCTTAGAAAGATGCTAAAGTGTCTAAGGTATTTTGGAGAAAGGAAGCTGAAGGGCATTGGGTGCGTAGACAGTAGCAAAAGTAGAAATGTTACAAAGCAAAATCTACCCTCCTTCTCCAGACAAATGATTGAGATAGAGAAGTCTATATGTTTGTGCAATAGAATCACCACCCCACTACATTTCATGGAGGAAGAACTAATATGGAGCTTAGGAGGGAGAAGTTGTGAGGTGGTCATGTTGTTAAGTGGAAGAATTCCATGGGATGGATCAAATTCTTCTCAGCAGTGCCAGCCAGGCTCAGCTTAGAGGTGGTGGTCCCAGAAAACCTAAAACATTGGGTTCAACCCAAATGGAAGAGAAGAAAAATGGGAGGAAGTAAAAAAATGAAAAGGTAAGAAAAAGACAAAGAGAGAAGAAAAGGAGGGGAGGGGGTTTTGGGAAGACAATGAACATCTCTTGTCAGGAGAGAAGGGAGATGAATGGTTACTCAACACTTGATACCATACAATAGAGGTGTGATTGGAGGCAGGATGTATGAGTGCCATCTTAAGTGGGAGTGAGGAACGAGTGTGAGAGAATATGGGTAGGGTAGTACTATGCATCAGCGAAGTGTCAACAAATGATCCCAAAAAAATCAATGGGTGAGAGTTTCCAGTCTATCCATATTCTCCATAGTGGAATCAAGCAAGTGGCTCCATCACAAACAATTAAATTTTGGTACAGAGTTCTGCCAAGTAGACTGAGGACAGCCTAATCTTAACCGCCTCTCATTTGCCAATCGTACATTGTCCCTCTCATGAACAGTATAAATGGAGAGGGGGGGAGATGGGCTTATAATCATGGATTGAAGACCTGAGAGGGATGAAAAGGATTATGGGCTAGAAAGTATCAATTGGAGGCATAAAATCCAGGAAAATAATATAAATATGCCAGGAATTAGCTGAGCACATAGTCAACAGGATCAGAGGCCCACACAGCAATGCAGGAAAATAGGAGTGATAGGACATATGCTGAGGCACTCAATCTATAGGCCCAGTTAAGTCTATACATGATCTGATCTGTGATCCATGACTTCCCACCACCAACCCCAGTATGAAGAGAGCATATTAGAATGAAAAAGAAATGAATAATCCCACAGAAACCCCAAACAACAATTATAATTGCTAAATAGTGTCCCCAAGCCCCCTCCATCGCACCACACCCACCACTGTCAGCCACACTCCAGAGAATCAGCAATAATTATCCCTAGTAAAGTTAGCAGAAAGCAGGGCCCATATCTCGCCCGGGGGGTTCATTGACCCAGGAAGAGGCCCTAATCTGATGGCAGAGAACTCTCCCTCTGCTGAGGGATCCCAACAAAGTCTCAACAGGACAGTGTTATAAAATAACATAGCCAAATGGATAAACTTAGAACTTTTAATAAAAGAACCATAAGAAGGTGCGTACTGGCATCGCACCAGATCAGGCAACCAAATTATTTTCTTCCTTTGTTTCAACTGTCCAACCCCTGTCAGCTGGAGAAACGTTGGCTCCCCAACCAACACCTTGTAAAAGAATAAATCTCTCCAAATTAAAACCTAGGTAATGTGGACCTGCACCTGTGGCTGGGAAAAGGACAACTAAGGTATAGTGGCTCAGGATTTTTGACCAAAATATTTAAACCCTTTATGCTATGCCAGATGGGTACCTAAAGCATTGGGCTAGGGGGTTGCAAGGCCCCATCATTCTTAGTCATTGTTGTACTGGCAAAGAATTATTCAGTTTATTAGGCGTTATTTGGCTTTTTTTTCCTATAGCTATATATAGTTAAATTAAACAAAAGAAAAATATAATAAACACATTTTTATTAGTAGGCCACATGCACAAGATAGAAGAGTAATTATAAGGCTAACCAAGTGTCCCACAGGGTTAATGTTTTGGAAATCTATCTGGTATTTAAAGCCCAATATTCTGTATTATCTGTGTGAAAAAACTAGATGTACTTCTATTTTTATATATACATTTTTATATATTTAAATGACAAATAAGTGCTCACATTATGATAACTATCCGTGTCCATTTTCCAGATCTATTTGCCAGATAACTTTTCAGAGCAGTATTACCAGCTGTTGAATTTATGCTGCCATGAAACAAGGTTGTATTTCATAACCTTGACTTCAGAGGGTTGCTGTCAGTTTTGGGGAATGTATTTGTTACATTTCAAATGATATATTTATGTGAAGGATAGCATATTGATTGGAATGTAATAATAATGTGAAAAGAACTAGCACTAGGACCATGCACTGCCTTTGGCCAAACTCAGCACTTGTAATCTCAGCAGTTAACACCCTCTTACCCCATTGTATGTCTCCCTTTATCCATTTAGACTGTAAGCTCCTTGGGGCAGGGAATTCTCTCCCATTGTTTCTATGAATGTCGCACTTATTTCATCCCCGCTTATTTATTGTAACATATGTCTATTGTAAGGCGCTGCGTACACTGTGTGGCGCCATATAAATAAAGATACATACATACAGATACATACAAAAGAATAAGTTGGAGCTCCTAGTGCCACTGCTAGTCCCTAGCTTATTGTTTACTGTTTACTTATAGCATAAACGTTTGCAAACCCCCCCAAAAAAAACCCAGTACATTTATTGAGTGACAGGCCTGTTACATCTCTTTTGTGTGGAAATAATTTAACACCCTCTGCATGGTTTACACCAATCAATATGCCCATCGTAGCTACTTAGGATAAATGTCATAGAGACTTGATTATTTTTATTTTCTTGCCTTATCCCAATTCTTTAGAAAATATTGCCATCCTATTGCTAGTATTATTATTATTGGTTCCAATTAAAACAATGACTAGGTGTAACACTATACTTTTCTAGAAGTATTCTGTTACATAGATGTATTTTTGCATTATGTTTGTGCAGGTTTTGACTTATTTCTAAGAAATTAGTAGGAGGGATGACAGTACATTGTAGAACTGTGTAACTGTATTGCTTTAACGCTACCACTTGTGGAGATGGTGGGGTGGTGGCAGTAAGTGTTGCAACTCTATGACTCTTGTTATCTCCTACAACAAACCCAGAGTCATCATACTCCTCTGCAGCAGGAGCTATAGGTGATATTTGGAATTAACTAACTGTTGGCAGTGCCACACTCTATGACACATAAATAACATCACAACTTCTCTTATCTGCCCCAGAGCCCTGGGAGCTTTTTGGAGTGCTTCTTCTGCTGCTTGTTGTGGCACCTCTCACCTGTTGATGGTGTGTCTCACAGTCAGACCTGTGGTTGTGCTTCAGTTGGGATCTCATTGAGGAGGTGCTTGCATTGCCTCATGCTCATGTGATTTTTTTATACATAAACATGCTTAGCTTTTGGATCCTGTGGATCCATACTGTGAATGTCATGGACTGTGTGTTTCCTGGGGAGCTGCTGCTACTACTGGGACTAGATGTTGATGCAATCCTACTTCTGCTACTACTAGGTGTCAAAGGTGCAGCACTTCCAGCAACAGCAGAGGTAGTTATCATGACTTAGGTTGTGGATGTTAATAACCTGTGTGGCTGAGTGGGGCTTGTTTTATCAAACAGTTTATAGACAGGCACATTGCTCCTTTTCAGTGGTGGAAGTTTGATCCTTTCCCTTTCAGCTAACTTTCTGGCCATGTTATCATCTCTCTCACTCTCACCTTCATTAGTATCTGAAGAAGAGTAGGATGATGGAAGCATATACAGTGGATATAAAAAGTCTACACACCCCTGTTAAAATGCCAGGTTCTTGTGATGTTAAAGAATGAGACAAAGATAAATCATGTCAGAACTTTTTCCAGCTTTAATGTTACCTATAACGTGAGCAATTCAATTGCAAAACAAACTGAAATCATTGAGGGGGAAAAATAAAAAATCACAATAACCTTGTTGCATAGGTGTGCACACCCTCTTATAACTGGGGATGTGGCTGTGTCCAGAATTAACCAATCACATTCAAGCTCATGTTAAACAGAAGTCATTACACACCTGCCATCATTTAAAGTGACTCTGATAAAGTTCAGCCGTTCTAGTAGGATTTTCCTGACATTTGCTTAGTTACATCTCAGAGCAAAAGCCATGGTCCTCAGAGAACTTCCAAAGCATCAAAGAGATCTCATTGTTGAAAAATATCAGTAAGGAGAAGGGTACAAAAGAATTTCCAAAGCATTAGATATACCATGGAACACAGTGAAGACAGTCATCAAGTGGAGAAAATATGGCACAACAGAGACATTACCAAGAACTGGATGTCCCTCCAAAATTGATGAGAAGACGAGAAGAAAACTGGTCATGGACGCTTTCAAGAGGCCTCATGCAAAATTAAAAGAACTGCAAGAATTTCTGGCAAGTACTGGCTGTGTACTACATGTGACAACAATCTCCCGTATTCTTCATATGAATGGGCTATGGGGTAGGGTGGCAAGACGGAAGCCTTTTCTTACAAAGAAAAACATCCAAGCCCAGCTGAAGTTTGCAATAACAAACATCAAGTCCCCCAAAAGCACGTGGGAAAATACGTTATGGTCTGATGAAACCAGGGTTGAACTTTTTGGCTGTAATTCTAAAAGGTATCTTTGGCACAAAAACAACACTGCACATCACCCAAAGAACACCATACCCACAGTGAAGCATGGTGGTGGCAGCATCAAGCTTTGGGACTGTTTTTCCCTCAGCTGGAACCGGGACCTTAGTCAGGGTGGAGGGATTTATGAACAGTTCCAAATACCAGACAATTTTGGCACAAAACCTTCAGGCGTCCATTAGAAAGCCGAAGATGAAGAGGAAGTTCACCTTTCAGCACGACCACGACCCAAAGCACGCATCCAAATCCACAAAAGCATGGCTTCACCAGAAGAAGATTAATGTTTTGGAATGGCCCAGCCAGAGCACAGACCTGAATCCAATTGAACATCTGTGAGGTGGCCTGAAGAAGCCTGTGCACAGGATATGTCCTCGCAATCTGACAGATTTGGAGCGCTTTTGCAAAGAAGAGTGGGCAAATATTGCCACGTCAAGATGTGCCATGTAATAAACTCCTACCCAAAAAGACTGATTGCTGTAATAAAATCAAATGGTGCTTCAACAAAGTATTAGTTTAAGGGTATGCACACCTATGCAACCAGGTTATTGTGAGTTTTTTATTTTTCCCCCCTCAACGATTTCAGTTTGTTTTGCAATTGAATTGTTCACGTTATAGGTCACATTAAAGGTGGAAAAAGTTCTGACATGATTTATCTTTGTCTCATTCTTTAACATCACAAGAACCTGGCATTTTAACAGGGGTGTGTTGACTTTATATATCCACTGTGTTCTAGAACAAGATCGTCATCGGTTATCATTAGATCATCCTCAGCATTGCCTGCTGCTTCTTGCCCACTACCCTTATATTCATTTAAGCTTTTAGAGGTGACAAACTATTTATTTTTACTTTCACAAAGTTTACTACTACTTTGACGATAGGTGTTTTGGTGCTTGTTTGCCTCGCTGTCAGATGCAGCAGTTGGTTTAGAGGCTACACCTTCCTACATTTTGCCATCATCAACACTAGACTGTGGCTCATTGTCGTCTGCAGTGATCTTATATATTTTTTTTATATTACTGGTGCTGGTGGAACTTTTGGTGGGAACTTGACAAATTTCATCCTCATCCTAAGAGGAGAGAGATCATCATCATTTATTGCACATGCTGCAGCAACCATGGCTATAGTCAGTTTTTGAGCTACCACTTTACTCCCACATCCCTGCAGTGCTCCTCCTCCTCCTCCCCTCCCTGCCCTTTCTGTGTTTGCTGGTCATTAACCAACTACTGTGTTTGTTTTTACTGTAAAGTATACAACAGAACTGATGGAGTGTGATGTCTTGCCTTGGCCCTCAACAAAATATTCAATCTTTTCTGCTATCTATCATGTCTGTGTCAAACAGCTCAAGGCAGAGTCCCAGTCAGCTGTCTATCACTTAATATTTTTATTTCATATCTTTTTATTTTTGAACTTTGTTGTCCACCCTATGTTATACCTGTAAAAAAAAATATAACTAAAAAGAAAATCAACAACTTCTTTCCCCAGACTTCCGCAGCACAGACATAATAACAATAAGACCAGCAAGGAATTTGGACCACAGTTTCCTGTGTCATCCAAATCAAATCAGTCAGACAGAATTTTGGGGTATTTGGGGTCAACCTCCTTTGCTCCCTTCTCACACCTCCAGACTCCCCCAACACAGAAATAATAACAGCAAGATCAGGAAGGAGCTTGGATCGTGGCTGCTTGTGTCTTGGCAGTCAGTCACACTGAATCTTAGGGTATTTGGGATCAACCTCCTTCTCCATTTTTTTTCTCTCCCAGAGTGCCCCCAGACTCCCCTATTACAGAGAAAAAATTGTCCTTTCAAACCTAAACTTAAATTCCACTTTATTTGCCTATCTTCTCTAGCTCACATATGTGCTGCTTTTTCCTCTCACAAACACAGAATGGCATGCTTTGAGATCCTGACACCCTTTTATATGCCTGCAGGAAAATTAGAGAAACCTGCTATGTGGTGGAGAGAAATTCAGTCTTCCCATTGCTTTCAATCCAATGAGCTAGGTGAAAAAATCACGAAAATGCCACTTTTCACTGGAAATTTCCTGCAAGGCAGAAAGCTCCATTTTTCACCTTTTTTCTGTGTTGAGGCAAAAACATTTAGCAATCCCTAATAGTCTGTATTCTGCCCGCTTGTCCATATTTCTATTGTCAGGTGGATCTTCTTGCCTTATGAGGTTTCCAACCTTTTGCCTACCACACAGACCAATTACTTTTACAGTTCTGGAACAGCCATCATTGAAAAATAACTACATATTGGCATATGCCAACAAGGAGCTACACATGATAGTTCTATAAAACCTCAGTTTTCAGCAAACGAGTGAGCTTTGTGTTGCTAATGTTAAAACATAGCCCCAAAAAACAGATGCTGTCAGTCATTGTGACCATTGTCCATTCCACAAAATACAACAAAAATGATTGGGTGGTGGTGATAGGTGACTGACACTTGCCATGGGCCATTAAAAAGCAACAGAAATAACTGATGCTCTCTGCTATGAGCCTGGCATATTCTGCAGCGGGGACAGTCTACAGATGCTCCATTATGCTCTGGATTAGTCTCCACAGCATATTCATGTGTGTCCATTGCACCCCACAATGTGCAATATGCAGAGATAAATGTCTCATATCTGCAGATTCACTCCCTGCTGGTGGTGTTGGGAATGTCAGTGGCATTTCTGGGGAGGAACTTGACAAGGGAACAAAAGAGATATTATATTGCCCCCAGATCCTAGCAGAAAACGATAAAAGCACAGGTGTTATTGTCGTTGACTCTTCTCTGGGCTGTTGGAGGTCATGTTGTTCTCTTTGTTGGAGTTGGACAGTGGGCACAGATACAGCATGATCTGTTTTTTTTTTTTTTTTTTTGTTTTTTTTTTGTGTGGTTCTACATGTTTATATGGTTTTACTGCATGTAGTTTATTAGGGCAGATGGGCCAAGGTGTGATCTATCCTTTGCCGTCTTAACATCCTTTTCACAGTTGGTGACAATTACATAATCTTGTTACCACAATGAAAAATAATCCCACAACCGTGATTTCAGGGCAGGGAAAGGCAGAAAGAGATGTTCACTTCATTCCTTTTTAACAGATGCACCTGTGGTGGCTTGATGGTTTCTCAGCTCTAGTACTAAGAGTAGGAATCAAGTCCTCCACAACCACCACTACCTGTCCAATATCATAGTCACTTCTACCACCACCACCACTATTAATACCCATGGACAGGGTCGACATAACTGTCAGATTATCCTGCTGTGATATATGATGTTAAGGCTTAGAAAATACAGCAGCAGGAAGTAAACTGGCAACACCATAATGTCTCTGCTGGTGGTGGCGATAATAGCAACAAAGAGTCAGGTGGCACTCTGTGATCCAGTCCACAAACAATCAGATGGCTTGTTTAAAACTTAGAAAAAACTTTATTGATGCTTAGACATAAAATCACAAGGGTGGCATCTTGGCAAAGGGATAGATAGGATGCACCAGCTCTTCTAAGTGACGTCTACCATGCATATAATGTTTTTGGAATGTCAGCTGGATTAAAGTGGAACTTTCAGTTACTAATAAGTTGCCCTTTAATTACTAAACATATGGCGACTAGCATCCTAATACATGTATTACCTCTGTAAAGTGCCATACTCTAAAGAAATCTTTCATATTAGGAGACCAGAAGCCAGGCATCAGCACATACATCTTATCTGCACACCTGCCCTGTCAGTCTCAGTCTCCTGTAAGAAGCAATTCCGCGTGCCACATGGTAACCGGAAGAATTGACAGCGCAGGCGTGCAGATTGCACTAACCTGCCCGTCAGTCTCCTAAGATGAAAGATTTCTTTAGAATGTGGCACTTTACAGAGGTAATACATGTATTAGGATGTTAGTCACTATATGTTTAATAATTGAAGGGCAACTTATTAGTAACTGAAAGTTCCGCTTTAAATTGTTTTTTGGTGAAAAGAAAAATAATTTCTATAATTTCTCTACATATTATTTTAACTCAAGAAAAAAAACAGCAACATTGATTATATGTTCTAAAAATATGAGTAAGGAGGAACTTTAAATTGTCAGCCTGCAGGGTCCTCACTACTGTACCATTTGTTTTGTATGTTAATATTACCATTTTGTTCATTGATAAAAAATATGATGGATCTCAATACATATATAATATTAATAATAATTTTAGTTTACTGTTTTAAATGTTAAAAATGTATGGCAATAACAATACATTTAAAATGCAGTCTAACTCCTATGTTTGCTAATTGAGAATAATTAATTAATCATATGTAACCTGTTTTCACTTCAATAAACCAATGGATTTTGAAGTTGATGACTTAAAGGGATAGTAATGTTTCACAAAAACAGTATTTAAGCCATAGAGAGTGTTATTTCAATACTTTCAGAATTGTAGTTCAAGAGTAATTGAATGATTAAGTTTCCCCCTCCTACCCTTTTACCTAGTGTAAGCCACCTCCCCTCAGATGTGGAATTTGGTCCACAGACCAGACAGCTCACAGCAAGGAACAATCTTCTTACTGTGAGAACAATGAAAACCCTGCCCCCATTGACAGGTTTTTCAGGTTTTCCCCTTATGTTAATTGAAGATTGTCCCTCTCTGCAATCCACTTGGACACCGCCCTGCTGCTCTGAGCTGAGCAGTTACATCAGTAAAAGAGGCGGGAGGAGGATACTTTATCATTCAATTACTCTTGAACTACAACTCTGACATCATTGAAATAATACTCTCCATGGCCCAAATACTGTGAAGATTAATTTGAGCTTCTTTTATTATGAAACATTACTATCCCTTTAAAGAGGATATGAACTTGAGATGAACAAAAGAAAAACTATTGATTTGGAATCATACAAACAGTTTTATGTGCAGTAATGTATTCAATATACAAAAAAGATTTAAATTACAACTTGAAACCATTCTTCAAGATCAAGATGTATTGTAATTAATTTTAGAATTGTAACTTCTCTGTCTGGAAGAAAGGGAGAAATATAATGGCTAAATCAGTGGTACCATCTGAATAAACCAATTGTTACTGTAATTGTAGCTACTGAGAACTGCATCCTTATGTACTATAAATGAAATTACTATATTGTAAAAATATGAAAGAAGGAAATATAAAGCAATTTTTGTAAAAAAAAAAAGTATAAGCATTCTTTCATCAGAACAAATACATATTCATATGATTGACATACAAGAATATATAATATTAAAAACATTTAGAAGTATCAGATTTTTCTCTTTTCATACTATATAATGTTTTTAGATATGGGTATATATAGATATATATAGATATATATTCAAAATTGCATCTCTTTGCATATCAGCTCTTAATACTTATTGGTATGTCCAATAATAAGATGTATCTTACCTGTAAACACTGTTCAGAGTGAAAATGCTGTTTATGAAATGCCAAATACAATCACTTTAGGCATACCTCATTACAAGCAGGTCCTATATCATACATTCAGTACTACGTTATACGATATATGGTTGAAGCTTTATATTCTAAACGATGTCTAGCTTTTTGATTTCCAAGAGCTAACATATTAAATATACATGTTGAGAAGGTGATACATACTTTAAAAGATTGTTTAAAAGTGTCCCTTGTTTTAATTCTTCTTCGTCATAAAAGAATACAGTAAAAGAAATAATTTCCATTTTTGACATGATAATATGCTAAACTGTAAGGTCACGTTTGGCATATACGTAACTCATAATATAAAACATACAGATATAATTCTCAATAAAGGTGACAGCTTTAAAATCCAGAAGGTTACTTTATAATAAGTTGAATATGTATCTGTGGTAGACAAAACATCTAAAAATTTGGGCTTGGATTCAAGTCCATTTGACAACAGTATCAAAGGTGTTAGATACAAATATTGCTGTAGACTTCAATTGGGAATCTAAAACCGTAGATAATATCTATCAAATGCAATATAATTAAGGCCATAGTCATATGTGACAAGGAAAATAGAGCAATCTGTGTTTAGAAAGGGGAACACATATTTACATAAGCATTAGAAGATATAAAGAGAAGGTTTTTTGATGGTACAACAAAGCAAACAAATAAAATATATTGATTTGTAAACATAATACGATTACATTCTGGACTAATAAATTAGTATTTATTTATTTATTTATTTTAATCACTGCCATTAACACAATTATTTATACAGTAGCTATTAAAATCAATAGTTATAATATAAACATCTCAGGAGTTGCTGCTGGGCAGTGAGTCTAACACCAGAGGTGGGCACAAATAAATAAAATACTTAAACGATGGAAATTTCTACAATGAAAACATGTAAAACATTGTGCTGTATATCTGTGCTACAGGACATTATATTAAACACATATATAATGTTTATGAATGGGAAACTGAATGATTATAAGTCTAAGGACGAGTAGTAGATGTCCATTATACAGGTTTGTATTTATTTTGAATGTTCCTTTTAGAATATCAGATGAGAGTTGGTACCGTGTTAGCTGTAGAAATACAGGAGGCAAATATAGTTTTTGATACCTTTTATTGGCTAACTAAGCAGATTTAAATGCAAGCTTTCAAGACCTTAGGTCTTTTCCTCAGGCATGGTGTACAGATAAATATGAAAACATCTCTCTTAAATACAAGTACACATCACATTGTTTAGCATGGAAATCAGATAACAGAATGCAGTCCAGATCCAGATATCTTTGATCAGTCAATGGTAAATTGCACTCTTCCTCTGAGGCTTTAGAGGTATTTACGATGCTCTTGGGTCTGTTGGAAAGGTCAATCAACTAAATTGTATTTTGATAGAAATTTCTTATCCCTGTTCAAACCACTATAAATTGCATTAAATTTTAACATTAATTTTACCTCCCATACCTTTCTGTCCCTCTGAGTACGGAACAGTCCCATCAATACAGTTAACTTAATATCCTTGACACTTTGCCCATTTTGGCAAAATTGTTCTCCCACTGGTGTCTCTGTCTTAAGGGTATGTCTCTGTCCTTAAGGGTATAACAACCCATGATGGTCCAGGACCATCATGGGTCCTTAAGGGGTTAAAGAGGTTTTTAGTGTTGCAAAGCCAATACAAATAGAAGGATTTGAAGTGCATGTCTAATGCTTGATTGCTGTACTGGAGGGTTTTCTATCCAAATTATTGAAAAAGGTCAATCTTCCAGGAAGAGTGACCTATCCAGTTGACTTTCTCTGAGAGACGTGTTCTGGATCTTTACCCTGGGTATCCAGTCCCCCTGGGGCTTGAACCATGAGTATGAAGTAATTTTACATTTTACTGCTGCCATGGATTAGAGCATCCTGGGTCTGGAAACCTAAATGTGTATAACTGAGATCTGAGTAAAAACTACAAATGAAGTACATAATGTATGCCAGGACTTAAAAGTTGAAGTCCTTTGCTACTAGCCAGACCTAAAAAGTTACTCGCCACTGCAAGCCATAACATACCAACCAGAGCTGAATTTCTATTCGCCAGGGCTAAATTTTCCCTTGCCTTTGGCTAGTGGCGAGTGGAAATTTTGAGCCCTGATGTATGAATTTGCTATTGGAATGCTTAACAAGGCCATCTTTACAAATTGAGTATCAAGGGAAAGTTTAATTTACTTACTTTTAATAATAGAGTTGCTCTTGACTTGTGGATTTTGAGGGCTACCTCTTCTAATATCATTACATAGGGTTATTTTATCTTTATTTATATGCCACATTTTATCTACTGATTTTGAAATATTTTTAATGCTTTGTACTTATATATCTTTGTACGTGGCTATTGTCTTATGTATGGGTGTCAATCCACCTAGGAGCCTTTTGGACTCAGAGCCTGATCCCATGGTAGCTTGATGGTCTGGCAATGGCACAGATGTTTTGATCTATGACTATGCACAGTGAGAGCAGGATCCTCTAAGCCATCTCACTGTCTTTGTCTGTTTTGTGCATACAATAAACATATGATTTTCGCCTAGTTCATTGCATTGAAATCAATGGGAAGTCTACATTTTTCCCCACCACATGAAAGTTTTCTCCTCTTTTCTATAGGCATATAAAAGGGTGTCAGGCTCGCACAGGGCACCATTTTGTGTTTGCTAGTGGAGAAAGCAGCATGTTTTTGAGCTAGAGAAGACAGACAAATAAAGGGAAATTGGAGCTTAGTTTAGGGAGTCTTTTAGATAGGGCATTTGTCCTCTGTGTTAGGGGAGAGTACCCTGGGGAAGTAGAAGGGAGGAAAGAGGTTATCCCCAAATACCTCAAAATTCAGTGTGACTGACTGACAAGACATAGGCAACTGGGGACCATTTTGCTTGCTGATCTTGCTGTTATTGTCTCTCAGCTATGGAAGTCTGGGGAAAGAGTTGTTGATTTTAGTTTTTAGTTTTGTTTTTTTTGACAGACTGTGATAAGATAGGGTGGACAAATTTAAACATAAATAAATAAGTACAAAATAAGAAATAAACAATAGTAAATAAATAAACAAACAACTAAATATATCAGGTGTCAGACAGCTGACTGGGAGCCTGAGGTGTGTGGCTAAGGCAGAATGATAGATAGCAGATGACACTGAGAATTTTGTTGAGGGCTAAAACAAGACATCACACTGCATCAGCTGTGCTGTGTACTGTACAGTAAAACACACACAGTAATTGAGTAATGTCCAGCAAACGCCCAAGGGGCATGAAGATGGGGAAAGGTGGAACAGTGCAAGGAAGTGAGAGTAAAATAATAGTTCAAAAAATGACTGCAGCAATGGTTTCTGCAGTGTGTGCAATAAATGATGATGATTCCTCTCCTCCAAGAGAGGGTGCGGTTTGTCAAGGTCCCAAAAAAACTTCCATCACCACCAGTGCCAGTACAAATAAAGAACCATATAAAAAAAACATTGAAGATGATAACAACAAGTCACATTCTAGTGTTGATAATGGCAATAGCATAATGGAGGAAGATGTAGCAGCTGAATCGCTATCACGGTGCCCGTGATTGCTGCAATCCAGTGTCTATCACCTGTAGGGGGCTCCCATTGGCTGTCTGCCTTCAGCCCGCCTCACATTGCCTTTTTAAACTCAGTCTGGGCACCCTCTGGTTGCCCTTTCGTGTTGTCTCCGACAGCAGTCTCTTCCGCCTTACTGCTGCTGATATTTGGGCCTGCTGCTGAGTTCCTGTGTTGCTGTATTGTCTAGTTCCTGAGTTCCTGCCTGCTGTGTCTGTTTCAGTCCGGTTCCGGTTGTCATCTAGAGAGGTTGCTGCTCCTGCTGACAGTCTATTCCTGCCGTTCCTGATCCGGTTGTCTACGCCTGCCTGTTCCTGCTCGGCTCCTGCTTCCAGTTCCTGCTTCGTGGCGACATTGTCATCAGTCGTCTCATCGACAATCACTATCCTGCTGGTTCTCAGTGTGCAGACGCTGGTTTGATCCGTTGGCCTTGCGGCCCATTTACCAAACTGTTGGTTCCAGCGTACAGACGCTGGTTTGCTCCATTGGCCTTGCGGCCCAGTTACAATACTGTTGGTTCCAGCGTGCGGACGCTGGTTTGCTCCATTGGCCTTGCGGGCCAGTTACAATACTGTTGGTTCCAGCGTGCGGACGCTGGTTTGCTCCATTGGCCTTGCGGCCCATATGCTATACTGTTGGTTCAGCTCGCGGGCGCTGCTTCTGTCCATTGACCTTACGGTCCAATTACCACACTGTTGGTTACAGCTTGCGGACGCTGGTTTGCACCATTGGCCTTGTGGCCCATTTGCAATACTGTTGGTCCCAGCGTGCGGACGCTGGTTTGCTCCATTTGCCTGTGTCTTTACTCATTGTTTGGTGCCAGTGTGCGGACACTGGTTTGCTCCACTTCCTAGCGCAAATTGATATTGTTGGTTACCAACGCGTGGGCGTTGGTTCGCTCCATGACCTGTGGGTCTGTTCCTACTATGCTTGATATTACTTTAAGTAAGGACACTGGTTTACTCCTTGTGTCTTACTCTTGCACTAGAAGCCTTTCAGTGCTCTGTCCAGTCCTAGACATCTATCATTGTGCGTTACATGGATACTGAGTGTCAGACTCTGGTGAAACCACTGACCAGTAGTCATTATAGTCAGCTCTACTGTCTATTGTCCACCTGACAGTTTCTGGAGTCATTGTGGTTGTCACCTTCCTATTGGGGCTGCCTTGCCTGGTATATTGGTAAGGCCGGTAGAACCTATTATTATTATTCCAACTCAAGGTTGCCTTACCCGGTATTGGCAAGGCCGGTAGAGCCCACTACCTCGGTATTCCGTTTGGCTACTCTGCCCGGTATATTGGTAAGGCCGGTAGAACCTCCTATTATTCCATCATAAGGTTGCCTTACCCGGTATTGACAGGGTCGGTAGAGCCAACTACATATATTTATTAGGCTGTCTTGTCCGGTATATTGACAAGGCTGGTAGAGCCTAGTTCTCAGTTTTCATTAGGCTGCCTTGCCCGGTATTTGGCAAGGCCGGTAGAGCCACCTATTGGTCTTCACCCAGGTTGCCCTGCCCGGTATATTGGCAAGGCCGGTAGAACCTGCATTGCAATTGTTATGGACATTTGCCTTTGCTTTATATTATTTGTATGTGTATAATACCCTATGGGATTGTCTTAAACTTCTCAATAAAGTTTTGTTTTTACCTAACCTCACGTCTGAGAGTCATAACAAACCGTGACAATCGCCTGCTGCATCAGAGAGTGAGACAAACAAGCACCAAAACACCTATCCTCAAAGTAGTAGCAAACTTTGTGAAAGTAAAAGTAAAAAGAAATTGTTTGAGACCTCTAAAAGCTTTGAGGAATATAAGGGTAGTGCACAAGAAGGGGCAGTTGATGCTGATGCTGACCTAATGATGACTAATGATGATGATACAGATCAAGAATATATCCTTCCGGCATCCTCCTCTTCTTTAGTTACAGATGAAATTGAGAGTGAGAATGATGATGACATGGCCAGAAAGTTATCAGAAAGGCAAAGACTCACTCTTCCACCACTGAAAAGGAGCACTGTGCCTGTCTATAAACTGTTTGATAAAACCATTGGAAACTCTGACCTTGGACAAAGATGGCAAAAAGTATATAGTCACCCTGTCAGTCATCATCAGCATCATTGCCTCTTCCGAGTCCAAGCTCCACTCAGCCACACACACCAATATTGAGTACCCAGCAGCAACAACAACAGCAACACAGGTTATTAAAATCCACAATGCTCGAGTGCCTCTTCTGCTGCTGGAAGTGCTGCACCTTTGACAACTAGTAAAAGTAGCAGCAGAATTGCATCAACATCTAGCCCCGGTAGTAGTATTAGCAGCACCACAGGAACCCCTCAGTCCATGAAGTCTACAGTATAGAGATACTTCACTCGGAATCCTAAAGCTAAGCATGCTGTTATTTGTTGTCTGTGCAAAAATCAGGGGAGCAGGGGGAAAGCAGGCTCACATCTAGGCAACAACTCTATGAGATCCCACTAGAAGCACAACCGCAAGTCTGACTGGGAGACATGCTATCAGCAGGTCAGAGGTGACACAACTAGCAGCAGCAGAATCACTCCAAAATGTTCCCAGGGCTCTGAGGCAGATAGGCAAAGTAGTTATGTTATTTATATGTCAGAATGTGTGCTACTGTCACCAGTTAGTTAATTCCAAATAACACCTATGGATCCTGTGCAGAGGACTATGATGACTCTTGTAGGCTATGGCAAGAGTCATATACTGCCCACACATGTTGCCTCTACCTATTGCTATTTCTTTTTTCTAACAGAAATCCCTTCCCTTCATCTTCCTCTGTAAAAACTGAACAGAGACCACTGCTATGACCATTAAGTGATGTGTATCAATTATCTGAGAAGTATAGCTTACATTTGACACAAACATGACAATGATAAAAACTGCTGTAGGAATATATATATATATAATTTTTGTTTTATATATAAATAAATAAAATACTAAATTGGTACTTATCGTGACAGAGTAGGGTAGACTGATACTTGACAGGATAGAGTATTTTGTAGACTAATATTTGTAGGATTTAGATTTGTGTTAGGCCCAAGCCCTGAGGAAGCATTAATTTGTAGGACCTATACTTATTAGAGGCACAAGCCCTGATGAAATATTGCTTTCTTATAGGAAGTAAGACTTGCATTAGATCCAAGCCCTGAGGAAATATTGATTTGTAGGATTTAGACATGTTTTGCCCAAGCTCAAAGGAAACATTAATTTGCAGGACTTAGGCTTTTAGGCACAAGCCCTAAGGAAGCATTAATTTGTAGGACTTAGGCTTGTTAAAAACAAGTCCCCAGAAATTGTTTATTTTTTTTTGTAGGCCTCTGTTTTTGTTTGTTTAAAGAACAAGCCCTGAGAAAAAAATAAAGCCCTACTGGCCTAGTGCCAGCAGGTAATATCGTGTTAGCCACTGGCCACTGGCTATTGTCAAATGCCCTGATGTAGATGCAGAATTTGCAACTACTGTTCTTGCTATTGCTGCTGCTAAGTTGTTTAAACCCTTAATGACCCTTGACGGTCATAGTATGTCATGGGTCGATAAGACTGAACGAAGAAGATTTCCCCCTTGGGTTTACAAAAATGCATGGGGGGCATTTTATGAGACCCTTATGATTGTTATATTCTGACCATCAATTAAAGACCTTAACCTCTTGGTGCTAGAGACCTATCCCGAATCTAGATCAAAGGGGTTGGTCTAGCGTTAACCAGAAAAAAACTACCCTTTTGTAGACATGAGGGTGTAAATGAAACCACTGGAGTGAAAATTGCTGCTTATCACTGGTAATCCCCTTGAGGACCAAAAGGGTGTGAAACAGAGGTCATCACGTTGAGGATCAGAGGGGTGTGAAACAGATTGCTTTACTATGTGTTGCACACCCTTCTCGTCCTCAAGGGGTTAAGGTCCATCCTGTTCTTAGTGTGATCACTGCAGTTTAACTTGATGAGGCTTGAAGGTCTGGAGAAATTCTGAGGCAAACCAACTGTACCATAGGAGAGAAATAACATCTCCCATTACTTTAAAAATAATTTGCAGCTTTATTTATCTCCTCTGGTACAGCTGGATTACTCAGGAACTGCACAATTTCTTCTTGGTTCATTAGCCAAGCACTGATTTACCTCCCACACTGTGGTATCAGTCCTGTACACCTTCCCTAAGTCACACCGGAAGATAAGGGGTATAGATACAATCCAGGTTGGATCAGAAATCAGAAGAAAATAAATAGTGAAAATGTAGTGGCTAACTGGCTACTGATATATGATTATTTATTGCTTTCAAGTATTAGGATTTCTGATTTAACCCCTATACTATTGCCCATATTTATTACTGGCAAGTTTTCGTGGGTCTGGATTAACTTTAAAAAAACTCTAAGCTTGGCAGAAATAAGGGTGATAGTATAAGGGTTAATTCAGGCTCCTTGGAAACAATAATTAATCATACATCAGTAGCATTTTCACTGCTTATTTTCTTTTGATTTCTTAGCCAACCTGGACTGTGTCAATGCACTGGATAATGAAATGTGGATACATATGCAATGCAATATACTAATTTCCCTATTTTAAATTACATTACTGCGTACATCTTTCTTATTTAAATTTGCTTTATTTATTTATTTATTTATTTATTTTACTGAAGTCCAGTTTTTTCCTTACCTCCTATCTAGTGTTGCAGGTGTGTGTAAAGTTCGGGAGCTGCAGTGCAACTAGCATGGGTCCATGAGACACAAAGTTATGTTACCTCACATGAAGGCTGCAGATATTGGCTCATATCGATTCTGCCTCCTAGATTCAGTTAGGACACTGAACTGGGAAGGCCCTGCCACCTCTACATGATTCTGCACTTAGCACACCAAACTATTGCTTGAGGGGAGCTTTGGTGTCAGAATTGAGGCAGTCTTATAATTATGACTAGGGATTGGCAAAACTTTTCGCCTCAAACTGAAATCGGCGAAAAATGGCACTTTCTGCTTGGCGAAAAATTTCCAGCGAAAAGTGCAGATCTTCTGCTTTTTTCCCACTTTTTTCGCCCATTGAAATCAATGGGAACATAGAAGTTGCACACAACGCATTACAAATAATATTTTATTTCCCAAAGGCACAGTATAAAATGGGAATGAGGGTGCCAGTGTTAGTGGGGTGTGGGGAAAGAATCAGTTGAACAGGAGAGGGTTGTTTACTGGGATTGGGGGGCACTTAATAAAAAAGAAATCCTAAATAAAATAAAATAAAGTAAAAACCTAAGACCTGGTATAAAGGGGTCTGAGGAGGGTGCCTGTGTTGGTGAATGAATGAATAATTTGAACAGGGAATTTGTTTTGGGGGAGTTTCTTGACTGCTATTGGGGGGACAGTTAATTAAAAAAAAGAAATCAATAAAATAAAATAAGAAATTTGTATTTAAAGTAACAGAGACAGGAACCCCCTGAAATAAGTTGCCACTGGGGTGGACTGATACTTGACTTGATAGAGTATTTTGTAGAGGATGATTTGTTTGATTTGTTGTTAGAGGCCTTTGTAGGACTTAGACTTATTAGAGGCCCAAGACCTGAAGATACATTGATTTGTAGGACTTAAGCTTGTTTGGCACAAGCCCTAAGGAAACATTGATTTGTAGGACTTAGGCTTGTTAGAAACAAACCCCCCAAATTGTTTATTTTTTGTAGGACTACTTTTTATTTATGTATTTATTTATATAAAAAAAAACAACAAAAAAAAACACAAGCCCTAAGAAAAAAATAAAAATGCCCTACTGGCCTAATGCCAGCAGGTCATGTTGGCCAGTGTCCACTGTCAAATGTCCTCCTGAGTCCTGATTTGCAACTGCTGTTTGTACTGCTGCTGCTGAGTTGTTTAAGCAGCAGGATGATTAGGCTGATGGATTATGAAGGTTCCATTTGCCACGACTGGCTCCAGTGATGTACCTGAGGCAGGAACAGCAGAATAAGTAGCCCCAGTATTTGTGGAGAAAAGAACAGGTTGGCCATTAAATCTTCTGCACCTGCCCCTCCTCCAAAATCATGATGGGTGTGTTATTAGAATATATTTTTTTTCCCTTGAGAGCAGGATCAGTGGGTCTCCTCAGCAACTGCAGTGTGCACAGTATGTGTATGGTAACATCTGGGGGCACAACTGTATCCAAACACCATGACACACGAAACCAAGTCATGCAGCTGTCACTGTACCCCTTTTCCAGACCCGCTAAGGACACATGACAACTTGCTGACAGTTTAATAGTAGTGATGAACCCTCCCTGCCACCATCTTAGTATATTCTGCAGGATGGAATCTCTTCAGATGCCGCTTGATGCACTGATTGAGATTCTCCACCACCACACTGGCATGTGCACCACACAGTGTGCAATGGGTAGAGACGAACTGCCACATCCTAACATCAACAGAGTGGCTATCATTTGGCAGGAGAGGTAATGAATGAGGAGGATTGGCAGAAGATTTAGATACCCTAGAAGGTGATGGTGAGCTAGTTGTTTCACTCGTCCTGGAACTTCCAGTCTCTGCCTGGGTTGTTCTATTCCTCCTCCTCTTTGATCTCCACCTCGCCTCTTGTTGCCTTTCTGGTGAGTCAGGGACAGCAAAAGCAGTGCTTAATTTATGTGGCGGGTGCTTGGCTTTAACATGTTTGGAGTAAATGTCATGGTGTTTGTGTTTCATGTGTGATATGAGGGTGCTTGTGCCAAGGTGTGTTCCCTCCTTAACTCTTTTCACTGACTTGTCCCAAATTGTGCACAGTGCCATTGCTGATGACTGTACTGTGCCTGCCCCAACAGAAAAATAGTCCCACACCCATGATGACTTCAGAGGGAAGGGGAAAGGTGGAAAGGTGTCCTCCACATTCCCCTTCATTGTCCGTGGCAGCGGATAATGTTGCTGCTGATGTTGCTACTACCTCAGAGTCAGCACTGCAACTAGGATCAGGAGTATTGCTACTGCTGGCAAGTGGAACCTGTCCTAGTCCTGCATCCCTTGTTGACCCCATTCCCACTGTGTCCACTGTGGTCTGTGGCACAATAACATGCTTCTCAGCATCCTGCTACCCTTGCATCTCCGCATCAGAAGGAATTAGAGCAGTTGCAAATTCCTATGATTCCAAGATGTCCTTGCTAGTGGTGGTGGTGATGCCCATCCTCATTCCTGTCTACCATTCCTTCTTAGTTTCTGCTAAAAAGGCCATCAATGTCTCTTCCACCCCAGGTCCTCCAGCATTATCACCACCACCACCACCAGTCCCTGCATGCTGTTGATGCTGCTGCTGCTCTATTCCAGTCATCTCTCTGCTGCTTGGAGGAGGTGACGAGCAATGTGACAGAGGGTCCCCTAATGTCACACTTGCCATTGCCTTTTGACCTGAAGAAGAAGGCAGACTAGCACTAGCAGAAATAGCAGCAGGCACAGGCAGCTGATCTGTGCTACTGCTGGTGGTATTAATTCTCAGCCTGCTCTCCTCCGCCAACACCAGTTCTGGCCTCTTCAGGTTCATATTCCCTTGGACACTATAGTGAAGAGAAGGGGAGGACTCCCAGGGTCAGGAGAATGGTGTAGGCTCAATTGACCGCTAGTCTGGATGCTGTAAAATGTTTCCCTTACCACTCCGGCTGCTTCACCATTACTGCTACTACTAACACCAACCACATCAAGTTCATCCGCAGAGTCTTCCTCCTCAGTCTCACAGTCACTAGTAATATCAGCGTATTGTTGATTACCCCCTCCTTCACTCCTAAGGCTAACAAGCTGCTGGACCTTAGTAGCAGTAGTATTAGCAGTGTCAGGACTGCTTGGGAATGGCAAGTGTGATTTAGGGTCCCTTGCTGTCACACTTGGCATCATTTTCTCCTTCCCCCCTGAGTACTACAAGAAATACTAGCAGCAGGCAAAGAATTGGTGGCAGCAGGTTCAGCACTGGCAGCAGGTTCAGTACTAGCAACAGGTACAACACTAGTGGCTGCAGTTACAGAAATGGTGGCACTGGCAGCAGGGGCAGCATGTTTTGCAGCAGGCACAGGCAGCTGACCTTTCCTGCTCTCACTATCCTTTTCCCCCTTCCTTCCCATTTCCTTTTCTCCCTTCCTTATTTTTATTCCCTTCCTTTGCATTCCCTTTTCTACCTTCCTTCTTATTAAATTCCCCAAGATCCCTTGGGGTGATTTAGGTGGACTGGACAGCATTGGTTGAGTACTGCTAGTCACTTCATCCTCCTCCTCCTCAGACTCAGTGGACACATAATAAGGGTCCTTCCAGTTTCTCTTTTTGCTGCTCATAGTGATAGGAGTCATTATGAGCCTCTCCTGCCTCAATTTTTGCTAAATATCACAAGTGAACAGCACAGCTCGTCTATCTCGCTCTGTAGCTGCTTCTATTGTGTCTGCCTTCAACGAAAATGTCACGTTTTTATAGCGGAAGTGCGAAAACAATGTGAATCAATGGGCGAAAACTTTTTAGCCATTGAAAAAATGGTGAAAGATTTTGGCCAATGGGCGAAAGATGCGAAAATTTTAACCTCTAGTTTTAAAGCAGATTTTCCCCCGAAAAAGAGGATAACATGGTTTTCGCAAAATTTCCTGCAGGAACACGGCGACAACTTTCGCCCACCCCTAATTATGACACCAGTTCAGTCCCTGGACAGTAACAAATCACCAATTAGGACAAGTAGGTTACTGATAAAAAAACTGATATATTTATCAAGTACCTTTCACCAGACTTAGGTCATTCCTTTCTAAGTGTTACATTTTTTCCCATTTCAGACTGAATTAACCACATTTTTCAAATATTTATGGCAGACACACTGTTGAATTACAAATATGTGTTAGGCACAATTAATTGCCCCAGTTTTAGTGGAAAACTGTTCTGTTTAAAGTTGGAGGTTTAATTTGATAAATTAATTTGGTTGGATTTGGTTAATTGTTTTGGTATGGCTGAGTCTACTGTGGTGATAGCAGTTGCATTAACAGCTTAAATTAAGTTGAGGAGGAGATTGAAGAATGGGGAAAGACTAGAAATAATGAAATTTTTGCACAATTAACCTTCCCTCGGAATTATTAAAATCCTTTTTCCTTCATTGCCAACTCAATAAAGTATGAGGATGGGGGGACTTTATTAAAGAATTAAAATATATATGTATATATATATATATATATATATATATATATATATATATATTATATATATATATATATATATATACACAGTATCTCACATAAGTGAGTATGCCCCTCACATTTTTGTAAATATTTTTATTTTATCTTTCATGTGACAACACTGAAGAAATGACACTCTGCTACAATGTAAAGTAGTGAGTGTACAGCCTGTATACCAGTGTAAATTTGCTGTCCCCCTCAAAATAACTCAACACACAGCCATTAATGTCTAAACCTTGGCAACAAAAGTGAGTACACCCCTAAGTGGAAATGTCCAAATTGGGCCCAATTAGCCATTTTCCCTCCCTGGTGTCATGTGACTCGTTAGTGTTACAAGGTCTCAGGTGTGAATGGGGAGCAGGTGTGTTAAATTTGGTGTTATCGCTCTCACACTCTCTCATACTGGTCACTGGAAGTTCAACATGGCACCTCATGGCAAAGAACTCTCTGAGGACCTGAAAAAAATAATTGTTGCTCTACATAAAGATGACCTAGGCTATAAGAAGATTGCCAAGACCCTGAAACTGAGCTGCAGCATGGTGGGCAAGACCATACAGTGGTTTCACAGGACAGGATCCACTCAGAACAGGCCTCGCCATGGTCGACCAAAGAAGTTGAGTGCACGTGCTCAGCATCATATCCAGAGGTTGTCTTTGGGAAATAGACGTATGAGTGCTGCCAGCATTGCTGCAGAGGTTGAAGGGGTGGGGGGTCAGCCTGTCAGTGCTCATACCATATGCTGCACACTGCATCAAATTGGTCTGTATGGCTGTCATCCCAGAAGGAAGCCTCTTCTAAAGATGATGCACAAGAAAGCCTACAAACAGTTTGCTGAAGACAAGCAGACTAAGGACATGGATTACTGGAACCATGTCCTGTGGTCCTATGAGACCAAGATAAACTTATTTGATTCAGATGGTTTTAGGCGTGTGTGTCGGCAACCAGGTAAGGAGTAAAAAGACAAGTGTGTCTTGCCTACAGTCAAGCATGGTGGTGGGAGTGTCATGTTCTGGGCCTGCATTAGTGCTGCCGGCACTGGGGACCCACAGTTCATTGAGGGAAACATGAATGCCAACATGTACTGTGAAATACTGAAGCAGAGCAGGATCTCCTCCCTTCGGAGGAGTATTCCAATATGATAACGACCCCAAACACACCTCCAAGACGACCACTGCCTTGCTAAAGAAGCTGAGGGTAAGGGTGATGTACTGACCAAGCATATCTCCAGACCAAAACCCTATGGAGCATCTGTGGGGCATCCTCAAACGGAAGGTGGAGGAGTGCAAGGTCTCTAACATTCACCAGCTGTGATGTCATCATGGAGGAGTGGAAGAGAACTCCAGTGGCAACCTGTGAAGCTCTGGTGAACTCCATGCCCAAGAGGGTTATGGCAGTGCTGGAAAATAATGGTAGCCACACAAAATATTGACACTTTGGGCCCAATTTAGACATTTCCACTTAGGTGTGTACTCACTTTTGTTACCAAGGTTTAGACGTACATTCACTACTTTACATTGTAGCAGAGTGTCATTTCTTCAGTGTTGTCACATGAAAGATAAAATAAAAATGTCTACAAAAATGTGAGGGGTGTACTCACTTATGTGAGATACTGTGTGTGTATATATATATATATATATATATATATATAAAAGAATAAGCCTCATTGCATAATTTATGGTCCCCCACACACAGAACATAAATCTCCTTAGAAAACAAACACACATTGAACAGAATGCCTCATTACATAATTTGTCTCATTAGGAGACACAACTCCTATTGGGTGATTCAATGGGGACTTTACTGCTCCCATTGGGTGATTGAATGGGGGCATGTTTATCATACAGGGAGTTGGCCCACCCCTTCCAGCCCGCCCACCACTATCCAACTATCCAAGATATCAGTAACTTCTCCCGGTCCACACACACTCACTCAGGATCATGACCCCACAAACACACTGTTTCACCTCCCACAGATAACTGTAACCATCCATACACTCTGTTTCAGTACGAGGGTGTAATGTTCCCATAAAATACAAACTCAGGGATAAACTTAATAGCAACTCTTTTATTTAACTCTTCATCTCTTCAGTCACCTCACTAACTGTCTCAACTGTCACTCCTCCACTTCCTGATTCCCGCCCTTTCTCCTTAAAGAAGCGAGATGCTTTGCTGTATGTTACAGAGGGCAAGCTTCAAACACCACTTTCTATTTGTTCCCTCAGCATATTGCTATGCTGCCTCAACTGAAGAGCCACCGTGTGTTATATTGCTATGTTACCTCAACTTAACCCTTTGAGTGCCAGAGGGGTACACGAGGGGCGTTTCTAGGTTCCAAAACGATCTGGGGCTAGAGACCACAGCAAAATTCAACAGAGTGCCTGCCACCAGTGGTAGTGATGATAACGCTATAGTGTGGAGTGAGTTATCCTTACACATCATATATGTTTATTTTACTAATCTATATATAATGCAATGCAAAGAGTTAAGAAGTAAGCCATTTTATGTTCAACTCTTGCCATTGTTTTTTGTTCTAACTAACTGAAGTTATTGTGGTGTAAACAAACTGTACCACAGGGAACAAATCAAAATTCATGTCACATTAAATAGGGGCTTTAACTCCTTGAATGCTAGAGCGGTCTTCAATACATTGCAAAGCAATGCATTGGAGACCTCTCTAGCATTCAAGAGGTTAAAAACTCTATTCAAGTGCAGTGGATTTTAAGAACTTTTATTTGTCCCCTATTGTGCAGTTGGTTTACTCCAGAATAAAATCAGGTTGCTTTAATACATATGAGCCATTGATGTAACTGAATAATTTATCCAGAGCAACACCAAAGTATTTTATTTACACAGATAATGTATAAACAAATATAACGATGTTTAAACAAACATTAATGTGAGTTTTATTGCTGTGGAGCAATGTGATACACTTATATACCCACCACACAGTCTGATGTCCTAAAAAGAGGGACACTATATAACCCCACCAGCCTTGCTCTCCTGCCCACTGGTAGCCACAGATTCCTTACATGCACAATGTGACCTCCCCCAGCCTTATTACCCTGTCCATTGGTAGCCACTGATTCCCAACATACACTGTGGACCCCACCAGCCTTTTTATCCTGCCCACTGAAATCCACAGATTCTACACATACACTATATGACCACCACCATCCTTACTCCAATACCCACTGGTAGTCACTGATTCCCTACATAAACTGTGTGACCCCACCAGCCTTGTTCCCCTGCCCTCTGGTAGCCAGCCCACAAATTCTCCACATATACAATGTGACACCCACCAGCCTTGTTTACCTGCCACTGGTAGTCATATATTTCACCCATATATACTGTCCCTCATACCTTATCTTCTGCTCTGCCCCATTCTGCTTTCTGTTTCAGTGTAGAGACATGGACTCCACACTGCCTCCTCTGGTACTTCAGGTGTATGTTGATGACCTTATCACAAAGCACCAGGAAGTGCTAGAAGAGCCAGTGTGGAGCGGAAGGCTGTGGGCTGAAGCTGAGAACAGAGTAAGGCAGCAGCCTGCTGTTCCAAGCTATATATGCCCACCAGTTACTGGGCAGTAGCCAGCCAGCCAGCAGGAGGAGTGAGTCTGCTGATTGTCTGACATTCGGGGCTGCCCACTGACATACTTGGGGCTTCAGCCTCCTTAGCCCACCCCTAGCGACTCCCCTGTGGTACACAAAGCATTGCAAAGCAATGCGTTGCATGCCCCTCTGGATCTCAGAGGGTTAAGTAAGGAGGAGTTACTGCTCCCATTGGGTGATTAAATGTGGGAGTTATTTAAATCATGCAGGGAGTTGGCCTGCCCCCACTATCCAGCCCGCCCACCACTATCTAAGTAACTGAAAAAAAATGGCTCCCACTCGCTCCTACACCACAGACACAAACACATCAGACAAAAAACACACACTCAATCACACACTCACACTGTCACACACACTCTCACACACACTCAGTCATACACACTCAATCACACACAATCATACACACAATCATACACACAATAATTCACACACTCACATTCTCACACTCACATTCTCACACTCAATCACACACTCAATCCAACACACTCACACTCTCTCACACACTCACACTCTTTCACTCACACTCTCTCACACTCTCTTACTCACACTCTCTCACACTCGCACTCAATCACACACACTCTCACTCAATCACACTCACACACTCTCTCACTCACA
Organism: Rhinophrynus dorsalis; assembly: GCA_037306005.1. Lineage (NCBI taxonomy): Eukaryota > Metazoa > Chordata > Amphibia > Anura > Rhinophrynidae > Rhinophrynus > Rhinophrynus dorsalis. The sequence goes on along the minus strand of CM074719.1, from coordinate 449,347,218 downwards.
CTTTCTCACTCACACTCATACACCCTCACACTCATACACACTCACACACTCTCACTCAATCACACACACTCACTCACTCTCGTACTCACACCTCGGGAGCCAACACGATCCATCTTCCACCATAGTCTCACTCACACCCCAGGAGGTAGCACGATCCACCTTCTACCATAGTATTTGTAATTCCCAAATGAATTTCAACTACATGAATGAATGCCACTCACTCACACACACTCACTCACACCCTGGGAGCCAGCACGATCCACCTTCCACCATAGTATGTGCAATTACTACATGCATTTCAACTATATGAATGAATGCCACAGTGGAGGCATAAGTACAAACACAAACTCATAACAATGACACATAAGTCACCTCCTTATGACTCACTTCTGTGTGTGCATGTGTGTCTCTGTGTGTGCCTGTGTGTTCCTCACTGTGTGTGTGTTGCATGTCTGCATCACACTCTATGTGTCTGCATGTTGTGCATTGCATGTATGTATGTATGACTGTGTCGATCTTTATGCATCTCAGTGAATGCGTGTGCATTTGCGTGTGTGTGTTTGTCTTGCATCTGTGTGTGTGCATTAATTCCCTATATATCCTGACGGGCAACGCCGTCCCATATTGCTAGTATATATATATATATATATATATATATATATATATATATAGTTTGTGGCAAAAATGTGAAATAGAAACCTATTGTAAATATGCATTGCTTTTTCTCTGTATCTTAGATTTTTAATAACATTAATCCATTTATTATATTTTTGCTAAAAGTAGCTACATATATCATTCACATATGTACATTGATTTATTATGAAAAACGACATTGAGCCTTTTCGAAATTGCTATGTTTTGATTTTTATTTAAGAATCTAGTTATTTTTAGATTTTTTTCTAGTTTCTTAGCTATATCACCCAGTGGTTTGTGTAGAACAGAGGTTAAAAGATGCATGAGAAGGTCATGTATATGGCTTCTACCAGTGACACTTTATGTCCTTATACTAATGAAATCTGACCTCTATAAATTTAAAGTGTGTTCTATTATTTGTGATAGAATAACAGAGTAGATAGGAGGTGTAATATGATTCAGTAATGCTTAACTTGTCATTTTCATTTTCAAGTTCTCCTGCCATCTGTGACCTAGTGATAACCTGTACGCGTGTTATGCATAAATCCTATTATACTTGCATAGTTAAGTGTTTTCATGGTGCGATTTCATAGCAGTGGATTTCTTTAGAAAATTACTCATCACATGACATAAAAGTGAACATAAAATGAAAAATTTGATACATCAGAAGTAATACAAGTTTATTGTACTTGCTTGTTCTGAATTTCGGTAATGTGTGGAATCTCAGTATGTTTACTTATGACCTTGATATGCTCTATAATGCACATCACAAACTTACTTAAATTTGGAATGGGAAAAATGACATCTTTTTAGTGAAATTAACAGAAAGGGAAATTATTATAAAGTTTAAAATAATAAGACCATTTCAATAAATGTGTGGTGAAGGCGGAACTAGCAATATGAGCAGCAGCTCACATCAGCTGGATGTGCCAGTTACAGCTTCCAGTGTGCCTTCTTCTGAGGATGAGATGGCAAGTGTGACAGCACAGAACCCCCTATCACATCTGTCATTCCCAACCAGTCTCATAGAGCATTAAAGGACTGGTTGTAGTGTTTATGAATGAGGGTGGGGGTGGAGTAGATGGTGTGTAGGATAGTATGAGGTTGTTTTAGCGGAAAGCAATAAGGAATGAAATAAAGAGGTTCAAATATGGATAGACATCATCACCCCCCACCAGCAGTGGCATTTGCTGCTTCTTTAATTCATGTTTCTAAGTCATCAGAGATAGACATTCATCTGTTATAGCAGCAGAATAATGATGAGTAGGCTAGTGTGCCACAGACCACCAAGGCCACCACGGGACCAGGTTCGGTGGTCACCGATACTTTTGGTCTTAGCTCTAGTGCTGATGCTGAGGCACAGCAGCAGCTTCTGCCACTGCCAATGAAGGTGATTCTGAAGAAGATAATGAAGAAGAAGGCCATTCTTCTTCACCTCTCCCCTCATTGGAATAATTGTTTGGGGCAAGTGTAGGAATATGTTTGCCTTGGGTTAGGTGCAGTGCAGTCATCAGCAACTGCACTGTGTGTGATAAGTAGAAATGAGGAGACACATCTGTCATCATAAAGCACATGCAACATAGATACCACAATGTGTAGATTAAGCATTTGAAAGCCAAACCCCAAGAAAATAAATTGAAAGCCAATGTCACTGTAGCCCTTTTCCCTCCACAAGGGCACAAAGAATGGGGGGAAAAGATCCTAGAGGAAGACAAGTAAAACCCAGCCTGGAAGTTTGATGATGAGCAAAACACTTTTTCACTGTGCTGTCTATGCAAAAGATTCTGCTTATATGAATTACACCACAGTGAGGGAATGGATGGACATTTCTGGGTTATGCTTTGAGCTACTCTTACTTATGTAATTATTTACTCTGTACTGACAAACCCCTATGATGTATTTTCAAAAGAAAAATGAAGGAGTTCTGGGGCAAACCATATGCACAATAGGTGAAAAGTAACGATTCCAAAAATTCACATTGAAGCAATGTGTTGGACACCTCTCTAGCATTCAATCAATGGGAAGTTTTATTTCTATCTTAGCATCCAAATGGTTTGCCCTAGAACTCAGTCACTTTCCTTTTGATCATACAGCTCATATAAATTGGAATCAAATTAGTCAATTTTTCCCTGCATGGTATAGAGGTGATGTTAGGGCTTTCACTCATTAAAATCGTAATTATGACATAATTTGTGCACATGCATGCACCAAAGTTATAATACAGGCTTGTACATGCCTCAAAGTGCAGACACACAATTTTTATGGTAAAGGGACACAAAGCTGTCATTTTCTCCCAGAAAACACTTTGAACATAGATGTTAGGTGGACATAGCATTTCCACAATATCCACATTTCAGTTTGAAATTCTATTTGTGCATTCCCTTTACTGTTCTGGGTATAGTCCACATACAAACAGTATACTTTAATAATGTTAAATAAGAACTAATATATTAAAGCAGTAAAAAAAATGGAAAATATATACTAGGAGGTGATAGAGAGGTCATAAAGAGATGATTTCTCCAGTAATATCACTTATGCGATACCTATGTTATTCTATGGTGCCAGTGCACTAAGAACTCTCAAGATGGAAATACTTTAGTGCATTGGCTCCTTAGAATAACATAGAACTTGGAGAAGTAATATCACTAGAGACGTCTTCTTCTCTTTATCACCTCTTTATCACACTTTAGAGCCTCCTCCAAGCAATTCTTAAATGTACTTGTTTAGTGATGATTGTATGGTTTGTTTTACAGAACAAGAAGAGTGCATAAATTGCACAGATGAATGCAGAGTACTTGGCCATTCAGACAGGTGTTGGATGCCACAGTTCCCTACAGCTAACCAGGTTGAAAATGCTGATTATCGCACAAATCTTTTTGTTCCAACTGTTGAAGCTCATGTTGAGACTGACACTTATGAAACTGTGAATCCCACTGGGAAAAAGACATTTTGTACATTTGGAAAAGACAAAAGAGAGCACACTATTCTCATAGCTAATGTCAAACCATATTTAAAAGCCAAGCGTGCCCTGAGTCCTCTGCTGCAAGAGGGTCCCTCTGCATCAAGCAGCCCTAACAAGACATGCATTGAGCCTTGTTCCTCTACTAAGGGACCACTGAATGACTGCGAAATAAAATCAGGAGTCTTGGCAGAAACAACCAATCAGTACTTGTCTACTGATAGTCAGTACCTCTCACCTAGTAAACAGACGAAAGACCCACAATACATTGCATCAGATCCAATGGCTCGCATATTTGCGGATATGAATTCCAGAGTGAGCCGAGACTCAAATGAGATGGACTCTGTTTTAGAGCAACTGGAGCATTCAAACCGTGATTTGGGCCGAGAGTCAGTAGATGCAGAGGAGGTTGTAAGAGAAATTGATAAACTTTTACAGGACTGTCGAGGAAATGAACCTGTGGCTGTAAGAAAATAAATAGCATCAAGAAGCTATTATTTTTGCCTTTTACAAGTAACATACAGTTTTCCCTGGGTACAGCACATTTTGCAGGGGAGATGCAGGGAAAGATTGATGCTGCTTTTTGGCTGAAAGTAAACAGTTAAAGTGCCCCCAAATTATTTTCTCTGATGTTTCTTTTTCTCAGAATACACTGGCTTTATTTTGACTAAAAACTACATTTGGACAAAGTCAAAGGAAGCATACGATGGTGAAATTTGACAATCTGAAATGTAAGGGAAAAAACCTGAAGTACTCCTGGAATTCTACAACTTCCTATTGTAGTTGATGCTGATTTTTTTGAGTGCTGGAGTAAAACAACCCATTGATTAACAGGGTTAACTAATTTATGTGTGGATTTTAATCAAGCATCATTAGCTTCTAATTAAAGTCCTAACTAATTTTGCTGTAGCCTAGCTGCACCAAACATCAACTCCCATTTGTGGTAAACATTTCTATATAAATGAACAACATTCCAAAACATTTTCAGTAAAATATGTCTGTCATTGAATACATTTCCATGAAACACATAGTAATATATAAAATTATATAGTCAATTGTGTCCTGCACATACATAAACTAATTCACTTTATGTAAAATGAAAAGTGTTGATTTAATAAGAATTTTAGTGTCCTACAAAAATATATACACAGATATTTACATATATAGGCAAATATGTTTTTAATCCTCAAATATAATGCGGTTATTAAAATATTTACCATCTAAGCAGAACATAATGAGTTAATAACCTCATTAGTATCTTTTCTATTGATTTGTGGACACTAAAATTGCTCAGGAAAGTGAAAATGTCCTATTCATTCAAGCAGATATCGCTTCACCTTTTAAATGTGCAACTGTGAGAAGATTTAAATGTGTTTACATCAAATTACATATTTTTATGATTTATTTGCAATTTTAGTGCATATGAGCCAAATTGTTAAGTGTATAAGAGCTATATTGTGTATTTTATTAAATTAATATATAGTTGTGTTGCAAAAATATTTGGGCTTATATTGTAAATGGCAAGTGTTGCCTCAGTAGCTGTCAAACTCTATGAGTTTTGTTTTTTCTGCTTTCTTTTCCCTGTGGAGTATGGGAAGCAGTGCCTCAGAGCAAAGTCACTTGTTAAATGTATGGTCTACAAGCTACAGTAGTACATAATCTGTTCAAAATGTGTTTAAATTATCTGGCAGAGCAAAGTAAGCAAGGAACAATCCGTTTAGTCATAATTTTTTGAAGTATTATGTTAAAACCTTTAAATGCTAGAGTCCTATACAATGCACTGCAATCCTTCTGAAATGTAAGCCCCTGTTTTTAAACCAAATAACTCATAAAATGCCTTAGAAACTATTTTCCCAAATAGGCACATATTGTCATACTTTTCAAACTCCTTCTTGTAATATTATAGGTTTTCAGATTTATTCCGCCACAAAATTCAGTTCATATTTAATAAGCAATTTGATTAGGCAGCTTCCAAAATGAGGACACTTGAAAGAATAGGCCTTATAATGTTCTCTTGGTTTAAAAGTTGTCTTTCAGTCCAGTATTACTTGGCAATTATGTGTTATATGTGTTTTCTATATATATATATGTATCAGACCATAATGTTGTGTCCAGATACATTTGTTAAATGTATAGTAATTTATAATTTCATTGAATTTTAATACAAAAATGAGAAAACAATGGATTTTTATACACGAATAAAAATTATTCCAATAACAGTATCCCCTATTTAGGTGACTGCATTTTAGAACTAAACTCAGAGTGAGAAAAAAAAAATGTTGACTCCTTGAAGACCAGAGGAATGAGCAAAATATTGCTTTGCAGTGTATTGCACACTGTTCTAGTTTTCAAAGGAATACATAAAGTTAGAACAACAAATTATGAAACTCTCCTCACAGTCTTGTTAACTAAGTCCAGTCTAATGTTTCAAAATCTTATATGCACCAATTAAAGCTTAGAAAATATATTTCCAGATCTGTGGTTAAGAATTATATGACTTCTCATTCCTCAAGGAAATGTTTTATGGCAGCAGCTCACTGTCAAGTAATAACCGCATTTTATTGTTAATTGTACTTCCTTTTCATGGTACAAAGAGCACCATAAACAAGTTACTGTATAAATGCTGCATTGCTCTACATATTTTGGACAATTTATGTATCTAAATGTGTTGTCTCTGTGTTCTGCAATGTTAATTTCTCCAGAAGGATATAGCTTGATTTTGCTTCATAGCTGAAATTCTACAGTAAAACTGGATTAATTTCTTGCCTCTACATAATTGTCTTTCATTAGACACCAATAGTTATTGAATACAGCCACAATATGTTTGATACTTCATATGTGACTGATTAAACATACAACACAACTGATTACATACACAAATCATGTGTAAGTCTTTGTTGGGATAAAATGGTGATTGGATATTTATTGGCTAATCAACAATACTTAATAGTTAAACTTACTAAAGAAAGAATTGTCATGTTTACAACTAATATTTGTATTTCTAATTATGTATTTTTCTTTTTCATCTGACTGGAAAACTAAAACGTGATGGTATTTTGGAAATCGTTTGTAGTGTGCTTCAAATGGGTATAACACTGCTTTACTCAAACACAGCTATAACAAAATTGAATAATTATATTAACAGAGTCATACATAAAAATCTATTAAAACTGTTTAATTTAAAGAGCAGTGAATATTTGTTTGCACATAATGCTGTTGGTACCATTTTCCATTCTAATATCTGTATTGACTAGTTTTCATAGTACCAAACGTGTCATATTTGATACATATTGGAAATTACACAATTTACAATGTGTTTGTTGTGCATAAAGTTGGAAACTTCATTGTATTTTATTGGAATTCCATATATGTGCAATTTTCCAAGTCAATAAATACAGTAAATATTTTTAAGTGCATATGCACAGAAACGCTGTAAGACAGATGACACAAAGTGATACATATTATCTGACTGTCTCATAGTGACATTTTATCTGTTGGTTCTATATCCTCAGATTAGTGCACTTTTTTATTAGTGAGGAACATTTGTTTATTCCAAAAAAAAGCATATGTAAAACAAGATTGCCATTTATATTGTACAGTAATATATTTTGACTTCATTTATACAAGATAAAGAGCTGCTGTTGTCGTGATGCATTTTTTTAAAGAAACACATGTTCCTCAATCAGTGTAGGATTATTTTTTAAAGGGACACTCATATCCTCTCTCTGCCTACTTTGGTATTAAAGTTCACTTTGTGTGCTTTAATATTATGCCTTTCTGATATGCTGCAGGTCTCCCTTTCTTTAATTTTAAACAAATTTGAGACAAGGCATCCTAGATATTGGGAAGCTGAATGTTCCTACCCCTGACACTGTGCAAAGCCTTCCTTCAACATCAGTGAGATTAAGCCTCTGTATCATCACTGGTGTCTCTTCAGATGGTGGATCTGCCTCATGTGATATTAAATGAAGTCACTCACAAATGCAGAGTGCTGGTACAGGTCTGCTAACTAATTCTAACCCACTTTGAATGGAAGTTGAGGATGAGTCAGGATCATGATGTCACACATGGATAAAGCTGGTACACAGATTGTACTTTCCCCACATACCAAGTACTCAAGGCCTCAAGAATGTTCTCACTAATGTCTACAGAAATAGCCAAACCAATTAACTGAATCATGTAATAGTTTACATTTTATGACACCTTTAGCAGGCATACCAAACATAATGTGTGTGAGCGAGCATGTGTGTGTGTGTATATATACACACACACACATACATGAACACTAGCAGCCAATGTCACAGCCCACCTTGGAGGGAAATGTTGAATATACAGTATTTGAGTTTGAGGTGACTTCCTTATAGGGACAAGAAATACATAGTTGTAAAGCACATTACATGTGGATGGAGTTTAGGGGAGATGTGAGTGGTAACTTTTCTTTATTGAGGTTGTGGTGATAGTAATATAATTAAATATGCCATTATAGTAAAAACTACACATTCTTTTTTCATTTAACTATATGATGCAAACATTTAAACTGCATGAAGCTTAAACTTTAACATATGTTTAAAGACTTGCCTGATTCAAGAAATCATCATAAACTTTGATCTATAAATCAGCCATCAGCCTCTGTGAATTTACATATTATGTAAAGACATTTCCTTTGCTTTCTATTTTTTTCCATCTTCAATGAATTTGAGATTTCTATTGAGGTCTATGAAAGCTGTGAAAGCTGTGATAGTGTAACAATGTAACATTATTTAATTGTATCACTGTCTTTTTTACATTGCAATCTGGCCCCTGCTTTCACAGTTCTTGACAGAAAGAATAAAGTTTTCTGGAAACAGAGAGGTTCATGTCAAGGACACAAAAGTGTAAAAAAAAACCTGGAGGTGAAAAAGAAAAGGTTAAATTTTACGCAGTATTGACTTACTGAATATGCAAAAGGAAAATGTAGGTTGATCAACACTAAATAGAGATGAGTAAAACTTTTCATTAAAGATAATATTCCATATGAAAATGGTAATTTTGAAAATTTGTTTGTTCCACAGATAATTTTTAGAAACAAAAACTTGCTCTCGTCTTTAAAATTAGACTGGTTAAATTTCACATACCACCTGAATAAATGTGTTTGCAAGCTTTATAAGTAAGTAAATTACTTTTGTCAGTTCCTAAACATTTTGTGGAATAAAAAACACCCATTTATCTCTATATATACATATATTTGTACATGTTTAATGTTTGTCATATTTTGAAACATTTTACATTAAAACTTGTTCTAACCTTAAAATTAAATGTCAAGTTCACATAGTCAGTAATACCATCAACAACTAATTTAGTACACTAGTAGTAGGTACTATGCCAAGGGTTTCCTTCTGTATAAAACCGATCAATAAAAACTGAAAACCCCTGATTTGAAAATTAGCAAAATAACACACATTTGTCTGTTAGATTGCTGCTAATTTGTATTCTCTGTAGTGTTTCCAGGATATACTTGAAAACCAGAGAAAGATCAAAGTATTCATCCTGGTAAAACATGTTCTAAATAAATATATACAATTTCTTTATAACTGACATTTTTAATACCTTAATAAGGGCTTTAATTGCTACTTTTTCCCCATGGATTTTTATCAATATTTCTAAATAAAAATATTTAAAAGAAAACCTGGTATAAATCATAGAACAATCTACTTCCTTTATTTAGTTGAGAATGTGAAATAGAATCATCTTATTTAGATTTATTGTTCCTTTGTTTGAAAAATAAATGTTCTTTTCCATTTCATTCTAGTCTCTTGGGAAGCTATGCTAGAATCATTTTTAAACTGCCTACACTAATTTCTTGACACAACACAGAACTAACACACATATTTAGTTACCTCTAAACACAGACACAGACAGGGTGTATGCAGAGCAAGGAGGAAGAATTTTGGCCAAAGAATGTCCAAAATGTATTTTGTCTCTTTAAAACAACAATGATGAATGCAATACAATCTGCCGCCAGCAGAAAAATAAACTCCACTGTTCTATCTTTCCGGAAGTTGCCCAAGCCAAACTGAGAGAAATTTGAACATAGCTGGCTTTTATATGGAGAGTCTCTGTTCAGAATTGTTTCCACACTCCCATTGGCTGGGGTGTGAGGTTGAGCAGGGTATGGAATGTGCCCTGATGTAACCACACCTCTCAACCAGTCATTTTTTAGTTGGAGGGGTCACAAGTGCACATTGTATCATCCCTCCAACTATCCAATCATAGAATAGCTATAGGAATGAAACATGCATTCATGACTCCTCCAGCTAGAAGCTGATTGGTTGGGAGGTGTGGTTACAGAAGAAGAAAGAAGCTTAGAGGAGAAAACTTAAAGGTGCGGAAGATGTTATACTTCAAGGTAAGTGTTAAAGCTATGGGGTATGGGTCAGGGGATAATGTTAGGGCTTTATTGTTAATGTTATTTGAAGTGTAGGGCCAGGGGGGTACTGTAAGGGTTAGTGTTTGGGAGGGTGGAGGAGGGTGTGTGTAAAGAAAGGATAACCATTTATTCTGTAAAATATCTATCTCAAAGCAGTTAATTCTTTGAGCACTAGATACCTCTCTGGCACTCAGTAGGTTAAAGTATAAAATGACCAATAATGTTCATAATTTACTTATTTCAGAGAATAACTGCTTTTTCAAAAAAAAGGGGTATTTTCTGTACTTACCGATATCTAATTTTTTCATCATCTTTGTCTAACATAGGAACCATGGGGTTAAGTTATTACCTTGAGGAGATAGGTCACTTGCAACTAATGTTCTCTTAAAGCAGAGTCTCCCTCCTAGTTCCAGTTATCCCGTGCCCAGCAGCAGCAGCAGCCTTCAGTTATAGTAGTTATCAAAGATGCAATACAAAAGAGGTAGTGCAGGTGGTTTCCACACCAGAGAATGCAAAGGACTCCTGGAACTCAAACCACAGGTTTCCTCTAGGGGGGATGTCCTGTGTTCCACGAGGACTAAGAAAGCACAGAAAAATCCCCTAATATCTTGTGTTTATTGTGGCACACAGGAACCATGGAAATATACTAATGCTATCCAAACCAGAATCTGAAGTAGTGCGATAAAAACTCCCATCAGCAGAGACAAACCAAATACAACCATGAACCTCAGGTATCAACTGACATGCAAAAACAGAAAAGTAACTGGAAAATGAGGAAAAAAAGCAACCTAAGCAGACACTGTTGCCTGGAGGACCATACTACCATAACTGGCTTCAGCCAAGTCAGCACTTAACACTGCAGTACTTAGCAAATACTCTATGTGAAGAGATGACATTGCTGCCTTGAACAACTGCTCCTCAGAGGCCTGTTTCTTATGCGCTGAGGAGGAAGCACCCAGTGTTCTGGTGGAGTGAGCCATTACCTTAAAAATTACTGGTCTCTTCTTTATAATGTAGGCCTGGCTAATGGTTGCCTTGATTAAAGAGGTCATTGGTATCTGAGATGAACTTACATATGGATCCTCAGGAATTACAAAGACTAAGGGCTCAATTCTATTACCAGAGCTAAAAAAAAACAGCCTTTGTGTTTTTTTAAGTCAGGTTTTAGTATCCTATTACCCTACTTGTGAAAACAAAATCAGCGGTCGTTATACACATCGCCAGTCAAAAATTTAATCAAATGGGAATAAAGAATTACCCCAACTATGAACTAATGTTCTATTGTAGCTCAGGTTCTGAGGTATGGTTAGCTACAGAGATAAAGAGAAGGGTTTGTTGTGAGCAATAGAGGGTTCTGTTACACCCTCACATAATAAAGTTGGAGTATTTGCTGTCTCTTATTTTACTCTATTCACTTGAATCATTGGTGATTAACAGAAGGATTCACACGTATTAACCCTCTGTATGCCGAATTCAGTACATATTAAGTTTAATGCACACTTGGTTATTTCCTAAGTACTCAAAACAACAATAAAGACAAGACAAATACTTCTTATGTGCTATTGTGGATTCTCATTGATTTAATGATCCTATTCAGGTGCTTACACTGAAGCATACAATGGTACACCATTACATAAATAAAGCCTAGTTGGCTGCAAATCAATTAATATGGTATTCTGTAATATCATTCCCCCATTTATCCAGTGGAGTTAGTTCCACTTTTATTTTTATATTTTGTAGACCTCCAACAAATAGGAGTTTCATTTTGGTTGGTTTTAAATAAGCTAATAAAGGTTCATTTTTATTCTTACTCTGTACTTGAAAGGGTCTTTTGGAAAGTGCAGAACTGGTCTTTTTTCCAGCATTCACACCATGATCCTCCTATAGGATGAAAGTTTAATGTGAAGGGCTGTTTTTTCTTCTTTTTGGTTTTGGTCCTTTTTAGAATAGCTTCTGGTATTGTTAGGTAAATCAGGTCACACAAATTCAGTAACCTTCGTCACAACAGTAAAGGAGGGGTTAATATCACTTCTTATTGTAGTATTAACACATCAAATGGGTTTAGCCAACAAATAGTAGGAGTGAGAGGTCTTTCACACTTAGCACAGAAAGTTATACATTGTTGCACAGGAATCACTGTGACACATAAAGAGTCTGTATTTTGCAGTAAAATGTTAAAGGAGAAGTGTTAAAATGTAGAATGTGAACAATATATGTTGAATTAAAATGGTGAAAGAAAGCACTGTAAGTCAAATTTCAAAGGGGAGGTTAATATGTCGAACGAGAGCACTCTATGTTGGATTTCAATAATGTGGGGAACACATCAAACATTAAAATTGATCTTTCTGTTGTCACATGTATGCCTATTTCCTTGGTCTTTGACATTTTGCGTGTTTTTTTAGGCAACAGTTGAATAAAGCATATATCTCCAGTTTTGTTAGTTGTTCGAAATGCGATGTCTACGCTGGTTTTGTTTTACCATGGTTCTGCAATAGAATACCAGTGTAACACATGTTTGCAAAATAAACATTGCTTCTTTTTCTTGTAACTCCAGTTTTAGCACTGGTAATAGAATCAAGCTCTAGATCTGACTTTCAAAACTGTTTGGTGCAATGAAAATAGTAAAATACTATTGGTCTCCTGACGCCAGTCCTGGCCACCTGGGAAGAGAGTCTGCTGCAAGCTGTGATTCCCTGGCGAGCCTGTGGGACCACTTCACCCCTTCATTTTATAAAGCATGAGAATCAAAGACAGTACAGTATAAAGAATAGAAAACTTGAAATGGCACTCTAGCTCTCCAGTAGCTAGTACCAATTGGGGGACCTCATCTAATGGTTACCCAAAATGTGTGGGGAAGCCCAGAAACTATAGATTTTATCTCACAGTCTGGAGCCAACATGAGGCCTTGTGACAAGTGTCCAAGAGAACCATCGCTCCATAACTAATATGGTGGTCATGGTCCCCGATCATTAAAGTCACTACAGCCCCATAAAAATGTAAAGTGTACATATCCCATGTACCATAAACAGACCACAGATTGTAGCTGGTAGACAGACAAACTGTCAGGGATTGGACATATTCAAAGGACATGGATCACCTGCAATTCATCTGGCTCTTCAGATCTGCTGGTTTTCTGGATCATTAGAAAAGAGAAATAGAGTATGGCCTCTCAATGGTTCAAGCCATCCCAATCCCAATATAGATATAATGTAATACAAGTCCAAGTGAAAAGTCTTCTTCACATTTTTCACTGCTTGCAAGAAGAATGGGTAAATAATATAAGGAGTCACCCAAACTGGGGATATTAACAACCCCATGGTAACACAATGAGAACATATACATAAAAAAGTAAATCAAAGAGAAGACTCAGCCCTGTTGCACTTATGAGCAGAGGTTTTATAAAACTTAAGATGGGGTAAGTGGAGCTGGGAATTAGTCTCCTCATACTCCAGAGAGGTTTGGTTTACAAGTAATTTGCCTTCTCAAGGTAGTAACATATATATAACCCCATGATTTTTGTGTACAAAAATGAACAAAAGAGAAATTACATTTTTGTACAACAGTTAATTATAAAATACCCAGAAAAATATACAAATATAACATATAAAACAGTTATAAAAAAAACTTTATTGCAGGTTTATAAATGGTGCCATTTTTAAAAAAAATATATTACCATGACAACAGAGGGACATACAGTATACAAGTTGCATAAGAGGTACATTGACTTCAGCACCAGACAGTTGAATACATAAATCAATAAGAAGTAAGTCAAACCCCTCTGCTGACAAACACTTTTTCCTTTATTCACTCCTCTCAATAACAAAACAACCCTAGCACCCAAAACCAAACCCACCTCCCTAAACCCCATAATACACCAATCCCAACTACCTAACTCAACCAATTTCTTGGACCAGATAGGACACAAAGCATTCCTCCAATCCCCCTATTGGTAAAGAATGATAATGATAAAAAAAAGAGTAGCCACAAAAATAATAAAAATCAATGGAGGAAGGTCCCCAATTTGACTACTGACCCTCCCCATTAGTCAATGGCTTCCATGACTTGCATACGCCCGCTATGTATTTCAGTGAGTGCAAGGCATCTGTCCCAATTTTCATGGAAAGTCTGGGGGTGCCACTATGAACTTAAACCAGTTTGTAGTGTGATTATGTACATTATGATATTATGTATATGACCAGTCTCACCCATTTTGCATAAAATGGAGGGATGCTGAAAAGCTATTTCTGTGCCACCACCCTTCTCACAATCACCAGGAGCTCTGACAGGAACCGTCTGTTGGCAGACAGACCCAAGTCTTCATGAAAGTTGGATAAAACACAGTTTAGAAGAGTGAGACAGAGTCATATCATGTGAAGAAAGGTATCCTCATCCTTTCCATACCTAGGGTACAAACTATCTGCCTGTATCCCCATTTTAATATAATAGACCCTATGAAGGATTTTCTGCTGGAGTCACTGATGTTTAATAGTGATGGCAACTGTAGCCAGTCTATTCTTACTGCAGTCCATTCCCAGTCCTGAAAGTCACCCTCCCATTTGGATCAAAGTTACCCGTCATCTTTCCTGGAGTGTTTGGAAATCCAGTTGTAAATTAAGAATATCAATGTAGATGTGATGTCTAGTCATAACAGAAAGTAGCGGAGATTCTGAAAATGCGGGCGTCTCTCCCCTTCATTGTGCCTGGAGTGCAATTGTTCAAAGGTTTTCAATAGGCTATCCTGTTAGAGCTGACCAAGTGTACTGACACCATATTTGACCCACAAGGGTCCAAAGTCAAGTCCTCTCAACTGGGAAAATGTCACCACTCCCCACAAGGTGTGGATGGGTCTACCCCACTAAAGCCAGATAGGGGTTGCATGTTGACCCATACATTATAAATAGAAGCGGTGATAGAAGATGGATTATGGCTAATGGTCAAGCCCAGACACAGTAAGTCTGAAGTGTCATAATTTGAATGCAGGGATATTATATCGAAATGGATAAACTCAAAAGTGGTGTCTGGATTGGCATAAGCTAGAGCGAGTTGGTCATTTGTTGCCAAATAATATATATCCGGTACTGAAATGCCCACTTCTCTTGAGGGATATTTAAGGTTAAATGATGGAATTTACTTAACAAGTAAAGTATTAACAATAAATGAAAATAAGAAATTAAACAAGCTATATTGTAGGGTGTTATTTGTTAAGGATCATTAAAGTTTTAGTAAGGAAAAATCTTATTTTAGGGATTTTACAAGCAGATTAAAATATGGTAACTCTCATGAAACCAATCAAGAATCTGCAGAAATGTGAGTCATACTGCCCAATCTCATTACTCATGTGGACGCTAAGATTCTTGCTAAGATGCTGTGAGTAGGCTTTCCTGGATCCTTCCATCTATTGCTCACCCTGACCAGGCTGGTTTCATTCCGGGTAAGTCTATGTTTCATAATCTTAGATGCCTTTACTTACCAGAGTTTGTATGTTGCATCTGTAAGTGTAACAGGCAGTAGTGCAGTTTGACGAAGCCAAGGCATTTCACTAGGTGGAGTGGTCCTACCTGTGGAAGGTCCTGTCTGCCTTTGGTTTTGGGTCGACCTTTATTGGGTGGATCCAACTTTTGTATGGGTGTCCCAGGGCCTGTGTTGCAACCGGTGGAGGTCGATCTGCACATTTTTCGTTAGGTAGTGGTATGAGGCAGGGATGTGCTCTGTTGCCCGGCCTGTTTGCCCTGCTGATGGAATCTCTCATGACTCAGAGTGGACCCTGGGATTGCAGGATTGAGGATGGGCAATAGGGAGGAAAAACTTGCGTTATACGTGGATGACGTTTTGCTGTTCCTGGGGAACACTAATAAGAAAGGGAAAAAATTTTGCCTCAGACTGAAATCGGCACAAAAATTGTCATTTTTTCCACTTTTTTTCCTGCTTTTCTTCACCTAGCTCATTTCATTGAAATCAATGGGTAGAAAATTTTTCCACCTCATGAAAGTCTTCTACAGCCATATAAAAGGTTGTCAGTCTCTCACAGCATGCCATTCTGTGTTTGTGAGATGAGAAAGCAGCATGTTTTTGAGATAGAAAAGATAGGCAAATAAAGGGGAACTGAAGTTTAGTTTTAGGGAGTCATTTAGATGGGACATTTGTTCCCTGTAGTAGGGGAGTCTGAGGGCACAATGGGGAGAAGAAGGGAGGAAGGAGGTTGACACAAAATACCCCAAAATTTGGTGTGACTGACTGGCAAGACACAGGCAGCTGGGGACCAAATTGCTTGCTGATTTTCTTTTTTTGTCTCTGTGCTGTGGAAGTCTGGGGAGAGAAGTTGTTGATTTTGTTTTTTAGTTATGTGTATCTTTTTTGGGACTAATTGTGATAAGATGTGGTGGACAACTTAAAAAAATAAAAAAAAAATAAAAAACATAAATAATTAAAAGACACTGAGAATTTTGTTGAAGGCCAAGGCAAGACATCATACTCCATCAGTTGTGTAGGGTAGTAGTAGTGAGAGCAGGACAGGTCAGCTGCCTGTGCCTGCTGAAAGACGTGCTGCCCTTGCTGCCAGTGCCACCATTGCTGTACCTGCAGCCACTAGTGTTGTACCTGCTGCCAGATGTGCTGCCACTAGTGTTGTACCTGCTGCCAGTGCTGAACCTGCTGCCACCAATACTTTGCCTGCTGCTAGTGTTTCTTGTAGCATTCGGGGGAGAAGGAGAAAATTGTGCCAAGTGTGACAGCAGGGGACCCTCTGTCACATTGCTCATCACCTCCTCCAAGCAGCAGTGAGATTTTTGGAATAGAGCAGCATCATGTAGGGACTAGTGGTGGTGGTGTTGGAGAAGCTGGGGTGGAAGAGACATTGATGGCCTTTTATCAGAAAGAAGGAATGGGAGACAGGAATGAGGATGGGCATCACCACCATCAGTAGCAATCAGCTTTTGGAATTTGTGGAAATTGCAACTGCTCTAATTTCTGCTGCTGCTGAGATGAAAGGGCAGCAGGGTGCTGAGGAGCAGACTAGTGTGCCACAGACCACCGTGGACACAGTGGGAATGGGATCAACAAGTAATGCGGGACTAGGACAGGTTCCACTTGCCAGCTCCAGCAATACTCCTGGTCCTAGTTGCAGTGCTAAAGCTGAGGCAGTAGCAGCAACATTATCCGCTGCCACAAAAAGTGAAGGAGAATGTGGAGAAGAAGAAAAAAGAGGCCATTCTTCTTCACCTGTTCCCTGTCCCTCCCCCCAGAAGTCATGGGTGTGGGACTATTATTCTCTTCCAGCAGGCACATTGCAGTCATCATCAATAATGGAACAGTGCAAATTTTGTGACAAGTTAGTGAGAAGAGGAAAGGAGGGAACACACCTTGGCACAATCTCCCTGATAACACACATGAAACGCAGATGCCATGACTTTTATATCAAACACGTTAAAGTCAAACACCCATTATAGAAATCTAGCACTGCTGTTACTGTACTCCCTGACTCTCCAGAAAGGTGGAGATCAAAGAGGAGGAAGAATAAAGAAACCCAGACAGACACTGGAAGTTCTATGATGAGCGAAACAACTAGCTCACCGTCAACATCACCTTCTTCCTCTAGGGTAACAAGTAGATCTCCTGTCAATCCTCCTCGTTCATTGTTACCTCCCCTGCCAAATGATAGCCACTCTTTTGATGTTAGGATATGGCAGTTCGTCTCTACCCATTGCACACTGGTGGAGGAGAATAAATACCAGGTTATCAGGTGGTATCTGAGGAGATTCCATTCTGCCGAATATGCTAGGATTCTGGCAGGGAGGGTTCATCATTACTATTAAACTGTCAGCAAGTTGTCATATGTCCTTAGTGGGGTCTGGACAAGGGGTATAGTGACAGCAGCAGTACTTGGGTTCTGGTGTCATGGTGTTTGGATACAGCTGTGCCCCCAGATGTTATTTACCACACACACTGTGCAGATTGCAGATGCTGATAAAAGCCACAGTTACTGCTCTCAAGGGAAAAATATATATTCTAATAACAATGCACCCATGATTTTGGAGGAGGGGCAGGTGGAGAAGATTTAATGAACAACTTGTTCTTTTCTCCACAAATACTAGGGGCTACTTATTCTTCTGCTACTACCTCAGGTGCATCACTGGAGCCAGTCCTGGCAAGTGGAACCTTCATCATCCATCTTCCATGTTACTGCTATTGTTGATCCCCTTCCCTTTCAGCTTCCTAATCATCCTGCTGCTTAAACAACTCAGCAGCAGCAGTACGAACAGCAGGTGCAACTCAGGACTCAGGAGGACATTTGACAGTGGCCACTGGCCAACATGACCTGCTGGCATTAGGCCAGTAGGGCATTTTTATTTTTTTCTCAGGGCTTGTGCTTTGAAAGATAACATAAAAAATAAAAAAAATAGTCCTACAAAAAAAATAAACAATTTTTTGGGGGTTTGTTTCTAACAAGCCTATGTCCTACAGATCAGTGTTTCCTTAGGGCATGTGCCAAACAAGCTTAAGTCCTACAAATCAATGTTTCCTCAAGTCTTGGTCCTCTAACAACAAATCTAACAAAATAATCCTATAGTAAATACTCTATCAAGTCAAATATCAGTCCACCCAGTGGCAGCTTATGTCAAGGAGTTCCTGTCTCTATAATTTAAATACAAATTTCTTATTTTATTTTTTTATTAATTGTCCCCCCAATAGCAGTCAAGAAACCCCCCAAAACAAATTCTCTGTTCAAATGTTTCATTCATTCACCAGCACAGATACCCTCCTCAGACCCCTTTATACCATGTCTTATGGTTTTTATTTTATTTTATTTTATTTAGGATTTCTTTTTTATTAAGTGCCTCCCAATTCCAGTAAACAACCCCATCAAAAATCATCCTCTTGTTCAACTGATTCTTTTCCCATATCCCACCAACACAGGCACCCTCATGCCCCTTTTTTACTATGCCTTTGGGAAACTGAATAATATTTATTTTATGTTGTGTGTAACTTCAATGTTCCCATTGATTTCAATGGAATGAGCTAGGCGGAAAAAGCGGAAAAAAACAGAAAATCTGCACTTTTCGTGGGAAATTTTTCACCAAGCGGAAAGTGACATTTTTTGCCAATTTCAGTTTGAGGCGGAAATTTTCGCCTATCCCTAATCATCATGAATATGTGCCTGTCACTTAAGCAGGAAGTAAATGTTGTGGGCAAAGGACAAATGTACTCTTCTCTTCATGCTAAACACATTTTTCAAGGTATATGTTGCTGTAGGACTCATAATGTTGACTTCCAGCTACTTATTTCTTCACTACAAACCTCAGAAAAAGTAATATTGTGCTGGGAAATTTTACACCATATTAAACAGGAAAAAAATGTGTTGTAATAGGAAAAATGCATTATAATAGGAGAAAAATATATTAGACTGGGCAAAAATGTGTTAAAATAGGACAATAATGTGTTGGAATAGGTGAAAAATTTGCTAGAATAGGTGAAAAGGATGAAAATGTTGCACTGGAGAAAAAGATAAAACTTTTGTGAAAAAGTGAAAAATCATCTGTTTTTCGTGAAAAGTCACACCAGAAATATTTCACCCACCCCTAGATATGAATGTGTCTCTGCTCCGCATGTTTCCTCTGGTGGAACAGTTTGGCACATACTCGGGACTTAA
Source organism: Rhinophrynus dorsalis (assembly GCA_037306005.1). Lineage (NCBI taxonomy): Eukaryota > Metazoa > Chordata > Amphibia > Anura > Rhinophrynidae > Rhinophrynus > Rhinophrynus dorsalis. The sequence continues at coordinate 449,327,574 of CM074719.1, read as the reverse complement.
AATAAATTAGGATAAATCATCTATACTTTTGTTGGACCGGCCTTCGGTTGGAGCATCATTTGCTGACACTCCCATGTGCTGGGCATACTCTATCACTTATCTGGGGATTAGGGTTACAGTGTCGCCGGGATCTTTTGTAAAAAACAACTTGGACCCCCTTGTGGAGCACTTCTGTACTAAACTCCTATCCTATCTCCTGCTATCTATCTTGGGAAGAGTGAATCTTATCAAGATGGTCTTTCTACCAAAATTTTTGTATGTGTTCCAAGCAGCACAGGTGTATATTCCTAAACGTTGCTTCACTATGACTGACAAAATTGTCACACACTTTCTCTGGTTTGGAGGGCTGTCTAGAATCTAGTTATCCACCCTTAATCGTTCAACGGATGAAGACAGCATAGCACTTCTGGACTTTTATCATTATTTTCTGGCTGCACAGGGCCAGAGAATGTGAGGGCCTCTCGCAAGCTTCCTGGACGCTTTGTAAGCTCTGGTCTATTATTTGGCATCTCTCGGGGTATGCTGCCAAGGATCCTTCCATTCCTCTTTGGGGAGGAGTGGGCGGATCTTACTCACCTGGTTAAGTTGGAGTTTGGTCGATATTGGGCCACTTATGGCATTACTAACAGTGTTCTCAAATCATTTGAACAGTTATATATCACGGTGCCCGTGCTCCCCTTGCTACTTTCTCTCAGTCTACACTGTGCTTTGCTCCCATTGGCTATCCTGTGTTTGTTCCGCCCAGTATGGCCTTTATATACTGGGCTCTGGCACCCCTCCGGTGCCCTTTCATGGTGTTCCTGTATCAGTGCTTGTTTCTGCTCAGTGTTTCCCAGTGTACCGACTTGGCCTGCCTGACTACTCTGCCTCTCGTCTCCTGCCTGTGTACTGACCCGGATTGCCTGACCATTCTTCTGCTTCTGCTCCTGTGTACCGACCAGGCTTGGCTGATGTTCCTTCTCCTGTGTACCGACCCGGCTTGGCTGACGTTCCTGCTTCTGTGTACCGGCCCAGCTTGACTGACGTTCCTGCTCCGTGATTCAACCCGGCTTGGTTGTCGTTCCTGCTCTGGCTGCCTCTGTGTTTCCTTGGCGACATTCCTATCCATCAGGCATTTTGTGTCACTTCCGGTTGGTTACAACCTCAGGTTGAGTTGCTCGATTGCCTAGTCAGTCCGGTCAGGGCAGTGTTCAATTGTGTCTCCGTACTGCTTCTGCAGAGTGCAAGTGGCCTAGTCTCCGTTACTGCTACAGCAGTGTGCCATTGGCCTTGTTTCCATTACTGCTCCTGCAGAGCGCAAGTGGTCTAGTCTCCGTTACTGCTACGGCAGTGTGCCATTGCTCTTGTCTCCATTACTGCTCCTGCAGGGCGCAAGTGGCCTAGTCTCCGTTACTGCTACGGCAGTGTGCCATTGGCCTTGTCTCCGTTACTGCTACGGCAATGTGCTATTGGCCTCTAATAAGGCCCATATATAAATATATTGTACATAGACTGCCGATATAGTCTCTGTTCCAAATCTCTCAGTGTGGAACAGGCATCAGCCCATGAGGAACTGGACAGAGGGGTCTGTGGCACACAGTACTGTCTCCACTGCCACCTTCTCTGCAGCCACACACAGTTGCGGAGACAGTTTAATAAGCTAAGTTTTTTATAAAAGTTTTTATTCAAAAGTAATATACTTCATACATCTCAATATAAACATTTAAAACTTTCCATATTAATTAACATTACATATAAAACAAATAAACAATTCATACAATAATCCAGACTAGCAGGTATCCTCTTTTATAAATCCTATGCCATAAAACTCTTTTGAGTAGAGTGATCATTTATACAGTTATCCCAATATCAATCTATTGCATCAAGAGCACTTTGCCATAATTCAAACCATCACTTTTTTGTCCCAATCCACCTAGTAAGACTCTGCTCCATCTTAAAATTGTATTTACAATGTTGTTTAATAAGTGCCCAGGTCGGTATAACATTCGTTTTCCAACATTTCGCTAGCTCTAATTTTGCCACAATTAAGATATGAGTTATCATCAACCTTTGTATCTTACTCATTATTGGCAAACTAAGGTGGAGCAAAATCTGTCCTGGTATACAATCCAGCTCTATCTTACATTCATCCTTTATACGCGAGATAACCTCCTTCCACATATACTGAACTTCTATACATGTCCACCAAACATGCATAACATCTGCATAAGCCGCATTGCAACGCCAGCAATTATGCGGATCCGTTTCATAAATTTTATGTAGCCTAGATGGCACATAATGCCATCTGCTGAACATTTTATAATGGTTCTCTACCAGATTTAAACAGTGAACTGCCTGATTAACTGACCGCAGTACTCGTAACCAGTCCTTTTCCTCTATTTTCACCTGTAAATCTTGTTCCCACTTTTCCAAGGCTGGAAATATAAGCTTCCTTCTCATGTTAGACAATAACCTTGAGCAATGTGTGATCATATTCTTATTAAGAGGGTTTTTTTATTATCTCTATTAACATCAGTTTGTTTTTAGAAGAATGATTAATCCTATGCTTCACCAAAAAGTGACTCACTCTTATATATGTATATATTTCACCTTCAGGGATATTATATTGATCTTTAAGTTCTTCAAATGATTTAATCTTATTCTGTTTAACCAAATCTCCTATAATATTAATCCCTTTACTTTCCATCTATCTAATTTCAGATCGTGTACATTAACCTCTATTATTCTAAGTGGTAATATTTAACTTATTCTGTATATTGAGCCATAATCTATATAACTGTTTAACTCCCACCATATCCAGCTTATTACCCAAATTATGGACACGCCAAAAGTTCCTGTAAGTCTATTTTCCCTAAACTTATTGACTCTACATAATACCACGAATCCTTAATCACATTTTCTTTCAATATATTAATTGTATGTGAGAGTAGACATGCTTTATGTATATCTACTATTATCGGCATCCCTAACCCACCCTGCCCTATTTTACAGGATAACAACTTTTGACTTATTCTTGGGATCTTATAATTCCATATATAGTTACGCAAACTTTTTTGGATCATACTTAACCAAATATGTGGAATCTTTCTAGGGATCATACGAAATAGGTACACCCATTTTGGAATAATATATGCTTTAACCACATTTATTCACCCCATCCAGGAAATCTCTGCATTTTTCAGTTCCTTCAATTTACTATTAGTCTGTTTTAACAATGATAAAATATTCACTTCCAAGAGTCTTCCCGGATTTCTTGTTATTTTAACCCCTAAATATACTAATTCCCTTTTAACCCAGGTAAACCTATATTTATCTTTTATCTCCACCTTCGTACTCTGACTTAAATTCTTATCCAGAACCATAGTTCTATCTATATTTAACTTATAATTGGAGAAAACAGCATAATTTGCAATAATCTTCATAAGCTCCTGTATTGACTCCCTGGGCTTCCCCAATAATATCAATAGATCATCTGCATATAAAAACAACTTAAACTGTCTATCCACAATTTGGACCCCTTGTACACTGGCACTGGATCTAATATCCATTGCGAGGGATTCTATTGTAAACAAGTATAAAATAGGAGACAAGGGACAACCTTGCCTTACACCATTACTAACGTAAACCATTCTGACTTCAAACCACTTCCCACCACCCTTGCCCTTGGTGAAGTATAAAGAGCCATTATAGCTTCATAGCTCCATCCTCCAAAACCAAAAGTCTGCAGAGATGCCCCTAGGAAGTCCCACCTGACCCTGTCAAAGGCTTTCTGAGCATCTAATGACAGGGCCAGGAAGGAAGTCCCAGAGGCATGAACTATATCCATTACATCTATCAAACCCCTAGTTGCGCTAGCGGAAGACCTTCCTTTCACGAATCCCACCTGGTCCGGATGAATCAAATCTTCTAACACTTCCTGTATCCTTGTTGCCAGAATACTTAACATCCCCATTTAACAGGAATATTGGCCTATACATTGTAACCTTATCAGGATCCTTCCCTGGCTTAAGGATAGGAATTATGTTTGCGCTCAACATTTCTGCAGGAACCTGCCTTATGTGGACCATTGCATTAAATGTTTTCAGCAGATGTCCTACTAACTCTTCCTTAAACCTTTTATAAAAAGAGGCCATTCTTCTTCACCTGTTCCCTGTCCCTCCCCCCAGAAGTCATGGGTGTGGGACTATTATTCTCTTCCAGCAGGCACATTGCAGTCATCATCAATAATGGAACAGTGCAAATTTTGTGACAAGTTAGTGAGAAGAGGAAAGGAGGGAACACACCTTGGCACAATCTCCCTGATAACACACATGAAACGCAGATGCCATGACTTTTATATCAAACACGTTAAAGTCAAACACCCATTATAGAAATCTAGCACTGCTGTTACTGTACTCCCTGACTCTCCAGAAAGGTGGAGATCAAAGAGGAGGAAGAATAAAGAAACCCAGACAGACACTGGAAGTTCTATGATGAGCGAAACAACTAGCTCACCGTCAACATCACCTTCTTCCTCTAGGGTAACAAGTAGATCTCCTGTCAATCCTCCTCATTCATTGTTACCTCCCCTGCCAAATGATAGCCACTCTTTTGATGTTAGGATATGGCAGTTCGTCTCTACCCATTGCACACTGGTGGAGGAGAATAAATACCAGGTTATCAGGTGGTATCTGAGGAGATTCCATTCTGCCGAATATGCTAGGATTCTGGCAGGGAGGGTTCATCATTACTATTAAACTGTCAGCAAGTTGTCATATGTCCTTAGTGGGGTCTGGACAAGGGGTATAGTGACAGCAGCAGTACTTGGGTTCTGGTGTCATGGTGTTTGGATACAGCTGTGCCCCCAGATGTTATTTACCACACACACTGTGCAGATTGCAGATGCTGATAAAAGCCACAGTTACTGCTCTCAAGGGAAAAATATATATTCTAATAACAATGCACCCATGATTTTGGAGGAGGGGCAGGTGGAGAAGATTTAATGAACAACTTGTTCTTTTCTCCACAAATACTAGGGGCTACTTATTCTTCTGCTACTACCTCAGGTGCATCACTGGAGCCAGTCCTGGCAAGTGGAACCTTCATCATCCATCTTCCATGTTACTGCTATTGTTGATCCCCTTCCCTTTCAGCTTCCTAATCATCCTGCTGCTTAAACAACTCAGCAGCAGCAGTACGAACAGCAGGTGCAACTCAGGACTCAGGAGGACATTTGACAGTGGCCACTGGCCAACATGACCTGCTGGCATTAGGCCAGTAGGGCATTTTTATTTTTTTCTCAGGGCTTGTGCTTTGAAAGATAACATAAAAAATAAAAAAAATAGTCCTACAAAAAAAATAAACAATTTTTTGGGGGTTTGTTTCTAACAAGCCTATGTCCTACAGATCAGTGTTTCCTTAGGGCATGTGCCAAACAAGCTTAAGTCCTACAAATCAATGTTTCCTCAAGTCTTGGTCCTCTAACAACAAATCTAACAAAATAATCCTATAGTAAATACTCTATCAAGTCAAATATCAGTCCACCCAGTGGCAGCTTATGTCAAGGAGTTCCTGTCTCTATAATTTAAATACAAATTTCTTATTTTATTTTTTTATTAATTGTCCCCCCAATAGCAGTCAAGAAACCCCCCAAAACAAATTCTCTGTTCAAATGTTTCATTCATTCACCAGCACAGATACCCTCCTCAGACCCCTTTATACCATGTCTTATGGTTTTTATTTTATTTTATTTTATTTAGGATTTCTTTTTTATTAAGTGCCTCCCAATTCCAGTAAACAACCCCATCAAAAATCATCCTCTTGTTCAACTGATTCTTTTCCCATATCCCACCAACACAGGCACCCTCATGCCCCTTTTTTACTATGCCTTTGGGAAACTGAATAATATTTATTTTATGTTGTGTGTAACTTCAATGTTCCCATTGATTTCAATGGAATGAGCTAGGCGGAAAAAGCGGAAAAAAACAGAAAATCTGCACTTTTCGTGGGAAATTTTTCACCAAGCGGAAAGTGACATTTTTTGCCAATTTCAGTTTGAGGCGGAAATTTTCGCCTATCCCTAATCATCATGAATATGTGCCTGTCACTTAAGCAGGAAGTAAATGTTGTGGGCAAAGGACAAATGTACTCTTCTCTTCATGCTAAACACATTTTTCAAGGTATATGTTGCTGTAGGACTCATAATGTTGACTTCCAGCTACTTATTTCTTCACTACAAACCTCAGAAAAAGTAATATTGTGCTGGGAAATTTTACACCATATTAAACAGGAAAAAAATGTGTTGTAATAGGAAAAATGCATTATAATAGGAGAAAAATATATTAGACTGGGCAAAAATGTGTTAAAATAGGACAATAATGTGTTGGAATAGGTGAAAAATTTGCTAGAATAGGTGAAAAGGATGAAAATGTTGCACTGGAGAAAAAGATAAAACTTTTGTGAAAAAGTGAAAAATCATCTGTTTTTCGTGAAAAGTCACACCAGAAATATTTCACCCACCCCTAGATATGAATGTGTCTCTGCTCCGCATGTTTCCTCTGGTGGAACAGTTTGGCACATACTCGGGACTTAAAATAAATTAGGATAAATCATCTATACTTTTGTTGGACCGGCCTTCGGTTGGAGCATCATTTGCTGACACTCCCATGTGCTGGGCATACTCTATCACTTATCTGGGGATTAGGGTTACAGTGTCGCCGGGATCTTTTGTAAAAAACAACTTGGACCCCCTTGTGGAGCACTTCTGTACTAAACTCCTATCCTATCTCCTGCTATCTATCTTGGGAAGAGTGAATCTTATCAAGATGGTCTTTCTACCAAAATTTTTGTATGTGTTCCAAGCAGCACAGGTGTATATTCCTAAACGTTGCTTCACTATGACTGACAAAATTGTCACACACTTTCTCTGGTTTGGAGGGCTGTCTAGAATCTAGTTATCCACCCTTAATCGTTCAACGGATGAAGACAGCATAGCACTTCTGGACTTTTATCATTATTTTCTGGCTGCACAGGGCCAGAGAATGTGAGGGCCTCTCGCAAGCTTCCTGGACGCTTTGTAAGCTCTGGTCTATTATTTGGCATCTCTCGGGGTATGCTGCCAAGGATCCTTCCATTCCTCTTTGGGGAGGAGTGGGCGGATCTTACTCACCTGGTTAAGTTGGAGTTTGGTCGATATTGGGCCACTTATGGCATTACTAACAGTGTTCTCAAATCATTTGAACAGTTATATATCACGGTGCCCGTGCTCCCCTTGCTACTTTCTCTCAGTCTACACTGTGCTTTGCTCCCATTGGCTATCCTGTGTTTGTTCCGCCCAGTATGGCCTTTATATACTGGGCTCTGGCACCCCTCCGGTGCCCTTTCATGGTGTTCCTGTATCAGTGCTTGTTTCTGCTCAGTGTTTCCCAGTGTACCGACTTGGCCTGCCTGACTACTCTGCCTCTCGTCTCCTGCCTGTGTACTGACCCGGATTGCCTGACCATTCTTCTGCTTCTGCTCCTGTGTACCGACCAGGCTTGGCTGATGTTCCTTCTCCTGTGTACCGACCCGGCTTGGCTGACGTTCCTGCTTCTGTGTACCGGCCCAGCTTGACTGACGTTCCTGCTCCGTGATTCAACCCGGCTTGGTTGTCGTTCCTGCTCTGGCTGCCTCTGTGTTTCCTTGGCGACATTCCTATCCATCAGGCATTTTGTGTCACTTCCGGTTGGTTACAACCTCAGGTTGAGTTGCTCGATTGCCTAGTCAGTCCGGTCAGGGCAGTGTTCAATTGTGTCTCCGTACTGCTTCTGCAGAGTGCAAGTGGCCTAGTCTCCGTTACTGCTACAGCAGTGTGCCATTGGCCTTGTTTCCATTACTGCTCCTGCAGAGCGCAAGTGGTCTAGTCTCCGTTACTGCTACGGCAGTGTGCCATTGCTCTTGTCTCCATTACTGCTCCTGCAGGGCGCAAGTGGCCTAGTCTCCGTTACTGCTACGGCAGTGTGCCATTGGCCTTGTCTCCGTTACTGCTACGGCAATGTGCTATTGGCCTCTAATAAGGCCCATATATAAATATATTGTACATAGACTGCCGATATAGTCTCTGTTCCAAATCTCTCAGTGTGGAACAGGCATCAGCCCATGAGGAACTGGACAGAGGGGTCTGTGGCACACAGTACTGTCTCCACTGCCACCTTCTCTGCAGCCACACACAGTGGCGGAGACAGTTTAATAAGCTAAGTTTTTTATAAAAGTTTTTATTCAAAAGTAATATACTTCATACATCTCAATATAAACATTTAAAACTTTCCATATTAATTAACATTACATATAAAACAAATAAACAATTCATACAATAATCCAGACTAGCAGGTATCCTCTTTTATAAATCCTATGCCATAAAACTCTTTTGAGTAGAGTGATCATTTATGCAGTTATCCCAATATCAATCTATTGCATCAAGAGCACTTTGCCATAATTCAAACCATCACTTTTTTGTCCCAATCCACCTAGTAAGACTCTGCTCCATCTTAAAATTGTATTTACAATGTTGTTTAATAAGTGCCCAGGTCGGTATAACATTCGTTTTCCAACATTTCGCTAGCTCTAATTTTGCCACAATTAAGATATGAGTTATCATCAACCTTTGTATCTTACTCATTATTGGCAAACTAAGGTGGAGCAAAATCTGTCCTGGTATACAATCCAGCTCTATCTTACATTCATCCTTTATACGCGAGATAACCTCCTTCCACATATACTGAACTTCTATACATGTCCACCAAACATGCATAACATCTGCATAAGCCGCATTGCAACGCCAGCAATTATGCGGATCCGTTTCATAAATTTTATGTAGCCTAGATGGCACATAATGCCATCTGCTGAACATTTTATAATGGTTCTCTACCAGATTTAAACAGTGAACTGCCTGATTAACTGACCGCAGTACTCGTAACCAGTCCTTTTCCTCTATTTTCACCTGTAAATCTTGTTCCCACTTTTCCAAGGCTGGAAATATAAGCTTCCTTCTCATGTTAGACAATAACCTTGAGCAATGTGTGATCATATTCTTATTAAGAGGGTTTTTTTATTATCTCTATTAACATCAGTTTGTTTTTAGAAGAATGATTAATCCTATGCTTCACCAAAAAGTGACTCACTCTTATATATGTATATATTTCACCTTCAGGGATATTATATTGATCTTTAAGTTCTTCAAATGATTTAATCTTATTCTGTTTAACCAAATCTCCTATAATATTAATCCCTTTACTTTCCATCTATCTAATTTCAGATCGTGTACATTAACCTCTATTATTCTAAGTGGTAATATTTAACTTATTCTGTATATTGAGCCATAATCTATATAACTGTTTAACTCCCACCATATCCAGCTTATTACCCAAATTATGGACACGCCAAAAGTTCCTGTAAGTCTATTTTCCCTAAACTTATTGACTCTACATAATACCACGAATCCTTAATCACATTTTCTTTCAATATATTAATTGTATGTGAGAGTAGACATGCTTTATGTATATCTACTATTATCGGCATCCCTAACCCACCCTGCCCTATTTTACAGGATAACAACTTTTGACTTATTCTTGGGATCTTATAATTCCATATATAGTTACGCAAACTTTTTTGGATCATACTTAACCAAATATGTGGAATCTTTCTAGGGATCATACGAAATAGGTACACCCATTTTGGAATAATATATGCTTTAACCACATTTATTCACCCCATCCAGGAAATCTCTGCATTTTTCAGTTCCTTCAATTTACTATTAGTCTGTTTTAACAATGATAAAATATTCACTTCCAAGAGTCTTCCCGGATTTCTTGTTATTTTAACCCCTAAATATACTAATTCCCTTTTAACCCAGGTAAACCTATATTTATCTTTTATCTCCACCTTCGTACTCTGACTTAAATTCTTATCCAGAACCATAGTTCTATCTATATTTAACTTATAATTGGAGAAAACAGCATAATTTGCAATAATCTTCATAAGCTCCTGTATTGACTCCCTGGGCTTCCCCAATAATATCAATAGATCATCCGCATATAAAAACAACTTAAACTGTCTATCCACAATTTGGACCCCTTGTACACTGGCACTGGATCTAATATCCATTGCGAGGGATTCTATTGTAAACAAGTATAAAATAGGAGACAAGGGACAACCTTGCCTTACACCATTACTAACGTAAACCATTCTGACTTCAAACCACTTCCCACCACCCTTGCCCTTGGTGAAGTATAAAGAGCCATTATAGCTTCATAGCTCCATCCTCCAAAACCAAAAGTCTGCAGAGATGCCCCTAGGAAGTCCCACCTGACCCTGTCAAAGGCTTTCTGAGCATCTAATGACAGGGCCAGGAAGGAAGTCCCAGAGGCATGAACTATATCCATTACATCTATCAAACCCCTAGTTGCGCTAGCGGAAGACCTTCCTTTCACGAATCCCACCTGGTCCGGATGAATCAAATCTTCTAACACTTCCTGTATCCTTGTTGCCAGAATACTTAACATCCCCATTTAACAGGAATATTGGCCTATACATTGTAACCTTATCAGGATCCTTCCCTGGCTTAAGGATAGGAATTATGTTTGCGCTCAACATTTCTGCAGGAACCTGCCTTATGTGGACCATTGCATTAAATGTTTTCAGCAGATGTCCTACTAACTCTTCCTTAAACCTTTTATAAAATAGATTTGAATGGCCATCTGGTCCCAGGGCGCTATCTATTCGCATTGCATTAATAGCCGCCCGATCTCCTCCTTGTCAAATTGACGATTTAATTTAACTAACTGAATCTCCGAAAGATGTCGAAACCGTCTTCCACTGGAAAAATCCCGCATCTCCACATTTTCTGCTGAAATGTTATAAAGCTTACTATAATAATATGCGAAAGCTTCACCTATTTTATTTGGGACTTGCTGAACTCCCTGTTCTGTCACTACTTTATCGATTCTATTTTGAATCCTTTTACCCTTGACCCGATTAGTTAATAATTCATCCGCCCTGTTTCCCTTATAATACCATTTAGACTTTAAGTACCCTAAATTATTATTAGTTTGTTCTAACAGCCCTATGTTGATTTTATTCCTTATCACTGATATTTCCTCTGACCTCACAAAACTAGGCTTAACTTTATTTAATTTAGATTTATGATAATACTCAATATACAGATCCGTCAGGGAACTACCTTTTTTCTTTTTCTCTCTCGACCCATCTTTATAAAATGTCCCCGTAATACCGCGTTAAATGCGCACCATACCATAGGTTCCAATACATATCCCCCCTCATTTTCACTAAAGTAATTCTATATAACCATTCTTGTACTTTCTATATCTTCCTTTGTATGTATTAGTCTATTATTCAGCCTCCAACTATCTCTTACCCTCCCTTCACCTCCTACTTTCAGATCCAGTATCACTGCACTATGGTCTGTCCATGTTTTTTGGAAGAAAAAGAGAAGACTTTAGTGAAAAAAGAGAAAAATCTTAAATTTTTTTTTGGAAAAGTCATGCAGGATATTTATCTTTTTTTTCGTCCACCCCTAAATGCTATAAAGACACAGTACTTCTGCTATTTACTTCCAACCCACAATACTGAGTTCTTGGGAAGTAGTCAAAAACTTCACAGAAATAATCCCAAAGAACTATGAACCAAAAACTTTATTTTTTATTTTATTTTAGTTTTTATTTTGAAAAGCATTATTTAGGGATAGGAAAATAAAGCCATTGGACATAAAGCAATACATTAAATGTCACTGAGAGAACGACTAGTATAGCAAACAGTAATATATGATACATGAGCATACAATGAGAATGGCACACCCATTGCAGCACTGAGCTCAAGTATGATGGGGAGGATCAGAACTTGAGTAATAACAGTTGATAAAGCAGTGATCAAGGGAATGACGACTAGAGTGGGTGCAAATGTCAGCTAAAGGAAGAAGAAGACGTAAACAAGATTCCAAATGCTGCATATGAACAGCTGACTTCTGTGGTGGAGGGATAACCATTTGAGTATGCAGGAAAAGGGGACGAGATAGGGATAAAAAGGTGAGGGGAAGGGGTATGGAGCATGAGTCCAGAGCATCATCAGAGAAGACCAGTTTGTGCAATATTGGTAACAGATATTTAAAATGTCAGAGAGGGGAAATGTCAAGTGACTGAATAGGCAATGACTCCCAGTGTCATAGAGAAGAGGGATTTGTGGAAGATCCTGGAGGCACATGTGTGGCAACACTCTGTCAGTATGCTAACCAGGCCATGACCTGGGCAATGGAAAATAATGTGTGATGTATGTGAGCTGCTGAAAGTGTTTGAGGAGGTCACCTTGCTGGTTATTTGTGTAGGGGAGGAATGAGCAAGATTCTACTGATATAGTTACTGCAGAAAAATTGAAGGCCATGGCTAACAAATCAAATAATGATGACAACAGTCATGCACCAGCTAATGAAGGACATGTTAGCATGTTTTGAAAAGGATTCTTGTATGATGTCCATTAAAAGCAATGAGGAATACATTGTTACTACTTTGCTGAACACAAACTTTCTGAATTTCTGCCAAAGCCTGATAATTTGTGAAAGTAGTTGTGTTGTTGGTGGTGGCACAATTTCATGGGACTTGCTCATAGCTCGTAGGATAGCTATGTTCTCAGCAAATATGATGATGACCCCTTTGACTATTGGCAAGGAAAACAGTGTGTGTGGCCACCACTGACATATAATACAGTGGAAGCCCCTAAGTTGCCCACCACCAATCATGCAGGTTTAGCAGACTTTCAATGCAGCTGTTATACTGCAAATGACTGCAGGACATGGCTATCAAGAAGCAGTCTTGATATACTTATATTTCTATAAATTAACTAACATCTAATACCATCAGGTAACAGAAGTGGACTAAACTCAACATTACAGGGAAACCCACAGCACATGTGATTTTAACAACAGCACTTTGTATAAGGGGGAGGAGGGATTTGAATGGCTGCTACCATCTACTCCAGCTGGGACCACTGCTATTACTAATGATCAATGTTTGACAATAATAGGACGCTAACACAAGTTTAAATTAGATTCACAGGTGATAATGCAAATAATTGGTCTATGAATCATGATGATATCACATGCTAGTAAAAAGGATACGGTATTGCCTGTAACACAGTCACACATACAGAGCACACACACACAGACATAGATAGTTACAGATTCTCACACACATACACACATGAGAAGAAGGTGTCATGAGTAGAGGTGGGGGAAAGGTCCCATTGTGTTCCTGTGAAAAAATCCACAAAAACCACATTTGCTTTTTGCAGGAAAATCCGCTTTAACTAATGCAGTTAAAATCTGCAGTGTTTTCGTCCATTAGCAAAAAATGTTTTCTATTTTTTTAATGGCTAGAAAGTTTTCACCCCTTTAATCACATGTTTTTCACCTCTTCTCTATAGAAACATGTCATTTTCCAGGACATGAAACACAATACAAGCAGCTACAGAGTGAGAGAGAAGTGCTAGACTGGTCTGCTGTGAAGTGGTTTGCAAAATTGAATCAGGAAAGGCTCATACTGACTGCTATCACTATGAACAAGTTTAATAACAATGAAAGGAGGACCTGGAAGTACCATTATGTATCTAGTGAGTCCAAGGAGGAAGAAGTGACCACTACCACCAACATGAAAGGGTCTGGATGCCCTGGTTCCCCAGACCCAATGATAGCCAGTCCCTCTACATCATCCCTAGGGATCTTGGGGAAATTTTTGTCAAGGGCAAAGGAAGAAGAGGTTAGTAGAGTGAGCGGGACAGGTCAGATATCTGTGCCTGCTACTAGTGAAGCACCTGCTTCTAGTGCTGCCCCTGCTGCCAGTGCTGCCTCTGCTGCCAGTGTGTCTTGTAATTCTCAGGAGGGGGGAGGAGGAGATGATGCCAAGTGTGACAAGAGGGGACTCTAATTCACACTTGCCATCCCTAAGCAGTCCCACCACTAGTACTACTACTAAGAAAGTCCAGCAGCTTGTACAGATAGTTAGGAGTGAAGGAGGGGGTGATCATCATTTTACTAGTGAGGATGAAGACTCAGGAACTGAAACTAATGTGATTTGTGTTAGTAGTGGTAACAGTGATGGTGAAGCAGCTGATGGGACTAGAGTTAGGGGAGCGGTAGGGGAAGTTCCAGACAAATGGTCAAAGGAGCCTACATTCCACTGAAACTAGAAGTCCATTTCTCCCAGTCCCCACAGCAGTGTGCACATAGAACATGGTCCTGACGAAGCTAGAACTGGTGGCTACCAGCAATAATGCCACCACCACCATGAGCACAGATCAGCTGCTTGTGCTGCCTGCTAGTGCTGCCAGTCTGCCTTCTTCAGGTCACAAGAAATGATAAGTGTGACATTAGAGGACTCTCTGTCACATTTCTCATCAACTCCTCCAATCAGTGAGATGTCTGTAATAGAGCAGCAGCAGCAAGGATGAGATGGTGGAGAAGCTGGGATGGAAGAGACATTAATGGCCTTTTTAGCCCAAACTGATAAGGAATGGTAGACAGGCATGGGCATCACCACCACCACCAGCAGTGAGCCTTTGGAATTTGCAGAGTTTTAAACTGATCTAATTCCTTCTGCTGTTGAGTTGCAAGGGCAGCAGGATACTTAGAAGTAGTCTAGTGTCCCACAGACCACTGTAAACACAGTGGAAATGGGGTCAACAAGTGATTCGACTATGACAGGTTCCACTTCGCAGAACCAATACTCCTGGTCCTAGATGCAGTGCTGATTCTGAGGCAGTAGCAGCAACAGCAACAATATCATCGTCTGCCCCAGTGTTACGGTTTTCTGACACTCAAACGGGGTTTAAGTAAAAACACAGTTTTATTGAAATAAAAACAAGGTATAGCGCCCCTGGGGGCCAGGTCAGGCATAAACCGTAGTGACAATGACAGGATCAACTATATATAACCAGACATGAATGGACTGAAAATCTGAATAAACAAGGGTAAATATGTAAACCACTGATCAGTCTCTATGATGGAAATCAGCCAACGCCCGGATGAACCTATAAGTCTCTTGATGGTGCTACAGGCATATGTAGTAGGCCTGAACAGAATCACTCTCACATAGCTGTATAATAGGACGCCCAAGTAGACAGCACAGATATAACCAGAGCTGAGTGATTACCTCCTTAGAGGAGTGTGATGGATGACAGCCACTGCTGGAGCAAAGGAACAAAACCAGAAATGCCCTTAGCACTCGCAACTGGAAGTATCCTGCGTGCCAACGGAGAGGAGAGCCAGGCCACCTACTGGGTGCCAGTCTGAAACAACACTGCACAAGCAATAACGAGCCCTCGCACAGGTAGTGCGGTAGACAGCGAAACACACTGAGCAATAGACCAGAGCCGAGACACCCTTCTAGTGCCGTCACAGAACAACACACTGCAAGAGCAAACAGGAAGCCACAAGCACCGGGGGGTGCAACCATGGTACAGCCCATGTACCGGAATGGAAACTGCTCTGCTTGTGTAAGCGGATTGGCTAGGTCACAAAGGCACGGCTCAGTAAGTGTTAATAGGCTCGGATGGATCGCACTGGCTTGACAAGTGTACGGAGGTAGGCTCAATAACGGAGGCAACACACACAGCAAGGTATAGGGCAGGTTCAGACACGGAGACTACAGCTCAGCAAGGCTACAACAGCTCGGTAACGGAGGCCACAGCACAGCTCAGCAGAGAAGTGATTAGACAGAGCACTACTAAGCACAGTTCAGAATGTCGCCGGTAGGCGATCGGGATATACAGGAACACAGGATACAACTGTGGAGCAGGAAGCTTCAGCCGGAACCGGGTCAATCACTAATCAGGAGCGTCAGCCAATGCCAGGTCAATCACGGAGCAGGATCGTCAGCCAACACCGGGTCGAATCACGGAGCAGGAACGTCGGCCAAAGCCGGGTCAATCACGGAGCAGGATCGTCAGCCAGAACCGGGTCGAATCACAGAGCAGGAACGTCAGCCAAAGCCGAGTCAATCACGGAGCAGGAACGTCAGCCAAAACCGGATCAGATCACGGAGCAGAACAGAGAATGGTCAGACGAGCCAAGTTGGTACACAGGGACGCAGGAACACAGCAAGAAGGCACAAGATCAGGAACATCACTAAAGGGCATCTGACAGATGTAATAGGCCCAGTATATAAAGGAACATCCTGGGTGGGCCAATCAGCCTGCTCCAATGCACAGGTACCATCATAGTGACTGACAGGGGATGACGGGGACCGTGATACCCAGACAGTGAAGGGGAATGTGGAGGAGAAGAAGAAAGAGGCCATTCTTCTCCACCTTTCTCCACCCCCTGTTGACCAGGGTATGGGACTATTTTCCTCTTGGGGAAGTCATAGTGCAGTTTTCGGTGACAGCACTGTGCGCAATTTATGACAAGTCAGTAAAAAGGGGCAAAAGAGAAAGCACCTGGCACAACCATCCTGATAATGCATGTGAAACACAGCCATCATGACATTTATGTGAAACATTTTGGAGGCGCCCACCAAAGAAATCAGGCAGCACTGTTGCTGTAACAGAATGTTGCCATTGATTTCAATGGAATGAGCCAGGTAAAAAAAAAGCAGAAACACTGTATTTTTTGGGTGAATTTATTTGGGGGACATGTCATTTTTTGACGATTTTTGTTTTAGGGAAACTTTTCACCCATGCCTAGTCATGATGAGAGGCACACATACATAGATATAGATAGTAATAAAAATCAAATAGTCCTGACTTCACCACTGAGGTGTATGCAACTTCATGAGCCAAACTCAGTGTGGACAAGCCCTGGATATAATGGGGAAGGTAGAGGAAACATATGGCTCTCCAACTAATGGATTAAAATGGCCATCATTTGGGAAGCTGATGATTGGAACTGTAATCAAACAGTGGGAGAGCAATCAATTGCCCATCTGTGTTACAGTGGCTGTTGGACTACTATATGGGAGGCTAAGGTTGATGAGAACTGTAGTTAAAAAAGAGGGGGAGTGCCATATGCCCATCTGTGTTACAATGATCTTCACTCTTCAACATGCTTCTTTCGGAGCAGTCATTGCCTATAATCCCTGGCCTTATTTGTGGAAGCTTCCATGTTTAGGAAAATGTAGGGATGGGATGTCAGTGAGCGAGAAGTAAACAGTAATCAGCAAGTACAAAGGACAGGAGGAGAGAGTTAGCCAACTTTGCTGAGAGAGCAGTAGGACTATAGAGGGTGTTCACAGGTTCAGTATAGCTTAAGGTACAGAACAGTTTGATTCAGATTGAACAGAGCATTGTCTCGGGACAGTGAGAATCATAATTCTATGTTGTTGGCAAAAGGGAAGGTAGGATGGAGAAACTGGCCAATGCATAGAAATGGGGAAGTGGACAAAAAAGGAGGATGTTGCAAATGTGGTGAGGGGAGGTAAAAGAGGACACGGTATGGACAGCAAAGAAGGCAGACAAGGTGGAGCAGAGAGGGGAAAAGGTATAATGGGAGGTAGTGCAATGTGAGGATATGGTGATTGTGATGGCAGACAGGAGAAAGCAGTGTGAATCCAAATGAGTCCAAACAGGGGAGAAGAGGACAATGGGAAGGAAAGTGAACAGAGAAGAGTGTGATAATGGGAGACAGGGGACAAATTGGTGAAGGGGAGAGTGTAAGCAGAAGTCTGTGAATAGTAGGAATGTGATGTATGTGAGTCAAAGAGTGGAAGGTAAATGTGAGTCAAACAGTTGAAGGCGAATGTGAGGTGATGTGGAGGTGAAGGGGAATGGGAGGCGATGTGTTGAAGGTGATGGTGAGTCGATCAGATCAGGTGAAGGAGGGAGTACAGCGAGGAGAGTAGTATTGTGTAGGAGTCTGAAGTCATGTAGGTGGAAAATGGGAGGGAGGGTGATGAAGAAGGAGGTGTGTGGTGGTGGAGGGTGAAGTCCTTGTAGAGATTTTACAGGAGTGCATAGGGGGGCTACATCCCTATGTCTACTCTTCTACTCTTGTGAAAATCACACCCAATGTTGTACCAATGGGACAAGAAGCATAACTCCTCGTCACTTATACCCCGGATATGTTTGTCTCCTGAGGGAGACATAAATAAAGTCACATGATGCTTCCTCTTAAATATATATATATATATATATATATATATATATATTTTTTTTTTTTTATGTTTTTGTTTATAGAATGGTTGGCATTAGTGATGAGCGAGCACCCCAATGCTCGGATGTTCGGGTGCTCTGACCTAGCGCCCCCGGAGGCTCGAGTGCTCGGCCGAGCACCCGAGCCCTATTGAAGTCAATGGGAGGACTCGAGCATTACACCAGGCACCCCCTGCTCTGATGAGGGGAGGGTGCCTGGTCCATAGGAAAAGGGAAGAAAAGGATGGAAACACCACAGAAATGGTTCAGGGACAGCATAGGGAGGATGTCTGGATGCATCTTGGACTCCAACATCGCTGCTGGGAACGATCTTTCGCCCGTAGTACGCCATTTTTACAGACTGACCATAAAACACACAAAAAGGAAAATAAAAACGACTTTAGGCGAAAAATTGTTACCAAACAATATTTGCTGTATATTTACTTGTATATCATCTGCAAATTATCCCAAAAATTTCCTTGATTTTCTGAAGTGAGGCCATGATTAAGAGGGAAACGTGCGCAGAGGCAAATTCTCCCAAAAATTTCCTTGATTTTCTGAAGTGAGGCCATGATTAAGAGGGAAACGTGCGCAGAGGCAAATTCTCCCAAAATTTTCCTTGATTTTCTGAAGTGAGGCCATGATTAAGAGGGAAACGTGCGCAGAGGCAAATTCTCCCAAAAATTTCCTTGATTTTATTGAACTGAGGCCATGATTAAGAGGGAAACGTGCGCTGAGCTGACCATCTAAAACATTATGGGTGAGGGTCTGCTGCAGAGCTGACCATCCTAAACATTATATGCGAAGGCCCGCTAGTGAGCTGACGCTATAAAACATTATATGAGAGGGCCCGTTAGAGAGCTGACCCAATAAAACATTATATGAGAAGGCCCGCTGGTGAGCTGACCTATATAAAAATTGTCAAACAGGGCCCGCTGGTGAGCTGGCCCTATATAAAAATTATATCACAGGGCCCGCTGGTTAGCTGGCCCTATATAAAAATGATAGCACAGGGCATATGGAAGAGGAGGAGGAGGATGAGAAGATTAAGAGTCAACCATATACCCGTTTTTTGGGTGGAAGGGGTGAATGGGAATACAGAGTATTCCCATCATTGTAAATAACATATATAAAGTGAGTTTATGTTCCCCCGGGGCTTTCCTCCAGTGGAGTGGAGAAGTCAGGGGAAATCCAGGCCTTGTTCATTTTTATAAGTGTCAACCTATCAGCATTGTCGGTGGAAAGGCGGATACGCTTATCTGTTATGATGCCACCAGCAGCACTAAATACCCGCTCAGACAGAACGCTGGCGGCAGGGCAGGCCAGCACCTCCAAGGCGTAGAGTGCCAGTTCATACCACGTGTCCAGCTTGGACACCCAGTAGTTGTAAGGCACAGAGGGATCATTGAGGACGCTGACACGGTCTGCTACGTACTCCTTCACCATCTTCCAAAACTTTTCCCTCCTTGTGACACTAGGCTGCGCATCAGGGTGAGGGTGCTGGCGGGGTGTCATGAAGGTGTCCCACGCCTTGGAGAGTGTTGCCCTGCCTTTCTCGGAACTGCTGTGTGCTCCCCTTTTCTCCCCTTCTCGGTTGGCCAAGGTAGCACGTACTCTGCCGCCAGCGTTGTCAGATGGAAAATTTTGGAGCAATTTTTCAACAAGAACCTTCTGGTATTGCACCATTTTGCTTGTCCTCTCCACCGGAGGAATGAGAGATGAGAAATTCTCTTTGTAGCGGGGGTCCAGAAGGGTGAACACCCAGTAATCCGTGCTATCTAAAATGCGTACAACGCGTGGGTCACGGGAAAGGCAGCCTAACATAAAGTCAGCCATGTGTGCCAGAGTACCAACAGTCAAGATTTCGCTGTCCTCACCAGGAGGATGACTCTCAATATCCTCATCCTCTTCCTCCTCTTCTGCCCACCCACGCTGAAGAGATGGAACTAAAGTTCCATGGCTACCCTCTGTAGCGGAGGCAACCGTGTCTTCCTCCTCCTCCTCCTCCTCCTCCTCCAATTGTCGCTGAGAAGACGAAGTGAGGGTGCTCTGGCTATCACCTTGTGTAAGCTCTTCCTCCCCCATTTCCACCTCTTCCACATGCAAAGCGTCGGTTTTAATTGTGAGCAGCGAGCGTTTCAGTAGACACAGAAGTGGGATGGTTACACTGATAATAGCGTTATCGCCGCTCACCATCTGTGTCGATTCCTCAAAATTGCGTAAAACCTCGCAGAGGTCTGACATCCATTCCCACTCCTCACTTCTGATTACAGGAAGTTGAACGGAGAGGCGACGACCGTGTAACAGCTGGTACTCCACTACTGCCCTCTGCTGCTCACAAAGCCGGGCCAACATGTGGAAGGTGGAGTTCCAGCGCGTGCTCACGTCACACAGCAGCCGGTGAGCTGGCAATTGTAAGCGCTGCTGCAGCTTCAACAGGCCGGCCGAAGCTGTAGATGACTTACGGAAATGTGCACACACGCGGCGCACCTTGGTCAAGAGATCATGCACATTGGGGTAGGTTTTTAGAAATCGCTGAACCACTAAATTAAATACATGCGCTAGGCATGGTACGTGTGTGAGCTTGCCGAGCTCCAAAGCCGCCACCAAGTTACGCCCATTATCACACACAACCATGCCTGGTTGCAGGTTGAGTGGCGAGAGCCACTGCTCGGTCTGGTGACTAATCCCCTGCAACAGCTCTGAGGCCGTGTGCTGTTTGTCCCCAAGGCAGATCAGCTTCAGCACGGCCTGTTGACGCTTCCCCACTGCAGTGCTACACTGCTTCCAGCTACTGGCTGATGGGGGAGTGGCGCTGCGTGTAGAGAATTCGGAGGTGGAAACGGAGGAGGAGGAGCCAATAACGTAGGTGCTGGCGGAAACCCTGATGGAGGTAGGGCCCGCAATCCTCGGCGTGGGTAGCACCCGTGCCATCCCAGGGTCCGAGTCGCTCCCAGCCTCCACGACATTCACCCAGTGTGCCGTCAGGGAAATGTAGCGTCCCTGGCCACAAGCACTTGTCCATGTGTCAGTCGTTAAGTGGACCTTCCCAGTAACTGCGTTGGTCAGGGCACGGGTGATGTTACGGGACACATGGTGGTGTAATGCGGGGATGGCACACCGGGAAAAGTAGTGGCGGCTGGGGACCGCGTACCGAGGGACAGCTGCTGCCATCAGGCTGCGGAAGGACTCAGTGTCCACAAGCCTAAATGGCAGCATTTCGATGGCCAGTAATTTGGAAAGGTGTGAGGTTAGTGCTATGGCCTGTGGGTGGGTGGCTGGGTATTTTCTCTTGCGCTCAAATGCCTGGGGTAACGACATTTGGACGCTGTGCTGGGACAGGGAAGTGGATGTGGTCGCTGATGGTGCTTCAGATGGTACAGGTGCAGGGCGGGAGGTATGCGGGCCTGCGCCTTCGACAGGCGATTGGCCGGCACCGAAAACAGGGGAAGAGGAGGCAGTGGTGTGGCCTGCAGACACAGATGGGCGATCCAGGCGTTCCTCCCACTTACTACGGTGCTTGGATGCCATGTGTCGGATCATGCTGGTGGTGGTGAGGTTTCTAGTGTTCATGCCTCGGCTCATTCTGGTGTGGCACAGGTTGTAAACTACAATTCTTTTGTCGTCCGCACTTTCCTTAAAAAAACGCCATACCGCGGAACACCTACCCTTTGGCAAGGGAGATTTACGCAAGGGGGTGCTCCGTGGAACATTTGCGGGCCGGTTTGGTGCGGTCCGCCTTCTTTCTGTAGCCACACCACTGCCTCTTCCAGCCTGTTGCGGTGCTGCAGATGGCTCACCCTCAGGACTGCTGTCATCGCTCGGCTCTACACCTTCCCAGGTGGGGTCAGTCACCTCATCGTCCACCAAGTCCTCCTCCACTTCCTCACTCTGATCATCCTCCTCATGTCTTGATCCCACCACATACTCAGTCATTGACAACTGTATAACATTCTCCTCAACAAGGTCTTGAGACGGAAATAGTGGTTGATTTAATGGCAACTGTGTCTCATCATCATCATCATCATCCACTACTTCCTTTGACCTTAAATGCCGTTCACATCTGTCATCTTCTTGTGATTGGGTACCCTCTAGAGGTTGTGAATCAGGGCACAAGATGTCATGTTCCTCTGCAAGCGTGCTTGGAGAGAGGGTCAAATGAAGGATTGGTGATGAGACGAGCTCCTCACTATATCCCAGTGTGGGATCACTTCTTTGACCAGACCGTGTATGGTGGGAGGAAGGATGATCAGAGTGAGGATTATGTTGACCAGACTCTTGGCTACTGAGAGTGGACTTGGTGGAAGACAGGGTGGTGCTTAACCGACTGGAAGCAGTATCAGCTGTCATCCAACCGACCACCTGTTCGCAGTGGTCGGACCTCGAGAGTGATGTCTGCGACGCCCTGTGAAATGAGACATGAAGCTAGGTATGGTGGATGTCTTTCTTTCTTGTGCTCTGGCACCAGGCACAGTTTCTCCACGTCCTGACGCGCGCCCTGAACTACCAGGATCACGTCCACTTCCCCGTCCCTTTTTACCCGCCTTCTTCATCTTACACGGAATATGTGACTTTAATATTTGAGTTTGAAAACTTAACAGTATTTCTTCCTATTCTGCAACTGTGCAGAGTACACAGAATAGGCTGCTAAACTGCGGTGACGAACACAGAATGGAATATGTGACTTTAATATTTGAGTTTGAAAACTTAACAGTATTTCTTCCTATTCTGCAACTGTGCAGAGTACACAGAATAGGCTGCTAAACTGCGGTGACACACACTGAATGGAATATGTGACTTTAATATTTGAGTTTGAAAACTTAACAGTATTTCTTCCTATTCTGCAACTGTGCAGAGTACACAGAATAGGCTGCTAAACTGCGGTGACACACACAGAATGGAATATGTGACTTTAATATTTGAGTTTGAAAACTTAACAGTATTTCTTCCTATTCTGCAACTGTGCAGAGTACACAGAATAGGCTGCTAAACTGCGGTGACGAACACAGAATGGAATATGTGACTTTAATATTTGAGTTTGAAAACTTAACAGTATTTCTTCCTATTCTGCAACTGTGCAGAGTACACAGAATAGGCTGCTAAACTGCGGTGACACACACTGAATGGAATATGTGACTTTAATATTTGAGTTTGAAAACTTAACAGTATTTCTTCCTATTCTGCAACTGTGCAGAGTACACAGAATAGGCTGCTAAACTGCGGTGACACACACTGAATGGAATATGTGACTTTAATATTTGAGTTTGAAAACTTAACAGTATTTCTTCCTATTCTGCAACTGTGCAGAGTACACAGAATAGGCTGCTAAACTGCGGTGACACACACAGAATGGAATATGTGACTTTAATATTTGAGTTTGAAAACTTAACAGTATTTCTTCCTATTCTGCAACTGTGCAGAGTACACAGAATAGGCTGCTAAACTGCGGTGACACACACTGAATGGAATATGTGACTTTAATATTTGAGTTTGAAAACTTAACAGTATTTCTTCCTATTCTGCAACTGTGCAGAGTACACAGAATAGGCTGCTAAACTGCGGTGACACACACTGAATGGAATATGTGACTTTGATATTTTAGTTTGAAGACTTAACAGTATTTCTTCCTATTCTGCAACTCTGCACAGTACACAGAATGTGCTGCTAAACTGCGGCGAAGCACACTGAATGGAATATGTGACTTTGATATTTTAGTTTGAAGACTTAACAGTATTTCTTCCTATTCTGCAACTCTGCACAGTACACAGAATGTGCTGCTAAACTGCGGCGAAGCACACTGAATGGAATATGTGACTTTGATATTTTAGTTTGAAGACTTAACAGTATTTCTTCCTATTCTGCAACTCTGCACAGTACACAGAATGTGCTGCTAAACTGCGGCGACGCACACTAAATTGAATATGTGACTTTGATATTTTAGTTTGAAGACTTAACAGTATTTCTTCCTATTCTGCAACTCTGCACAGTACACAGAATGTGCTGCTAAACTGCGGCGACGCACACTGAATGGAATATGTGACTTTGATATTTTAGTTTGAAGACTTAACAGAATGTGCTCTAATCTGCAACTTTGCACACCAAACAGAATGTGCTCTAATCTGCAACTTTGCACACTAAACAGAATGTGCTCTAATCTGCAACTGTGCACACTAAACAGAATGTGCTCTAATCTGCAACTTTGCACACTAAACAGAATATATGGTTTTTTTTTTTGTTTTTTTTTCCCCCCACACAAAATAACCTGCTGCCCCCACACACAGTAGTCCTAAAAAGGACTTTTGGTTCTTTTTTTTCACAATTTTGCTTTTTTTCCTCCCTACACTGACTTTCCCTTCCTATCCTCAGCTCTCCCTGGCTAAGACTGAGCCGAACTCGCTGGTCAGGTGCTATACAGCACCCGACCACGGGTTCTGGCCAGCCAATCAGTGTAATGCCAGCAGCCAACATGGCTGCTGGCATTACACTGATGTCAGAGCCTCCCTGCACGTTTATTGGCTGCGCAGCAGCCGCAAAACGTGCGGGGAGGAGACCCGAACATGGCGGGCGAGCACATGCGGTACTCGTACGAGTACCGCCATGTGCCGAGCAGAGCGATGCTCGAGCCGATCCGAGCATCGGCCGAGCATGCTCGCTCAACACTAGTTGGCATTATGAAACAGATTAGGTTATACAACATCATTAAATATAACAGTACAAGACTACAATACATTTAAGATTATATAAAGCATGCTAGCTACGTATGCCAACCTGTATGCAATATATATAAATATTTACTTTCTTTTCCACTTAGAAGTCCTATGAGTGCTTGGTATTTTCCGTCATATAAAATAATAAAAATATATAAATCACAACAGTCCACCACCACCATACATATCTGACGCATTCAGTGTAAATTGTTTGTAACCTTATTATTTTTTTAATTATCTCATTAAAAATAATGGTTAGTAAACATAGTAGCAGGCTTGCAGAATTAAACATTCAAAATATTACATCAAGTCTTGGCTTGAAAAAATTGATTGAAGACGTCAAACAAGACTAGCCCTGAAAAATGTTTTATATCCCTTGCCAAAAACAAACCCTGAGAAAAATTTGTTTGTAGGCCTCAGACTAACAAAAAATCAAGCCCTGGAATTGTATTAATTACAAGACTAGTGTCAGCAGTGCTAGATGATGCTTCTACTTAAGAAAAGCCCTATTGCTGCTACTGCTGAGGTGAGATAGCTACAACACGAAAAGCCCCCACACCACTTCAGTTGCATCTAGAGAGAAGAAGGTGACCAAATATGATTCTCTTCTTTCTCTAAAACCATGGGTGTGTTGAAATTTTTTTCCCTTGAGAGAAAGAAGAAACTGTGTCATGTAAAGAACAACAGTGCACAGTGTCTCAGCATCAGCACTAGTGCTAGGATTGGGAGTATTGGTGGCAAATGGAGCCTGTACTATTCCCATGGCACACTAGCCTGCTCAATATTGTTCTTCTGCTGTAACAGATGAATATACAGTACTGTGCAAAAGCCTTAGGCAGGTGTGAAAAAGTGCTGTAAAGTAAGAATGTTTTCAAAAATAGACAAGTTAATAGTTTATTTTTATCAATTAACAAAATTATAGTGCGTGAACAGAAGAAAAATCTAAATCAAATCAATATTTGGTGTGACCGCCCTTTGCCTTCAAAACATCATCAATTCTTCTAGGTACACTAGGTACACTTGCACAAAGTCAGGCATTTTGTAGGCATATAGTCAGGTGTATGATTAAACAATTATACCAAACAGGCGCTAATGATCATACATTTAAAATGTGGTTTGAAACACAATCATTAACTGAAACAGCTGCGTAGGAGGAATAAAACTGGGTGAGGGACACTATAAATCATCAACTTTAAACTTCACTCCATTAAGAAAAAAGAAAGAGACCTTGTCGATTGACAGGGTGATTTTCTCAACTGCATACAGTGTGGAACTCAGAGCTATTACTAAAATAATAAAAAAACATTTACCCATACTGTATGCAGATCCTGGACTATATAAAGTTTTAGATGATGGATTTAAATTTGTGTCACACAAGTCTCCCACCATTTCTACACAGGTGTCACCTAGTTTGTTTACATCAAATAATAAGAAATCTAGTTGGATAAATGTCACTGGCACTTATAGGTGTGGCAGTTCAAGGTGTGGATATTGTAAGTTGATCAATGTAACCAAAACTTTTTGTTCATCTACAACTGATAAAATTTACAAGATGAAAGGATATACTAATTGTATCATCAGGGACATCATTTACCTTATGACTTGTTCCTCATGCAATATGCAATATGTGGGTAAAACCACAAAAGGATGAATGAGCACCTGAGTGACATAAGGAGTTTGGAATTTCGTTCTGGGGTATCCTCTCATTTTAAAATGGGTAGATGTGTTAATTCCACCTTTACTGTGCAGGGCATAGAGAGAGTCACCTTGGGACCATGCAAGGGTTGCTTTGATGACAAATTATCCAGAAGAGAAGTCTTCTGGATATTTGAATTGGCGACTAGACATCCGTCTGGGCTCAACAGAGAATATGAGGTAACTTGTTACATCTAATTCTGTTATATGACCAAGTGGCTGTGCCATATGTTCTAGGTATATACATTTTGATTCATTTATATAACAAGAAAAAATTTCTGTGACTCACTAGTGCCCAAAGGTTTTACATCTTTCCTCTTGCCCTATTATAAAGATATGAATGCCATTTTTTTCTAAACTTAATTAAGTCTATATATTGTTGTTTGATGGGAGTTAGTGGTGTGCAGCCATATACAGCCCCAGTGTGAGAATATATATATTTGATTAAACTCATACTGATTTTGGGTAACATTCACTTTGGACTGTTGGTGGGTGCTCGCTGCTCTAACATCGATTACAACAATGAAAATAAAAAATAATAAAACATAAAAATATTTAATAAAAACAAGAATAGACTTAAAATTTAAAAAAAACAAAATTGAACAATCACTATACATATAAACTTGAGATATGAATGAATATGTGTTAATGCATTCACTGTTATTCGTGGGACATAGAAGTAAAAGAGTTGTTAGTATAGTCCTCTTAAACTGATGGATGTTATCTGTATTATATAAGTATATATAAGTATATATATATATATATATATATATATATAAATATATATATATATATATATATATATATATGTATTGTTAGGAAGGCATCTATTGGCAAAATAAAATAAAATAGGATGTTTTGAGATTGTATTTCATCTATTTGCCTATAATGAGCAAATAGTTAAACTTTATCCTATTTTTGATTTTGTGCTTTGGAGGCATGCTATGATATCAACCACAGCGTATAAAATTAAGATGTATCTGGTTCATGTGATTTTAATATTGTGTTAACATTGTTCGAGTTTTGAATTGTATATATTGAATATCACTTTTTGTTTTGGTTTTGGGCAGGTTTGAGCATATATCAGTACATTTGAAACCATAATTGGCGTGTCTCCGTGCTGTCCACTAAAGAGATTTGAGGTGTTTAGCTTATAACTATTTCTAATTGTGGATAACCGCAATGTATCATTGTAGCCATTGAAGAGGTTAAAATTCTTATTTAACGTAGACATTGAGAGTGGGGACTGCACAGAGGAAGGCTGTAATGGGATTTGTTATTAAGGAAGGATTTCTTAACGGATACCGCTGGAAACTCAGGTCATGAGTAAGCACAACCAGCGCGAAACACATTCATCTATGAGGGACCGAATTTGGCACATTCTGCTGGTTTAAATATGAACACCTCTTAAGTCTCTCTTTCATCGCTAGATAACTCCTGAATGTTGTAAAGGTATTTACACATTTTTTTATGTCTTGAAACAATAAAGTACACATTTATTTTATTTGCTCTGCGGTTTATCTGTATGAGCGATCTTGCTTGCATATTTGAGGGACTTCCAAGCTAACAAGGTGAGGTTGCTGAAGACAATTTAATGTCAAAAGTCATACACCATGGCAAGACTGAACACAACAACAAGACAAAAGGTAGTTATACTACATCAGCAAGTTTTCTCCCAGGTAGACATTTCAAAGCAGACAGGGGTTTCCTGATGTGCTGTCTTTTGAAGAAGCACAAAGAAACAGGTAACACTGAGGCCAAGTAAACTTATTGCAGCAGATGAAAGACACATAATGCTTACTTCCCTTCACAATCGAAAGATGTCAGGCAGTGCCATCTTTTCAGAACTGGCAGAAAACAGTGGGACCCTGTTACACCCATCTACTGTCTGGAGATGTCTGGTCAGAAGTGGTCTTCATGGAAGACTTGAGGTCCAAAAGCCATTCCTTAGACATAGAATCTCAAGTATGCATGAAAACAGAGGAACTGGGGTGCAGAAAAATAGCAGCAGGTGCTCTGGACTGATGAGTCAACATTTGAAATATTTGGCTGTAGCAGAAGACAGTTTGTTTGCTGAAGGGCTGGATAGCAGTACAAGAATGAGTGTCTGCAGGCAACAGTGAAGAATGGTATTCGTTCCTTGCAGGTTTGGGCTGCATTTCTGCAAACTGAGTAGGGGATTTGGTCAGAATGAATGGTCTCCTCAATGCTGAGAAGAACAAGCAGATACTTATCCATCAGGCAATACCATCAGGGAGACTTCTGATTGGTCCCAAATTTATTCTGTACCATGAACTCAAACATACATCCAAAGTCATTAAGAATTATCTTCCACATAAAGAAAAATAAGGAGTCTTGGAAGTGATGGTATGACTCACAAAGAACCCTGATCTCAACATCATTGAGTCTGTCTGGGATTAAATGAAGCGAGAGAAGCAACTGAGGCTTCCTAAATCCATAGAAGAATTGTGGTTAGCGCTCCAAGATGTTTGGAACACCAAATATTGATTTGATTTAGATTTTTCTTCTGTTCACTCACTATCATTTTGTTAATTGATAAAAATGCTTGAAAACATTCTTACTTTACAGCATTTTTTCACACCTGCCTAAGACTTTTGCACAGTACTGTATGCCTCTTATGACTCAATACCAGTAATTGCAGCAGAAGTAAACTCCTGAATGTCACTGCTGGTGGTGGCAGTTATGTCCATGCCCATTTGATTATATTTCTCACATTCCTTATTGCTTTCTACCAACAAACTCTCTCATGTTCCCTTCACATGAGATGCTTCACCATCATCCTCAGTCTTATAGCCACCACCACCAGTCTCTTGCTGCTCTTTGGGACTGGTTGGGGGTGACAAGTGTGACAGAGAGTCCCCTGCTGCTGCTGCTACTACTCTTGCCATCTCCAACTCAAAAGCAGGGACAACAGCAGGTACAGGCAGCTGACCTGTGCTGCTGCTCAAATGGGAAAAAACTCTTTCTAAAAAACTCTTTGTTGATTGTCCGAACTCAGACTCAGTATAGTAACAATAGCATATATCTAACCATATGTAATCTCAGACATAAAAAGAAAAGGATATATAAAATAATCAGGAAATATATTTTTTCAAGAGTCCCACATATTTTAAAAGCTCATCAGTTTCCAAATTCCTTGCTGATCCTGTTCACTTCAGCTTCAAGTCTGCAGCTAGTTTCCAAGCAGTCGGAAGAGCTCTAGGCGTGCATACAAAACAGAGAAAACAGAAACAGCGCAATCTTATCTAAGTGCAGTATCTTCAGGAATCAGCCACACATAAACTAATAAAAGCTCCCCTTACAGGGTACTCACATGTAGAAGAGGCCTGACCTGCCTCTAGGATGGATAGCCTCGACTGAATCTAATCTCCAGTCACTGTCAGCCTCCGGACTCCTCACCAGCTGTTGATATCTCCACCTCTCAAGCATGGGAATACTTTACCTCCTTCAAGTTGTCCAGGTGTATCAATGGCAATATATTCACTCTAAGAGGAGAAAACCTTGTATTTGGACTAGTGTAACATACACTTATATGTAAGGTATTTATGGTGGGTGGCCACTTACTTGAGAAATAAACTCTTGGAGATAATCAATATTAGATTTATTTTTAAAAAAAATATATTAAAATACAAGGACCATGCCTGTATTGACAAATATCATGTAGCATATATCTTACAAGTTTTGTAGCACAGTGCTACTTTGTCAGGGACATCCTGGAATGAATATATTGCCATTGATACACCTGGATGACTTGAAGGAGGTAAAGTATTCCCGTGCTTGGGAGGTGGAGATATCAACGGCTGGTGAGGAGTCCGGAGGGTGACTGTGACTGGAGCTGAGATACATTCGAGGCTATTCATCCTAGAGGCAGGTCAGGCCTCTTGTACATGTAAGTACCCAGTAAGGGAGACTTTTTATATTGGCTTATATGTGGCTGATTCCTGAAGATACTGCACTTAGAGAAGATTGCACTGTTTCTGTTTTCTTTGTGTTGCTGCTCATACTGCTAGCCAGTTACACCTTCTTCAATATCCTTCCCCAGAGGTATAATGCTGGGTGAATTGGAATCTTTGGGTCAAGGGTATGTTGGTCCTGTTTACTGCTGGTGATGCTAATTTCCTCCTCTACCTCTGTATCAGCATCAGTGTCCATCCAACTAGTCATAGTGCTAGCCAGTGCTCCAAATAACTTTATTTGTAGTTTAACTTTTATTGTTATTGTCTCTCTCTCTCTGCCTGTTTCTGCTGTCTTTGTCTGAAAAACATGTCAGAAATAGAATTCTTCTCATGGGAAAGTTTGTGGTAGCAAAATGGCAGAAAATCTATGGGTATCTATATTGGCAGGAATTACAGCAGGAAAAGCAGAACATTTGTTTTTTTTGCAAACATTCCCATGGGAACAAAAGGTGACTTTTCACCCATCCCATACACTATACCTTAATATCTATATGCTTGTCTTCTTCTTATGCTTGTAGTTGTCAATGTGAAGTAAGTTATTCTTTTCTGTCTCTTGGGTGTCATTCTTCAATGCATATATGTAAATCAGTAAAAGAAGCTTATCCACCTCAGATAAGAATTAGATCACCTACCTGTGTCACGTCTCAGTCATAAAAAAAAAGTAAACTCTATTCTTTCTCGTTACATTCTACAGATGTTCAACTTGGATGCCACCAGAACTCTTAAAAATAGATGCCAGCTGCAATCTCTTTGCCTATCAAAATTATCTGCTCTCTGTCTCTCTCACAAATACATAATGACAAGCTACAAAACTTGACGCCCTCTTATATCATCACAATGGGAATACAAGTTAACCTCTTCACTTAGGGGAAATCATTTCAGTGCAATGATCAAGGAGGAAAAATGTGGGAAATTACTTCTTTTACAAAAAATTTTTGCATGGCAGGAAGTGTAATTTTTCACCCATCCCTAACCAGTTGTTCTGTTATTTAAATTCCTTGGTACATATGATGAAATAAATTATAATCAAACTTCCAAATAGTTAAAATTCAGAATTGTTCTATCCTTTTTATGGGGGGTTAATATTTTATGTGGTCCCAAAAATTATTATTCAAAGTAAAGCAAGTGGCAGCTGGCATCACACAGCTTTTCTATAATGAAATCATGAGGTAGCTGGTATTTCACAGTCCTGCACTAATGAAAACAGCAGCTCTAATGAAAGGAAGTGACTGGCAGTATAATGGTGTAATGAAAACAGTAGGTGGTTGGCTTAATACTGGTACAATGAATAAATAAAGTGTATGGCATAACCAATTTCTTCTAATTTGGGTAAGACCTAACTGCTGGTAGGTTAAATAAGAACATTACAATTAACTGCTAATATGAGTGCAAAAGTAAAAGTTGAAAAAATGGCAATAAATTAAATCCTTTAATAAATACACTTATAAGAAATATAGGCACCTCAAGGCCTTTTTTTTTTTTAAAAAAAAAAGGAAACTAAAGGAAATTGAAGTTGCTATTAAAGTTATATATAAACTATTCCATTAATACATTAATAGTATTTATCATAAGTGAAACTGAAGGATCCATTTGTCAAACTGGGTGTACTTATACGATGGTGATCTCTCAAGCAAGCAGGGGGTTAAATCATAGCCTGTAAAGGGATATAAACCTGCTGCAGGGACATTGA
The DNA here is from genome assembly GCA_037306005.1 of Rhinophrynus dorsalis. Classification (NCBI taxonomy): domain Eukaryota; kingdom Metazoa; phylum Chordata; class Amphibia; order Anura; family Rhinophrynidae; genus Rhinophrynus; species Rhinophrynus dorsalis. The sequence goes on along the minus strand of CM074719.1, from coordinate 449,295,361 downwards.
GATTGCTCTGGATAAACTCATCGTCTGGAATATGGGTGTATTCAGTACAGATCTGGTATCTCACGAAATTTAGCTCTAGGCCGTTGTCTAATGCCTAACACTGCCTATTGTGAAATCAAGCCCTAGGTACAGGTAATGCCTTTCATTGTATTACAACTTTTTTCAAATATTTTATACTAGGAGTCAATTATTGACACTTCAATTGTTGAGGGCTACAGGTATCATCATATCTAATTATCCAATTAAATGTGATCCCATTACGTGGAGGACTAGCACCATAGGTCTCCATGAGCCTTAAGACCAGCTTTGAATATATTTAAGCCGGTCATATTTGTCTATTTGAGTGTGAATTTATATCACTGAGAATCCTTTCCTGTGATTGTTCTCCTTGGCTTTAGTTTCTCTATGTTTTTTCATCAATTGCATTCTTCTCTCCACATTTCCATGAAGTCCAACTTTTGGAATAATCAGGTGATAATTTTCCCATTGTTGTTTTCTCCCCTCTAGCTGTTGATTTCTCCAGCTCCTTACCACTGGCCTCTTGATTGCTTCTCTGACTAATCCACAGTCACTGAGTTTTGGAATTTAGCCTTCTTTGGGCAGAGTTGAGTTGTGCGATATTCTTTCCAATTTATAATAAGGAATTTAACAGTACCCAGGGAGATGTTGACAGTTTTGAATTTTTTTTAACCTTACATTGAATGGGGGTTCTCAAGAACTTAATTACAGATTTTGATGCTGTTTATTTACCTTTTCCTTCTAGGGCCATCCAGAAACAGGTATGTTTAATCTGAAAGCATGTGAGACCTTATTTATAGAGAGAAAGAGACTCAATTCAACTAATTATTTGACTTCTGAAAGCAGCTGGTTGCACCAAAGCTTATTCAGGGGTGCCACAACAAAGATGGTGAATATTATGCAATCAAGACATACATTTTTTTATTTGTAAGGAATTTTTAAAAGTTGTAGAATTTTTCCCCAACATTATTGACTATTTTATGAAGACCAGAGACAAAAAAATTCTAACTAAATCCACTTTAATTTCAAGGTTGTTAAACAAAAAAATGTGGAAAAATTGAATTGGGGTGGAGGTAAATATTTATGCAAGGCATAATAATAACAACAGAACGTGCAACCTACAGGGAGGGTTCTCATTTCAAGCCTTATTAATACTATACTACATAAGCTAAATTATACTTACCTCACTGCATTATGTCTCCAAGTCTCTTCCTTCATAAAATGTTATGTCCTAACTGTATTTTAACCTTTTGAGTGGCGCAGGTTCAGAGAATTTATTTTTTTTGAGGAGGACAGGCACTTTTTCAAAAATTTTCTGTCCATCTGTTTAGATTTGATTCCAAGAGGTAACTGTCTAGTTATAAATGGAAAACTATGCATATTGCTTTTTTCAGAACAAATTCACCTTTTTCATAGTGCCTCACATGAAGTAAATTATATATTGGATCCTGGTCTCCAACCTGTTGATGTTTCTTCTGGATTCCCTCCAGCTCCTCGTGATGTTGTCATTGGTGGAGTGGCTTGACTGGAGTAGTCGTCTTTGAAGGGCCATGCACTCCTCCTCCAGACCTGTGGGGCGTGGACTGCTGGAGATGTGAATGCCAGGTGACTCAGGTGCTGTCTCCTCAACCTCAGTTGTCTCCTCAACCTCCTTCTCCCCAGCTTCACAGCTGTTTCCTCAGCCTCCTTCTCCCCAGCTTCAGTAGTCTCCTGTAATGGTTTTCAAGACACTCAGACCAGTAGGTTAAAATAAAACAAAGTTTTATTAAACAAAAATAAAAGAAAGGATTGCCCTCTATAGGCAGCACAGAATAATAGCAAGTAGGCTGTAGTTGCCCAGTATACAGATTAATAAACTTTACAGATACTGTCACATAACAGGTTCTGAAGGCAGAGAACGCAAGGGTTAACACAAGTAATTGATCAGTCTCTGTTGTGGTGTTTGGCACGCCCAAGGTGGTAATGAGGCAGTGAGTGGTGTAGTTGATACAACACCTTAAGTCCATAAAACAGAGATAACTGCTTCAGCAGAAGGGAACTGAGACCAGGACCCTGCAGAGACTTGAGCCTGTAGCCCCCACGGGTGTAGTAATGGAAGCAACTGGTTTGCAAGAGCTTGAGCCAATAGCCCCCATGGGCGTAATAACGGAAGCAACTGGATTGCAAGAACTTGAGCCAACAACCCCCACGGGCGTAATAACGGAAGCAACTGAATTGCAATAGCTTGAGCCAATAGCCCCCACGGGCGTAATAACGGAAGCAACTGGATTGCAAGAGTTTGAGCCAATAGCCCCCACTGGCGTAATAACGGGAGCAACTGTATTGCAAGAGCTTGAGCCAATAGCCCCACCGGGCGTATCACGGAGAATAGCACTGAACGAGCTAGAGCAATGGCGCCTCCCACAGGCGCGGTAACGGAGACCGACTATACTGCAAGGTGTAGAATGAATCGTCGCCTCACAACGCTTAGGATGGACCGGCTCAGCAGTAATAGCAGCTGAAAGGTAACGGCTCTGCAAGTGTAAGAGTAAGCTATAGCTCTGTACCAGTGAATGGAAGCTCAACTCTGCACGGTAAACGGAGGCTCAGCAACCAGAAGCACAGCTCTGCAATGTATAACGAAGGCTCAGCAACCAGGAGCACAGTTCTGCACGGGTTAACGGAGGCTCACAATCAGCACTGCCACAGCCACAGGAGATAGTCAGAATGTTGCCTCGGCGACAGCAGGAAGCTGGAGCCCCGGGGGGGTTAGTAGCAAGCCGGTACAGGTCACGGAGCAGGAAGTCAGCCAGGCTGGGTCGGATCACGGAGCAGGGTTCTCAGACAAGCCAGATCAGGTCACAAGCAGGAACATCAGCCAGGCCGGGTCGGGTCACGGAGCAGGGTTCTAAGACAAGCCAGATCAGGTCACAAGCAGGAACGTCAGCCAGGCCGGGTCGGATCACGGAGCGGGAACACAGGAGTGGAGCCTAAACAGGCCAAGTCGGTATACCGGAATCAGGAACACTGGAACACAGCACAGCAATACTGGCTCAGGAACACCATGAAAGGGCACCTGACAGGTGCCAATGGCCAGGCATAAAAAGGTCACTGGGGCGGGCCAAACAGGCTCAACCAATAGGAGCGCAGTACAAGCGAGAGTGACAGATGGAGATCACGGTCACCGTGATATCTATTCAGCCTCTATTTCCCAAGCCTCTGCTGTCTCCTCTGCTGGTGCTGGGTGTTCTGTGGCTGCTACTGCTGTTTCGGTTGGTGGAGTGGCTTGCACAGATGGTGTGTGGGTGTCCACCACATCAAGGGACCCACTGCTGCCCACTGATGTCTGTGCTGGTTGAGGTGGTGGAGTGAACAAGTCCCTCAGCAGAGGGCGCTGGGGTCCCCAATCAGGCCCAGGTGTTGGTAGTCAAGTGGCCAAGGGTAATACCTTGGCCACTGGTAGGTGCTTGGCCCCCACCTGCGATCATACCTGGGGCCATGCTGGGGAGCCATCCAGGAGGGTAGATCCATCTGGGTAGAATATGGCCCATATTGGCTGGTGGCCACATTCCCAGGCAGCCATTACCTCCCTGGTGGTGGTGGTGATGCTGCTGTTGGAGGGTAATAGCTCCTGGAGGGGGTGGGGTGCATCCATCTCTCCCCCTGCATCTAGCCACTGCAGAGTTGTGGAGCATCCTGTGGTGGTGGAGCCAGTTGGAATATTCAACTTTGAGCTGTGCTACTTTTTGAATGAAACACTTTTCAACAGTGGGAATACCTTTGTTTTGCTCGGGGGATGAACCCTGCAATATATTTTCCTTTTCACGTTACATAGTTACATAGTTACATAGTAATTTAGGTTGACTTGCGTCCATTCAGTTCAACCCTTTTCCTATTCCTGTTTACCATCGCTGACCCAAAAGAAGGCATCTGACTCCAAATGGCAATCAGACTTCTCCCTGGATCAACAAGCCCTAACTAAATATTAATCCCAATACTAACGTACATAGCCCTCTATATTATGCTCTTTTAAATAAGTATCCAGGCCCCTTTTAAAGGCATCTAATGTATTTGATAGCACCACCTCCTCCGGAAGTGCATTCCATACCTTTATTGTCCTTACTGTAAAGAAACCCTTCCGCTGTTGTAGATTAAATCTCCTTTCCTCAAGTCTAAGCAGGTGGCCCCTTGTCCTGTGTACTGTTCTGTTAATGAACAGGTCTTTTGAAAGCCCTTTATATGGGCCTTGAACATATTTATATAGTGTTATCATATCCCCTCTAAGACGCCGTTTCTCTAGTGTGTACAAGTTTAACTTTTCTAGCCTCTCTTCATAACTAAAACTTTCCATTCCCCTTACTAGTTTTGTAGCCCTCCTCTGCACTTTCTCTAGTTCCATAATGTCCTTCTTCAGAAAGGGAGCCCAGAATTGAACAGCATATTCTAGGTGGGGTCTTACCATGGACCTGTAAAGAGGCATAATTATATCTTCCTCCCTTGAGTCAATACCCCTTTTAATACATGCCAATATCTTATTGGCCTTTGCAGCTGCCAGCTGGCACTGCATGCTACTGTTAAGTCTTTTGTCTATCATTACTCCCAAATCCTTTTCATTAGTAGATTTCCCCAGAGAAACACCATTTAAACTGTATGTTGCATTTTTATTATTGTACCCAAAATGCATAACTTTACACTTGTCTATATTTAATCTCATTTGCCATTTGCCTGCCCAGTTACTCAATTTGTCCAAATCCTCTTGTAATGAAGACACATCCAGTTCAGACTTTATTACCTTACTTAATTTTGTGTCATCGGCAAACACTGATACATGGCTTCCTATACCCTCTGGGAGGTCATTAATAAACAAATTAAAAAGGACCCAGGACAGATCCCTGAGGCACTCCACTTATCACGTTTATCCAACTGGAGAACTTGCCATTTACTACCACTCTTTGCAGTCTATCTTTCAGCCAATTTCCAATCCACACACAAACATTTTCCCCTAGTCCTATTTCATTCAATTTGTACAGTAACCTCTTGTGCGGAACTGTATCAAATGCCTTGGCAAAGTCTAAATAGATCACGTCAACCGCCACTCCCTCATCTATATTATTACTTACTTTTTCATAAAATGCGATCAAGTTCGTTTGACAAGACCTATCTTTCACAAAGCCATGTTGGCTATTGCTAATGATATTCCTGTTCCAGCAGAATTCTTGAATATATTCTCTTAGCAACCTTTCAAACAGCTTCCCTACCACAGATGTCAAGCTTACAGGTCTGTAATTTCCTGGCTGGGACTTTGATCCCTTTTTAAATATGGGCACCACATCTGCTTTACGCCAATCCATGGACACCATACCAGAAATAAAAGAATCCCTGAAAATCAGATATATCGGTCTGGCCAGGGTCTGGCTTAGCTCTTTAAGTACCCGTGGGTGTATACCATCTGGCCCCAGAGCTTTGTCTACCTTGACACCATTCAATTGTTTTAACACTTTTTCTTGTGTTAGCCAGTCCCATGCTTGCTGTGACTGTTTTGTAAAAGTAGTTTGCAGATTCTTGTCCAATGGGTCTTCCTTGGTAAAAACAGAAGAAAAGAAATTATTTAAAATATCTGCCTTCTCTCTGTCCCCTTTGACCATCTCACCCGTTTCAGATAACAAGGACCCAACATTATCAGACTTTAATTTTTTGCCATTAATGTATTTAAAGAATTTTTTGGGGTTGCTTTTGCTCTCCTTAGCAATATTTTTTTCATTCTCCAGTCTAGCTAATTTAATAGCCTTTTTACAGGTTTTGTTGACATTTTTGTATTCTGCAAATGCCTCTGCTGATCCCTCAGCTTTGTAATGTTTAAATGCTGCTTTCTTGTTATTTATTTCATGGATTACTTTACTGGTTAGCCACATTGGTTTTAATTTGCTTCTTTTGTATTGTTAGGTATTACTATCCCTTTAACGGAATAGCAATTGTTAATTTCACCATGATATAATATTGTAGGCATCGTAAGAGATAGATGTGGATTGATGTTAGTCCTATCCCTCCAACCCACATGGTTAGACAGATATTGCTTTATTTGACAGTCATTTTTACATTTTTGACAGTCATTTCACCACACGGAGGCTCTTCAGCTGAACCTAAATTGCCCCATTCAGAGATGTAAACTTCATTGGAATGGTGCACAGAGTGTGCTTGTTGACCATCTCAAAGATGTATTCATCTCTGAATGGGGCAATTTAGGCTCTGCTGAAGAGCCTCTGTGTGGTCTAATGACTGAAATCTCCAGCTGTCAAATAGAGCAATATCTGTCTAACCATGAGGGTTGGAGGGATAGGACTAACATCGATCCACATCTTGGTGAAATTAACCATTGGTTAAATGGTCAGATATGCATGTGGATATGTACCTTTCATATGGATACAAATATATCCTTTCAAGATATGAAGCCAGAGATCATTTCAGTATGTGTGATTGCCTTACTGGCTATATATGTGCACCCATCAAAATATACATTGGATATGAACATACCTCATATATCCCATCTACGTAGAGTGGGATATACTAGGTATGTGTATTTGGATGGTATCAATGTAAGTTAGTTTCTGGTGGGTGCACATATCTGGCCAGTAAGGCAATCAGAGGCAGTGAAATGATCTCTGGGTTCACATCGTGTTGGGACATATTTTGAGCCATTTGAAAGGTACATATCTGACCATTTTCCTTTGTGTGCATATCTTTTTTGAACAGATGTGCAGTGGGATTCAAGTGTTAGTCAACCCTATCTTCTTAGTTGATCCCGTACAATGCACAATTTTTAATTACTCTCTGGTTGTCAGGATGATATCCTATGCATTACATTGTGACGCATGGGATGCCACCCTGGCAATCAGAGATTGATGAACTGGACAAGATCCTGTCCGTGTCGTGTGTTCCAGTTGAATCCTGAAGGGCAACAATCACGCCAGTAGTGAGGGATATCTTTGATTGAGGCCTGTTTTTCTTTGAGTTTGAGCCCATCCATCCTTCTGAGTGAGGCAACCGTACTCAATCCAAGATATCCATCATTCATGGCCTGTTGGTGACCAAGGTACAATGGTTGATATTTGGTTCCCATGTGTATCCTGCAAACAGTGGCTGGTGTACCATCCATCCATGGCATCAGCACCCCTGAGGATCCATGTGTGAATCAGATGTGAGATATGTCATTTCAAGAGTAAATGATTGCAGCCACAACACCAAGATCTACTTTTTACACCTTTAATTCTGGGGAATTGTTTGAGGCCTGTGTGTTGCACATACAACCAGTTATTCTCAGTGACACTGTGATGTGTGACCTGCTCCATACTTTTTTGTGATTCAGTAAGTGGTGATGTCAACATGATGGAGTGAACATGATGCTGACTCCAGTGATTTCATTTCCCAGTTTCCAGTGTTTTCTGTGGAGTCTATACAATGGGACCTTTGCAGCTTGATTCATCTTATTGCATATTCTCCATAGACTAACACTGGTATTGGTGGAGTGAGGGTGTGTAAGGGTTAATTTCTTTACACCATCTCTTTGTCACCGCTTAGTGAATGTCCCCTGTGTAGCATGTGATCGTTCGCCTATTGACGTGTTTGTTGTCTGGTTAAACCTTTGAGTACCAGAGGGATTGCCAAGGCATTGTTGAGTGATGCATTGATGAACCCTCTAGCAATCAAGGGGTTATGTGCTGACTTCCCTGTGGGTAAATGGGTGACATTGTGTGGGAACAGTGATGGTGTATAACAGATGACAATTTCAGGAAGCATGGTTTGTATGGATTGTGTGTGATGAGCACAGCAGCAAGAGGGTTGAACTGGGACTTGGACATGTTTGGGCCTGGTTGAACCTTGCCATTTGTCCTTGTGTTTTGTCCTGTTTTTAACCCTCATGGTGCTGTGTTGGGGCAGTTGTGTGGTTGAATGATGGGCATGTGTTGAGGTGTGACTGTGTTTGCAGCTTGTGTTGGTTGATGTGGTGATGTACGTACAGGTGGTGTGGAGGCTCCTCTCATCCCCAATGTCTGCTTCTCCAGATACCCCCTTTATGAGTGTCGGCGACATTTTCATCTGCACCATCTCCTCCCAGCCACAGAAGGTGATAGGGACGGGTGGGCCACCTCCAGTGCCTCGGGCATGCTTGGCGAGCTCTGTCATCTTGTTCTTCACCACCCTCTGGCAGTTGCCCCATCGTTTTTTGATGGACTCCACATCCCGCCTGCATGGAGCCACCGTCAGCTCCAGTATGGGAAGATTCTGAGCTGGAGTGTCCTGCCTGCTCTGACCCTGACTGTGTGGGGTGCTCCCCAGCAACTACCCCTCGTCCCACTGCAGGTTCTGTCCCTGTCCTCTGTGTGTCTGCTCTTGTGGGCCGGGTCCCCCTCCGCCCTGCGGATCTCCTTCTCCCACCCCTGATCTGCTCAGGGATACCCTCCTGATCTTCCTCCTCCTCCACTACTCTCCCCATCCCTCTCTCCTGTCCTCCTCTCCTGGCCATCACTCACTCACTCACACCCAGGCACTCCCACAGGCCCTCACAGACACACTCAATCCACTCACTCTCTGTCACACACTTACACTCACAGATTCACACTGTAAAAATAAAATTTTCAATGTGTAAGGTGTTATAAAATAAATGGACTATGTGTATGTATGTGTATGTGTTTGTGTTTTTATGTGTATGTAATTTGTGCAAATGTCTCCCTCTCTCTGATCACTATCCTCTGCTCCTGGGTCCTGATATCTAGCTCTCAAGAACTCGATAACAGACAGTGTGTGATGGTTATTTTTGGGTATATATAGGTGTATTTGAACTTTTTGGATACTTTGGGATTGGCTGTGTGTTTGAATTTGTTGTTGCATCAATCAGGGTTGTTAGCCAAGGGCAGCCGTTATGTTACAGGTTGTTTTGAGCTATGTTATTGGGTGATTTGGCCGCACATTGTGCATTAACATGAGCAACAACGGGTTTTGTGTTACGTGTTTTGACTGTGCCTATGCTCTATAGCTATTCTTGTAGAGTACCTATTGAATCTGCCGTAACGCATGTATTATTTGCGAGCGATGTGCCTTTTTCACTTAGCGGCTTATTTAACGTGAGCCTTTAAATCAAGCCCAAAATCGCTTACATTTAACCATTCAATTATTAACCTGTTTGGGTTTTCTGATAAACTGGAAAAAATCAGTTCTTCAGCCAACACAGACAACAGAATTCTTGGGTTTTATGATAGACTCTCGGAACGCTTCACTTCTTCTTCCCAGAAAGAAACGGAGGATGATCTGAAAGGAAATCAGAGTTATTCTGAAGAAAAACCTCATTTCTCTAAGAATGATGGCCAGAATTGTGGGTCTAATATTGACCTCTATTCAGGCAATCTTTCCAGGTCCACTTCATTATCGGGCTCTTCAGAGACACCGAAGAGGATTGGCTTATTCGAATCTAGTTCCTTTGTCACTAGAGGCCAAAGAAGAGCTTCACTGGTGGCTATTTTCGAAATGTCTCCAGAGATAGTAAGAGTTGGACACCAGCAATGCAGGCTGGGGGAAGTGTTGTGGAGATCTGACTGCAGGAGGAAAATGGTCCCAAGTGGAGAAGATCATGCATAGAAATTGTCTAGAACTCTTAGAGGGTTCTTTTGAGGTCAGAAGTTTTGCAAAAGAGTCCTTGAATTGCTGCATCTTACTAAAGATGGACAATCTTTCAGCTGTCAGATATATCAACCATCTGGGAGGCACCAAATCAAAACTCTTAGCCAATCTAGCCATAGATTTTTGGCAGTTTTGTCTCAACAAAAATATTTCAGTCCAAGCGGAATACCTACCCAGTCTATCCAACACTATCTCAGACTGGAACTCCAGACACCTGATAGATTACAGCGATTGTACTCTCCATGAATCCATTTTCAAGAAAATTATTTTTCTGTGGGGTCCTTTGGATATAGATTTGTTCACTTCTCAACTGAACAAACAAGTTTTTTCAGTTGGAGACCAGACCCGGAAGCTCTGGAGGCAGATGCCTTCCTTCACGATTGGCACAATACAAGGAATGACGTGTTTCCTCCTTTCGCAATAATTTCACGGGTCATCCTTCAAGTCAGGAAACAGGTGGTGACCATTGTGTTGATACCTCCCTTTTGGGCGACTCAACCTTGGTTCCTTGCTTTTCTCAAACTATCTATAGATTACCCACGTTACCTGACTCCCTTTCCCTCTCTGTTAACGGACCCGACGGGACTTCCTCCCGAATTCCTGTTGAGCGACCATCTTCATCTTATGGCTTGGTTAATTTCAGGGATAAAATTGATAATTTACCTATAAGCCAACATCCATTAATTTTCAAACTGATGAAAGGGATCAAGTTAAATAGACCACCGAAATCTAAATATTCGGATTTGTGGGATGTCAACCTAATCCTTCTTTTCCCAGAATCCTGGCCCGAAAACCAGTCACTGTCATTGAGACAGCTTTCGGCTCAACTTACTGTTTTGTTATGTCTCATTTTGTTTAGATGAGTTTCACATGTATGAGCATTAGATATTAGATTTAGATCTTTCGTCCCAGAGGGAATTAAATTCCTCATCTAAACACGTACCAAAAACTCTTATAGAGAAATCATTTATTCAGCTTTTCCCCAAAGACCTCAACTCTGTGTAGTCAAGTGTCTCCAAGCTTAGGAGTTGGCAATATCAAATCTTAGATCTCTTAGTTCACGCTGGATCATGCAGTTAGCTGGTATTGATACCACCCTTTTCTGGGGTTCACTCTTCCAGGGGTGCTATGGCATCAAAATCTGTGGTGGCGGAAGGATGCCTGGAAGATATTCTAAAAGCGGCTGACTGGTCCAGGGAATCCAACATTAAATCATTTTACTTCAAGCCGATTACTCATGTATCTAGCTTTGTCATAGATCAGCTTTGAACTAGCATAATAGGACCCTCCGATCTTATAATAAAATTTGAGAATTTCCTAACTCGTGAAGGAAAGTCAGGATTTTATTAAAGACACGGAGGCAAATATTATCCCACCCTGTGATACCCTCCCTTTTATATATCTCTCTTTTCTCTTCAGGTTAACAGGCTACGAAACCTTTTCGCATCCCACTGGAATATCAGATGCAAAAGAGAATGCTGATTTCAAGAATTACAAGTCATATAAAGAAAGAGGAAATGGTTATAGCAGACTCACAATTTAAAGACGAAGCACATTGTTGATTGGAGGATGGATAGCAGGAGGAGTGACCTTTAGTTTAACCAGTGACACATTTTTTCTTGTTCATTGTTCATGTTTTGTATACTGCTATTTGGAGCAGTAAAGATTGAAAAGAGTAATACTTGCCTCCGTGTTTTTTTATAAAATCCTGACTTTCCTTCACGAGTTAGGAAAATCCTTGAATTACATTTTCATACATATAACCAGAATGCAGTAAATATAGTCTGAAGTAGTGATGGGCATACAATCCCATTTTGTTTCTGAAGGAAATTTCACAAAAAAATATAGATAGATTTTCTGCTGTTTCACTAAAAACACAAAAAATATTGTGAGAATGATTCCATTTACCACCTATGTTATTCAGTGGTGCAAAACATCCTTCCCATATTCTATGTAAACCCATATTTTCCCATACTGTACTGTGATGTCTTTTAGAAGAAAAGCAGAGTGGTGGAAAACAGAGTGAGAGAGAGAAAAAGAAATCTAAATTGAAAGCAATTATTAACAGAAAATTAAGTGGTTACTTAGTGGTTCATAATGCTGGCTGACACTATGACTACCACCACTACTGAAAAAAGAAAATAAAAAGAGAATCTGGGTGGACCCTGAGGCTAGTGACTCTGAGGAGCAGGAAGTCATGAGCACTAGCAGAGACAACACCAGTGCTAAAGCAAAAGGGAGCCCACATTCTCAAGACCCAATTTTGCTGAGTCTCCAAAGATCGTCCCTTGTTTTCTGGGGCCAGTTTTTGAAAAAGGCAGAACTGAGTAGCTGTATGTGCAGCTCAGGTCAGCTGTCTGTGTTTGCTGCTATTCTACCAGTGAGCCTTCATTTTCTCTTCTGAGGAGGAGATAGCAAAAGTGACAGCCGGGGACCCTCAGCCATGTGTGTCATCCATAAGCAGACCCACCACCATAAAGCAGCTAGAGACTGGTGGGGTTCTTGATGAGAGTATTGGTGGTGGTGGAGCAGCTGGTGTGGAGTGGAACATGAGGGCATTTTGGCAGATTGAGAAAAGGAATGGATGACGGCATCACCACCACCAGCAGTGACATGGTTCCTACAGCAGAGCTGTCAGAGAAAGATTTCATCTCAACAGCAGGGTGGTTATGAGAGGGCTAGTGTATCACAGATCATCTACCCAAGCCAGTGAAGGATTTTTTAGGCCATTCTTCTCCATCTCTCCCCTCATTAAAATCTTAGATGTGGGAGTATTTCCCTTGGGACAGGCACAGTACAGTCATCAGTGCACTATTTGTGACACATTGGCAAAACTGCCCTCTTTAAGCTCATGCAACATTAACACCCTGACCTTTATGTTAAACATGTGAAAGGCACATCCCCAAAAAAGAAATTGAGATGAACCACTGTCTCTGTGCCCCCTGCCACTCTTCCAAGCCACAAATAATGTGTGTGAAAATCTCAGAGAAAGACTAGAAGTGCAGCCTGAGCATGGAATTTTTTGGCGAGTATAACACCTGCTCGTTGCCACCATCTTGTGCTAGAGCCTGAATGGGGTAAGACATACCAACTGTCTCTGCCCCAACAGCCTCAGGGTCCTCTGCCTCCTCCTCTGATTTATCACCTTTGACAATGTTACCTCCTTTACCAGCTGATAGCAAGTCTGTAGATGTGAGGATCTGTAGGTTAGTGTGTACCAATTGTACATTGAGTGGTGCACTTACCACAAATGGCAAAGTAGTGGACAGTAATAAAATGCAGGTTATCAAGGAGCATCTGCAGACATCCCACTGAATATGCAAAGCTAGTGTCAGGAAGGATTATTTACTTTTATTAAGTCATCTCATCCTGGCAACTTGTCAAGTAGAGGTATAATTATCTGCTTTCATAATTGTCTTGTTTAAATGCTACTGAATTATCCCAGTCCCATGGAGCAGCATAATCCTCTTTTTGCTTAGAAGACAATGGGGCAAATGTCAGAATATCACAAGTGGCATTTGCCAAGAACAACATTATGCACAGCTTCGAACTAGACCAATGAGGCATTTTTTGCAAGCCTGAATACTGCAAGAAATGATCAGGCCTTATTTATGGCAATCCTGAGTCCTGCAATTAAATTCTTAGGGCTTGTATGTTGCAAGCCTGAATCCTGCAAACAAAATTTTCTCAGGCCTTATTTTTGGCAGTTCTGCAAAAAATGACTTCCTTAGGGTTTTTGTCTGGCTAGCCTAAGCCTGCACATACACATATTAATCAGGGTTTTCTTTCTGTAACCTTGCTACTAAGCTGACTGAACATTATTTTAAAAGCGATGAAAAAAATGTTACAATGAATGTGGAAGAAATGTATGGAGGTGGTGGACATGTATGGGAGTTCGTAGCAACTCTTCAAATAGCTTCATTTTTAGAAATGTTAATCTCCCAACACTGCTGCTTGATATCTGTGTCCTATGGTCATTTACAATATAACCCACTGCACTGAAAACCAGCTCAGATCCCACTATTGCTGGTGGGCAACTAAGGGTTTCAAGAGCACTGCGTTCCATGGGGTCATTGTTTCTGCTGATAACGTAGCTATCCTAAAAGTATGCGCAAACCATCTCACATGGAGTGGGACCATTCCTAGGAGCTACATGGTGTTCCTGTGTATTTGTTACCAACCCATACTCTGGAGAAAGTCCCATGCTGCCACCACCAACACCAAATATGTTTGATTGCTGGCAATGGGACCAAGAATTGCTTTATGCTACGATGGCAACATTTTCAGAAATATGTTGCTTAAGCAGGAAGTTAGTGTTGTGAACATAGGCATTCAGCCTTTTAACAATTTTTCCAAGAGATATGTTGCTGTAGGACTCACAACTTTTACTTTCAGCTTTTTATTTCCCTACTTCTGCCTTCAGAAGAAGTAAGATTGTTTTGGGATATCTTGCAGTAATAGAAAGCATAGGCAAACATGGTAAAGTTCTTGGAGGAAATTTATTGTCTGTGGCGAAAAGGAGAAAATGTTATGTATTTTGCAAAAAAAGAAGTAAATTGTAAATTGTTCTTTTTTTCATGAACATTCCTACAGGAAATGCCTCTGATTTTTTAATCATAACTACAGCCTAGCAGCAGGAGGATTAGGCAGCTGCATGGGACTAGAATCATCAGTGTTAACATGAGACAGGTGATAGCAGGAGGATGCTTCCATGTGACACAAGCCCCAGTGATGCTGCTGGGGCAGCAGCAATATCACAAACAGCCTCCACATCACTTCAGTTGCATCTAGTGAGAATAATTTGGCCAATTATGCACCTCCTCTAAAATCATTCTTACCACCCTACATTGTTATTATACTGTTAATGGGGATATTAGTCCCTTATTTGACTCTATTACAGTGATATTACCAACATTGATGTCATTGTTATATATAGGTTTTGAATTAATGAGTTTTCTTCTCTTTGTATTGCGATAATGGGTGGATCCTTGATATTCCCATTTTATAAGGCAATCTCTGACCCAATCTTCTTTGTAATAGTTTTCATCCTGTCTAAGCTTCTTCTGTTTTCTTGCAACCACGTCTTTTTAAAAATATTCAATGTTTTATTGATATTTTCATATAAAATTTGAAATTCTTGAGTTCCCATTAAGGGGTCAAATATATTTTTGTGTTCATTGATTTCCTTGGTTTATTAATACTACTGACGATGAAGGGACTTTTTATGACACTTTCAGAAACAGCCTCCTCAGGAGGAGAAGTATCATCATAATTTATTGTTCTTGTTGTAGCAAACATGGCTACAGTTAGTTTTTGCACAACACTTTACTAACACTTATTGTACTACTCTTTTCCTCTCCCCCTAGTATATTTGATGAACATTATCAAAGTAGTGTAGATTTTAATAGTAAAGGATGCCGCTGAACTCTTTTGTATGATGTATTGCCCTTTACAAAATACTGTCACACATACATTTTTCTCAATAGAATCTTTCACGGTCAGCTTTAGTCACAGCTCACATCAGGGTCCCTGTCGCCTATCAAACAAAAATAATTTTTATCAACTCTCCCTATCTGTCGCTGTCTTAAGGATGAGGATAGACCTCAGTGAATATGCTGACTTCTCTTCTTCTGGCTGTTGTAGGAGTCAGTGACAGTTGTACTTGTCTGTCTATTGAGTGTCAGTCTGCAAATAATTCTGTTACATAAGGCTGACACAGAGGCTCTGACATTTCAGGAAGGACCTTGAATCATTTGCCTGTTTCAGTAAAAAAAGATTTTGGAGTATTTCTGGTATGAGAATGAGAATGAGTCATTTTCAGAATTCCTTCTATAGATCTATATTGATTTAGCAAGTACAATCATTTGCAACTTCACAAATTGTTAGTTAATTTGAATACCCCAGGTTGTACAACAGTTAAATTATCAGTGTCTGATTTAAATTTAAATAAGTATCAAAAGAAATGTAAAACTGAATAAAGAAATTTAATTTTTGTGCAGATCAATATGGTTTTAATAATAATACTATCAAGCTGGATTTCAATGAAAGAAACTAAGAAGGCAGAAAAAATTGCCATGAGATATTTGACTTCACAAATTATTAATGAATTTGAACCCTATGTTACAAAGTAGTCTGATTTAAATATTTGTTGAAATTCATATACATTTAAAAAGATTGCAATTTCCTGAATTCCTACAGATCTATATTACTTTAGCAAGAAAATTAACAAGTTGGATTATTATATAAAAAAGTTGTAAAAAGCCATAAGCTATCAGTCACTACACAATGGTTCCTGAATTTTGTACATCAGACCATTATAGAGAAAAATGTCCATATTCATATGGTTTTGTACACACCCACACACTGTCCAAGACAAAATGACAGTCAAATCTTCCCTGTACAAAATAAATTATAAAACTACAGACTTACGTTGTGGCCTTTTGTGAGCTTCACCAGTGATGTGCAGCTTATTCTATTTAGAAAAAAAAGAGAGCAAGGGCTCATGCCTGGGGTACCCTTACACTTGTGATGTACTACAAAAACTGAATTGTTTTCCTACAGGTTTGGAGTTTTTATTTATTTATTTATTTGCATATGGGTGTGGACATAGTTCTTGTTCAAACTAATAATTATATCAAACAGTGTCTAATTCCAGAGGGATTACCTGAAAGATATATTATGATTGCAGCAACACATGTGCAACGCTTCATCTGGGCAACATGATCCTCATTACTTACATTGGATATGCTTTGAAACATTTCCTTTTGTCAATTGCAGAAACTTATTGAGGGCCACCCATGGATATGATGGTGGTGGTAATGATAATCTATAATGCTGATGATAATGGTGAGAGTTCTGTGTCATGGTGATCCAGCACAGTATTTAACATGCTCATATCTGACCCTCACTTCATGCAACAAAGTAAAAATAACCCCTGACTTTCTTCCTAAGAATTATACAGGAATCTAAACATGTACCCTTGCCCTCAATGTGTTTGGATGTATCAGCTGCACTTTATTAGCAAGGTCCAAGAAGGTTGCAAACATGTTAGCAATTCTCAGTTCCTCTCATTCAAAGGATAATTATCTGAACATAATTGTCTGAGATGACTCAATTGGTTAATACACCAGCTGTAGAATCTTTTGAAACCTCAAGGCTGTAGGTTCTAGTCCCAGCAGGGTCAAGTCAGCCTTTCATTCTTCCGAGGTAGATACATTGAGTACCATTAAATAGGGTAGTAATATCTATACCCCCAGGACATACTTGAAAATGAGAGACAATCTCAATGTATCTTTTTTGGTAAAATACTTTGATATTATTATTATTATTATTAATAATAATGACATGTGAGCTCAAATATACTGCGCACTGGGTGGAAAAAGGACCCAATCTTTCTCTGGATCATCCAGAGATCTGGATCTGACAGCAGGCACAGTATTGATGGGTGATTAGGGGGACTGGACAGCATTGGTTCTATAGTGCTCACTCCTCCACCTCAGACTCAGTGGACACATAAAGGTCCTTCCAATTCTTTCTTTTACTATTTTTAAACTTTCTCATAGTTATAGCAGTCACTATGAGCCTCTCCTGCCCCAATTTTTGAAAAAGATCACGGCAGAACAGAACAGCATGTCTACCTCACTCTGTAGCTGCTTCTGTTGTGTTTCACTTCTGCAAATACGTCAAGTTTTTATAGTGAAAATGCAAAAACTAAGTAAATCAATGGGCTAAAACTCTCTAGCCATTGAAAAATTGGCGGAGAATTTTGGCCAATGGGCAAAAACCACAAAGATTTTAAGCAGATTTTCCCGTGAAAAAGTAGACAATAATGTGGTTTTCATGGGATTTCTCATGGAAACACGGTGACAACTTTCACCTACCCCTTTTAGTTACTCTAGAGAATAGATGCCTAAGAATGGATCTTGTTACCTTGTATAATTATAAACAAGGTCAATACAAGGATCTCTCTAGTGAGCTTCCCAAGACAAATATAAAATAACTAGTGGCCACCACTGAAAATTAGATGAAAGGAGATTTCAAATTCAGCAGAAAAAATGGTTTCTTTATACTAAGGTCTGTTAGTTTGTGGATTTCATTGCCTAAAGATGTGGTAATGGCAGATACACTTAATACAGTTATAATATAATATTCCCTCCCAGCTATACTGTGTATAAGGAAGTTTTGTTCGACAGGGTAACACTTGTCTTGGAGTTAGGAAGGATTATATCATTCTCATTTTCTTGGTTATAATGTGGAAAATGTTGAATTTTATGGGGTTTTTTTTAAAACTTAATTTACAATATTTATGTTTTGTTTCTTTACATACAAGAAGAAGAATCAAAGTGGGCAATCACAGTTTAGAAGTCGGATATTTGACTTCTTTAGCAATATTTATTAAGTAAAAAAAAAGTCTTTGTTTCTTTGAAAATTTTCGTTTCAAAGACAAAATCAAAGACAATTTTTAAGATCAGAATTTTTAACTGCAATGTTCAATGAGATCTTCTTACTGTCATTTTTAATTCTTTAGATGAATTTTCAAATGTGACAAATTTATTTTTGAGGATATTGTCCTTCTTTTACCACCAACTCATGATCCAACAAGTTTTTCATCATGACGACTTTTTGAACATCTCGCCCTTAGAATTGTCTCCATGGTCTCTGTTGTTTTTGTCTTGAACTGTTATCACCTGAGTGTGGATCTGTGAGATTGTTAGCTTGCTGAAGCCTATCTCTGGGTGGAAGGAGCCACTCAGATGTTAGTAGGAAGCTATATGTTCTGAAGTAGGCAAGTAGGAAACCCAGAATGCAGGGTAACTATCAAGTAGAAATAGTTGGCTCAAAGATCAGAGGATAACTGAGATAATGCAAGTCCAGGAAAACAAGCCAGAGGTCAGGGTAGGCTGAGATAGTGCAAGTCCAGGATAACAAGCCAGAAGTCAGGGCAAGCTGAGATAATGCAAGTCCAGGATAACAAGCCAGAGGTCAGAGCAGGCTGAGATAATTCAAGTCCAGTATAACAAGCCAGAGGTCAGGGCAGGCTGAGATAATGCAAGTCCAGTATAGCAAGCCAGAGGTCAGGGCAGGCTGAGATAATGCAAGTCCAGTATAACAAGCCAGAGCTCAGGGCAGGCTGAGATAGTGCAAGTCCAAGGTAACAAGCCAGAGGTCAGTACCTGAAGGTCAGTCCAAGGTTAAAGAAGCGGGCCTGGAATAAGTATGTCAAGATCCAGTGAAGAGATCAAAGTGAGGGTCACTGGTGGATGCAGGCTGAACTGCAGGATACAGGCTGGACTGGGGGATGTAGGCTGAACTGGGGGAGGCAGAGATCCAGAAAGTTGGCCAGAGAGATGGTCACTGGTAAATGCAGGCTGGACTGAAGGGCTCTGCCAGGACCACAATGCAGCTAGTGAACTGCCTGGGACTCGAGCTACAGCTGAGCGCCACATCCCGGTTCCAGCTGGCTTAAGTGGAAGCCTGGCGACCAGTTGATGCCCCCGGTGTGACGACCAGCGTCACTGCAATCAATTGCGCATGCACCGGATCATGCGCATGCACCTAGCCGTCCTGAAGCCAGTCAAGCTACTGGCGAGGACCGTAACAGGATCCTTTTCTTTTTCTATGGTCATAATTTTTTACTTCTGTATGACAAAAAAAACGTAGGTAATTGTCACTCAATCCTTTTTTCTGTCTTTCTTTAATTGTTGCTCTGAGATTTAATGCCAGTTTAAATACAATTTCAGCTATTAACACAATGTTGATGTACAGCATAAGTTGCAAATAATTTTATTAAATATGCTAAAACATGTATAATATGATTATCATCATATTGAAGTTTGTATGCATTATTTTACTGCAATGCTGAATTATATTTGACACTGACAGCTACTTATGCTTCAAGTTGTATCTAAAGTAAATTCTTATTTTGCAGTTATATATTATATGCTTATGTTATGGTGTGCTAGCACTGTGAAGTTCCTCATTTTTTATTTAAATAGACAACAAAGAAGATAAATAATATATCAATTATACAAATTTTTTCTCAAGTCGTGTCATTTTCTTTTATAAGACCTCCACTTCAAGGTGACAATGGCATTTTTTGTTTTAAGGGAAAACACTAGCTTTTGCCTTTAGGCATCACTGCTGGCAATCTTGGATCTTGCTGAGTCTTGTGCCAAAATTTAGCTCTGACAATGAATTTAATGTGTTTTTTATTCTCCAGACAGCATGTGAGCAATTAAGAATAATGTTTTCAATCTTCTTCTGCCCTTGAATTTTAGATTTTTAGATTTTTCAGTGGTCCAAAACACATGTTAATTTAGCGGCCGATAGGGGTTTTTTGCTGGTATTTTTCATAGCACTGATCTTTAAATTGCTTACAGTGCTTGAAAAAATGCCGGCACCTGTTTTTTTTTGTTTTTTTTTGCATTGGCTGCATTTAAATTGAGCCTTTAGTTTGCACTTCTGTATTTAGAAATGTAACAACAAACCATTGTTTTCACCTTTAAAAAGCTTTATTAAAGAAACTGAAAAGATACAATAAAAAAAGGGACAGTAGGTTACAAGAAAGTGACACTTGGCAATTGCAGAAACAAGAGTAGCATCAGAGATATCATATTAAAATAACCTGTCATGCAATTATAATACAGAAAAAAGAGAAGCTTTGTGAGGCACCACTATGACATAAGCACACACTGCAATGGTAAACATTGAGTAGGTTGAGTCAGTTTTATTTAAAAGGTAGCTGTGATAAAGACCAAGTGCATATAGAGGACATAAGTATAGAGAAACATAACCGTAGGCAGAATAAAAGGAAAAAGAAAGAAAAAAAAAGAAAGGGGTAGAAGTGAGAACATGAAAGAAAAGAACAAAGGGGGTGGGAGAGGGAAGGGAACAGGGAGAAGAAAAAAGGAACCTTGACCTCTGTGATCCCAACATGTGACCCCATGTGCAGACTATAAAGCCTGTTAAAAAGGGACCAAAAAACTGGAGTATCCAATGTGGCAATTCTACGGAGACCAGAGAGATCAAAGTCTTGCCACAGACCCCAAACTGTTTCAAGGGTTCCCAGAGAGTGAGTAGCCAATGCATGGGTTTTCTCCACAGCTGCCAAGTTTCTTACCCAGAGCCGCCATTCTGTCACAGTGGGGGAGACCTATCTTTCCATTGCATAGGAATCAGACACTTCACCACCTTTAAGAGGCTGGTCAACAACTTAATAGAGGGAGAAGGGCCATCAGAGGTTAAAAAAGGATGTAAAAACAAGACACCAACAGGATCTAAGTTCAGAGAGATTTTAGTGATATTCAAGATCTCATTGCTCAGAGATGACCAAAAGGGTTGAAGCACAGGACATGACCACCAGATATGAGTCATATTACCCTCCTCGGTTCCACATAAAGGAGGTGCGGATGAATACGCACAGGCTAGTCATTGTGGTTAAAATACCAGCAGGTGACCAGCTTATAATTCATCTCTTGACAAGCGGTATCTCTGGAAGAGTGGAGCAACCCAACTAAAATGGAGTGCCAATAATCGAGGGACAGGCAAAGCCTAGTTCAGATTCCCACTGCGCAAAATACCATGGTTTCAATTGCAGGATGAGAGAACTAAGAAAAGTCAACAGCTTAGACAGCGTCTTAACTCTGAGCTTCCTCTCAACCAAATTCTGCACGGTTAGGGTGCGAGAGTCGTAACCCATACTGGCCAGGGAAAGACCCAGGTGCTATACCTGTCGATATTGACTTGCCAGAAAGTGAGGGAAGGTAGAAGTCAGTTCATCATATGGAAGCAAAGTACCCCTAGGAAAAAGGACCTGAGCCTCAGTTAATTTCCATGGTTTAAACAATGAAGAAACCACTCCGGAGGGAAAGTCCAGATGACCATATATCAAAAGACAGGGTGATGGATGGGGAGCAAGCCAGTCCAGGCCACTGACTTGGCACCAGACCCCAAAAAGATGCCCTAAAATGGGGTGAGCACCGAGGGGTGGGTAGGGGAAGGACTTAGAATTCCAAAAGACATCGAATGGGGAAAGAACAGAAAGATCTATGTCGAGAGTATGGATCCAATCCTTGGAAGCAGAATAATGATAATCCACTAGTTTTTGTAGACTAGCAGTGTAATATATCCAAAGGATCCCTGGCAAACCCAGTTCACCCCTCTTTATCGGGAGGCACAGGGTGTCCGACACAAATCTGTGGGTGATGTGCAGACCACACAAAAGCATTCATCAAGTGTTTGTCACGGTTTTTGTAAAGAACTCTCAGACGGTCAGGTAAGGTTAAAAAGCTTTATTGAGAAATAATAAGCAAATACCCCACTCAGGTCCAGATGAGGTCCGTACCAAGTACCTTCCACATCTGACACGGGTCAGGGTGAGAAAACACACAGAGAATAATATGTCAGAACTGTAATAGCTAGGACTAGCAGGCAGGATACAACAGCAAGCACAGGAACCAGGAACTCCTCAACAGCCCCACTCCGCAATAGGTGGCATAAGCAAAGGGCAGCTGCAGGGCAAACCCCTAGTGGGCTAGGGGAGTATAGGCAAAAAAGACTCTGGCAGAGAACTGACCCTAGATAGGGTGAATGGAGGCAACATGGACAGGACTCTGCAACAAGAGGAACCTAGCACGCTAGGGTTAACAAGGCAACACCGATAAGACTTAGGCAGCGGTACAACCCTAAAACGCAAGGGTTAATGAGGCAACATTGACAAGGCTTTAGGCAGTGGTAGACACTAGAACGCTATGGTTAATGAGGTAACACCAACAAGACCAGGCAGCGACTGGGCCCTAGCACGCTAGGGGATACTGCTGCAACATGGAGGCAACTCTGGCAGTGGCTTGACCCTAGAACTCTAGGGTTAACGGAGGCAGCAGAGATAGAGAGCTGGCAGTGACTTGGACCTAGCACGCTAGGGTTAACGGGGGCAACGGAAACCAGACACTGGCCGTAACGGGCCCTAGATCACTAGGCTAGGTATAGGCAACTCGGGCAGAAGTCTGACTTAGACTGGACCCTACTGCACAGGGTCACCAGAGGCAACACAGACACTGGTGAGTGATTGGACCAAGCAAGCTCCAGATGGCTAAAGGAGCAATGGGACGACTAGCGCTATGGTAAGCGAGCACCTAACGTAGGCAGTCAGTAATCGGTAGCCCTAATGGACCAATGAGACTTAACGGCAAGTCCCGGTAGTGGCAAGAACAGCAACTCAACCAGGTCGGCAAACATGGAGGATTCAACCAGTCTAAATGGGCGGCCAGAACTAGCCCAGCCAAGTCGGAATAAACAGAGTAGTCAGCCAGTCCCAGAAGTTAACGGAATCAGATACTCAGATACACCAGTTCGGTACACAAGGAGTTAGTCAGCCAGTTCTAGTTGGCAATGGAATCGGTTACTCAGCCAAGCCGGCTCGGTACACACGGGGATAGTCAGCCAGTCATAGTCGGTAATGGAATCAGATACTCAGCCAAGCCGGATTGGTACACAAGGAGTTAGTCAGCCAGTCCTAGGTCAGCAATGGAATCGGAATCAATAACGTCAGGAACAAAATGTAGTCAGGCGAGCCGGGTCATACACAGAAAACAGGAACAAGAGCTTCAGAATGCTAGATACAGGTACACCACGAAAGGGCACCGGTATAGTGACAAGAGGGAGTATTTGAAGGCAAACCCTGGGAGGAGCAACAACCCAGAGTCAATAAGAATGCAGCCAGTGTAAACCAGGAAGTAAGAATGTCGCTCAAGGATCACGGGCACCGTGATAGTGTTGGAGGGATTTAATGACTGCCTTAGAGAAGTGCAGAGGAATGCATTTGAACATGTATAGTAGATTCGGGAGCACCACCATCTTCAAAAGATTTATTCTCCCAAACCAGGAGATAGGAAAGGGCTGCCATGTCGTCAGATCAGACTCCAGAGTTTGCAACATAGCCAAAACATGAAGACTAGCAATTCTATAGACATTGGATGAAGAATGCCAAGGTAAGTTATGTGGTCTGTGGCCCATGAGAATGGATAGGCCTGCTTCAACTCACATGTCAGTGACTGGGACAGCCCCAGAGATAGAAAGTTAGTTTTAGAGAGGTTTATCTTAAATTGCAAGATTGTTAAACATTTTGAGTTGCTATAGTGCAAAGAAGAGAGAGACAGGGGAAAAAGGGTTGGAGATAGAAAAAATCATATAATCCGCAAAACTGGTAATTTTAGTGTTAGAAGTGGCCACAGACTGAATCATTGCACCGGACCAGGGTGAGCAAAGGTTCAAGTGCCAAGATGAAGATGATCGGGGACAGAGGGCAACCTTGCCTAGTACTGTTCATGATATTAAAAGGCTTAGATAGGTACCCGTTAACTATAACTCTCGTGAATGGCAAAGAATATAAGTTGAGAATACAATGTTGACCCCTATTACTGAGACACAAGAACTTGAGCAGCTCAAAAAAATAAGGCCAGCCAACTCATTCAAAGGCCTTTTCTGTGTCGACCAAAACAATCAAAGACGGGATTTTCTTATGTAGAGCTGTATACTTTAGTAAAAAAAAAATTTTGTGGTGCACTCCAAATAACAATAATGTTATTTGGAGTGCAAGCAAGCAAAATGTTATCAGGAGAAGCTGCTGGGCTGTTGTTGCTGATTCAGAGGCGGAGGAATCCAACAGCAGCAGAAGCTGTGAAGGAAGCCCACTTCTCTCTGCCAAAGTGATCCCCAGCCCCTCAAATTCTTCACTATTGAACTGGGGAATTATAATAAAAATGGGGTCACTGGGTATCAGCCAAGTGTGACAGCAGGGTACCCTCTGTCACATTTGTCATCACCAAGTAGCCCTAGAAGACAGCAAAAGAGTGGTAGTGGTGACCACTGGTAGTGGTGGTGATGAGAGTGAGGGTGGTGTAACTGCTGGTTTCATTGAAAGTATGAAAATGTTCTAGGTCAAAACCAACAAGAAATGTCAGAAAGAAGCAATTGAGGAATCCTCACAAGCAGTGAGTTTCTGCCATTTTCTGCCACTATAATTCATCTCCCTGAGTTTCCATAGATGGATGTTCACCTGTCACAGCATCAAGCTGATGACTAGGCCAGTGCGTCACAGGCCACCATGGGACAGAGTTCCCACAGCAGTGAGTTGGGATGAGAACAGGTATATACGGTTCCACATGCCACTACTGCTGGCCCTAGCAGTAGTGCTAATGCTAAGAAAGCAGCAGCACCTGCCCCAGCCATTACATCCCCTCTTACTAAAATCATGGAAGTGGGGATATTTTTCCCTTGGGCAGACACAGTGCAATTTTCAGCAACTACACCATCTACCATATGTAATAAGATAGGAAAAATGGGAAAGGAGGCAACACACCCTATTGTATCTGCCCTTACTAAGCACATGAAACTTAGACATGGCAACACTTATGTTAAGCATGTGAAACCCTCCTCCAAAAAGTAAATTGAGTACTGCTGTCATGGTTCCCCAACCTCAAGAGCAAAATGAACAGTGGAGCAAATCCAACAGAAAGACAAGGGAACCCCCCGACACACACTCCAGCCTGGAAGCTCAATGATGACTCTAACAACTAGTTTTTCATTGTCTCCTTGTTCTAGGGTCTGGCATGAAGTAAAATATCCCCATTTTCTCCCTTGGCACCCTCAAGGTCCTCTTCCTCCTCAGTGTACCATCATTGTCTCCTTTACCACCACTACTAACTAGCTGCAGATGAGAGGATAAGGCAGTTAATCTCCACCCATTTCACCTTGTGTGGTGCACTGATCAAAGAATGCAATTTGGTGGAGAGCAATCAAATTAAGGGAATAAAGGAATCAGGGAGCATCTTTAGGCATTCCATCCCACTGAATATGCTAAGCTGGTGGCAGGGAGGATTCATTATATTTATTATTAGTCTTGTCACCCCACCACCACCCAGTGAGTGTTTACTAGAGCAGACAAATGTCATAGTGATAGCAGCACCTGATTTCTTGGGAGATAGCTTAACATTAACGAAAGATCCATCAAAGTGTCAGTTATATTTGTGCTAATTGATTAATGTAGAGCAGATGTGTTAAGTTTGCTTATCCCTGTCCTTTCCCTATTTTGCAATGTTTCCACACAGTTGCTGATGATAACTGCAGAGTTCCTTCCTGCTGTCAAAGGAAATAACGATATTCCAAAAACAAGAGGTGCAGGAGGAGATGCATAATTTAACAACTTCTTCTAACCAGATGCACCTATAGTAGTGGTTTGGGATTGATGTGGTGCTACTTCTGTCTCAGCAGCACTAGGGCTAGTGGCAAGTGCAACCATCATTTTACCATTACTTGTATGATCCTAGTCCCATGCATCAGCCTGATCCTCCTGCTTCTTAAACAAGTGAGCAGCATGTAATGGTTTTTAGGACACTCAGACCAGTTGGTAAAATAAAACACAATTTTATTTTAATAGCAAATAATGCAAATGAACGCCCTCTAGAGGCAGCAGGAATAAACACACAGTGATGACTGATATAACACAGAGAGTCAATGCACAGTATAATTGACATACAATATCTCTTCACAGAGAATGGTGTTCAGTACCCAAAGGGTTAAGAGCATAAATCAGTCAGTCTCAGATGTGGTGGTTTGGCACGCCCTAGGTGTTAAAAGGAGGTGCTGATAGAGACAGTACACAGTGTTCTGGAAATGTAAATGCCTAGCCAAAGTGACCAAATAGTTTAAGCAGAACAGAAATCTGAATAGCCCTCACGGGCGTACCTAACAGGAAGACTGCTTCTGTGAGTGCGAGTGTGGATAGCCCCCACGGGCGTAATGGAAACTGGCCTGCAATGCAAGAGCTGGCAATTGCCTCCACAGGCATTAACCAGAGACCAGCAATATCAGTGAAAGAGCCAATAGCCCCCACGGGCGTATACAATGGGAACCTGCCAGAGCTTGAGCCTTCCCTTGCTGCCACACGAGCCCAGAGGCCACAGTAGATATCGCCCAGTAACAAACGTAACAGTGAGAGCCAATGACGCCCTACCGGACCAACAAGACGTGACTACTCTGCAGTAGGATAGATAGAGTTGCCGTCGGTAAGCGGCCAACTCAGCAGACGTAGCACAGCGAGTGAGGCTCTATACTGGGAATCAAGGTAGCGAGAGTAAAGCAGCACTGCAAGGGTTAATATGCACGTTTAAACACAAGGCTCTGTAAGGTATAGAAGCTCTGCAAGTGTAGTGAGGCTCACGGAGGAACGCACAGCTCTGCAAGACAACGGAACACTGCACTGATCGAAGGCAACACAAGGCTAGAATGATCACACGGCAACTGGCAACAGCAGGTGTAAAATGTCGCGGCGGCGACAACGGGAACGGAGGTCACTGGAACAGGCTGGAAGTCGATCTCGGAGCAGGAAGTCAGCCGGGCTGGGTCGTAGCACGCAGGAGGTAGTCATACAAGCCAGGTCATACACGAGCAGGAACGTCAGCCAAGCCGGGTCAAGAAACGGAGGTGGTTCGCAGACAAGCCGAGTCAAACACGATCAGGAACACTGGAGCGTAGTCAGGACAAGCCAAGTCGGTACACGAGAATCCAGAACACAGGAACACAGCAACAGCACTACTGGCTCAGAAACACCAGGAAAGGGCATCTGACAGATGTCTGGGCCAGGCATAAGAAGGTCACCAGGGGCGGGCCAAACTGGCTCAGCAAATCAGAGCGAACCACAAGTAAGAGTGACAGAGAATCACAGGCACTGTGATAGTACCCCCCTCTCAAAGACCCCCTCTCCCTGCCAGAGGTCTGGGTTTCAGAGGATATTTAGAGTGAAAGCTGCACACAAGTCTAGGCACATGGAGGTCCTTTTGATTCACCCAAGAACGTTCCTCAGGGCCATAGCCCTTCCAGTGGACCAAATATTGCAACTTTCCTCTAAATCTCCTAGAGTCGTTAATACTCTGGACCTCATACTCCTCTTGTCCCTGGACGTCCACCGGCCCAGGAATCACTGACGTAGTAGTATAACGATTGCACACCAAAGGTTTCAAAAGAGACACATGGAACACATTATGAATATGCATAGAGGGTGGAAGTTCCAGTGCATAAGAAACCGGATTAATCTTGCGGATGATCTTAAAGGGCCCAATGAACCGGGGAGCCAGCTTATTGAAGGGTACCTGCAAATTGAGGTTTCTGGAGGAGAGCCATACCCTGTCCCCTACCTGAAATGAGACCACTGGGAGCCGTCTGCGATTAGCGTGCCGCTGATGACGCCGAAATGACTGACTGAGGGACCTCTGAACCTGTCCCCAAGTGGAACGAAGTTGCGCCAAATGCTCATCCAGGGCAGGAATCTGTTTTGCC
Source organism: Rhinophrynus dorsalis (assembly GCA_037306005.1). Lineage (NCBI taxonomy): Eukaryota > Metazoa > Chordata > Amphibia > Anura > Rhinophrynidae > Rhinophrynus > Rhinophrynus dorsalis. Next base: position 449,267,359 of record CM074719.1, on the reverse strand, counting down.
TGAAATGAGTCCGGGAGCAGACAAGGCTGGAACCCATAATTAACGAGACATGGGGAGCTCCCGGACGATGAATTAACCGCACAATTCCTGGAAACTCTGCCCATGGCAACAGATCAGCCCAATTATCATGATGATCGGTAAAAAAACAACGCAGGAACTACTCCAGTCCCTGATTGGCACGCTCAGCGGCCCCATTGGTCTGGGGATGGTAGGCGGAGGAGAAGGACAATTGGATGCCCATCTGGCCACAAAATGCCCTCCAAAACCTGGATACGAACTGACTCCCACGGTCAGAGACAATCACTCTGGGCACCCCGTGTAGGCGGAACACCTCCCTGGCAAAGACTACAGCCAATTCCTGAGCTGATGGAAGGCCATTAAGGGGCACGAAATAAGCCATTTTAGAGAACCTATCGACCACCATAAGAATAAACGTATACCCCCTAGTGGTTGGTAATTCTCCCAAGAAGTCAATAGATATGTGAGACCATGGATGTTCGCCATTGGGCACTGGTTGAAGTAAGCCCACAGGGAGATGTCTGGGGGTCTTGGCATGGGCACAGGTGGTACAGGCTGCAGTAAAAGTGGAACAATCGGCTCTGAGTGTGGGCCACCAAAACAGTTGCGAAAGGGACCATACAAGTTGATCCCTACCAATATGCCCAGTCGCTTTAGAAGCATGATAGGTCTCCAACAGACGGGTACGGAACGGCTCATCCACAAAACACTTTCCCACTGGGGTCTCAGGAGGTGCCCTAGATTGAGATGCCAAAATCTCCTCCACCAGAGGTGAGGTTATAGTGGTACGAATAGTAGTCAGAATGCGATCTGGCTGAATGATAGGTACTGGTTCTTCCTTCCTCTCAGTGACTGATGCAAACTGACGCGACAAAGCATCTGCCCTAATATTCTTAGAGCCCGGAAGGTAGGACACTAGGAAATTAAATCAAGACAAAAAAGTGCCCACCTAGCTTGTCGTGAGGACAATCTTTTGGCTTCAGAGAGATAAGTTAAATTCTTATGATCAGTAAGGATTAATACTGGATTTTGAGTACCTTCCTACAGGTGGCGCCATTCTTTCAGAGCCAGGATAATGGCCAACAGCTCCCTGTCGCCAATCTCATAGTGGCTCTGTGCTCTGGACAATTTTTTAGAAAAAACCCCGCAAGGTCTCAAGGCGCCACCTCCCACAGGACGTTGGTAGAGTACTGCCCCAACCCCAACCTCAGAGGCGTCAACCTCCAATGTAAATGGCAGGGAGGGATTAGGGTGGGACAGCACTGGAGCAGACGCGAAGGCAGTTTTCAAGGTAACAAACGCGTTTTCAGCTGCCTCAGACCACTGAGAAAGAGAAGTGCCCTTATGTGTCAAATCTGACAAAGGTTTTACAATCGTGGAAAAGTTCTGGATGAACTTTCTATAATAGTTGGCAAAACCCAAAAAACGCTGAATAGCCTTTAGGACGAGGCCATTGCAGGACTGCTGCCAACTTATCCTGATCCATGGCAATGCGATCTTTGGAGATTACGAACCCCAAGAATGGTACTTGAGATGTGTGGAATTTGCACTTTTCTAGTTTACAGAATCGCTTGTTTTTACGAAGTTGGAGCAAGACTTCCGAGACATCTTTGATGTGTTGAGAGAGGTTGGCAGAGTGAATTAATATATCATCCAGATATACCACCACACAGGACTGAAGCATGTCACGTAGAATATCATTAATACATTCCTGGAATACCGCAGGTGCATTGCATAAGCCGAATGGCATCACCAGATATTCGTAGTGCCCCGTTCTGGTATTAAACGCCGTTTTCCACTCATCAACCTCCTTAATTCTGACCAGATTATATGCAGCTCGCAAGTCAAGTTTAGTGAAGATCGAAGAGCCCTTTAATCTGTCAAACAATTCAGTAATAAGTGGGATAGGATAGGCGTTCCTGGGCATCAGCTTATTCAGCCCTCGGTAGTCAATACATGGCCTGAGTTCGCCACTTTTCTTCTTTACAAAAAAGAATCCGGCACCAGCCGGGGAAGTAGATTTACGAATGATTCCCCTCCTGAGAGCGTCCTCAATGTACTCCTCCATTGCCCTGTTCTCCTCACATGACAGTGGGTAAGTGCGACCCCTGGGAGGCACCGCACCTGGAGGCAGATCAATGGCGCAATCATAGGGTCTATGCTCAGGCAATGCGCTGGCCTCTCCTTTGCTTAAAACGTCACTGAATTGCCCATATTCTGTTGGCACGGCAGGGGAGGTGCACATAATTTTAACAGGTAGTGAGAGACAATTCTTAGTACAGTATTCAGACCAGGAGTTAACCTCACATTTCTGCCAGTCAAATTGAGGATTATGTAATAGTAACCACGGGAACCCCAAAATGACTGCATGGTGAGGGGAACGAATAATTTGGAACCGTACTTCCTCTTTGTGACAAGCCCCCACCGTCATTGTGATAGGAATTGTCTCCATCGTAATGAAAGCAGGTTCCAAGGGTCTGCCATCGATGGCTTCAATTGCCACAGGAGAATCTTTCTTGTATAATGGAATGCCGTGCAAGTCGGCAAAGGAGTGGTCCATGAAGTACCCGGCTGCACCGGAGTCCACCAATGCCAGGACCTAAATTATCCTGTCTGCCCAAGCGAATACCACCTGGATGGTGGGTTTAACAGTACTAGGATCTAGGGACTGTTGTACACCACCTAGGGCCTGTCCCCCAAGGTACCCTAGGTGAGTTTGTTTCCCGGCCGTACTGGACAAGTGCGTAATAGGTGCCCTGGTTTGCCACAATATAAGCATAAGCCTTGTCTCCTGCGATACAACCTCTCCTCCTTAGTGAGCTTAGTGAACCAAAATTGCATAGGTTCAGCCGATTCGGCTGGTCGTTCAGGAGGAACGGGTGGTGAGGGTGGGTTAAAGAGACTGCCCTGGCCATAGCTTCTTGATTTAGCCCTTTTTGCCAACCGTCTCTCCCGGATGCGGGAATCAATTAGCATGACATTTCATCCAGATCACTGGGTACATCTCGAGCGGCTATCTCATCTTTAATCTGCTCAGAAAGACCCTGAGCAAAGACGGCAACTAAGGCCTCATTATTCCAGCCCACCTCTGCTGCCAGGGTCCAAAACTCGATAGCATAGTCGCCCAGTGTGCGTTCGCCCTGCTGAATCTCCATCAACCTTTTGGCAGCAGAGGCAGCCCTGCCAGGGACCTCAAACACTCGGCGGAACTTTGTTACAAACTCCCTAAAGTTCAGAGTGCAGGGTTTGGCATTCTCCCACAAGGGATTTGCCCACGCCAATGCTTTGCCGGTCAACAGAGATATCATAAATCCAACCTTACTACGGTCGTTAGGAAATGCCTGGGGGGCCAATTCCAAGAATATCTCCAATTGATTAATGAAGCCCCTGCATAGGGAAGGCTCGCCATCATATCTAAATGGTAACGGCGCCGCTGCCATTAAGCCTCTGGTATTGGTAGGAAGGGCTACAGGCGGATTGTCCGGTGTCAAAACTGGGGGACCACCGGATTCGGACTGGGCTTGTCCAAGTGTACCGTGCGCTTGAGTAAGGTCTGTAAAGCCAGTGCCAATTGGTCCAGGCGCTGCTCATGGACATCCATTCTCCAATGGAATTTTTGTGTGTTACTTTCACCTTTACCGTCTGAGGTCATGGCCCTTTCGTACTGTAACGGTTTTTAGGACACTCAGACCAGTTGGTAAAATAAAACACAATTTTATTTTAATAGCAAATAATGCAAATGAATGCCCTCTAGAGGCAGCAGGAATAAACACACAGTGATGACTGATATAACACAGAGAGTCAATGCACAGTATAATTGACATACAATATCTCTTCACAGAGAATGGTGTTCAGTACCCAAAGGGTTAAGAGCATAAATCAGTCAGTCTCAGATGTGGTGGTTTGGCACGCCCTAGGTGTTAAAAGGAGGTGCTGATAGAGACAGGACACAGTGTTCTGGAAATGTAAATGCCTAGCCAAAGTGACCAAATAGTTTAAGCAGAACAGAAATCCGAATAGCCCTCGCGGGCGTACCTAACAGGAAGACTGCTTCTGCGAGTGCGAGTGTGGGTAGCCCCCACGGGCGTAATGGAAACTGGCCTGCAATGCAAGAGCTGGCAATAGCCTCCACAGGCATTAACCAGAGACCAGAAATATCAGTGAAAGAGCCAATAGCCCCCACGGGCGTATACAACGGGAACCTGCCAGACCTTGAGCCTTCCCTTGCTGCCACACGAGCCCAGAGGCCACAGTAGATATCACCCAGTAACAAACGTAACAGTGAGAGCCAATGACGCCCTACCGGACCAACAAGACGTGACTACTCTGCAGTAGGATAGATAGAGTCACCGTCGGTAAGCGGCCAACTCAGCAGACGTAGCACAGCGAGTGAGGCTCTATACTGGGAATCAAGGTAGCGAGAGTAAAGCAGCACTGCAAGGGTTAATATGCATGTTTAAACACAAGGCTCTGTAAGGTATAGAAGCTCTGCAAGTGTAGTGAGGCTCACGGAGGAACGCACAGCTCTGCAAGACAACGGAACACTGCACTGATCGAAGGCAACACAAGGCTAGAATGATCACACGGCAACTGGCAACAGCAGGTGTAAAATGTCGCGGCGGCGACAACGGGAACGGAGGTCACTGGAACAGGCTGGAAGTCGATCTCGGAGCAGGAAGTCAGCCGGGCTGGGTCGTAGCACGCAGGAGGTAGTCATACAAGCCAGGTCATACACAAAGAGGAACGTCAGCCAAGCCGGGTCAGGAAACGGAGGTGGTTCGCAGACAAGCCGAGTCAAACACGATCAGGAACACTGGAGCGTAGTCAGGACAAGCCAAGTCGGTACACGAGAATCTGGAACACAGAAACACAGCAACAGCACTACTGGCTCAGAAACACCAGGAAAGGGCATCTGACAGATGTCTGGGCCAGGCATAAGAAGGTCACCAGGGGCGGCCCAAACTGGCTCAGCAAATCAGAGCGAACCACAAGTAAGAGTGACAGAGAATCACAGGCACTGTGATACAGCATGAAATATATCAGTAGCAAATGTCATAATGTCACTAGTAGATTCTACTGGCTGGCATCATGTTTCTGGTGGTATTCTGTCATCACCATCTATCACTTCTGGGACTAGGCCAGCAATGCACACAATGATTTTTCCAGGGCTTGATTTTTTGCAAGCTTATGATGCCTGTAGTCACTCCAAGTTATCTGACTGAATGAAAATTAGAAATTCAAATGTCCATTGGAATGGTATATTATACAGTTTTCATGCAGTTTAAGATAGTGGATGGCACAGACCTTATATAAATAAAAGCAAGTTGGTTTAGCCATGAGAGTATTCAGTAGATTGAGCTTTGAGATTTTCAGCTTCAGTAGCTGTATTCATCATTTCTTCAGAAGCAAGATTTTGGAGTTTTTTTAATAGTCAGAAATATGACAACATATATTGGATAAGATTCACTTAAAAAGGGGTACCTTGGCGAGATGTGTTAGCTTAACCTTTTGAGTGCAAGAGATGTATCTAATGCATTGTAACACAATGCATTGGATACTTTTCTGGAACTCAAAGGTTAAACAAATTCTGACAAACTATATGACAAATCATTAATTTTTTGAAAAAGGCAAATAAATACATTGGTATAATATATACTTTGCATAGTGTTCACATTTAAGTAATTTGTATGATACAGTATAGGATTTTTTATTTACCTTTTATTTGTTTGTTTTTGATTATACTCCACAGCAATATCTGATCTTTTTTACAGATATAAATCACTAGCAAAGATACAGGATACAGAGAAAAGGTTCATATATTTACTGGAAGTACTTGGCAAAATGCCTAACTAAAATTACAGTCATTCATGATTCTCACCTTGATGATTACTTAAAGGGATAGTAATGTTTCAAAATAAAAGCGGCTCCAATTATATGCTATGTTTGAGTCTGCCCATCGGTTTCTGGACCTTGACAGACCGTTCTTACACCCTGGCTATGAGACTGGGCACTTTCTCCTTCTGGGGGATGGCATTAGCGCATCACCCTTTATTCCCACTAAATCCTTATGCAATGCATGGAATACATCAAATGTATTTCCAATTACTCATCTGTAACGTTTGGTAATTTATACCAAGACAATGTTTTGATGTCCTTTGAACAGTTAGGTACCCTATACAACATCCCTTATTCTTATCTCTACACTTATTTGCTCTTGCATCATACTCTGTCCTCCTTTTGGGACAATCACTCACCACAAGTGGAACCCTTTGCTCTTCTGACCAAACTATCTAAATCCAGGCCCCCTAAATTACTGTCGGCTATTTATGGGTGTCTTAATGACGTGTTATGTTCTCACAATTATTCCCTTCAATTAAAATGGGAGGGAGAAAATGGGGTTACTGGAGGATGGGGAGTGGTCGGAGGCACTATCTAGCCCTAGGACATTATCCGTTAACACTAAACACAAATTAATTCAACTAAATATCCTACATAGGACATATTATATCCCAATCAAAATGGGATCCCAGATGTCAAGATTATGTGTGAAGTGCAAACAGGGACAAGGTACGTTCTGGCATTTATTGTGGGCCTGCCCACGGTTACTATTAGTTAGTATTCTGGAGACAAGTGGTATCTAAAATATCCATTCTATCGCTACCTATTCCAGTACTGCCCAAGTTATGTATCTTCTCCATTGCACCGGACTGTCTACTCTCCCTACATCAGTCCGCATTGATCAGGGAACTTTTAGTCATGGCTAGGAAAATGATTGCATTGAAATGAATGTCGACTGAGACCCCCTCGTGTAACGTTTGGATTCAGCTGGTCCATCAAAATATAACCCACTACCAATTAGTTTATACTCACAGAGGTTCGTTTCATCACTTTCTCAAAATTTGGGATCTATGGATCTCGTATGTTTAGTCTTGTCTTAGTATATCATGCACTGTATATGCTACATTTTGTTGTCCCTTTAACATACATTCTACACTGTTGGAGCTTATTGCCTTTCATCGGGGGGAGGGAGTACTCGATCTAGGGTTGGGGTAGTAGTAGTTTTAGTTTTCCCTCCTTGGAGGGTTTGTTGTTTTTCTCTTGGATCTTTGTTTTAAATGGATAATTGTACTGATTGTAATAAATGTACACCTGTTTGTATACGTTATACCTTCCTGATGTAACCATTGTATGGCTATGTTATTATGTAATACCTCCTTCCTTATCAATAAAAAGAAATTAAAAAAAAAGTGGCTCCAATTAATCTTCATAGTATTTAGGCCATGGAGATTGTTATTTTAATACTGTCAGAGTAATTGAATGATAAAGTATCCCCTTCCCTCCCCTTTTACTGATGTAACACTTCTCAGCTCAGAGCAAAAAGGTGGTGTCCAGATGGATCACAGAGAGGGACAATCTTCAATTAACATAAGGGAAAAACCTAAAAAATCTGTCAAGGGGGGCAGGGTTTTCCTTATGATCACACTAAGAAGACTGTCCCTTGCTGTGAGCTGTCCGGTCAAGAGACCAGATTCCACATCTGACGAGAGGCGATTTACACTAGGTAAAAAGGACAGAAGGGGGGATACTTTATCATTCAATTACTCTTGATCTACAACTCTGACAGTATTGTAATAACACTCTCCATGGCCCAAATACTATGAAGATTAATTGGAGCTGCTTTTATTTTGAAACATTACTATCCCTTTAAAATGTAATTACTGCAGCTTTCAATTACAGCATATTGCAAAAGTGTTTACCGTTTTTGCCTTTTTGCATTCCACCAAAACAATGATAAGTGTATGAAATAATCCAAAAATTCATGTTAAAAGTAAAATAGGATTCTTAGAGTAATCGGCGTGACTACTGCTTCAAACTTTAAAAAAATCTGTCAGGTAGGATATGCTAACACATATTAAAACAGACTTTCTACACGATGACAGGCTTCTTGCAGGGTTCTATTATTGCATTTGAAGAAAAACTCATGAATGTGTAACTTACATTAATCATAGAAAGACAGATCCTGTTTGTCAAATTAAGCAGCTCCCTGTTAACACTTACTGAATGGCCTGGGTTTATATACTATGGGAGGAAAGAAATATTATCACCATATTTGCTTGTCTAACATACATCTCAGTTTAATTTACTTCAAATTAAAAGTCACAGTAGCTTGCATTCTCCTTTTACATTTTAGACATATCTTGTGTATTTATGGTCTTAGACCAAAAAGTAAGTTCAATTCCACTTTAAAAGTAATAGCAAAAACACTTATAATAGCTACTAGATATTTAACCTTGTGAGAGGCAGAGAGGTGCCCAGTAGAGTAATAGTTGCTTGCAAGAGTTAAACATATTATCTGCCTGTAATAATAACAGGAAATCATACAAATATATGTAAATAAATAATCATTAACCATAACATGGTATCGTTTGAGATTAATTCAAAAAAGCAATTTGGTATGAGTTCCACCAAAACACTGAATTTTAAAAAGGCCAACTTTAGCAGGTTTAATTCATCCCTTGGTCTTGTTGACTGGGATAAAATATTTTCAGGAAAAAACACAGAAGGTAAGTGGAATGCCTTCAAAGCAACATTGCAAAAATACACATCTAAATTTATCCCTGTTGGAAACAAATACAAAAGAAGCAAATTAAAACCTATGTGGCTAACCAGTAAAGTAATTCATGAAATAAATAACAAGAAAGCAGCATTGAAACATTATAAAGCTGAGGGATCAGTAGAGGCATTTTCAGAATACAAAAATGCCAACAAAACCTGTAAAAAGGCTATCAAATTAGCTAGACTAGAGAATGAAAAAAATATTGCTAAGGAGAGCAAGAGCAACCCAAAAAAATTCTTTAAATACATTAATGGCAAAAAATTAAAGTCTGATAATGTTGGGTCCTTGTTATCTGAAACGGGTGAGATGGTCAAGGGGGACAGAGAGAAGGCAGATATGTTAAATAATTTCTTTTCTTCTGTTTTTACCAAGGAAGACCCAATGGACAAGAATCTGCAAACTACTTTTACAGAACAGTCACAGCAAACATGGGACTGGCTAACACAAGAAAAAGTGTTAAAACAATTGAATGGCGTTAAGGTAGACAAAGCTCCAGGGCCAGATGGTATACACCCACGGGTACTTAAAGATCTAAGCCAGACCCTGGCCAGACCGTTATATTTGATTTTCAGGGATTCTTTTATTTCAGGTATGGCGCCCATGGATTGGCGTAAAGCAGATGTGGTGCCCATATTTAAAAAGGGATCAAAGTCACAGCCAGGAAATTACAGACCTGTAAGCTTGACATCTGTGGTAGGGAAGCTGTTTGAAGGGTTGCTAAAGGAATATATTCAAGAATTCTGCTGGAACAGGAATATTATTAGCAGGAGTCAACATGGCTTTGTGAAAGACAGGTCTTGTCAAACTAACTTGATCGCATTTTATGAAAAAGTGAGTAATAATATAGATGCGGGAGCGGCAGTTGATGTGATCTATTTAGACTTTGCCAAGGCATTTGATACGGTTCCACACAAGAGGTTACTGTACAAACTAAATGTAATAGGCCTAGGGGAAAATGTTTGTGTGTGGATTAGAAATTGGCTGAAAGATAGAATGCAAAGAGTGGTAGTAAATGGCAAGTTCCCCAGTTGGATAAACGTGATAAGTGGAATACCTCAGGGATCTGTCCTGGGTCCTTTTCTTTTTAATTTGTTTATTAATGACCTCCCAGAGGGCATAGGAAGCCATGTATCAGTGTTTGCTGATGACACAAAATTAAGTAAGGTAATAAAGTCTGAACTGAACTTCATTACAAGAGGATTTGGACAAATTGAGTAACTGGGCAGGCAAATGGCAAATGAGATTCAATATAGACAAGTGTAAAGTTATGCATTTTGGGTATAATAATAAAAATGCAACATATAGTTTAAATGGTGTTTCTCTGGGGAAATCTACAAATGAAAAGGATTTGGGAGTAATGGTAGACAATAGACTTAGCAGTATCACGAAGTGCCAGCTGGCAGCTGCAAAGGCCATTAAGATATTGGCATGTATTAAAAGGGGTATTGACTCAAGGGAGGAAGATATTATTATGCCTCTTTACAGGTCCATGGTAAGACCCCACCTAGAATATGCTGTTCAATTCTGGGCGCCCTTTCTGAAAAAGGACATTATGGAACTAGAGAAAGTGCAGAGGAGGGCTACAAAACTAGTAAGGGGAATGGAATGTTTTAGTTATGAAAAAAGGCTAGAAAAGTTAAACATGAATACACTAGAGAAACGGCGTCTTAGAGGGGATATGATAACACTATATAAATATGTTCAGGGCCCATACAAAGGGCTCTCCAAAGACCTGTTCATTAACAGAACAGTACATAGGACAAGGGGCCACCCGCTTAGACTTAAGGAAAGGAGATTTAATCTACAACAGCGGAAGGGTTTCTTTACTGTAAGGACAATAAAGGTATGGAATTCACTGCCTGAGGAGGTGGTGCTATCGAATACATTAGACGCCTTTAAAAAGGGCCTGGATACTTATTTAAAAGAACATAACATAGAGGGCTATGTACGTTAGTATTAGGATTAATATTTTACTTAGGGCTTGTTGATCCAGGGAGAACTCTGATTGCCATTTGGAATCAGGAGGGAATTCTCCCCCACCCCCACCCCATTCGGGGCAGAATTTGAAATTGCTGTATTGTTGTGTTTTTTTTGCCTTCTTTTGGATCAACGATGGTAAAGAGAAATAGGAAAAGGGTTGAACTAGATGGACGCAAGTCTTTTTTCAACCTAAATTACTATGTTACTATGTTACTATTAAATGTCCTGATTTTAAAAAGTACAAGAAATAAATGTTTCTGAGCTGTGGTAAAATGACATTTCAATGACCAGTTGTAAATTATTTACCTCTTGAATGACATTCAGACCAGTTTGGAGCCCAAGAAAAGGAAAAAGACTAAGAAGTTGGAATAGTAATAAATAGTTAGTTAATTAGCATACAGTAGGGATGGGTATTAGGGGTGTCTGGGGGTAGGGATGGGCTAAAATTTTCGCCTCAAACCGAAATCGGCAATTAATGGCTTGGCGAAAAATTTCCCGCGAAAAGTGTAGTTTTTCCGATTTTTACTCCCATTGAATTCAATGGGAAGAAAAGTTTTCTACAGCCGTATAAAACGCTGTCAGGCTCTCACAGCAGCCATTCTGTGTTTGTGAGAGGAGAGAGCAGCATGTTTTTGAGCTAGAGGAGATAGACAAATAAAGGGGAATTGAAGCTCAGTTTAGGAAGTCATTTAGGTAGGACATCTGTTCTCTTTATTAGGGGAGTCTGGGGGCACTCTAGGGGATAAGAAGGGAGGAAGGAGGTGGTCCCGCAAATATTACAAAGTTCCATGTGACTGACGGGCAAGACACAGGCAACCTATTTGCTTGCTGATCTTGCTGTTATTGTCCCTGTGCTGGGTGGAGCAGTGTAGGGACGTGAGAGTAAAGTATTAGTCCAAAAATCTACTGCAGCAATGGTTGTTGCAGCGTATGCAATCAATGATGGTGATCCCTTTACTTCAAGGGAGGATGCAGATTGTCAAGGTCCCAGCAAAACTAGGTCCAACACCACCAGTGCCAGTAGAAATATAGAACCATATAAGAAGAAGACTGAAGACGACAACAAGTCACATTAAAGTGTTGATGATGCTGGCCACAGCATAATAGAGGAATGTGCAGCAGCTGAACCGCTTGCTGCATCAGACAATGAGACACCAAAACACCTCTCCTCAAAGTAGTAGTGAATTTTGTTATAGTAAAAGTAAAAAGAAATGGTAGTAGTGGGCAAGAACTGTCAGGTTATGCTGATACTGATAAGGATGACCTAATGATGACTGGTGATAATACAGATCTAGAATATAGCCCTCAAACATCCTTCTCTAGTTCATAAACAGATGAAGTTGAGAGTGAGGATGATGACAGGGCTATAAGGTTAGCAGAAAGTCAAAGGCTGTATCTTCTGCCACCTTTAAGGAGCACTGTACCTGTCTATAAACTATTTGAGAAAGCCATTGGAAAGTCTGACCGTGGACAAGTACAGATGTCAAAAAGCACTCAGTCACCCTATCAGTCATCCTCAGCATCATTGCCTGTTCAAAGTCCAAGTCCCACTCAGCCACACACACTTGTTTTGAGTACCCAGGAACAGCAACACAGGTTAACATCCACAGTGTTAGATATGAAGAGTACCTCTGGTGCTGCTGCTGTACGTGCTGCACCCTTGACACCTAGTAGTAGTGGCAGTAGAATTACATCAACATCTAGCTCCAGTAGTAGTAGTAGAAGAAACCACACATGACAGACAAAGCCAGGACAAATATATTAACAGCAGCACAGATGAGGTGGTGGAGAACAGATTGGACCACTGCTATGACCGATAAGTAATGTGTGTCAATAATCTGAGAAGTAGGATACAGTATGACAATGGTAAAAATACATACACAAATCACGCCATGCCAGTACCCCACCACCACCACTAAAATACATATTTATCATACTGTAGGTTGTACTTTATTTTTTTTATTACTTGATATCATCATGAATATGTGCCAGTGTCACTTAAGCAAGAAAGTGTTGTGGGCAAAGGACAAATGCATTCTACATGCTAACACATTCTTCAAGCCATATTTTGCTGTAGGACTTAGAACTTTGACTTTCAGCCACTTATTTGTAAACTTCAGCCCTCAGAAGAAGTAATATTACAGTGGGAAATGTAGTACCTATTGGAAATATAGGGGAAAAATGTGTTAAAATAGGCAAAAAATGTGTTAACATAGGCGGGAAATTTGTTAAAATAGGAGAAAAGGAAGACATTTTTGCATAGACGAAAGACAAAATTTTTCGTGGGAAAAGCGAGAAATCGGGACATTTTCACGAATTTTTCATTGGAAATTTTTCACACTTTTTGCCCACCCCTAGCATACAGTTGAAGAAGTTAGTGCAGATTTCTTTTTCCTTCATTACACTTAGCAGCAGGTTTACTCTTGAACATTCTCAAGGCATTCAGTAAGTTGTGTAACTGAGCCCAATACCAAACTATTTCACATCCATTCACATCTATCTTACAGCCAGTTAAAGGGATAGTAATGTTTCATAATAAAAGAAACTCTAATTAATCATCATAGTATTTTGATTTTGGAGAGTGTTATTTCAATTCTGTCAGAGTTGTAGTTCAAGAGTAATTCAATGACAAAGTATCCACCTCCCACCCCGTTTACTGATGTAACACTGTTCAGCCAGAAAGGGAGGTGCCCAGGTAGACTGCAGAGAGGGACAATCTTCAAGTAAGAGAAACACCTGAAAAACTTGTCAAGGGGGGGCAGGGCTTTCATTGTTCGCATAGGAAGAAGATTGTCCCCTTCTGTCTGGTGTATGGACTGGATTCCACATCTGAGAAAGATAGCTTACACTAGGTAAAAGGGGCGGTAGGGGAAACTTTGCTTGTGAATATCTTTCAAACTATAATGTTTTGAGAGATAAGACTTTTATCGTTCCTCATGTTTTTTTAATGGCTACAAAATAAAATAAAGATAAAATGAAGTATTATTATCCCTTTAAAGTGGACCCAACCATCAGCCTAAAATAAATGTTCTTAGTTTTAAACAACATTAAAAACTGCCTATATGTTGTGCTAGCTATTTACTTGTAATACTATTAGTATTTTGAGAAATTGGCTTTTATTAGTTGGCCGGTGTGTGTTTGTATGTGTGTATGCCTGTGTTTATGAATCTGTTTTCACTTTGTCTGTCCCTCTCTCAGTCTTCCTTTCTCTCTCTCAGATTATATTTTTCAGTTGGCATCTCTTTCTGACTGTCTCCCTATCTCCCTCTTTCTGTCAGTATATTTGTCTGTTTTAGTTTCCCTTGCTCTTTTTTTACTGTCTTTTAGTCTCTATTAATCTCTTTCCCACTTTCAGTCTGTCTCTTTCTTTGTCAGACAGTATATTTCTCTTCCATGTTCTTTCTCACTCTCTTGTTTCTTCTTTCTGTCTGCATTTCTCTCTTTTAAGCTCACTATATATTGGTCTGCATCTTTTTTTTTCTAACTTGCTTTTTTTCGCACAAATTCTGCCCATAGAAAATACATACATTTTTATCCTTTTTGCCACTGCCAATAAATTTCCTTTGAGAACTTTGACATTTTTCACCTATGTTTTTTATGACTGCAAGATTTCCCACCACAATGTTACTTCTTTTGAGGGCTGAAGTGGAGAAATAAACAACGGAAAGTAAAAGTTGTAAATCCTACACCAAGATAATCTTGAAAAAAATTGTTAGCAGGCTGAGTGTCTTTGTACTTTGCCTACAAACATAACTTACTGATTCAGTAACATTGGCACAATCATCCTTCAAAAATAACTGCATTCTGGGATATTTCAGTATGGTGCAACACATGACATCAGTTCTTTAAAGCCTCTGTTTTCAACAAAAGAAAAGGTCAGCATGTCGGTCACCAATACTTTGATTTATTATTCCACATACATACTTATTACATTATTTTTATGCAGGTGTATGGGACAATAGTAAATAGTGGAATAACTGCGCAGTCTATGGCAAATTCAAGGTCATACTCATCTGCGGCAGGAGCAAAACATCTTGCCACACTCTCTTGACACATTAGCAGCAATTCTATTAGGTGCCCCAGAACCTTGGTAACTTTTAGGAGTACTTCTGCTGCTGATAGTTGTGGCATCACAGACCTATTGATGGTGTGTCTCAAAGTCAGACCTGTGGTTTTACTTTAGATAGGATCTCACTAAGGAGGTGAAAGAAACAGAAAACTCACAGCGCTAACTCATATTACCATATACATTTAATTTTACAGATTTTAATTGAGAACCCAAGTGAATAACTATGAATAGCAGCAAGAAATGTGCGAGTTCTCCAGGCTCCCCAAAATTAGGCCGAATCCCAATCAAAAAACCCAAAGAACAAATCTTTGCTCCTCCATATAAACTCTTCAAATATGGACCATGTGTTAAGCATATATTATACCACTTTAGTAAATTTGGGGTCTTCGTTGCATAGTTTTGCCAAAATATATTTAAGCCCGCCTGCCAAGTCAAGGCTCCCCAATACAAGGTGAGTACCTAACTCTTCACACAGTCATACCTATATAAGTTAAAATGTCCCCATTGATTCTTGTATGCAACGCGTAGGGTACATTTAAAGACATTTAACACATTTAAAAACAGCAATTTCAAACATTCATGTTAGGACTCACCTTCAGTGACCTGTAGGGAATGGGTATCAGGCCAAGAGGGCTGGAGCTCTTTGTCCCCTTTATATTACCTATCCATTCATCCCCACAGGTCACATTTAAATGTGTTAAATGTTTTTAAATGTAGTCTTTTGTCTAGAGTAAATAAACCAAGTTTGTCGTTCCTCATACCTCAAGTCTTCCATTCCCTTAATTAATTTTGTTGATCTTCGATGTACTCTATCCAGTTTTAGAATATCCTTTTTTAGAACTGGTTCCCAAAACTACACTGCATATTCGAGGTGAGGTCTTATCAATGCTTTGTACATTGCCAAAATTATGTTATCCACTCTAGCAAGACTAGCACTGGGATTTTTTCTTCCCAAATGCATGACTTTATACTTTCCTACATTAAATGCCATATTCCATTTGTTTTCCCTACAAGCAATTTTATGTAAATCCTTCTGTAGAGTACAAATATCCTGTTCTGAATGTATTACCCTCTATAATTTGGTGTCCTCTGCAAATATTGAAATTTTGCATTCTATGTCTATTTCGAGGCATTTATAAACATGTTTAAAAGTAGAGGCCCAGTTACTGAAACTGGAGAATTTCCATTTACAACAATAGACTGTTCCCTATCCTTCAACCAATTTTCTAACCGATTGCAAAGGTTATCCCCTAACCCTAATTTCCTTATTTTATACCCCAGCCCCCTGTGTGTTGTGGCACTGTATCAAATGCCCTTGCACAATCTAGATATGTAAGTATATTTTTATTTGCAAAACGCCAACAGGTGTACTTAGCAGCTTACAGTTTACATTTAGTAATTAAGGGATGAAATAAGTGCAGTGATTAAGCTGTTATATAGACAATCATAAGGGGAACACAAGGTGAGTATACCTTAGGATACAAGTTCCCTGGCCCATAGAACTTACAATCTAAGTATAGGATGGATGACATACAGTTACAAGCAGGTAGAGGAGGAATTGCAGTAGTGCTATGTTTAAAAGGTGCTCTTTTAACTTGGACTTGACATTGTTGAGGGATGAGATTTGGGAAATGTTGGGTGGGAGGGACAGGAGGTAGAGAGCAGCAAGGGATAGAGTCTCATGTCATGAAACAATGATAATGGTTAAAGGAGCAGAGAGTAGTCTATCATGCATGGTACGTAGAGGGTGTGAAGGTGTATGGTGGGATATCAGAGATGAAATATAAGGTGGGATCAAGTGTTAGAGAGCCTTAAAAGTAATAAGGAGGATTTTTTTTAATTGAAAAGTTTTATTGAGATTAAGAAGGTACATAAGTAAATGAAATACATAATGTCTTCAATGTGTACGAGATACATAATGATAGTCAAGAACAGAATTAAGTTACAGTATATATGAGCATATTTTGATCAAGAGGAACATCAAATTTCACAAACATATACATTCAAATTCGTCCAAGAACAGAAATACACAAACAGTAATTTACATATGTGTATTCTCAAAAGCATAAGGAACAGATTGAAAATAAAAAACAAAACGCAACCATTAGAAATAAAGAAAGAGAAAAAGAGAGGGGTAAGGAAGAAAAATGGGAAAAGGTGGAAGGAAATAGACATGGAAGCTCACATGTAAAGAAGGAGTGACCGATCAGGTGGATTAGCTGAAAAAGGATATATCTATCGTATCCAAGCAAATGAACTGAAGGACCTCTGTTATAGAGAGACTCAAGCCAGAACGTGTCCCATTATGAAACACCAGAGTTGCACTGTAGCCATAGTCCCCATTTAGAATAGAAGGTATGCCTCTTACTTGGCAAATCTGCATGTAATCTCTGCAAGGAGCATATTGAGTTAAAAGAGAGGGAGAGAGATGTGATTTCCAGGGCAGGGGTATGAGGGATTTAGCTGCATTCATAAGATGAAAAAATAATAAATGTAAAGAGGGTTGTAGATTCCAATGAGCTGGAATGCCTGAGTGAAATAAAAATAACATTGGATCTAGAGAGAGGAGAGATCCAAATATGGGAAGAAGTTGTTGTTGAATTGCTGACCAAAAAGGCAGAAATTCCCGGGCACGTCCACCAAATAAGTAGCATTGATCCGACTGCATTACCACTTCTCCAACATGTATCTGGCACAGTGCCAGGATACATTGAGTGTAGAACCTGCAGAGTTCTATACCACCTGGTAAGCAATTTATAATTACATTCCCTAGTAGCAGTATCAGGTGTACATGACATCAAACAACAGATAATCTGAATCCATTCATGCAAAGGGAAGAAAACTACCAGTTCCTTTTCCCAATAAAGGAGAAAACTAGGGTTTTTTGGCGGAGTTAGTGTAAGTCAAAAATTATACCATTTATACCATCAGATGATGTGTTTTATTCAAGTTTGCCCAAAAGGAGAGTAAGTGACCTAAAATACAGTGTTCAAAGCAAGACTGTGGAAAATATGCCGAATCAAACCAGCAAAGATGACTGAGGTCAATATTCTGAACAATATATTGGATGCAAGTAACCCACTCCTTCATGGGAGAGTGTGTAAGATCAATAATTTTAATCAGTGTGGATGCGGAATAATAAGACATCAAATCAGGGATACCCAACCCTCCATCCTTAGACAATTTATGGAGAAAAGAAAAAGGGAGTCTCTGTCTTTTAAAGCACCATATAAAGTCATTAAGTATACATTGTAAGGTTTTAATATATTTGGTATATATACATATAGGGATGGTATTAAAGTGTTATTCAATTTTGGGTAGTATTACCATTTTAGACAGATTGATCCTTCCAAACCACAAACCATACAAAGTATTCCAACGAATGATGTCTTGGAGAAGAGTCCATATAAGCTGAGTGAGATTTGTAGGTAGTATAGTTTTGGGAATTATACCCAAATATTTAATACCCTGGGAGGGCCAGTGAAAAGGAAATGTTTGACTGATGGGGGCCATTACCTCTGGTGGGAGAGTGAAGTTCAGAACTTCAGATTTGGGGAAATTCACTTTAAAGTGTGATAGATAGCCATAGTGTTGCAGAAGTGGCAGTAAGTGAGCCAGTGATTGTTGTGGACGAGATAATGTGAACAATAAGTCGTCTGCATAGCAGGCCAGCTTTATTGGAGAAGTCAGAGAAGGAATACCATGAATTTTTGGAGAGAGTCTGATAGTGCACAATAACAGTTCTAAAGCCAATATGAACAAAACAGAGGAAAGAGGGCATCCCTCTCTCGTACCATTTTGGATGATGAATGAGTCTGAAAGCATTCCATTCACCTTGACTCTAGCCGAAGGTGAGGAATAAAATCTTAATATTGAGGAGAGACCCATGGGATCAAATCCCAGACTTTCAAGGACAACAGAAAGGCCAGGCGATCAAATCCCTTCTCAGTGTCAATAGCCACCAAAATAGAGGGGATTCTTTTGTTCAAGGCCGTTGCTTTGGAGGTATTATCCACAGCTTCTCTCCCAGGTACAAAGCTGGACTAATTGGGGAGGATCAGGACAGGAAGAAATCACTTCAATTGATCTGCTAATATTTTGTCCATAAGTTTGATATCCAAATTAAGTAGAGATATGGGCCTATAGCTACTGCATAGCACCAGATCTTTTCCTGGCTTGGGTAACACAGTGATATGTGCCTCCAACGACTGAGAAGGCCAAGGGGCACCAGCAGCAATCGAGTTAAACGTAGCAGTTAAATGAGGTGTCAACAAAGAATGAAAGGTGTGGTAATATCGGGCTGTAAGCCCATCTGGGCTGGGTCTCTTTCCCTGTGGGAGGTTATGGATGGAGGCAGAGACCTCCTGATCTGAAAAGGGGGTTTTCATTTCTCTCTCTGCCTCAGGTGATAGTAACAGGGAGCATGATTTATCCAAAAAATCTCAAATTTTCACAAGCCAATCTTCTGTGCCCTTCTGAGCTTGAGACAATGGAATGATGAATAGCTGTTTGAAAAAGGAGTGGAAAGCCTCTGCAAAATCTGGCAAGAAATGCTTAAGCCTACACTCATTGTCTTGTCTTGATGGTGGAAATCAAATTCTGAGAACTTTTAATTTTTATTAGATTGAACGGATGACTTATACTTATACCAATGAAATGAGCGGAGATATTGGTTATGCAAGATATTGGCTAATTCGTCATGAATGGAACAAAGTTCCTGCCATATTGGGGGTAAGGGGTTGCGCTTATGCGTTTGTTCCAAACGTATTCTATCAACCAAATTCTGGATGCATTGAAGGAGCTTCCATTTCTGAATTGAGCCCCATTTAATAAGATCCCTCCTAATACTGCATTTTTGGGCTTCCCACATAGTGAGAATTGAAACATTAAATGTAGCATTAAAGAGGAAGCAATCTTTTAATAATTTCTCCAGAGAGGAGACTATTGCAGGATCGTCAAGGAGTGTATCATTGAGCCTCCTGACAGGTGAGTGTTTGGAAAATCGTGGAAGTAGCAGTGATAATCGCACCGGGGCATGATCCGATAGCATCATTGACACAATATCAATATTTGTAACATTGTGTAATTGAGCTTGATCAATCAAGAATAGGTCTATTCTTGAATAGGAGTGATGGCTGCCAGAAGAGTAAGTATAGTCTTTAGACTGTGGATGACATATACGCCATGCATCAACCATATTCGAGCGGCGGATAAGAGATTTAATCTTTCTCAACATACAAGTACAGGGATTTGCCCACTGATAAATCGAGAGGGGGATCCAAGGTGACAGTAAAATCCCCCTTATAATAAGGAATCCTTCCCTGAAAGTGTCTATTTTCCAAATCACTTTCTCAAGGAAAGGATAAAGATTAGAGTTTGGTTCATAAATATTAACCAGTGTGAAAATCTGGTTGTGCAGCCTGCCCTTTATCATTATGAATCTGCCCTCAGGATCAGCAATCTCAGCAATATGGGTCCAAAGAGTATGTTTATCAATGAGTATCGCCACAGCTCTATGTTTAGTAGATGCCAACGCAAACCAGCTCCTGGCTAATAGCTATTTGTTAGAGAGGAATGGTGTGAGGAGACACAATGCATTTTCTTGTATTAGTAGGAAGTTGGCTTGCAGTCTACTTACCTCTCTCAGATTAAGTGATGAGGAGAGGAATGAATGAATTTGTTTATTTATATAGCGCCACAAGTGTACACAGCGCTTTATAATTTCAGGGTTTAAACAATACAGGGTTACAGGTGCTTTGTAGAGTGAAACATTGGGTGCGAGGTCCCTGCCCGAAAGCTTACAATCTAAAGTATATTGGAGGAGGTTGTATAAGGCTGTCAGGTTCAGAAAGAGTGTTGAAGGAGAAGATATTGGAGTGCAATGCAGAAGATAAGGCAGAGATGTCTATAGAGCAAAGGTTGTGGGTGTAGTACAGGGTTATAGTTGGTAGGGAAAGGAGGGAAAGGGTTGTGTAGAAGGTTTTGAGATGGTGGTCTGAGAGTGGGAAAGGAGATATGGAGAAATGAAGTAAGGAGCAGTTCTTTGTGAATACCAAGATGAGGGAATGACCATCTTTGTTTGTGCTAGATTCAACCCATTTCTGGTTGAAGGATGAGGTTAGTTGTAGCAGGCATGAGGCCCAAGGAAGGTAAGGATCATCAATGTGACAGTTGAAATCCCCAAGTATGAGAGAAGCAGTGTCAGAAGACAGAAAGAATGCAAGTCAACACTCAAAGTCTCAAAGGAGTTAGTGGAAAGGGATGGGTAAATAGATACCTGCTGAAAGCAACACAAGGAAGCAAGCATTACACTTGTGCCAACACCTCTGCCCCCTGTGTGTAATGTGTGTGAGAAGTACAAGCCTCCATGTGATACTGGAGTCTCCACAGCGGAATCATGTTGGGAGAGTCAGGTCTCACTAAGAGTAAGAAGCTGGAGTGCAGGTGAGCAGAAAAGGTCATGTATACTACATCTACTGCCTTACCATTATCTGGGTTTTTACTTCTTCATTTGTTTGGTACAATCAACTCCTCATAAAACCATGTTGATTCATGTTAATAATGTTTATTCCTGCTAAGTAAACAGATTGTACTAATCAAGAGAGTTTCTACTGAGTGAGGGCAGTTATCTATAATATTCCTTACTTGTGATATAGCTTGCCTGTTGTTACCAGTAAGTGTGAGTGCTGTTGTTTAATCATGGACCTAAAGAACTGATCGTTCCCATATCAAAGAGTTATTTGAACATAGAAGCCCAAACTATAGATATTTTGTTACAAAGAGACTTTTTATCATTGATCTATACTGAACATCATGTTTATGTAGATTGTTATCATTCTTGATAGTATATTAATAAGTGCATACTCTACTGTATATAGCAGAACACACTATACTTTTCAAGTTATTTTTGTTTGCCTGTAACACAGTAACAGTAAAAAAGGCACAAGTCCATTAAGTTCAGCCTTAGACTCAGAGACATGAGAATTATATTGTTTCCCTGCAGCCGAATAAGTTAGTCTTTATCAGACCTTCCTGTTTTGCATACTAATACACAGTATAACCCTATATGTTCCATTTGGAAAGAAATGTATCTCTTCTTCTCTTAAAAGTATCCATTGTATTTGCTATAACCACATCCTTGGGCAAGAAATTCCATAATTTAACATACCTTACTGTAAAAAAACCCTTTCCTCTGTTGAAGTTGAAACCTCCTTTCCTCCAATCTCAAGGGCTGTCCCCTGGTTATTTGATCAGGCCTTAGAATGAATAGCTCACCAGAAAGATCCATGTATTGACCTCTCATATATTTATACCTTGTGATAAGACCTCTTCTTAGTTGTCTTTTCTCTAGTAAACATAAACCAAGTTTGTCTGGTTGTTCCTCCATTCCATTATTTTTTTTTGTTCTTCTCTGTTCTTTCTCCAGTTTTAAAATATACTTTTTCAGAACTGATGCCCAAAACTGCACTGCATATGCGATGTGAGGTCATACCAACAATGTGTGCAATGGCAAAATGATGTGATCTATTCTTGCTTCAATACCTCTTTTTATGCAAGACAGGACTTTGTTTGCTTTTTGCTACTGCTATTTGACACTGGTCACTGTTTACAAATTTGTAGTTTACAAGGGTTCACAAATCATCTAAAATGATTCCTTTAAGTTCATAAGTTGCATTGTGATTTTTCTTCCCAAATGCATGCCCAACTTGCCATTTTACGTAAATCCCTCTGTAGAGAATATCCTGTTCTGAATTTATTACCCTGCATAATTTAGTGTCATCTGCAAATATTGATAATTTGCTTTCTATATATATTTCCAAGTAATTTATAAACACGTTAAACACAGTGGACCAAGTACTGAACCCTGAGGTACTCCAATCTCATCTTTAACTGTATTGGAGATTTGTCAATTTACAACAACACTATCACGGTGCCCTTGATTGCTTACTTGTGCTGTCAGTCAGGTGTGTGCACTCTCCATTGGCCACCTGTCTTTCGCCCACCCAGGATTGCCTTTATAGACTGGGCTGAGGCACCCTTTGGTTGCCCTTTCGTGGTGTCTCTATGTCAGCAGTCACCTGCCTAGTACCTGTTCCCTGGGCCTGTTTCGCTTGCTACCAGTACCAGCGCTGTTTCTGTAGCCAGTGCCTCTCCTGCATTGTTCCTGCTCCGTACCTGACCCAGTTGGAGGTGCTGTCGTTCCTGTTTCCGTTCCTGACCCCGTGCTGATGTGTTCCTGTTCCGTTCCTGATCTTGTTGGCGGTGCTATCGTTCCTGTGTGGTCCTGGCTTGACTGCTGTCGCTGTTGCTGGTTATCCATTTGGCTGCTGTAGTCGCTATGGCGACATTCTGATCTCTGTAATCTCCACTCTCACCGGTTGCTGATTTGCTTGTATAGAACTGGTTGGGCATTCGCTTACCCAGTACGCGGTACTGGTTTACTCCACTCTCACCGGTTGCTGATTTGCTTGTATAGAACCGGTTGGGCATTCACTTATCCAGTACACGGTACTGGTTTACTCCACTCTCACCGGTTGCTGATTTGCTTGTATAGAACCGGTTGGGCATTCACTTATCCAGTACACGGTACTGGTTTACTCCACTCTCACCGGTTGCTGATTTTCTTGTATAGAACCGGTTGGGCATTCACTGATCCAGTACACGGTACTGGTTTACTCCACTCTCACCGGTTGCTAATTTGCTTGTATAGAACCGGCTGGGCAAATCACTTATCCAGTACGCGGTACTGGTTTACTCTACTCTCACCGGTTGCTGATTTGCTTGTATAGAACCAGTTGGGCATTCGCTTACCCAGTACGCGGTACTGGTTTACTCCACTCTCACTGGTTGCTGATTTACTTGTATAGAACCGGTTGGGCATTCACTTATCCAGTACACGGTACTGGTTTACTCCACTCTCACTGGTTGCTGATTTACTTGTATAGAACCGGTTGGGCATTCGCTTATCCAGTACACGGTACTGGTTTACTCCACTCTCACCGGTTGCTGATTTGCTTGTATAGAACCGGTTGGGCAAATCGCTTATCCAGTACGCGGTACTGGTTTACTCCATTTCACCGGTAGCTACTCCCGCTTGTTTAGTACCGGTTGGGCGTTTCATTTATCCAGTATGCGGTACAGGTTTACTCCACCATGCACCGGCTGCTGATTCCGCTAGTCTAGAGCCGTGTGTGCTCCATTGTTGACCTACATCATTGCAGGTTTGCTCCACCATCCACCGGCTGCTGATTCTGCTGTATAGAGCTGGTTATGCACTTGTTATTCCAGTAAAATTTGCTGGTTTATTCCACTTCCACCGGTTGCTAATCTAGTTGTGTAGAACCGGTTGGGCTTTACTGTTCTTCTATACATGGCACTGGGTTACTGTACATCCACCGGTTGTTGCTGTCTCCGTTGCTAACCGGTTGGTTCTTCTTGGTTGGGAGACTGGTTTTCTCCACTGTTCCATCTTATGCTGTTGCTCCATCTATGCAGCATTAGTGGAGCTGTTCCTCTGTCCACTTGGCTGCCTTGCCCAGTAATTTAGCAAGGCCGGTAGAGCCACATTTAGGCTGACGTGTAATCTCCAGGCTGCCTTGCCCGGTATATTGGCAAGGCCGGTAGATCCACTACCAGCTTGTCGTGTAAGCTCCCGGCTGCCTTGCCCGGTATATTGGCAAGGCCAGTAAAGCCACTATCAGTTCATCATGTTAATCTCCTGGCTGCTTTGCCCGGTATATTAGCAAGGCCGGTAGAGCCACATACTGATTGTTGTGTACCTGTTAGGCTGCCTTGCCTGGTATATTGGCAAGGCCGGTAGAGCCTCCCTTGTGTATCTTGCAATAATACTGTTTGTACCCATTGTATATGTGATTTACGTGTATGATTAGGACCCATGAGGGTTCCCATTAAACTTTTCAATAAAGTTTTATTTTTATCTTACTCTGTGTCTCAGAGTCAAAACAAACCGTGACACACACAATGTTCCCTATCCTTCAACCAGTTTTCTATCCAATTGCAAAGGTTATCCCCTAGCCCCAGTTTCCTTATTTTATACCCCAACCTCCTGTTTGGTACTGTATCAAATGCCTTTGCAAAATCTAGATATACTACATAAGCTGTCTTACTCTGTCTAGGTTGCTGCTTACTTCTCCATCGAAGCTGAAAAGATTAGTTTGTTATGATCTATTGCTCACAAAACCATGTTTATTCCTGCTTATAATCTTATTTTTTGCGGGGTAATCCTGAATATAATCCCTTATTATTCTTTCTAGCAGTTTTTCCTCTACAGAGGTCAAACTCATAGGTCTGTAATACCCAGGTTCTGTTTTAGTTCCCTTCTTGAACTGAGACACTACACAGGCTTTACTCCAGTCTTGTGGCACTGAGCCTGTGTTGAGTTAATCTTTAAAGAATAAAAAGAGAGGTCTTGCTCATACTGCACTGAGTTCCTGAAGAACCCTTGGATGTATACTATCAGGATTCAATGGTTTGTCAGCCTTAATTTTGTTCAGTCTTCCCATGACCTTTTCTTGTGTTACCCAAAGCAAAACAAATCTGCTCTCCTCCATATAAACTATCCAAATGAGAACCCTGTGTAAAACATATATCATACCACTTTAATAAATTTTGGGGTCTTCATTGCATAGATTGGCCAAAGTATGTCTAAGCACGCCTGCCACATCAAGGCTCTGTTATATATCTAAATATGTATTTGCACACTTGCTACCACTTGTATTGGGGTTTTTAAAGGCAAGGTTTTGGCCTGGTGTTCTGGGCTGTCTGACCTATGCTTAATGCAGTCTAGGCTTTGTGCAAACTTCATGTGACCTGTGGGGGTGGGTGGAGAAGCAATATAAAGGGGACTGAGAGCTCCAGCCCTCTAGCCAAATGCCCACACCCTGCAGGCCACTGAAGATGAGTCCTAACATGAATGTGTTTGAAACTGTTTTTAAATGTGTTAAATGTTTTTAAATATACCCTACACGTTCTTACAACAATCATCAGGGGCTTTTTTAACCTAGATAGGAATGATTGTATGAAAAGTTAGGTACTCGCCTAATATTGGGGAGCCTACCAATAAAAAAAGGTATTACAAGATACCTATTTTGTTTGTTATTTTACATCTATATATGTGTATATATATATATAATATAAATGCATGGGTATTATCTGTATTATGGCTTAAGAGATACCATGGGAATTTTGTTTCCTTAATTAAGAATTCAAGAAAATTTCAGCTGACTCCAGGGGAACAAAGCATAACATGAATAAAGGTTGCTTCAAAGTGTTTGACAGGATGTCCTTCCTTGGTTAGGTGTTTGAGAAATCAAAGAAAGGTCCTTCATAGTTAAATATGAAAGGAGTGAGGATAGATGTCCAAACAGTCTTTGTTTGTCAACTAAACAAAGAGTTCAGATAGAGAAACAAATGCTTCTGATAAAAACCTGTTCCTGGAGTCTTCCCCCATCAATAATATACCTTCGAAGCCAGAAGGAAATTGCAAGTGAGTGTGGTGACAAATGGCAGTTTTCAGCAGACCTATCGGATATGAAAAATGGTATAAAGGAAGAGTATTTTTGGGGTGGAATCAGAACTTGAGGAGAGCATGTGAAGAGCAGTAAAGGAGAACAGCATGGGAGAGCAGCATGAGAGAAGAGTAGCCTGGGAAGAAGACCTGTCCTTGAGAATCCAGATGTGAGCCCAGCAGATAAGAGACTAGAAACTAAGTTCAGTGCTGGAGGATGTGAGGAGACTGTCATCATAATATTTACTGGGATCCACTTTAGTTCCATCATTTCCATACCTGTAAATGACAATATTGTTCAATTCATGTATTTACTATGCAAACTGTAACAGTATTTTGATTCTGTACATAATACAATCATCTTTAATATTATCCCTTATCTAGTTTCTTAGTTACAACCTACTCCCAAAGAACAATTGTACCCTTGGTAAGAGGGACTATATAGAATTTCTTACAATCCCACCATGTTTCAGTTATTCTAGTTATGTGCAAATGCTCATTAACCGCCAACAGTTCTAGTTCTCCCATTTTATCTACCATAGTTCTTATTTGCCAACATACAATTCATTTTGAAGTCTTTACAAATTTTATCCCCACATGCCTTTTTATATATTTTTGTTTACTAGGAGTTCCTCCCTATTGGCTGCATATATCCCCACCTCTTCTCCACCCCATGATCATTTACTTGGGTCCAGTTCCTATCTACACTATATACCAAATTTTTTCCATCTATATCATTCCCCCCTTCCCTAGTTTAAAAACTCCCCCAACCTTTTTAACATTCTATCCCCTAGTACAGTGGCTCCTCTACCATTTAGGTACAATCCATCACTTCCATTTAGATTGTACCCAGGAGCAAAGTCAGCCCGTTGCTCTAAAAACCCCAAACCCTCCTTCTTACACCAATACTTGAGACATGCATTAAGCCCCCTCTACCGACCTGCACTGGCACGTGGCACAGGTATTATTTCAGAAAACACTACCCTAGCTTGTACCCTAAATCCGTGAAATCATTATTTATGAACGTCCATGGTTCAAGTTGGAGTTATGGTTGCTTATGAGAGTGCAGGGATTTGTGGCCATTGCATGAAGTCAGCATCAAAAAGGGCTTGTTTACCCATAGATACATGGTGTAAACATTACATGTCATAAATGTGCTCACTGTCCATTCAAGCAGGGTAGGGGTGAAGTGGCTTTCACAATTGGGGTATACAAACTCTGGCAGCAAACATAGCAAGAAGCCAGAGTTGAAGGGATCAGAAAGGAGCTGGGATGTCGAAAGGTAGAAGGTGGAGGAGGAAGAAAGCTGGAGAGGTTGAGATAGTGAGGTCTGAGAGTGTAGGTACTTAAGAATGAACAGCCTTCCACAAGGGAACAACGAATAGATAGGGTCACCAGATGTGCAGGTAAGACCCATCAGTGGCTCCGCAGCAACAGCAAGCGTTGTGGGTGGAAGGGGAGAAACGAGAGAGGAGAGATGATGTGCAGTAGCATCTAGTGAGACGTTTCTAGTTTCTCTAAGGGAAATACTTATGATAAAGTGCACACTAAGAGTGAAGAAGTGTTCTCACCGGGGGTCTGAGATGGTAAAATCCTGGTCATGTTCCCAAGCGGTCTTAAAGGGAGTGGGAGGGACAGGGAGGAGAAACAGTGAGCCATCTTTGAAACTTACCAAGGTGGAGCAATGCATAAGGGTTTCAAAGGGAGCAGGGATCTGGGGATGAATTCAGGAGGGGAAAGGGGCAGAGGAGATGGTATACTTGTCTGTAGTGCCACTATTCTATTTGAGGGAGATTGAAAGTCAAACACAATGAGTCGAGGGTGGGGGGCAGACATCAATGAGCAGATGGTTCAGGTCTGAGAGGCCAAGGGTCACCCAAAATCTGAAGCCCGCATCTAGACTGGTGATAAATCAGGGTTTCCAATTAGGGAGTACAGGGGAGACAGGAAGGGGGCAATGAGGAGAGTAGTGTTGCATATTGTCCTGGAAAAGAGGGATGACCAAGTATGATATGTTTTCAAACACAAAAGAAGAGGTTGGGACGTTGGGACCATAGGAGTTGGCGGAAGGTGAATTGTAGGTCATTGAGTGGAGAAGAAGAAGCCAGTTTCTTGAATTAGTGGAAAAGCAAATTTCTATGAGCATGGCAGGGCCGTGACTCTATAGCAGTGGTTCTCAACCCGTGCCCTCAGTGGCTACTAACAGACCAGGATTTGAGAATTTCCTTTTAAGAGCACAGGTGAGTTAATCAGTATGAATGAGCCTCTGATCAACACACTTGAGTTCTAGCAGGGAAATTCCTAAGTCCTGGCCTGTTAGTGGCCACTGAGGGCACTGGTTGAGAACATCTGCTCTATAAAATGGAAAGAGATCTGGCAAACCTAATGGGCCTTTGGTAGTAGGGTGAAAAGGAGTAGACATATTAAGACAAGGTTTTTTGCCCTTCCAGATAAAGTGGAGTATGTGATGTTGTAAGGCTCATAGTCAGCTGAGGGAATTGTGAGGAGAAGAGATTTGGGAATACATAGAATCTTCAGGAGTAGGGCCATTTTAACTAGGTTGACCATACCCATCCAAGATGCAAAGATAGAGCCTAAGAGGATAGGTCTTTGCCTACAGATTTATTAAGGAAAGAGGTCCTTGTCAAGAGGAGGGACTCTGGCCTGGCCGTGTGGCCCACTTCTAAATAGTTAATGACATATTGCTTCCATGTGAAGGGAAATCTTACTTTCAGAAGGTTCTCATCCATAGGATGAACAGAGATGTACAGGATTTCTGATTTGGTGTAGTTAACAAGTGATACTGTACTGTAAAGGTGTCACACAGACGTAGGGAGTCTGAGACAGATGCTAGCATGCGATGCTTGGGATCGTGGCTAAATAGTGGTGATGGTTAGCCTAATCCCTTGCTGCGACCAAGGCCAGATTAAAGGTGTTGGCTGAGAATTCAGATGTCCGATCCAAGGTGAGCTGGGATCCTGGCCAGGATGGGACTAGGATGTACCATACACTCAGACTCCTAAGTGGAAGGATCTCAGGTCAGAAGACAGGAACACCAAAGGAATCTCCCTCAGCAAGTATAGTGAGGGAAAACAGTATGTGGACAGCAATGCATAAACTCCTAGGGGAGCTATGACCAGAAGACGGATATAACCCAGTGTCACGGTTTTGTAGAACACTCAGACAAATACTTGTAAGGTTAAAATGAACTTTATTGAAAATAAAGCAATAATCAAAAAATAATACTTTCCCAACCCACATAGGCCCAGATGGAGACCGTACTGGTACTTCCCACAACTTACACAGGTCAGGTAGGAACAGTATATCAAAACAACGTACAGACAGAGAGACTGACAGCAGGAACCCTAGAACGCTAGGGTAAGGTGGAGACAGCAACTTGCTGGTAGCGTCTACAGGAGCCCTAGAACTCTAGGGTAGAATGGAGGCCCAAGACCCACAGCTACTGGCAGCAAGGACCCTAGAACGCTAGGGTGGTATGGAGTCACAAGACCCACGGATACTGGCAACAGGGACCCTAGAACGCTAGGGTGGTATGGAGGCACAAGACCCATGGATGCTGGCAACAAGGACCCTACAACGCTAGGGTTGTAAGGATGCACAAGTCCCATGGATACTGGAAGCAAGGACCCTAGAATACTAGGGTAGTAAGGAGGCACAAGACTCACGTATACTGGCAGCAAGCACCCTAGAATGCTAGGGTTGTAAGGAGGCAACTAACCCACTGATATGGCAGCAGTGACCCTAGAACACTAGGCTAAGACGGAGGCAACAGATCACGGAAGGCAACGGGTGTCTGGTAGTACGGATGTGTACAGGAGAAGGACCACCACACTACTGCTGGCTCTAGAGCCCTTAGGCCACAGCGGTATGGTAATGCAGGGGGAAGATAATGAACCGGCCCTAGAACTCTAGGGTGATGCGAGGTTCAACAAGGGTGAACCTCGCCCGGTGTATCTCCCTATAACTCTTGACCAGGAGTGAGCACAGCTAGTGACAGTGATAACACCGGATACGTCAGCAAAATGAACAAGTAACTCAACCTGACTGTTGACAGCACGGAAACTGGTACTCTGTATGTGCACACCGCCACAGAGGTTGTAGAAGCCAGTAAGCTACGGCAACCGAAGTGGGTGCTCAGCCAATGGTCAGCAACGTAAGCGGGTTTTCAGCCAGTCCAGTCAGCAACACAAGCGGGTTCTCAGCCAGTCCGGTCAGCAACGGATGCAGGTTCTCAGCCAGTCCAGTCAGAAACGTAAACAGGTTCTGTCACAGTTTGTTAAGTCTCTCAGACACAGAGTTAGGTAAAAACACAACTTTATTGAAAAGTTAAGGCAACCCCGTAGGGTATCAAACATGTACACACATATATCTTTATTAGACAGGAATACAATACAAACAATAGCAATATAGGCTTTTGACAGGAGATAAACACCGGCTCTACCGGCCTTGCCAATACTGGGTAAGGCAACCCAAGGAATAGGACAGGTTCTACCAGCCTTACCAATATACCAGGCAAGGCAGCCAATTGACAGGAGATAATGGCAACCACTAGCCTCAGTGACTGGAAGGTGGATAAACAGTCACAACGATGACAAAGAGGCTAAGTCAGTAAGTGGGCCGCCAGCAAATGACAGGCAAAAGCCTTGGACCAGCGTACGGGAAGGCAGTAAGCCCAGCAATAGAGACAGCGGATGGATGTGGAGCTAACCAGTGCCCTCACACATGGAACGCCATAACTCAGTAGTAGCAACCAGGTGTGTATGGAGCGAACCAGTACCCAGTACGTGGAACACTAGACAATCTTACAATATAGCCGGGAGGCTTATGGAGCGAACCAGTACCCAGTATGTGGAAAGTTAAACAATCTTGCAATACAGCCGGGTGGCTAGAGGAGCGAACCAGTATCCTGTACGTGAAACACTAACAATCCTGCAGTACAGCCAGGTGGCTAGAGGGGCGAACCAGTACCCTGTACGTGGAACGCTAACAATCCTGCAATACAGCCAGGTGGCTAGAGGAGCGAATCAGTACCCTGTATGTGGAACACTAACGATTCTGAAATACAGCCGGGTGGCTAGAGGAGCGAACCAGTACCCTGTACCTGGAACGCTAGCAATCTGTAGTACAGCCGGGTGGCTAGTGGAGCGAACCAGTACCCAGTACGTGGAACGCTAAACAATCTTGCAATAAAGCCGGGTGGCTAGAGGAGCAAACCAGTACCCTGTACGTGGAACTCTAACAATCCTGCAATACAGCCGGGTGGCTAGAGGAGCAAACCATTACCCTGTATGTGGAACGCTAACAACCTGCAGTACAGCCGGGTGGCTAGTGGAGCGAACCAGTACCCAGTACATGGAATGCTTAACAATCTCGCAATACAGCCGGGTGGCTAGAGGAGCGAACCAGTACCTTGTACGTGGAAAGCTAACAATCCTGCAATGCAGCCGGGTGGCTAGAGGAGCGAACCAGTACCCTGTACGTGGAACGCTAACAACCTGCAGTACAGCCGGGTGGCTAGTGGAGTGAACCAGTACCCAGTACATGGAACGCTAATGGATAGAAAGAGACAGCCGGGAGGCTGTCAAGCAACCAGTACCCGCGTACTGAATAACCGGCAAGATAGAAATGTCTCCAAGGCGACTCAGGAACATCAGATGACTGTAGGCGAACCGGACAGGAACCAGCAGATGGAAGCAGGAACCAGCATGCAGACGATCAACCGGAATCAGGAACGGCAGCGGCGACTGGCAGCAGGAAGCAATGGCTCAATCGGATCAGACTGAAGCAGGAACTACTAGACTGGTAACACTGGAACAGGACGAATACAGGTCGCACACAGCAGAACACAGCAGAGGCCCAAGATGCTCAGGAACAACGTGTAGACTCAAGCAGCATAGAGACAACACGAAAGGGCAACCAAAGGGTGCCCAGGCTGGGTTTAAATAGGCCATACAGGGCGGGCTGAAGGCAGCCAGCCAATGGAGAGCCCCCTACTGGTGACAGACACAAAAGGAGAGCAATCACGGGCACCGTGATAGGTTCTCAGCCAGTCCAGTCAGCAACGGATGCAGGTTCTCAGCCAGTCCAATCAGCAACAGATGCGGCAGAAGTACAGGATACACAAGAACGTTGTCAGACAGGCCAGGTCATACATGAGCAGAGAAACAGCAGTAACTAGCGCTAGGTTCAGGTACACCATGAAAGGGTGCCCGAATAACCACATGACAGGGTATAAAAGGGCTGGCCCTGGGTGGAATCAGGTCCAGGGACCAATAAGAATCCAGCATCTTAAACAAGGAAGTAGGAATGTCACCACGCAGCAGACAGAATCACGGGCACAATTGATACCCGGTCCATGTTGAGGAGAAATATGTATGACTGGAAGTCAAAGAGAATCTGACAAGGGATGAGGGAAATAATCTATGACTGGAATTCAAAGCGAGCCTGGCTAAAAAGACAAGTATAATGAATATCTGACCATGTTACGAATTGAATATGACTAGGATCGACTAACTCTCATAACAATCAAAGATAGAACATAAAGAGACACTACCACCACTTAGTGATCAATAAGCAAAAGTATGACTCTCACACCACTTGTACCCAAAGTCGTATTATCCAGGAGGATAACAATGACTCTTCCTTCAAACTCCAATGAGAAGGCCAGGAAACTAGCTATAGTCAGATACACCGTAACACTAAGAAATGGACCACTGAAGGTGCAAAAGGAACCAAGCAGCAAAATAGTCAGAACAAGCCAAGGTCACCCTGAGCATATGGGGTTTGAGAAGCAAAATCTGTAGTCAGTAAAAGTAAGCCAGGGAATAAACAACTGTGAGGACAATCTAAAGAATACACAAGCCAAGGTTGAACTACAACAAAAT
This sequence comes from Rhinophrynus dorsalis, assembly GCA_037306005.1. NCBI lineage: Eukaryota > Metazoa > Chordata > Amphibia > Anura > Rhinophrynidae > Rhinophrynus > Rhinophrynus dorsalis. Next base: position 449,234,243 of record CM074719.1, on the reverse strand, counting down.
CTTGTCTAATAACAAGAAAACGTGCATAATCAGGCAAGTGGCCCAAAGTGAAATAAGGGACATAATCTGATGGAGGGATCAATTGGGATGAGAAAGGAAAGTCAGGATGTCATCTGTGAAACAGACTAGATTGACTTCCCTACCACCCAGGTGAATACCTGAAATTGAGTCAGAGGACCAGAGAAGTGAAAAAAAGTTCAAGACTACAGTGCATAGGAGAGAACGGGCAGCCTTGTCTAGTGCCATTCAAACACAGTTCACAACTACTTGGGTAAAGAGAGTGGAGTATAATGAGAGAACAGCTTGCAGAGACTTTGTGTAGTCTTTTGCTATTGTTTAGGAGAGATTCATCTAGTTTCGAAGAGCACTGGGTGAGAGGGAGGTATGGGAGGGAGAGAATAAGTGAGATGGACACATGATCAAGAAGCATAATGGATCCAATAGAGACTTGAGTAATCATCATTTACAGTTAGTATGAACTAAGAAAGAGGTGATCTAGTGTAGAATAGGAGCGGGGAGGATGGGAGTAGTATGTATAGTCTAGAGAATGCCCTCCAAACATCTAGCACTTGGAGGTCTTTGAAAAGATTGTCAATTCACTGTATTTGCACTTCCAGATAGGGGGGTATTACGAGGAATCAATCTAAAGAGGGTGAGAGAGCAAAGCTGAAGTCTCCCCTGAGCAGAAAAAGGCCAGTGCTGAAGTCTGCCTGGTCTTGAAGAATGGAAGCAAAGAAGGAAGTGCTGGGAGGGGTGGGGGCATAGATGGTGGCGAAGGTGTTGGAAATATTGAAGAGGGAGGAGGTGATTGAAGTGGGGGAGGTAAACAAGGAGGGGAAGTGAAGGAGGGGGGAAGATGAAGGGATGGGAGGTAGGGTGGAAGAAGAGCTTTGTCTTAGATGTGTCAAAAGGACAAATGGAGGACAGAATCAGCACCAACTTCTGAGGTGTTCTGATTATCCGGATGCTCCAAGTAGGCAAGCAGTAAATTACCCCAAGGTGACCAAAACTAGGCAGAGGAATGGACCCTAACCAGTAAAGGTCATCACCTCCAACATGGCCCCCCACATTTATGTAACTTGGACAAGGCAGGTGGCGTGCACAGTGATGGGGAGACCCATGGCTTGATAGGCCTGAGGAAACTTCCAGCTGTCAGCTCCCCATGAACAAACAGCAGTAGGAAGGTATTTGAACCCCGACAGAGATTGCGCCCAAAAATGGAGAGTGTGAATGGAGCGGGGTAGAAAGGCCAAGATAAGATGCATTTAGGAGAACACCCCCTCAATGCTACCCAGCTCATGCAATGCAACAGTACATAACTTCACAGAACAAATCAACAAATCATACCCCAGCATCTCATGGAGATAGAGAAACAGTGTAACCAGAAGGTCAATGGAGCAGTCCAACTGGGGGGCCATCTCTCAGTGTCAGTCCGCAGGGGAACAGGAAGAGAGGTGGTCTCTGCTAAGTAGTCTTGTTGATTGATTAAGAGGCATTTTCATTGAGTATGGTCATCGAACATATGATATCGCAGGCAATGATTTTTCTCCAATTGTGGATGGTTGGAGGCCTGTTGTGCCATCTTTCCAGAGGCAGGGCGATGGTCATGGTTTTGCAGAGAGAGCTATTTTTGTCCTGGCTCTTTATGGAGGACATGATGTTGTGTTGTACAGATAGGCTAAAGGGGAAACCCCGTTTAAACTATGTATTCAAGGAGTGTAGGTGCGCCTTTAGAAGTTTTAATTCTCATCTGAGGATGACAAGTCTTGAAATAGCTGGATAGGGTTGCCCAGGTTCTGGATAGCGTCAGTGGTGTGAGATTTGACAATCAGCCTCTCTTGTCAGTATAATAGTGGAGCTGATATATAATGTTTATAGACTTGTCTCCTAAGCAGCCCCGTGGGTGTGGAACCCTGTTGATTAGGAGGAAGTCATCCACAAAATTGAAGTATGTGATGGAACAGGGCCTATAGAAAGGATATAATATCCTTACCTGGGTATTATCAGGCACATTATGAATGCGCACATTATTGCACCTGCTCAGTTATCGAGGTCATCTAGTTGATGTGTGAAAATTGCTGGTCAGCCAAAAGCTGTTCCAGTGAATGAAGGTGGGTTGCAGTCTCCATATTAGCTTCCTCTACCATGTCGATTCAATGCTGCAGTTGTTGAAGATTATGTCTGGATTCCCCTAGGTCCACCCGGACTAAGGATTTAATGTCTGCCACCATAGTAGCCAGATCCTCTTTGGAGAGGCTAACAGTGTTGTTGGAAGCTGTAGAGCAGAAATCATCCTTGCATCTGCAGTATAAACAGGACTATTTGTGCATGCGTGTTGAGAAGACGAAGGCGTGAGCTTGGTGGTTGGCGGAAATTGTGCCTCTATGTCCTGCTGTGAAGGTCTAGAGTGGTAGTGTGTCATAGAGGGCACCACTCCACTTTTGCTGGAGATGGAGTGTTGGCAGGTTGGCATGCATGAAAGGGGAATGGGGTAAGGTAGTCCAAGCAAAAGAGAGGCAGTTATCTGCCGAGAGTATAAAAAGAAAGCTAGGGGCCCTGGATCAATCACTACACGTCCATCTTGGAGATATTTAAACAATTCACTAAAATATTGATCAATGGGTTTATATTATTAGGAGCCATATGTTTTAGTGTGATTAACTTTTATTGTTGATGTTGCCATATTTCACACATGTATTGTTTCATTAGAATGTACTTGTTTTTTTTAACATCTTTTGATCATTAACAACCTTCACTGGTTATACAGGGAAAGCTCCTGTTGTCGTAGCGAAGGTTTGATGAATGTTAATCCAGATGTTTCCCTGGGCAGTCAGGACTCTGTGTTTTCTACATGTAATGTCCCAGTGAGGGAGCCCAATGTACATTATTTAATTTGCTTAAAAAGGAATGAAAGAGAGAATGGTATATAGAGATATATAGTTGCAGAAAAATACACTGTGAAGACTAAGCCAATAGGAATTATGATTGTATTGCATGTCAATCACATTTACACAAAATAAAGAGAGGTGATTCTGAAGCAAATCATCTACACTATAGTGGAAAAATAACTGCATCTTAGTTAACAATTAAAGGAGCAGGAAACATGTTTTAATGAAAACCTACATGTTATAGAACTTTTCTTTTTGAGTAAAACAAGGCACTGCCACTGCTGCCAAAATGCATAACAGTTCAGATAATCAGGAGGTGAATTTACTGTGCTTTTACTGCCTGACAGTTCTAACTCTCAGGAAGTGACTCAGCAGTTTCTATCCCTAATAGAAAATAAATAAAATAATAAAATCTAAATATAATAGTAGGTGAGAAAGGCAAAGTAATCCCTTATGTGATATGAAGCTGCTTTACTAAGGTGTAAAAAGCTTAGAAAAATGGCAGAGATTTAAATCAAGACATTGGGGCATATAGCAGAATCATGGGGTAGATAACATAGAAAGGAAGTTATACAATTAAGGGGACTGGAGGGGTAGAAAATGAGGAGGATGAATGTACTCAACAGGGAGCAACCACTGTTAATATCAGATCTAGAAACATGGAATGAAGCTGTTAAATTACAATGTGACCACAAAACTAATTGTATGCAGGCAAATGTAAGATGTGTGTGGCGATTTATCTGAGGGTAGGTCCTGTTCAGGAGGTTGACTGTCTGTGTAGGGAAGTGCTGCAGCTTTACACCTGCTCACACATTTTTACATTGCATCCTATCACAGTCTACCTTTGAGGCCTAGTTAGCCTGTGCTTCCTTCCTCTGTGGTGTGTCTGCCGGCATCCTTGCGGCCACCTCTGCATTACTATGTCTGTTACAGGCACTGGCTAGGGCGCCTGTTTATGGGCCTGTTCTGGGTGGCCTAGTTGGGTCCCACCTCCTTCTGCTGCTTTATAATCCTCCTTGGGGCTAGGAGTCATTGCCTTTACGTGGTGTTCCTTTAAGTTACTCTTGTGCTCTGTTGTGACCTGTGCTTATCTGAGAATCCACTCAGGGTATGACCCCGGCTTGTCTGACAACCCACATCGGTTCTGATCTGTGGCTCTGGCTGACTAACTTGCTTCTTGTTAATCCCGGCTTGTCTGACTACCCACATCGGTTCTGACCTGTGGCTATAGCTGACTTACTCACTCCGTGTATGACCCCGGTATCGAGGTGCCTGTGCTTGCCTCTGCAATGCTGTGCTTGCAGGTCACATTGCTGTACTTCCTGGTTGTCACGCTGAAGCACATTCGCTATTCTTATTGGCCACCGCTAATTGCCAGAAGGAGTCTCCCCCCACTTGCTAGGCCTTATAGGTCTCAGCCTGCCTTTTCTCATTTGCCCTTTCGTGGTGTACCTGTGCGTTATAGCTCCTGTGATTTCGATGCTCCATTTCCTTGTATGACTCCCGGCTACGTTCTGACTCCGGCTCCGTTGATCCCTGACTAGCTGACTTCTGTTCCGGTCTGACTCCTGGCTTTGGCTGACTACCCGCTCCGACCAGACTCCTGACCTTGGCTGACTACCCACTCTTGTCAGACTCCTGACTTTGGCTGACTACCCCTGCTCCGGCTGACTTCCTATTATCCTTTACCCGTGGCCTACTGTGTCTGCTTGCACTCTCCGTGCCTAGAACTGCCTCATTCGAGTGGTGCTCAGTCTGCGTCACTCTGTGTCACTGGCCTTCCTGCTGCCTGCTCTATTTCCTTCTGCTGCTGAGTTGCAAGGGGAGTAAGATGCTGAGGAGCAAGCTAGTGTGCCACAGACCACCTGGGGCAAAGTGGGAATGGGGTCAGCAAATGATATGGGTCTAGGACAGGTTCCACTTGCTAGCAATAATCATGGTCCTATTTGCAGTGCTGATTCTGAGGCAGTAGCAACAACAGCAAAGGAGAAGAGGCCATTCTTCTCCTCCTTTTCCCTCCCCCCTGAAGTCATGAGTGTAAGACTATTTTTCTCTTGGGATGGGCACATTACAGTCATCCCCAACAGCACTGTGCACAATTTTTGACAAGTCAGTGAGAAGGGGAAAGGAGGGAACATGCCTTGGCACAACCACCCTGATAACACACATGAAAAACAGACACTGTGACATTTATGTCAAACATGTTAAAGACAAACACCCAGCACAGAAACCAAGAACCACTGTTGCTGTACCTCCTGAAAGGCAACAAGAGATGAGACTGGAAGTTCCATGACAAGCGAAACAACTTCTTCCTCTAGGGTAACTACATCTTCTGCCACACCACCTTGTTCATCGTTTCCTCCCACGCCAAATGATAGCCACTCTGTTGATGTTAGGATGTGGCAGTTTGTGTCTACCCATTGCACACTGTGTGGTGAACTGACCACTCATGGAAGTGTGGTGGAGAAGAATGGCAAGCAGACCATCAAGCGGCATCCATCCCACAGAATATGCTAAGATACTGGCAGGGAGGGTTCATCATTACTATTAGATTATCAGGAAGTTGTCATGTGTCCTTATCGGGGTCTGGACAAGGGGTATAGTGACAGTACATGGTTTCTGGTGTCATGGTGTTTGGATACAGTTGTACGCCCAGATGTTATTTTTCACAATCACTGTGCACAATGCAGTTTCTGATGAGAGGCACATTTCCTGATCTCATGGGAAACATTTATATTCTAATTACAACACAACCATGATTTTGGAGGTGGAGCAGGTACAGAAGAATTATTGGCCAACTTCTTCTTTTCTCCACATATACTGGGGGCTACTTATTGTGCTGCTATTGCCTCAGGCTTATCACTGGAGCTAGTCATAGCAAGTGGAACCTTCATCATTCATCAGCCATGTTACTACTGTTTAGGATCCCATTCCCTTTCAGCTGCCTAATCATCCTGCTGCTTAAACCACTCAGCAGCAGCAAGGACAGCAGTCACAAATTCCGCATCTACATCAGGGCATTTGACAATGGCCAGTGGCCACTGGTCAACAGGACATCACCTGCTGGCACTAGGCCAGTAGGGTATTTTTTTTTCTCAGGGCTTGTGATTTTTTTCTCTACATTCCACCAACACAGGCACCCTCATGCCCCTTTTATACTATGCCTTTGGGAAATAAATAATATTTGCTATGTGTTGTGAATAAATTCAATGTTCCCATTGATTTCAGTGGAATGAACTAGATGAAAAAAGCAGAAAATCAGCACTTTTTGCAGGAAATTATTCGCCAAGTGGGAAGTGCTATTATTCGCCAGTTTCAGTTTGAGGTGAAAATTTTCACCCATCCCTACTTAAAAACACATGGTGGACATTTGGCTACAAGTCAGTTTCTGTGGCCTAAGGTTCATTTTGGTTTCAGTTAGAAGGGAAGTTGAACACCAACTTAGAAACATGTTGTGTAAAGTCGTTGGACAATTTTGCTCTACTGCTGTTTTACGGATTAAAGTGAATCGAGAGACAGAAATTTAAAACTGACACTCAAACAGCAGAATAAAACCCCAGCATGTACTGCAGATCATTGCAGAGGTCTCACATAATGGTCCCCAACTGCTATCACTATCTCCCCGACAACAGGGGACAGGAATTAAACAAAAGTAAACAGGCACAACAAAGGAGAGGAAAATCAGCTGATGTTACATCTGTTATAATGAGACATGAAGCCCATCACCAGGTTTAAGTCTGTGTTTAATGTGTCAAACATAACAATTAATTTCAATTCCCAGGTTTAAATTTCCCTGTATGTTCTAAAATTTCATTTGAATATGGTGACCTTAATATTTTTCAGTCTATGATTTGGACTGTAAAAGTTCTGACAAACTGGCATGTTTTTCTTTTGTTTACTATGTGGAAATGGAGGTCCATTATTTTCCTCAAGGAATACCACATCATATGAGGTACAAGTGAAAGATTTATTAATTTCATGATGTTGCTTACTGTATGGTATTTTAATCTTTTCTGTGTATAGGATGTGGTGGCAGGTCTTAAGTTTTTTACTCCACAGGGGAATGTCCCATTTTTGTGATTTGTGGTAGAAAGCCTTTATAATATTCTTTAAATTTAGGCATTGTCTGTATGAGACTAGTGGTCGATCTGGAAAAATGGCTTTCAATCTGCTATCCTTACGGCGGGTTGGTTGTAAGTCTTTTGCAATCCTCCTTAGTGCTTCCAGCTAGGGATTGTGGTATGTGACCACAAGTAATACTCTGTTATTCTCAGCACATGGTCTGTATTCAAGAAGTGCCTCTCTGGGTATTTTAATGGCTTTGTTTATCTGATTGCCTTTTATTTTTGTGTGGTACCCCTAATTTCTGAGTTACTTCCTTAGTGAAAGTCCTCATTTTGTCTTGAAGAAAGAGGTTCAATACAAATTGATGGTTTTACATTTTTAATTGGTTCATTACATTTTTTTTGACAGTTTGTATCATTTACTGAATAACCAACATATAAACTGTGTATTGGTTTACATTTATTATTATTTGCTGTTGTAAATCACTACATTGAATTTGAATAAGTCCCCTGCTTTTGTGTATTCATGAGCTTCTGGTTATGCCTTTCCTTCTTTTTGAGGTGATGTCCTTCTGCCTATTGGTGAACAGCTATGTGTAAAACATGTCTGTGTGGAGGCAGTGTAATATCCTCCATATGTAAATATGCTTTTGCTGGAGTTTCTACAGCAACCAGTATTACATGTGAGTAGGATTATTTTATAATTGATCCTGTTTTATCTGGATGGTATTACTGTATGAGTTACTGCCTCGCCGCTCTCTATGCTGTTATTGTTTTTATGGCTGTTCCCATTTTTGTCTAGATTTAGATCCTCCCCACGGACAAATAAATTGTGTGTGAACTTTGTAAGTCTCCGTGGGTAGATCTTGTTGGTCCAAACATGTATTTCAATAAAAAGGCATCATACTTTGCTAAAATCCAAATAGTGGAGTTGGTGGTAAGCAGGGGTGAGTGTCATGCAAAAAAAAGTTCAGTACTCACTGAACTAAAACATAAAATAAAGTAAAAATCCATCATCACAATGCTGTTTTTTCTCTCAAAATGTACTTACTGCATTGACTGAAGACAGCATTTATTTCTGTGATACGGATAACAATATGTTGTCTGATTCATGCACACACAAAATGCACATTAAAGTAACAAATTAGAATTGTCACCAGCAGCCATAGGGTAAAAGGGACACTACACCCTATATGCAACAATATTTAATAAAAAATACATTAATAAGAAATTTTTCCCAATCATTCCTAGGTTACTTCTAAATGCTAAATGAATAACTCATAGAAATTCAGAGGACTCCTTGTCTTTCCTTTTTTTTTCTCTCTAAACCATCCGTTGATGATTAAATGAAAGACCACCAGAGTAAATCTGAAAATAAACTGAAATGGTTGTATAGGGTAATAGCAGTTAACATCACCATCTATGTTTCTATAGCATAAGTTGTAAATCTTAAGGTATTTAATAAAGCTCCGGACGGAACCATTTATTTGGAAAAGAGGAATGCTCAAAAAGAGGTCATGATCTAAAGTGGGAAAGTGAAAAATTCAGAAGTAATGTGGATTAATTATTAATTTATAGAAAGGATAATCGACTCATAGAACAGTGTCTGAGCAGAGGTGGTCGGCACAAACACTGTTATAGAATGCAAAAATGAACCTAAGTCTATACAGAGAATTATGTAAAATGAAATAGAGAAATGGGCAGACTGGATGGGCCAAATAGTTATTTTCTGCCATCAAAACCTATGTGTCTATTGGCCGGGGGGGTAGACTGAGAGAAAGCACTGTTACCTGTTACTGTTGCTGTGGAAAAACAAGAATAATTTTTTTATAGATTTATTTGAATACGAGATGCAAGACAAAAAATAAAAGCACATATCTGGTTTATTTTTCTCCCTAAAATTCTACTGCTCTTTAATGCTTTGTTCAGGGCTGCTGAGGATGCATATTATTTAGAGAGATAGTATTGTTTCACAAAAACAAATGTTCCAATTAATCTTCATAGTATTTGGGCCATGGAGAGTGTTATTTCGGTACTGTCAGAGTTGTAGTTCAAGAGAAATTGAATGATAAAGTATCCCCCTCCTGCCCCTTTTACCTAGTGTAAGCTGCCTCCCCTCAGATATGGAATCTGGTCTTGAGACCAGACAGCTCACAGCAAGGGACAATCTTCTTACTGTGATCATAAGGAAAACCCTGCCCCCTTGACAGTTTTTTTCTTTATGATTACTGAACATTGTCCCTCTCTGCGATCCATCTGAACAGTCTTGCTGCTCTGAGGTGATCAGTGTTAAATCAGTAAAACGGGGAGGGAGGGGGATATGTTATCATTCAATTACTCTTAAACTACAACTCAGTTTTGAACTAACACTCTCTATGGCTCTGATACTATGAAGATTAATTGGAACTGCTTTTATTGTGAAACATTACTTTCCCTTTAAACCAGGCCCATATGTTAAGCATACTGCACTTGTGCAGGTGTAGTTGTTGGGTAACCAGAAGTCTTGTGGTTATTTCAGGAGTTCAAAGATCAGAACATTCATTAACTACCAAAATCAAGACGTATTTGCTTGAATACAGGTATATCAGTTAAAGTGAATGAAACACTGATGATACGCTGAGTTCAAGAAGATATATCCTGAAAATATGCACTATTGGTATTGTATGAAAACCTGTGCGATTCCTGCTTAGTAATTTACTTGCATATGTCTTCCTTTCAGAAAGATTATTTGACCTGGATAGTTTGTTTTAGGTCATCCTTGACTTCCACCATGAAGGTGTGCATATCATCTTTTCTTAGAAAGGGTACCAAATCTTTCTTAGTGAGACTCAGTGGCGTGGGAACCATAGCGAAGAGGATCTCTTTATCTTGGCTCACCAATCATAAGGAATCGGAAGAAAGAGCACACCACTCAGGAGGCTTGCTGGAAGCAGTAGAGGTTGTGGCAGACTGGTTGGTGGGAGGGGAGAATCATGGCCTTCTCTGCCCCCACATCAGAATTTTTTTTTGTTGCAGGTTGTTTGGTGCCCTTTTTCTTGCAGCTCTTTGGTGCCTTTTTTCTTGCTCAGAAAGTATTCAATTCTGGAATGTTTTCTGCTCTAAGGACTGAATTTGGACACAATTGTGATCATACATTCTAGTACATACACTAAGGTGTAGGCATTTGATTCCCAAGCCCACATACTACTGTAAAATGAGCTGCACTGGGGAATTTGTACATCTTCCTATTTTATAAACGTATATGGAAAGAGAATAGAATTCCATAAAACACATAAAATGTCTTAGAGAGGAACTATCACCCCTATAAGTTTTAGCCTCAATCAAAGTGGAATCATTGGTTGGAACACGCAGTGAAATTTATTTTTTTAATAAATGTTGTATTACAGAGTAAATCCTAATACAAAAATGTACCTGGTGACGTCTTTCCCTTGAAAACCTCAATGCGCATGACAGCTGTAGAGCTGATCGGCTCTGTAGAAACTCCCATCAGCTACAAGAAAAAAAACAATGTCAGCAGCTTAATAACCACATGACCTGGCGCGCTCATAATCGGAGGTGTGGTCAGGTCATCCCAGCATAGTGATAGCGCGTTCATGTAAAGTGCTTACACTATATAAAGCACCAGTCTGTTTCCATGAGCACAAGAAGCGGACTGATGCGATTGGTTGACTGGAGAGAGCATCCTCATCTTTGCCATATCGTGTTTTGAAGTAACTACAGCAATTTAACTTCTGAACTACAAATATTTTCTAAGTAGCCAAATAATTTTTTATATTAACTACTTTAATGTCAAAGCATGTGTTAAAACTGATAAACTTCACTGTGTCTGATAAAAGTATTTTGATATTCCATACCTATCCGGCTCATTGAAAGTCAAAGATTTTGAAAAGGAATGTAAATGGGAATATTGGTTATAACTTATTCCATTAACCCTCAGTGTGCCACACGTGCACTCAGCGAATGCTAAGTGATGCGTTGCATTCCACTGTGGCTCTCAAAGGGTGTAATGGCATTAACATTGTAATGTCCATTAATTTCATGTAGTTGATAGTAAGAAACCTACTATATATTTTTAATGTTTTTTTTCAGAAGATCATTTATACTTTATTAGTTAATTTGACTTTACTTGGCATAATATTTTCAGCTCAATTCATTTTATAAAGGCAGTGCATGAATGTATCTATGAAAAAACCTCTTACCATCCGATACACAAGCACCAGCAGCAATGCTCGTGCATGGATGGCAACTTGAGGTAATTCGCTGTGATACACATGCACGCCACGCTAGCGTGCACTACAAAACGAACAAAAAAAAAAAAATGTGGGCTGGTGGTTCAAACTTGAATGACAGGCCAAAATACAAGTAACACATGCGCAGTGAGGGAAAATCGCCAAGTTGGCCATGGTATAAGAGTGCTGGGTCCCCAGAAAATGGGTCAGATTTCTACATTTACAAATAGTTCTGTCAACTTTTATTTACAGTTTCAAGAGGTCTAGGGCTATATTTAGCTGCATACATTAACTTACTCAGTCATGATAGTTCCGCTTTAAATTTGAACAGTTAACACAACCTCTGCAGAGAACAAACAAACTTGACACAATTCTGCAAGTTGTAATGAACATTTACTATTTATTTAACAGATTAAAAAAGGAGATATTGAGGCATGTACAAAAGTTTGGGCACTCTTCCAGTTGATCTATTAGTGTTAGTTTTTGTAAAGTCTCCGAATTGATTCATTAGGCCTTAATCTAAGTTAGGTGATAACAATTCCAGAACTTAATAAATTCACTGACTATGTACTTACACTGAACGACCATGGGCTTCTCTAAGCAGCTGGCTGAGGTTCAGAAAATAAAGATAGTTAACTCTAAGTGCTTCCTGCTTGCAAATTCCACTGTCTGAAATGTCATTAAGAAATGGAAGTTAAGGGGAACTGTTTTGTGAAGACAAGAACTGCAAAAGATCTGCAAAAAAGTTTAGCTGGCACAGTACAGGTACATAGGTCCAGTGTGCAGGGTTCCTTCTGATTTCCATGGAAAAAACATCAGGAGAAACCCCCTTACCTGTGACCACAAAAGTAAACATCTAAAGTATACAAAACAACAATTAGATAAACCAGAGGCATTTAGGAACCAAGTTCTGTGGACTGAATTTTTTAAAATTGAACTATTTGATTACAAACATCAAAGATACATTTGGTAAAAAAAGAAGTAGCATTTGAAGAAAAGAATGCCTTGAAAACTGTTAAGCATGGGGGTGGATCTATTTTGAATTGAGGTTGTATGGCAGCCAGTGCCACAGGAAATATTGTGCAGGTTGAGAGAAAAATGGTCTCTACAAATCATGGAAGCTTATGTTACACAGTCAATGAAGACAATGACATTGAAAGGTTATTATATCAAAGAGACAGTGATACTATCACGGTGCCTGTAATTGCTGCAATTCAGTGTCTGTCACCTGTAGGGGGCTCCCATTGGCTGTCTGCCATCAGCCCGCCTCACATTGCCTTTTTAAACTCAGTCTGGGGACCCTTTAGTTGCCCTTTTGTGGTGTCTCTGACAGCATCCAATTCCTCCTGTCTGCTGTAACTGATTGGACCTGTTCCTGAGTCGACCTGTTCCTGTGTTCCTGCCTGCTTGTCAGTTCCAGTCCAGTTCCGGTTGTTCTCTTCGGTTGCTGATGTTCCGGTTGCCAGTCGGCTTAGCGGTGCTTGACCCAGTTGATCCTCTGCCTGGTTCTTGTGGTTTCCTGTTTCCAGTTACTGAGGCGACATTGCTCTCCTTTCGCTCCGGTGACATTACTGTCTGTTGGTTCCAGCGTGCGGATGCTGGTTTACTCCATTAGCCTTGCGGCTCACATTACTGTCTGTTGGTCCCAGCGTGCGGACGCTGGTTTACTCCATTAGCCTTGCGGCTCACATTCCTGTCTGATTGGTTCCAGCGTGCAGACGCTGGTTTACTCCAAGTGCCTAGTGGCTCTCATCATAGACTGTTGGTTCCAGCGTGCAGACGCTGGTTTACTCCAAGTGCCTAGTGGCTCTCATCATAGACTGTTGGTCCCAGCGTGCGGACGCTGGTTTGCTCCATTGCCTTGCGGCTCACATTACTGATCGTTAGTCCCAGCGTGCGGACGTTGGGTTGCTCCGTTTGCCTTATGAATCACATCTTGCCTGTATGTTCCTGACGTAGGGTGCTGGTTTACTCCCTGACTTGCAGTCAGGTACTTGGAGGTTCCAAGTGTGCTGTCCAGTCCTAACAGCATTGATTCCTGAAGTTTACGGGCACAAGACTTTCTGCTTGAGTGAAACCGCATGACCGAGTACTCTATTTGCCATCCTACTGTCATTATCATCTGACAGTCATTTGGTCTCAGTGGTGTCACCCTTCTTGGGCTCCCTGCCCGGTATTGGTAAGGCCGGTAGAACCTTTCACGTTGCCACCCTTAGGTTGCCTTACCCGGTATTGGCAGGGCCGGTAGAGCCTACTCCTTGTGATTCTCTCAGGCTGCCTTGCCCGGTATTGGTAAGGCCGGTAGAACCGTTTTACATTGCCATCTTTCGGTTGCCTTGCCCGGTATTGGCAAGGCCGGTAGAGCCTAATCATTGACATTCCTACAGGCTGCCTTGCCCGGTATTGGTAAGGCCGGTAGAACAGTGTACGTTGCCATCTTACGGTTGCCTTACCTGGTATTGGCAAGGCCGGTAGAGCCTACTTCCTGGTATTCTGTCAGAGTCGCCTGGGTTGCTTTGCCCGGTATTATTGGCAAGGCCGGTAGAACCTATTTCTATTGTCATTTGCTTCTATGTACTGTTTGTATGTGTACGACAACCCTATGGGATTGCCTTAACTTTTCAATAAAGTTATGTTTTTACCTAAACCTTACGTCTGAGAGTCTTAACAAACCATGACAGATCCAGAGCATACCTCAAAATCAACCATGATCTACTTCAAGAAATTAAAGCTTAAGGTTTTGGAATGACCTACACAGTCCTCAGACAAATATTATTGGAAATCTGTGGGTAGATTTCAAACATGCAGTGCATACAAGAAAACCTAAGAATACTTCTTAAAACTAGAAGCATTCTGCAAGTAAGAGTGGAAAACAAATTCCTAAAGCAAGACCAGAACTGCTGTTATCTGGCTACATTTTTGTAGGCTGTAATTTATACCAAAGGTAGTGTTACTAAGTAAGGACTGTGTTCCAAATCTTTTGCATGTCACATTTTATTTTTTTTAATCTGTTAAATTCAGCAAATAAATAATAACTGTTCATTACAATTTATATGTCAAGTTTAATTTTGCTTGCTCCAGTAGGTGTGTTGTGTTAACTTCTTTTCACTTAGAAAATCAACAACACATGTAATTTGGCATGGGTTGCCCAAATCTTTACATAATCAAATACATTATGCTTTTAAAATTGTAATTATTTAAGAAATGTATAGTATTTTCACTGTCCACCAAAGTATATAATAATGCATATTGTATATCATAATAATGTATATTCAACAAATGCTGACAGCCCACGCATTTTGATGATTTTTTTAGGTACAATAACAAGAAGTGGTGACTTGCATGTCTGAAAAACAGAGTGGGGCGATTCTCAGGTGGAGATAAAGAGGTAATAAAAGGGTGATAAAGTGGAGATAATGCTAATATTTCTTCAGCTTTGGAAATCTTAGTGCATTGGCTCCGTAGAATAACATATAACTGGAGAAGGGATAGTCTGGATAAATCATCTCCACTTTTTCACCTTTTTATCACCTCTTGGTGAATCTTTCCTACTTTCAGCTTCATGCCTTGTACGTCATTGTATATTTATTATTAGGTTCAAATTTGTGATTTGTTTTAAAAACATATTGTGATAATTGTAATTCTACATGAATAATTGTTTAATCATTGTCTTAATTGTTTAACACTCCTGTGCATTTTGGTGTCTCTCTAGTATTGTTCACTGCAATTTGGAAATAGATGTTATTACCCTTTAGTGAGAAAGAAAATCTTGTTCTTCATCAGGCAGTTGATACATAGAAGGAAAGAAAGCTAAATGATCTAATTTCTAAATCAAACAGAATTTGAAAAGTATTCCTGGCAATGTTCACTGTCAAAAGTTTTTTCAAGTTTTCTTCCGGAAATGTTTGCATTAGGTAAAGCATATCAATGAGCTGGAGCTCATTCACTTGAGCTCCAAAAATGATTTACATATGGAAACAAGAGGATGGCTTGCTTATACAGCAAATTAGTACACATTTACAAAAGAATCTCAGTGTGTTTTTTTCCAGTGGACTATCGTCGTAAGGGTAATTTGACTAAATGTAAATATGAATGAAAATATTACTTATTGAATATGAAAAAATGGTAACTCTGTACTTTACTCATAAGGCACATGGAAATGACAATAATATGTAACATCAGACTACCATTAGGAATGCATGTTCAACTTCTACAGAGATTGATTAACTTGTTTATATATATATATGTATAGTAATAGTTTATGACTGATTCACAAGAACTAAATTAGAAACATGTACACCCACACAAACAATATATCTTTGATTTCAGAGAATTTTAGCTTTCATTTTTTATTTTATTACTAGCAATGTGGGACGGCGCTGCCCGTCAGGCTATATAGGGAATTAATGAACACACACGGATGCAAGACACGCACACACAGACGCACACACACGCAAATGCACACGCATGCACTGAGATGCTCAGTCATACACACATACATGCAATGCACAACATGCAGACACAGAGTGGGATACAGACACATAGTGAGGAACACACAGGCACACACACACAGAAGTGAGTCATAAGGGGGTGACTTATGTGTCATTGCAATGAGTTTGTTTTTGTACTTATGCCTCCACTGTGGCATTCATTCATATAGTTGAAATGCATGTGGTGATTGCACATACTATGGTGGAAGATGGATCATGCTGGCTTCCGGGGTGTGAATGAGTGTGAGTGGCATTCATTCATGTACTTGAAATGCATGTGGTAATTGCACATACTATGGTGGAATGTGGATCGTGATGGCTCCCGGGGTGTGAGTGAGTGTGATTAAGTGTGAGTGTGTGAGTATGAGTGAGAGTGTGTGTGAGTGAGAGTGTGAATGAGTGTGTGTGTGAGAGAGTGTGAATGAGTGTGTGAGAGTGTGAGATTGAGTGTGATTGTGTGTGTGACTGAGTGTGTGCGATTGAGTATGAGTGTGTGAGTGTGTGTGAGAGAGAGTGTGTGTGAGTGTGCGTGTGAGAGTATGTGTGAGTGTTTGTGTGAGTGTGTCTGATGTGTTTGTGTCTGTGGTGTAGGAGCGAGTGGCAGCCATTTTGTTTTTTCAGTCAGTTGGATAGTGGTGGGCGTGCTGGATAGTGGAGGAAGGCCAACTCCCTGCATGATTTAAATCACTCCCCCATTCAATCACCCAATATGAGCAGTAACTCCTCCTTACTTGCTGAGGTAACATAGCAATATAATACACGGTGGCTCTTCAGTTGAGGCAGTGTAGCAATATGCTGAGGGAACAAATGGAAAGTGGTGTTTGAGGCTTGCCCTCTGTAACATACAGCAAAGCATCTCTCTCGCTTTAAGGTGAAAGTGTGGGAATCAGGAAGTGGAGGAGTGACAGTTGAAAACAGACAGTTAGTGAGGTTGACTGAAGAGATGAAAAGAGTTAAATAAAAGAGTTGCTATTAAGTTTATCCCTGAGTTTGTATTTTATGGAAACATTACACCCTCGAGTGTGTGTGGACCGGGAGAAGTTATTGATATCCCCTACTTCAGGATCGAGTGGCAGCTATTTTTTTTTTTTTGTCAGGTGGATAGTGGTGGGTGGGCTGGAGGGGGCAGGCCAACTCCCTGTATGGTAAACATGCCCCCATTGAATCACCCAATGGGAGCAGTAATGTCCCCATTGAATCACCCAATGGGAGTTGTGACTACTAATGAGACATAAATTATGTAATGAGGCATTCTGTGTAATGTGTGTGTGTTTTCTGAGGAGACATAAATTATGTTCTGTGTGTGAGGAACCATAAATTATGCAATGAGGCTTATTCTTTTATATATATATATATATATATATATATATATATATATATATATATATATATATATATATATATATATATATATATATATTACACGATCATGTATTGGAAACACAGTATGGTTAGCTAACGTACTTGATGCACTGAGAAAATGAATGCAATTCTAAGGCAAATTAACCGAACCACAGTGGACAATTATGATTTACAATTAATTTAAATGCCTTTTAATGCTAAACTTGCCTTGCATTGCATTGCAGAAATCATTGCACTGAAGACGGTACAAGGTGTTAGGCTATATACAATATATAAAGATTTAGGGCTAGATTTAAAGGCTCCCATTAAACCAGCCGCTAAGTGAAAAAGGCACATCGCAAATAATAGGCAAACAGGCAAATAATACATAAGTTATGGCAGATTCAATAGGTACTCTACGAGAATAGCTATTGTGCGTAGGCACACACAAAATACATAACACAAAAGCCGTTGTTGCTCATGTTAATGCACAACGGGTGGCCAAATCACGCAATAACATCGCTCAAAATAACATGTAACATAACGGCTGCTGTTGTCTAGCAACCATGATTGATGCAAAACCAAATTCAAACACACAGCCAATCACAAATCCCCAATGTATCAAAAAACTTCAAATACACCTATATATACCCAAAAATAACCGTCACACACTGTCTGTTATAGAGTTCTTCAGAGCCAGATATCAGGACCCAGGAGCGGAGGATAGTGATTAGAGAGAGGGAGACAGGAGCACAAATTGGAGGTAGAGGAGTTTTGGAGTTTGGAGAGAGGAGCACTAAATATACACATATCAGACTTTTGCACATATTACATATACACATACAAACACAAACACATACAAATACATACACATAGTCCTTTTATTTTATAACAATACCTTACACATTTTACTTTTTATTTTGACAGTGTGAATCTGTGAGTGAAAGTGAAAGTGACAGAGACTGAGTGGATCGAGTGTTTCTGTGAGGGCCTGTGGGAGTGCCTGGGTGTGAGTGGGTGAATGATGGCTAGGAGAGGAGGACAGGAGAGAGGGATGGGGAGAGTAGTGGAGGAGGAGGAAGGCCAGGAGGGTATCCCTCAGCAGAGCAGGGGTGGGAGAGGGAGATCCGCAGGGTGGAGGGAGACCCGGCCCACAAGAATAGGCACACGCAGGACAGGGACAGAACCTGCAGTGGGACAAGGGGTAGTGGCTGGGGAGCACTCCACACAGTCAGGGTCAGACCAGGCAGGGCACTCTGTCTCTGAGTCATCCCATGCCGGAGGTGACGAGGGCAGGATCAGGGACCCCAAATACACAGAGGAGGAGAACACGGCTCTCGTGGAAGCTGTCCTGGAGAGGCAGAGTGTTCTCCACTCGACGGCGAAGGTCCCTGTCCTGTCAGCGAGGAGGAAGGCAGCCTGGAACCAGATATGCAGCCAGGTCAACGCGGTGGCTCCATGCAGGCGGGACGTGGAGTCCATCAAAAAGAGATGGGGTGACTGCCGGAGGGTGGTCAAAAACAAGATGACCGAGCTCGCCAAGCACGCCCGAGGCACTGGAGGTGGACCAGCCTTCCCTATCGCCTTCTGCGGCTGGGAGGAGATGGTGCGGCAGACCATGTCCCCGACCCTGATTGAGGGGGTCGTTGGAGGAACGGACACTGGGGATGAGAGGAGCCTCCACACTACCGGTAAGTGCAACACTACAGAACAACACACTACAGCAACCAACACCAGCTGCACACACAGTCACACCTCAACACTTGTCCATCACTCAGCCATACAACTGCACCAGCACAGCACCCTGAGGGTTAAAAAAAGGACACAACACCAGGACAAATGGCAAGGTCTACCTTGTGACAAACCTGTCAAAGTCCTACTTCAACCCTCCTGTCGCTGTGCTCATCACACACAATACACAAACAGTTATGTTCAAAATGTCGTCTGTTAAATATCATCACTGTTCACACACAGTGTTACCCATGTCCCCACAGGGAAGTCAGCACCTAACCCCTTGAGTGCTAGAGGGATCATCAATGCATCGATCAACAATGCATTGGCAACCCCTATGGTAATCAAGGGGTTAACCAGACAACAAACAAGTCAATAGGCCAACAATCACATGCTACACAGGGGACATTCACTAAGCGGTGACAAAGAGATGGTGGACACATCAAAGTAACCCTCACACACCCTCACTTCACCAATACCAGTGTTAGTGCATGGAGAATATGCAAAAACAAGAATCAAGTTTACAAGGTCCCATTGTACAGACTCCATGGAAAACACTGGAAATGGGGAAAGGAGATCACTGGAGAAGTCACCATCATGTTCACTTCATCAGTTCAACATCACCGCTTACTGAATCACAAAAAGGGGGCATCAGGTCACACATCACAGTGTCCCAGAGAATAAATGCTTGTATGTGCAACACACAGGCTGAAAATTATTCCACAGAATTCAAGCTGGAAAAAGTAGGCATTGGTGTTGTGGCTGCAATCATCTACTCTGACTTGAAATTACATATCCCATATCTGATTCCCACATGGATCCACAGGGGTGCTGATGCCATGGATGGATGGTACATCAGCCGCTCTTTGCAGGATACACATGGGAAACAAATAGCAAACATTGTACCTTGGTCACCAACAGGCCATGACTGATGGATATCTAGGATTGAGTATGGTTGCCTCACACAGAAGGATGGATGGGCTCACACACAGAGTAAATCAGGCCTCAATCAAAGATATCCCTCACTACTGGCTGGATTGTTGCCCTTAGGATTCAAATGTTACTAAATATGTTCCAACACGATGTGAACACAGAGATCAGTTCACTGGATGTGATTGCCTTACTGGCCAGATATGTGCACCCATCACAAATCAACCTACATTGCTACCATCCAAATACACATACATAGTATATCACACTCTACGTAGATGGGATATACGAGGTATGTTCATATCCATCATATCAATCCAATGTATTGTTAGTAGTGTTGAGCGAGCATGCTCGGCCGATGCTCGGATCGGCTCGAGCATCGCTCTGCTCGGCACATGGCGGTACTCGTACGAGTACCGCATGTGCTCGCCCGCCATGTTCGGGTCTCCTCCCCGCATGTTTTGCGGCTGCTGCGCAGCCAATAAACGTGCAGGGAGGCTCTGACATCGGTGTAATGCCAGCAGCCATGTTGGCTGCTGGCATTACACTGATTGGCTGGCCAGAACCCGTGGTCAGGTGCTGTATAGCACCTGACCATCGAGTTCGGCTCAGTCTGAGCCAGGGAGAGCTGAGGATAGGAAGGGAAAGGCAGTGTAGGGAGGAAAAAAACAAAAATTGTGAAAAAAAAAGAACCAAAAGTCCTTTTTAGGACTACTGTGTGTGGGGGCAGCAGGTTATTTGGTGTGGGGGGAAAAAAACAAAAAAAAAAAAAAAAAAATATTCTGTTTAGTGTGAAAAGTTGCAGATTAGAGCACATTCTGTTTAGTGTGCACAGTTGCAGATTAGAGCACATTCTGTTTAGTGTGCAAAGTTGCAGATTAGAGCACATTCTGTTTAGTGTGCAAAGTTGCAGATTAGAGCACATTCTGTTTAGTGTGCAAAGTTGCAGATTAGAGCACATTCTGTTAAGTCTTCAAACTAAAATATCAAAGTCACGTATTCCATTCAGTGTGCGTCGCCGCAGTTTAGCAGCACATTCTGAGTACTGTGCAGAGTTGCAGAATAGGAAGAAATACTGTTAAGTCTTCAAACTAAAATATCAAAGTCACATATTCCATTCAGTGTGCTTCGCCGCAGTTTAGCAGCCTATTCTGTGTACTGTGCAGAGTTGCAGAATAGGAAGAAATACTGTTAAGTCTTCAAACTAAAATATCAAAGTCACATATTCCATTCAGTGTGCTTCGCCGCAGTTTAGCAGCCTATTCTGTGTACTGTGAAGAGTTGCAGAATAGGAAGAAATACTGTTAAGTCTTCAAACTAAAATATCAAAGTCACATATTCCATTCAGTGTGCTTCGCCGCAGTTTAGCAGCCTATTCTGTGTACTGTGCAGAATTGCAGAATAGGAAGAAATACTGTTAAGTCTTCAAACTAAAATATCAAAGTCACATATTCCATTCAGTGTGCTTCGCCGCAGTTTAGCAGCCTATTCTGTGTACTGTGCAGAGTTGCAGAATAGGAAGAAATACTGTTAAGTCTTCAAACTAAAATATCAAAGTCACATATTCCATTCAGTGTGTTTCACCGCAGTTTAGCAGCCTTTTCTGTGTACTCTGCAGAGTTGCAGAATAATAAGAAATACTGTTAAGTTTTCAAACTCAAATATTAAAGTCACATATTCCATTCAGTGTGTTTCACCGCCGTTTAACAGCCTATTCTGTGTACTCTGTACAGTTGCAGAATAATAAGAAATACTGTTAAGTTTTCAAACTCAAATATTAAAGTCACATATTCCATTCAGTGTGTTTCACCGCCGTTTAACAGCCTATTCTGTGTACTCTGTACAGTTGCAGAATAATAAGAAATACTGTTAAGTTTTCAAACTCAAATATTAAAGTCACATATTCCATTCAGTGTGTTTCACCGCCGTTTAACAGCCTATTCTGTGTACTCTGTACAGTTGCAGAATAATAAGAAATACTGTTAAGTTTTCAAACTCAAATATTAAAGTCACATATTCCATTCAGTGTGTTTCACCGCCGTTTAACAGCCTATTCTGTGTACTCTGTACAGTTGCAGAATAATAAGAAATACTGTTAAGTTTTCAAACTCAAATATTAAAGTCACATATTCCATTCAGTGTGTTTCACCGCCGTTTAGCAGCCTATTCTGTGTACTCTGTACAGTTGCAGAATAATAAGAAATACTGTTAAGTTTTCAAACTCAAATATTAAAGTCACATATTCCATTCAGTGTGTTTCACCGCCGTTTAGCAGCCTATTCTGTGTACTCTGTACAGTTGCAGAATAATAAGAAATACTGTTAAGTTTTCAAACTCAAATATTAAAGTCACATATTCCATTCAGTGTGTTTCACCGCCGTTTAGCAGCCTATTCTGTGTACTCTGTACAGTTGCAGAATAATAAGAAATACTGTTAAGTTTTCAAACTCAAATATTAAAGTCACATATTCCATTCAGTGTGTTTCACCGCCGTTTAACAGCCTATTCTGTGTACTCTGTACAGTTGGAGAATAATAAGAAATACTGTTAAGTTTTCAAACTCAAATATTAAAGTCACATATTCCATTCAGTGTGTTTCACCGCCGTTTAGCAGCCTATTCTGTGTACTCTGTACAGTTGCAGAATAATAAGAAATACTGTTAAGTTTTCAAACTCAAATATTAAAGTCACATATTCCATTCAGTGTGTTTCACCGCCGTTTAGCAGCCTATTCTGTGTACTCTGTACAGTTGCAGAATAATAAGAAATACTGTTAAGTTTTCAAACTCAAATATTAAAGTCACATACTCCATTCAGTGTGTTTCACCGCCGTTTAGCAGCCTATTCTGTGTACTCTGTACAGTTGCAGAATAATAAGAAATACTGTTAAGTTTTCAAACTCAAATATTAAAGTCACATATTCCATTCAGTGTGTTTCACCGCCGTTTAGCAGCCTATTCTGTGTACTCTGTACAGTTGCAGAATAATAAGAAATACTGTTAAGTTTTCAAACTCAAATATTAAAGTCACATATTCTGTGTAAGATGATGAAGGCGGGTAAAAAGGGACGGGGAAGTGGACGTGATCCTGAAAGTTCAGGGCGCGGGTCAGGACGCGGAGAAACTGTGCCTGGTGCCAGAGCACAAGAAAGAAAGACATCCACCATACCTAGCTTCATGTCTGATTTCACAGGGCGTCGCAGGACATCACTCTCGAGGTCCGACCAGTGCGAACAGGTGGTCGGTTGGATGACAGCTGATACTGCTTCCAGTCGGTTAAGCACCACCCTGTCTTCCACCAAGTCCACTCTCAGTAGCCAAGAGTCTGGTCAACATAATCCTCACTCTGATCATCCTTCCTCCCACCATACACGGTCTGGTCAAAGAAGTGATCCCACACTGGGATATAGTGATGAGCTCGTCTCATCACCAATCCTTCATTTGACCCTCTCTCCAAGCACGCTTGCAGAGGAACATGACATCTTGTGCCCTGATTCACAACCTCTAGAGGCTACCCAATCACAAGAAGATGACAGATGTGAACGGCATTTAAGGTCAAAGGAAGTAGTGGATGATGATGATGATGATGAGACACAGTTGCCATTAAATCAACCACTATTTCCGTCTCAAGACCTTGTTGAGGAGAATGTTATACAGTTGTCAATGACTGAGTATGTGGTGGGATCAAGACTTGAGGAGGATGATCAGAGTGAGGAAGTGAAGGAGGACTTGGTGGACGATGAGGTGACTGACCCCACCTGGGAAGGTGTAGAGCCGAGCGATGACAGCAGTCCTGAGGGTGAGCCATCTGCAGCACCGCAACAGGCTGGAAGAGGCAGTGGTGTGGCTACAGAAAGAAGGCGGACCGCACCAAACCGGCCCGCAAATGTTCCACGGAGCACCCCCTTGCGTAAATCTACCTTGCCAAAGGGTAGGTGTTCCGCGGTATGGCGTTTTTTTAAGGAAAGTGCGGACGACAAAAGAATTGTAGTTTGCAACCTGTGCCACACCAGAATGAGCCGAGGCATGAACACTAGAAACCTCACCACCACCAGCATGATCCGACACATGGCATCCAAGCACCGTAGTAAGTGGGAGGAACGCCTGGATCGCCCACCTGTGTCTGCAGGCCACACCACTGCCTCCTCTTCCCCTGTTTTCGGTGCCGGCCAATCGCCTGTCGAAGGCGCAGGCCCGCATACCTCCCGCTCTGCACCTGTAGCATCTGAAGCACCATCAGCGACCACATCCACTTCCCTGTCCCAGCACAGCGTCCAAATGTCGTTACCCCAGGCATTTGAGCGCAAGAGAAAGTACCCAGCCACCCACCCACAGGCCATAGCACTAACCTCACACCTTTCAAAATTACTGGCCATCGAAATGCTGCCATTTAGGCTTGTGGACACTGAGTCCTTCCGCAGCCTGATGGCAGCAGCTGTCCCTCGGTACGCGGTCCCCAGCCGCCACTACTTTTCCCGGTGTGCCATCCCCGCATTACACCACCATGTGTCCCGTAACATCACCCGTGCCCTGACCAACGCAGTTACTGGGAAGGTCCACTTAACGACTGACACATGGACAAGTGCTTGTGGCCAGGGACGCTACATTTCCCTGACGGCACACTGGGTGAATGTCGTGGAGGCTGGGAGCGACTCGGACCCTGGGATGGCACGGGTGCTACCCACGCCGAGGATTGCGGGCCCTACCTCCATCAGGGTTTCCACCAGCACCTACGTTATTGGCTCCTCCTCCTCCGTTTCCACCTCCGAATTCTCTACACACACCGCCACTCCCCCATCAGCCAGTAGCTGGAAGCAGTGTAGCACTGCAGTGGGGAAGCGTCAACAGGCCGTGCTGAAGCTGATCTGCCTTGGGGACAAACAGCACACGGCCTCAGAGCTGTTGCAGGGGATTAGTCACCAGACCGAGCAGTGGCTCTCGCCACTCAACCTGCAAGCAGGCATGGTTGTGTGTGATAATGGGCGTAACTTGGTGGCGGCTTTGGAGCTCGGCAAGCTCACACACGTACCATGCCTAGCGCATGTATTTAATTTAGTGGTGCAGCGATTTCTAAAAACCTACCCCAATGTGCATGATCTCTTGACCAAGGTGCGCCGCGTGTGTGCACATTTCCGTAAGTCATCAACAGCTTCAGCCGGCCTGTTGAAGCTGCAGCAGCGCTTACAATTGCCAGCTCACCGGCTGCTGTGTGACGTGAGCACGCGCTGGAACTCCACCTTCCACATGTTGGCCCGGCTTTGTGAGCAGCAGAGGGCAGTAGTGGAGTACCAGCTGTTACACGGTCGTCGCCTCTCCGTTCAACTTCCTGTAATCAGAAGTGAGGAGTGGGAATGGATGTCAGACCTCTGCGAGGTTTTACGCAATTTTGAGGAATCGACACAGATAGTGAGCGGCGATAACGCTATTATCAGTGTAACCATCCCACTTCTGTGTCTACTGAAACGCTCGCTGCTCACAATTAAAACCGACGCTTTGCATGTGGAAGAGGTGGAAATGGGGGAGGAAGAGCTTACACAAGGTGATAGCCAGAGCACCCTCACTTCGTCTTCTCAGCGACAATTGGAGGAGGCGGAGGAGGAGGAGGAGGAGGAAGACACGGTTGCCTCCGCTACAGAGGGTAGCCATGGAACTTTAGTTCCATCTCTTCAGCGTGGGTGGGCAGAAGAGGAGGAAGAGGATGAGGATATTGAGAGTCAACCTCCTGGTGAGGACAGCAAAATCTTGACTGTTGGTACTCTGGCACACATGGCTGACTTTATGTTAGGCTGCCTTTCCCGTGACCCACACGTTGTACGCATTTTAGACAACACGGATTACTGGGTGTTCACCCTTCTGGACCCCCGCTACAAAGAGAATTTCTCATCTCTCATTCCTCCGGTGGAGAGGACAAGCAAAATGTTGCAATACCAGAAGGTTCTTGTTGAAAAATTGCTCCAAAATTTTCCATCTGACAACGCTGGCGGCAGAGTACGTGCTACCTTGGCCAACCGAGAAGGGGAGAAAAGGGGAGCACACAGCAGTTCCGAGAAAGGCAGGGCAACACTCTCCAAGGCGTGGGACACCTTCATGACACCCCGCCAGCACCCTCACCCTGATGCGCAGCCTAGTGTCACAAGGAGGGAAAAGTTTTGGAAGATGGTGAAGGAGTACGTAGCAGACCGTGTCAGCGTCCTCAATGATCCCTCTGTGCCTTACAACTACTGGGTGTCCAAGCTGGACACGTGGTATGAACTGGCACTCTACGCCTTGGAGGTGCTGGCCTGCCCTGCCGCCAGCGTTCTGTCTGAGCGGGTATTTAGTGCTGCTGGTGGCATCATAACAGATAAGCGTATCCGCCTTTCCACCGACAATGCTGATAGGTTGACACTTATAAAAATGAACAAGGCCTGGATTTCCCCTGACTTCTCCACTCCACTGGAGGAAAGCCCCGGGGGAACATAAAGTGACTTTATATATGTTATTTACAATGATGGGAATACTCTGTATTCCCATTCACCCCTTCCACCCAAAAAACGGGTATATGGTTGACTCTTAATCTTCTCATCCTCCTCCTCCTCTTCCATATGCCCTGGGATATAATTTTTATATAGGGCCAGCTCCCCAGCGTGCCCTGGGATATAATTTTTATATAGGGCCAGCTCACCAGCGGGCCCTGTGATATAATTTTTATATAGGGCCAGCTCACCAGCGGGCCCTGTTTGACAATTTTTATATAGGTCAGCTCACCAGCGGGCCTTCTCATATAATGTTTTATTGGGTCAGCTCTCTAGCGGGCCCTCTCATATAATGTTTTATAGCGTCAGCTCACTAGCGGGCCTTCGCATATAATGTTTAGGATGGTCAGCTCTGCAGCAGACCCTCACCCATAATGTTTTAGATGGTCAGCTCAGCGCACGTTTCCATCTTAATCATGGCCTCAGTTCTGAAAATCAAGGAAATTTTTGGGAGAATTTGCCTCTGCGCACGTTTCCCTCTTAATCATGGCCTCAGTTCTGAAAATCAAGGAAATTTTTGGGAGAATTTGCCTCTGCGCACGTTTCCCTCTTAATCATGGCCTCAGTTCTGAAAATCAAGGAAATTTTTGGGATAATTTGCCTCTGCGCACGTTTCCCTCTTAATCATGGCCTCAGTTCTGAAAATCAAGGAAATTTTTTGGAGAATTTGCAGATGATATACAAGTAAATATACAGCAAATATTGTTTGGTAACAATTTTTCGCCTAAAGTCGTTTTTATTTTCCTTTTTGTGTGTTTTATGGTCAGTCTGTAAAAATGGCGTACTACGGGCGAAAGATCGTTCCCAGCAGCGATGTTGGAGTCCAAGGTGCATCCAGACATCCTCCCTATGCTGTCCCTGAACCATTTCTGTAGTGTTTCCATCTTTTTCTGCCCTTTTCCTATGGACCAGGCACCCTCCCCTCATCAGAGCAGGGGGTGCCTGGTGTAATGCTCGAGTCCTCCCATTGACTTCAATGGGGCTCGGGTGCTCGGCCGAGCACTCGAGCCTCAGGGGGTGCTCGGTCAGAGCACCCGAACATCCGAGCATTGGGGTGCTCGCTCATCACTAATTGTTAGGACTAACAGTGAAGAACATCTGTTTTTACAATATCTACAATCTGACATCAAGGTGGACTTAACCTTTGCCATCCGCCTGGAGGGATAGCCATCCCTACAAGTTGTGAAGACAAATATATGTTGTTGGATTCCCCCCCCCCCCCCGAGTTAAACAACGGTATTCCTACTAATGAAAGGTGTGTTGATTCAAAAGATATCACAGCTCAGACATGGATATATCAGGGGCAATATCCCAGTGGCCCGATATTGTACAGTGGTGCTGTTACTATACAATCATATGGACAGCTCTGGTACAGGGACCAGATATCTACATGGGAGGGTGTTGCAACAGCCCCACTGTACTATTTCGGGCCACTGTGATATTGCACCTCAAAATGAAACCTTCACCCGTAATAACTCAAACAACACCTTTCAGCAGTGGGAGTACCTTTGTTTACCCAGGGGGATTAACCCAAACACATATATATTTTGTCACCACATATCAGAGTATAACTGTCTCCACAAATGTATGGCTAAGGTCACTAATCACAACATCTTATTTCTCCACACAGCTTACGGCCCTCAAGGCCAGCGGGAGACAGTGGAAGAAGGAATGTCACCCCCCCAGTGAGGAGTACACAGAGGAGGGGACCAGCCGGTAGTCACCGTACCCACCATCACCATCCCCTCCAACACAGGCTGCACTAACACCTACTGCACTCTTACAAGCTGGACCACCACAGGCTGCACCCTTACAAGCTGGACCACCACAGGCTGCACCCCTTCAAACTGCACCTCCCCAGTACAGTGGCTGGATGCCACAGGAGGAGAGGTGTACCTATCCAGCCACCTCCACCAGCTACTACCCTCCATCAGCAGCACCACCACCGCCAGGGAGGCAATGGCTGCCAGGGACTGTGGCCACCACCCAATATGGGCCATATGCCTCCCATATCAACCCACCCTCCTGGATGGCTCCACAGCATGCCCCAAGGTATGATCCCAGGTGGGGTCCCAGAACCTACCAATGGCCACCATGGCCAGCAGCAGCAGATGAAACAGCACCCTCAGCAGCATCATATGAAACAGCACCCTCGGCAGCAGCAGAGGAAACCGCACCCTCGGCAGCAGAAGAATCAGCACCCTTGGCAGCAGAAGAATTAGCACACTCAGAAGCAGAGGAAACAGCAGCACCAGTGACGCCGGGCACATCCACCTCAAGCACTGCACACCTCACAGGGATGGAGGCGGAGTGTATGGCCCTTCAGAGGAGACTACTCCGGTCGAGCAGGAGTACTGACAGCAACATCAGAAGGAGCAGGAGGCAATCCAGGAGGAACATTGCCCACTTGGAGACCAGGATCAAAGTCCTGGAGTCAGAGGTGGCCAGGGGGAACACACTACTCCACCAGCTCAGGACTGTTCTCATGTACATGTTAACACAGGTCCTTGTGGAGTTGATGGAGATAAACTACAGGGAGAACCTGAGGATGGAGATGGAGAACTTGCATTCCACCGAGGGGTCTACTGCAACCACCCCCCCTCCAGTGTTACCCCTGAAGCCACACCTAGGGGGCAGAGGGTTACCAGGAGTTCAACAAGGCCCCCCACCCAAAAAGGAAACAATAAAAGGCCCAACCTGTGAACTTTCCCCTCAATAAAAAAAAAAATCTTTTTTGGATTCCTGTCTGATCTGTTGTGTCTTCAGTTATGGTTTGGGTGGCAGGGTTGTCTCCAATGCATTGCCATACAATGCAGTGAACACAACCTCTGCCTGGTGAAATTTTTGTGGGATGCTACAACATGGGTTCACACACACACGCACACACACACACACCGTTGTACAAATGCAACTTGAAATACATCCCTGTAGCCATATTACACCACTGTGTTATATGGTGATGTTGTGTGTTGAATTTGGACAACAAAACATACCCCTTAGCACAACAAATAGTACAACATTGAACATTGATCTACATCATATGTTGTGTTTAACACTTTGAGTGCCATAGGGGTAGGCAACTCATTGCAAATAAATGTGTTGGGGACCACTCTTGACTCAGTGGGTTAATGGGATAACCAAACAAAAAGCTATGTGACTTAGCGGGGACATAACAAGCAGGACAGATAAATGGGACATGTATCAATATCGTTTGGGATTCAAACACTCATTGTGCAACTGACTTACTGGGGAAGCCAATGTTTTTAACCGAGGATTTCAATGTGTAGCACAAACATTGATATCCTGGGGTGAGCATTGGGGTTTCCAGTAAGTTAAGTTGCTGTTTCCCTAAGGGTGTAACAGACTTCACCAGTGATAACACATGTCCACTTAGACTGGTTGTTCGTTGATGTAGCCCATGTACTGAGATATGTCAAAGTGGAGCAAAATCTCAGAACATTGATTATACTGAGTAATACAGATACTGTGGACAGCAATTCACTGTGGAAGTATGTCCCCTGTATCACCTCTTTATCACTCCCACAACACATTAGTGTATCACTGCCACCATCATCTGTTTGCATGGATACATCACAGAGTCCACTCAGTGGCAAACAAGTGGTGGACTCCTGTGATGTGGGTGATGCCTTTCCATGTATGGGGGATACTCTGTCCTGGGTGTGGTTACGCATTGACAAATGTGTTCTCAAATATATCCTCATACAGACACAGATAGAATGGTGATGGTTCATTTTTATTGTGTCTCAAAGTACATTAGAAAGTATATGTGTTTTCTGTGTGTATTGCCTGTATGCATTGAACACTTGTATGAGAACACTAAATGTACTTTGAAACTAAATCATACTACTTCAGTAACACTGCTGCCCTGCTCATGTGTTGTCCACAAGGTTTGACAACTCTGTAGCTGAGCATCCTCACTGTACAGGTTATAACACTTGAGAATTTGGGTTTTCTGTGTCTATATGAGAATGTTCCAGTAGAGGTTTGTGTGAACCTCAGGTCAAACATTGCATCACCAACAACATCACTATAAACAGCAAGGGGTGATCTTCATGAAGGTGTTATCAAGACATCAATCCAGTCACATGGAAGATCTTCAGTTCAAGGATGGATCATGTAACGGATGCCTGTGGGACAAGAGAACAGGATTTGGAGCAGTAGACCTGAACTGATCATCAAGCAACAACAATTTAGTCTTTCTAATCCCCTCAATTTTCTTAATTACAGGTGAGTACACAAACCATTGCTTGACAATATGTTGTGTACTCATCTGTAACCAATTCTGTGGAGAACTAAGGACGTGCACCAGCCCTATGGATATGTTCCCCTGACATGTATACACACATTAACAAGTGTTCTGAGAGCTCCATGGAAGTAATGACATTGTGCTGCCACTGTGAAAGTGACAGTGGCAGCCCAATGTCATTTGTTCCATGGACCTATTAGGACATATTTGTTGATGTGTGTATTCATGTCGGGGGCACATATGTCTGCACACTCACAGGTCAGCATGGAGTCCCTGGTAATCTGATCTACGTTTCATGACATCTACGTTGTGTGACAATACCACTGTACATCCACCCCTCTCTGCTGCTCTTCTCAGCTCTAGTACAGTACAGGTCCCATATTGAGTCCAATGTCCCTTTAACCCCTGATGTGCCGGAGTATTAGCCAATGCATTGCATTGGATAATACTCTTTCGCTACTGGACTAGCATGGTTGCTCAGGCTACGATCATGGCATATCCAGTTAGTTGCTGTCAGTCAAGCCCTGTAAGGTGATGAACATGGGTAATATGTTGTACCTTGTTTCTCCTGGGGGTGTGCATGATATCCTTGGGGTCTGTATTTCAACATGGAGAGGGGAATGGAGGATGGTTTTTGAATCCCCACACACAATATGCCACGTCCATGGTATGGTTGATGTTTGGGCCATGCTGCTGTCAGTGCAGTGCTGTGTCAATGTTCCTGTGGGGTGAGACAGAACATAATGTGCAATGTGATTAGTGTCACAGGACTGATGGGGGACTTGCATGGATTGTTTGCATGCATGTGTTATACTCACAGGTGAAGTGTTCTGTGATGAGCCTGTCTCTGATCTGTGCCCCTCTCAAGGTCTCCTCCACATGCCCAATGTCCATGGCCACTTCATGTATGGGGGGGTCCTGGATGTGATCCAGCAGCCTGGTGTCCACTGCGATGTTGTGCAGTATTGCGCATGCCACAATTATGTCTCACACCTTAGCAGGTGCATACTACAGTGCTCCCTCAGAGTGGTCCAGACATCTGAATCTTGACTGGAGGAGCCCAAAGGTCCGCTCAATAGCATTCTTCGTTCTGGCATGAGCCTGGTTGTACCTTTCCTGGGCATGTGTTTGGGGATTGGCCACAGGGGTCAGTAGCCAGGACTTGCATCCATATCCAGCATCACCTGTGTAATGTGAGTGACATGGTGTGAATGATATTTTGTGTGGTGGACGTACTAGCTGTGGGTCAGGTGCATGCTGAGAAGCGTTGTGTGTACGCCTGTGTTTGTGGTGTGATTTTGTATTGTTAACTCACCCAAAAGCCATCCCCCTGTAAAGGTTCCATTCTCAAAATCTCTGTGGACTGAGGAGTTTTGGAGAATGTATGCATCATGTGAGCTGCCAGGATATTTTGCACAGACATTCATTATCCTCATGTTGCTGTCACACACCATCTGCACGTTGATGGAGTGGAAGTTCTTCCTGTTGATGAACAGCTGTGCGTCACGTGCTGGGGCATTAATACGGACATGGGTGCTACAGATTGCACCCATGACCCTGGGCATGCCTCCCCTTGCGTAAAAGGCCTGAGTGACGTGTATCCAGTCCATGTCGGTGGTGGGAAAATGTATATAGGTACTGGCCTTGCTTTTGAGGGCTGGCAGGACCTGGGCCAGCACCCTGGAGAATGTGGCCTGTGACATTCCAGATGCGTAACCCTCAGTGGACTGGAAGGCCCCACTTGCCATGAAGTGTATGGCACACAGTAGTTTCTGCAGGCCAGTTAGGGCATGGTTGTGAATGTAGATGGGATCCACCTGATCTTTGATGACCTCATACAAGGCAATGATGCTGTCAGGCCTCAACCTGTAGCGATCAATGACCTCATCATCAGTCATTCCAAAGAGGGTGACCCTTGGGCGGTATACCCTGGTCCTTGGTGG
The DNA here is from genome assembly GCA_037306005.1 of Rhinophrynus dorsalis. Taxonomy (NCBI): domain Eukaryota; kingdom Metazoa; phylum Chordata; class Amphibia; order Anura; family Rhinophrynidae; genus Rhinophrynus; species Rhinophrynus dorsalis. The sequence continues at coordinate 449,201,846 of CM074719.1, read as the reverse complement.
TCGTTTATACATCCTCTGCTGCTGTGGAGCATCCTGTTGCTGCAGCTGTGCATCTGTAGGCAGGTGTTGCCCTCCAGGTGGGGATGGACTCCTGTGTGGCTTCTTGCAACAGGTGAAGGCTGTTGATCAGGCATGCCTGGAGGTTGCTGATGTTCCCTAGCTCTCTCCCTTGCACGCCTTCTCCGCAGTCTTCGCAACAATATGTAACCCAACTTACTGTTTGCGCTCTCTTTTTCTCTCTCTCTCCCTCCCTGAGTGGAAAACAAGCCACAAGTGAGTATGTTGAGTTGTCCCTTTAAGTACTTGATAGGGTGTTGTGTAGGTGTGGTGATGAGGTGAGTGCTGACCAATGGAGAGTTGTTTGTGTCCAGGTAAGTGTTTGCAGGTGTCTGTGTGTTATAAGATGTGGTGTGTTTTGCTTGTTATGTGTCTGCCATTTGCGGGTGTGCAGTTGTGGGGTGCAGGTGGCGTGTTGATGTTGCACAGGTGAGCTTATATTTGCAGGTGTCCGCTTTGTGTGATAACCCCCATTATTCCGTGTCATGTTGTGTTGTTTTTTTGGGTGTCGATGTCCCTGTGGTGTTGCTTGTTGTTGTGTGTGGAGTGATTTGTGTTGTGTGTTCATGTTTTTGTGTTGTTTTGGCTTCGCACGGGTTAATTTTTCCATTTACATGCTTGTGCGGTAAGCATTTTGTATTTTTGTCACGGTTTGTTATGACTCTCAGATACAGAGAATAGGTAGAAACATAACTTTATTGAAACGTTAAGGAGAACCCTATTGGGTTGAAAGCAAATACAAGATATATTTTATTAGCAGTTACATAGGCACATAAAATGATACATTGGATGGATACAGACTCTACCGGCCCTGCCAATACCGGGTAAGGCAACCTTAGATGGCACGAGATGGTACAGGTTCTACCGGCCTTACCAATATACCGGGCAGTGCAGCCTGGAAACTCATGCAAGGAATAATGAAGGCTCTACCGGCCGTGCCAATATACTGGGCACGACAGCCACGTCACGGGAACTGTAGGTAAGAGGCTCTACCAGCCTTGCCAATACCGGGCAAGGCAACCCTTAAAGGAATAGTCACGACCAGGTTCTACCGGCCTTACCATTACCGGGCAAGGCAGCCCACTGCAGATAGTGAGGGCAGTGAGGTGGCCGAGGTGACAAGCTAGATGGTTGAGACCAGTCACAGAGATGACAAACTAGGCCACAGGATAACAGGTAGCAATAGACTGCCACTCACTAAGGACAGAGCAATAACAAGCAGTGACCACAGTCTCACTCGTGTAATCAGGAAGTGCAATAATACCAGTAATGCGAGGAGCAAACCAGTACCCATGTACTGGGAGAAACCTTCAATATGTCAGGCTGTTAGGACAGGACAGCCTCCTTCAATGGGGCAAACCAGCCCCAAGTACTGGAGTAATTGAACACCACCAGTGCTATAGCAACCGGTTGTCGTGGAGTGAACCAGTACAGCGTAATTGAGAAACCAGATTCTACCGGTGCCACAGCAACCGGTTAAGTGGAGCAAACCAGTACCCGCGTACTGGAGAAACCCAGGACTTCTTCCGGTGGAACAGCAGCCGGTAACGTAGAGCCAACCAGTACCCGCGTACCGGATAACCCAAGGCTCATATAGTGCAATAGCAGCTAGTCTCAATGGAGCGAACCAGTACCAGCGTACTGGGGGGACCAAGACTAATCGGTGGCTTGCATCCAGTACAATGGAGCACACCAGTACCCGCGTACTGGGGTAACCTATGAGTCTTCTGGTGCAACAGCAGCCGGTTACCATGGAGCCAACCAGTACCCGTGTACCGGATAAGCCGAGGCTCACATAGTGCAATAGCAACTTGACTCACTGGAGCGAACCAGTACCTGCATACTGGGGAGACCCATGAGGAAGTCAAAATGTCGTCCTGACCACCGGGAACGGCAGGCACCAGGTAGTAGATGGTAGAGGAACCCCACTGGAGAAGAGGATCAAACTGCAGACGTAAGACCGGATCTGGAACGGTAGCAGGAACAACTACAGGAACAGCAACTCCGACCGGATCAGGAACAGAAGCAGGAACCAGACGACTGGTAGGCAGGAACTTGGATACCACTGACAATCAGGAACAGCGACAAGGCCCAGGAAGCATTGGAGCACCATGCAGGAACAACAGCATAGAGACAAATACGAAAGGGCAACGAAAGGGTGCCCAAGCTCAGTTTAAATAGGCAGTCTAAGGCGGTTATAAGGGAAGCAGCCAATGGAGAGCCCCCTGCAGGTAACTGACATGATAATGCAGCAATCACGGGCACTGTGATAATTTTCCTATGTAACGGGTGTTTTGTTTTGCCCGTTAAGTGTCTAACGTCTAAGAAAAGTGGGTCTTAACTTTTTGCCGTTAGGTGTGTCTTTTTTCAGCCATTACCAGTACTGCAAGCCTTTGAATGGCTCTGGGGTATGTTGTTCCATGCATCTGAATGCACGTAAGTGTATCTGCCATAAGGATTCTGAAACTGCCGTTAGCTGTTCTTTTGACGGATCTTTGAATTGCTTCATGAAACTTAACGTACCCGTTAGTGATTTTTTTTTACTAACGGCTGCCTTTAAATCGAGCCCTTAATTTCTGAATATTCAGTTTTGATTGATGCATCTGGTTGTAAACAATTACATGACAGGAGGGGATGCCAGTTAATTATGAAAAAGTTATTGATTTGAGTTTTTTCAAGGAGTTAGAGGTTGCCTGAGCAAGTCCTGCAAGGAAAGTGGGGATTTAGTAAACAAAATATAGAACTGATTAATGTAGTAAGTACCATGTATGGGACCAAGTCCACTACAAATCTCCAATGAATGTTAAAAATAGGCAATATTAATGTTTTTTTATCAGTCTTCAGGGAATTAGGGGCACCATCACCAGGTATACCGCTCTAGTTCTGCTGATGCAAGCTTTGCTGTATATAGGTAGAGTGTCAGTTGGTCTATGGGGATATGGCAAGGCTCTGAGGAAGAAGTGATCATCATTAAGGGCTAAAAAGACAATACTGTACTTTTAGGATTAATAGAAAAATAGCTGTTTCACAAGGTGTGTGTGTGTATTGATAGGGATTAGAGAAATTATTTTGATGCTGTAAAGGGACAAGATTATTTTTCAGGGAACAAAAGTACAGTAATGCTCTTAGATTTAGTTAACCCATTGTATGCTGGAGAGATTTCTAGTATTCCAAAGATTAACATATCACAGCAAGAAAAGTTAGCTTTTGCGTTACAGTGTTAGCTTTGATTATTGCATTTTGTTTGTGTGTATTTTTGATTTGTTCTGAAATAAATTTGACCTTGAGTTACTATTTTTTCCATATTTTTTAAGTAATATTTTCATTCATATTGTTACTCTGACTTGGCACCTCGCTCTGTGTATCTGTCACGGTTTCACAAGAAACGTTCAAGAGTCCGTACAGTATAGTTAAATGCAATTTATTAACAACAAGAAAGATAGCACCCAATTGAATTATAGCAGGAACAAGCAGGGGGTCACAAGCCTGCAAGCACTGCTATCAGGAATAGTAGGCTGCCAAGCTTGACCTCACTGCCGGAGACTAGGCCTCAGCCACTGGTAGTCTCTACTGGAGTCAGGAACAGGAACTGGATTGGAACAGGAGCAGGAACACAGGATCTTGATCTGAAGAAAAGAGAATACTGACTCGTGCCTGCAGTCAGTATGGAGCGTATCTCTGACTCCCGCCTGCAATCAGTATCAGAGCAAGTCTGCCAGAGCCCCAGTTCTGTACCCGACTGGAAGTCTGTAGGGTAATGTGCAACAGAATAGTCAGACAGAGCCACAGGTCAGCACCAGAGACAGTAGTCAGACAAGCCAGGTCATACACAGTTCAGGTAGTCAGCCAGAGCCACAGGTCAGCACCAGATTGGATGGAAGACAAGCCAGGTTATACATGGAGCCCAAGGTAATATACCTGCTTCATACAGCAACGCAAGGGCAACTGAGTCAGTACTCAGACTGCCCTTTAAACCCCTCCTCAGGAAGTAAGTAGGAGGAGCAGGCTCAGAGGAAGAAAGTAGGTAGGAGAAGACTACAGGAAGAATGGCATAAAACAGAGGCCTGCTTCACTCTGAAGCCTCGCGTCTGCAGATGATGCATGGAATGACGCAGAGCGTCACTGAAGTGGTGGCGCTGGAAACAAGGTAAGCTGTGACAGTATCTCCTGGTATGACCCTGCTTACGGTTGACTACCCCTCTGGCACTCTGACATGGCACCTCACTCTGTGGATCACCTGGTACAACTTGACTTATTTTTGCTTTCCGATTTTTCAACATCCTCTCCTGCACTAGCAGGCTCTCTACGTCTATTAGTTTTTTGATGTCTATGGTCTTCCCTGAAGATTTTAGTAGAAGACTGACACCTATTGGCATGAAAGATTATGTCCTTCAAGTCTCCATGGAATTTTGGGTATATGTTATTAAACAATCAGAGAACTTGTTGGAACATTAGCTATTAGCTAATATTCTAATTCTATAAGGATTGACCTATGGGAGAAGAATGGGTTTACCTTTCTGTTAAGGGGGGTCTAGGTAAAATAAGTAAATTGTACAGGGGGAATAAGGGCTTTTTTGAGTATACAGATTCTCTGGTATATACACTGTAATGCTTCTAGAATTATTAAAACCCAGTTTATCCTGGGATAGCCTCCTTTGTATACGATCCAGTAGATTTGACCCTTCTACTGGAGACCATTACATAGTTGCCATTTCCCTTTAAAGTTGAAATATTTTAGAAGTTATACAGTCCAGTCAGACATAATTGGGTGAGATCAGATTGATAACAATTTAGATCATTGAGAGTTACTTTAACTTGCATTACTGACACCTATAGAGCCACATGTTTATTACGTGTGTAAGTCCATATATGAATGTTGTGTGATGTGTTTGAGACCCACCACAAGCATGTGCAGATGATTCACGCAGAGCTGTTCTGGGATGGTCATTGTGCGCCATTGATTTGTTGTTTTTTTATTAACCCTTGTATTGCTGTCTGGGAAGTTTTGCTTTTGTTTCTCCTTTTTGTATGTGGTTCTGGTGAGAGACGCCTTTGTTCAGTTTACTCGCTGCATTGTATGAGTGGTGGTATCAGGGACGTGGTCTTGATCTGTTGAGATAGTCACATGTGACAATCTTGACACAGCAAGGCAGCGTACACCATTTGGATTGAGTAACAGCTGGTCCTTTGCTATCCATAGTTCTAGTTAACCCCTGCAGTGCGGTATTGTGTAGCAGACATGATTTTGCCATTATAATCTTTATGGTATAGGTTGCATTGACATATTCACATTATCCTTGCTTTTCTATAAACATATATTATTATTTTGCTTAGCGTTATAATGTGTTAATGCGCGTTTAGTATGGTGAAATGCACTTCACAATTCTGTGTTACATCCAGTAGTTATGCATATTGAAAACAGCAGATAAATAGTTAAATTCTGTTTATTAGATATGGGATATTTTTCTTCCATACAGTTTCTTAATTCTTGCACTATTGTACATGTGGTTTAATGGCTTGTTACACGACATGTGACCCTATTAAGCACATCTCACGTGACAAATCTCCTTCCACTTAGTTGCCCTAGTACATACAGGTGGGGTAGGTACTTTTATGCTGTTACCAACTGTATTGTAATTCATTGTAAGGAACAATTAACTATTGGTATGCTTCTGTCTTCAAATATTGTTAGCTTATATATCTGGATACCTATTTGTAAGGTTTAACCCTATATATGCTGGGGTATGTTTAGTAATCTGACATTTTATCAATTGTTATTGCATTGATATCTATATATCTTAGTATATGACCCATATCACCAATTATTTTTATATTTATATATATATATATATATATATATATATATCACATTTTATTTATCTTTAAATAAAATCACATATATTGTTGCATGAATAGGAGTAATGGATTCTCTTTAATCAATTCTGTTAACTGTGGAAAAGTGCCATACCTAGATTGTGTAACAGATCTCAAATGTATTGAACCATATGTTTTTGTTTATTTTATGCAAGATATACTATACAGTATGTGGTCTCTTGTTCCCTTTCGTTTATCCTTCACAGTACCTCCAGTGTATTGGGACTTTTTTGATGTATTTTCTAAAAAGAAGTTTGATCAGCTGCCACCTCGTCACTCTTATGACTGTCCAATTGAGTTATTGACAAGTGCTCCTCCTCAGGGCAGAATCTAGCTTCTATCTGAGCCAGAAATTAAGGCACTTGCGGAGTATATCCAAGAGAACCTGGAAAAAGGTTTTATCAGACCTTCCACATAACCCACCAGAGTGGGAATTTTCTTTGTATTGTATTGTATATTTTTATTTACATAGCACCAACCAGTGTACTTGACACTTTACAGTACATTTAATATAGAAGAGGTACAATAACTGCGGTAATTAAGTGCTTATAAAGACAATCATAAGGGGAACACCAGGTAAGTATACATTAAGATAAAAGGTCCCTGCCCCGTAGAGCTTACAATCTAAGTATAGGATGGGTGACATACAGATACGAGCTGGTAGAGGAGGAAGTGCAGTTTTTGACATATGAGGTAATGTTTTCATAATACGCTGTTGCTATATTTAAAATGTGCTCTTTTAGCTTGGATTTAAAGTTGTTGAGGCTTGGCGAATACTGGGTGGTAGGACATTTCAGAGGTAGGAAGCAGCAAGGGAGCAAGGCTTCAGTCATGATACAGTGATAGTGGTTAAAGGGGCAGAGAGTCATCCACCATGCGTGGTGGAAATGCAGGTATGTGTCGGGATATCAAAGATGAAATATAAGTCAGGGATAAGTAATGGAGAGCCTTGAAGATAACGAGGAGGATCTTGAATGTGATACACTGCTTTATGGGGAGCTACATCAGTGATTGTATAAGTGGCGGGTGTGTACTGTTTTGGCGGAGAGGAAGAGTATTCTAGTGGCTGAATTAAGAATTGATTGGAGAGGAGCGATATGTTTAGCAGGAAGACCAATAAGAGCTGCAGTAGTCCAGACGAGAAACGATAAGAACATGCATGAGGTTGTTGTTCTGTTGTAGAGTGAGAGAGGAGTGGCTGGATTTTTGTTATATTCCAAAGAATGAAGCAACAGGTTTTCGTTACTTCATTAATGTGGGTGGTGAAGGAGAGATAAGAGTCCAAGGTTACCCAGAGGCAGTGAGCCTTGTCTACAGGGTAAATTATGGAGCCCTCGACAGTTATAGAAAATGAAGATGTTGTGCAGGATTTAGGAGGGAAGATGAGGAGCTCAGTCCTAGACTTGTTATGTTTTAAGCGACGATGAGCCATCCAGGAACAAATAGCAGTAAGGCAGTCTGAGACCCGCTGCTGTATTTCAGGTGATATTGAGGGTGCGGAGAGATATATTTGCATATTGTCTACATAGAGATGGTAGTTAAAGCCAAAGGATTTTATCAATTGCCACAGGGAGAGTGTATACAGAGTCGATGGATCTCTTAGCTCCAATTCTTTGTTTTCCAGACCACTCTAAATCCTACTATATTGAGGTGGATGCAGGGGCCATTTTGTCACAATGTTATGAGAAGACTCTTTGGTTACACGCATGCTCTCTCTTTTCCAAGCAATTCACTATCTCCCAGAGGAATTACAATGCAGGAAACAATGAACCTCTGGGCATAAAATTGGCACTAGACTAGGGGGTATTCATCCTGTTGTCATTTATACCAAGTACAAAAACCTTCAATTTATGTTGGCACCAGGGCTGTCAATTTGTGCTTGAATACGGATGCACTGTGTTTTGTGCACATATGTTGGTTCATATAGAAATTGGTTAGATGTCCCATCACTTCCCCTGGCTCAGTTCCTTAGAGCACAACTTGCACCTTGCAGTATACCCATCTCCCATATCTTCAAAATGATCCCACTCTTTACTATGCTCTAGACACATACTTAACAGTGTACTCCTGGTGCTTTTCTGAATGTCAGTGCAAGTGCTTGTGGTACTGGTGGTGGTGATAGCACATGTAGGGGAAACAGTGGCCGGTGGAGTAATACAGCAGCATAGTAAAATAGGTTGAAAAAAAGTCCATCAAGTTCAACCTTTGCCTCATATCCAGAATGATATATATTTCTTGCTTCAGACCTTCCTACTAATACACAGTATAACCCTGTATGTTCACTTTTGAAAGAAATGTATCTAATCTTCTCTTAAATGTACCTATTGTATCTGCCATGACCACATCCTCCTCATTTCCTCTAATCTCAAGGGGTGTCCCCTGGGTATTTGATCAGACCTTGGAATGAATAGCTCACAGAGAGATCCTTGTGTTGACCTCTCATACACTTGTACATTGTGATAAGATCTCCTCTTTGTCGTCTTTTCTCTAGAGTAAATAAACCAAGTTTGTCTAGTCATTCCTAATATGTCAAGTCCTCCATTCCCCTAATTAATGTTGTTATTCTTCGTTGTACTCTAGAATATGTTTTTTCACAACTGGTGCCTAAAACTGCACTGCATATTCGAGGTGAGTTCTTATCAAAGATTTGTACAGTGGCAAAATGATGTTATTCCCTCTTGCTTCAATACCCCTTTTTATGAAAGACACAAATTTGTTTGCTTTTGCTACTATTTGTGTTACAGTTTTCTGACACTCAGACAGGTTTAGAGATAAAACACAGTTTTATTAAAATGAAAATAAGGGACAGCGCCCCTAAGGGCCAGAATCGGTAATACAGTACTGAGTGATGTACAGGCTTGATATAGCAAGAGCAAGAACAATATAGCATAACACAATGAAGGGTTAACACCCAAGCTGGAGTCAGTCTCTGTGATGGTGATTAGCCAATGCCCAGTATACAACAGTCCCAGATGTAGTGGTGTAGCAGCTAGCTCAAGCAGAGCGACCAAACTGAATCACGGCCAGATCTCGGTCTAGATATGCCCAAGGGTATTGGGTAACCAACTGCAACAAGAGCCAATGCCCCTACAGGGGTGAGCAACAAGGAGAGATACTGCCTGATCCAGTGGAGCCAGAATAGGAAGCACCCTTGGTGAGGTAGAAGCGTGCACTGCGAGTGTCAATGGGACCTGAGCCTAGCACCCCTTAGGTGCTGTAACGGAAGAAGCACTGCCCAAGCTGACTATTGGAGCCAACGCACAAACGAGTGCGGATGGACATATACACAGTGAGCGAGTAGGACCTGAGCCAAGCACCCTTCCGGTGCTGACACAGAGCTTCCACTGCCAGAGTATCGGAATGCCCTTTGCACCTCGCGGCGCAATACAATGGAGAACGGCACCAAACAGATATACGACTCTGCAATGTATAGCTAGGCTCGGTATACAGGAAAATGCGCAACCAGTGTAAAAGAGGCTCAGTAACGGAGGCAACAAGCTTGGCAGGCATATGCTACGGCTCGGTATCACGGAGGCAACCGGCACAGCAAGTGTTAAGACAGGCACAGACAACAACGGTCACAGCTCAGCAGTAATCTCTCGGGCTCAGTATACGGAGGAAACCAACAGGCTCAGAAATGGAGGCCACAGAGAATGAAAGTGTGATCAGTTGGTGCTAACTGCGAGCAGGCTCAGAATGTCGCCAGGCGGAAGCAGACACAGAACTGGAAGGATCACGGAGCAGGAACGTCAGCCAGAGTCGGTTGATCACGGAGCAGGAACGTCAGCCGGAACTGGGTTAATCACAGAGCAGGAACGTCAGCCAAAACCGGGTGAATCACAGAGCAGGAACGTCAGCCAAAACCGGGTCAATCACAGAGCAGGAACGTCAGCCAAAACCGGGTCAATCACAGAGCAGGAACGTCAGCCAAAACCGGGTCAATCACAGAGCAGGAACGTCAGCCAAAACCGGGTCAATCACAGAGCAGGAACATCAGCCAGAACCGGGCCAATCACGGAGCAGGAACGTCAGCCAGAACTGGGTCAATCACGGAGCAGGAACGTCAGCCAGAACTGGGTCAATCACGGAGCAGGAAGTCAGCCAGAACCGGGTCAATCACGGAGCAGGAACGTAGAGTAGTCAGACAAGCCGGGTCGGTACACAGGAATACAGGATCACAGCAAAAATAGCGCAGACACAGGAACACCACGAAAGGGCACCCGACAGGTGCCATAAAGCTCATTATAAAGGAACACCCTGGGCGGGCCAATCAGCCTCCTCCAATGGACGAGCTCCAGCACAGAGTGACAGGAAAGCACGGGCACTGTGATAATTTGACACTGGTCACGGTTTCCAAATTTTGAGTCCCCTAAAATTATTCCATTAAGTTCATAAGTAGCTTTGGGGTTTTTTATTCCCAAATGCATGACTTTACATTTTCCCACATTAAACTTCATATTCCATTTGGTTACCCAATCTGTAATTTTATATAAATCCCTCTGTACAGAACATGTATCATGTTCTGAATTAACTACCATGCATCATTTAGTGTCATCCGCAAAAATTGATAATTTGCTTTCTCTATTTCCAGGGCATTTATAAACATGTTAAAAAGCAGTGGACCAAGTACTGAACCCATAGATACTTCATTCTGAACTTTAACTGTATTGGAGAATTGTCCATTTACAACCACACATTTGCTGCTGGGTTATGTGCCTCCTCTTCTTCAATTTCTTCTGATTTATCATAATCCAGTTCCTCATCATCAATTAGGTTGTTGTGACCAACTTGTAGGGATAGGCAAAAGTTTTCACCTCAGAAGAGAAAAGGCTAGAAAATGACTGACAAAAAGTGACAATTTCCCACTTGTCCTGCCTTGCTCATTGCATTGAAATCAAAGGTAAGACTAATTTTCCCCACCATGTGTACATTTTCCCCTCTTATCCTGTAGGAAAGGGGTGTCAGATTCTTTCAGCATGTAATTCTGTGTAGTGACAGAGAAAGAATCATATTTTTGAGAGAGTTAGTAGAGGCAAATAAAAAAAGGTTGGGATGCTGTTTAGGGAGTCTTGTTGGATGGAAATTTGTTCTCTGTGTGGGGGAGTCTGAGGGACTCTTGGGGGCTGTGAAGGGAGAAAGGATATTAACCCAACATATTGGCTTATCTGATATATCTGTATATCTGGTTGTGTGTAAAAGGAGCAAAGGAGATTTATCCCAAATACCCCAACATTTTGTGAGACTGGGAAGAAACAGGCAGCTATGATCCATGTTCTTTCCTGATTTGGGTGTAATGTTTGTATTAGGGGAGTCATGGAGTGTGAGAAGAAAGCAAAGGGTTTTTGCTCAAATACCCCAAAATCTTGTGTGACTGACTGGGAAGACACAGGCAGCCATGATCCTCACTTTGTTAATATCTCTGTGTTATGGGAACCTGGGGGTGTGTGAAGAAATAAAAGGAGATTTACTCCAAATACCTTGGGTGATTGAGAAGACACTGGAAGCTGTGTGCTGCTCCCTGTGTTAGGGGAGTCGAGGTTAAGAAGCAGCTGAACAGGGAGTGTTTTTTTTTTTTTTTTCTTACAGTGATAGGGAAAGATAGGGATAGTTAAAAAAAATTAAAATAGTTTGAATTAATGATAAAAGAGAAAGGACCCCGACAAGAGCTGTGACTTGAGTGTAACAGGTGAGAATTCTGTCTTGGTGAGTAGCTAGAGTCCAATATTGTCAGATGCCTATGCTGGAAAGGAAGGAGCTAAAGGGAACCTAAGGGGCAGGACAACATGGAGCCCTAATTAACATAACAGCATAACCTGAGGGAAAAAACCTAGAACTTAAAAAAGCAACCCTAACTGAAGTATATTATACATCTACAAATAAACAGATGGCATGTGCATAAAATCACTTAATTAAAAAGTCCTTGTGCGACAGATGGGGGCGTGGCTTGCTGTCGAGGAAGGTGGCTGCTTAAGTGCCGAGCTCTGCTACCTCCCTGGTCTTGCATTGCAATTTGCACCTTACTAGCTGTTATAGTTCAGGGCAGGAGAGATCATTCTAGAGTCTCTACTCCTGGGAAAAAGGGGAAGACCCCTGCTTCTTCTCTGAGAGCCTTCTTCCAGTCCCAGGCTTCTGATGACTCTCTGATAGCGGATGACGTCGTAGTGGCTTCCCCGGCCTGCTCAAATTCCTCTGGTGACGACACATTAGATCGATTTCCTGAGGCCTTGCGATATGGTGAGTCTTTGGCTCCTGCCCACCAGATCTTCTCATCCACACCATGGTGAATGGATTTTAATACACTCATCCAAGAACACGGTTCAGGATGAGGTGTCCAAGCTGCGCACTGACTTGAGGGGATTGGAGATGCGCGTGGTGGCACAAGAGAAGTCCTCTTCCCTGCATTCCCGCAAGATTGCGGCAATTGCTCAGACCTTGGTTCATCACTCACTTTATTTTGCGGACTATAGATGGAGGATTGACGACCTGGACAACTGCGGGCACCGTAATAATATCTGCGTCCGAGGTGTCCCCGAGGCACCGGCTGGGGCCGAGGAGGACATTCCCTAACTTCTACATACCATGTTCAATGCTATGCTGGGGCTCCCACCTGAGTCTGCAATTGCCCTAGTTCGAGCCCACCAGGCCTTGCACCCCAGAGGCCCCTCTGATGGCCCCCTGCGGGATATTGTTTGTTGTCTGGTGGGCTTTGCCCTGAAGGAAAGTTTAATGTGGAGGGCAAGGGAATTGGGATCATGGTCCCATGATAGCCACACAGTGACTTTTTTCCAAGACCTTTCTGACCTGATGCCTCAGGTTTAGCAGGCCCTGCGGCCATTGACGTCGCTCTTGCAGCAATGTAACACTTGCTACTACTGGGGATACCCTTTTGCCCTGACAGTCCGCTTAGGCGATGATGTGTTTACTCTACAACACTTTCATGAGCTTCCTGGCTTTCTGGAGGACCTGGGATTCCCGGACCTTCAGATACATGATTGGAGTCTTCCTCAACCTCGTAGACCACTGCGGCAGAGGAACAGATGTGTCTCTAGAGATACTGGGGGCTACGGATTGTCCCAGAACCCTTCTATTTACCACTCTCAGAGGGATATTGAAATTGAGGAGTGGCTGTACCTGGTGCTAAACTGCGCCCAGTGAACTGTCTGGTTATTTGCCTAGCTCTCCCCACTGACCCATGTCCTGCATGATTATTGCCATGTTATACAGGGCTTCCCTTGGCTATGTGCACTTATTGGCAGGTTGCCCATGTGCCTTCCACCTGTGCCTGTTTCCTTTCCACCTTCCTGCTTGGGAGCTTTGGTCACCTATCCTGCCCCCTGCATTGCTTCCCTGTACTCCTTTGTCTCCCTTCCCCCCTGTCCCCTTGCATCTTGCCGTGCTCCTTACGTCCCAGCCATGCAGATTCAGTCCTGAGCCTTTCACCTGCAGCTCCCCTGGCTCTAACTCTACTGGTAGTGCTGCTTGATTCATGGTGCTATGCTTTTGGGGGCTAAGTATGATTTTAGGCTGTTGGGGGGGCTCACGGCTTTGCCCTCCGGTCTTCTTTTTTGCCCTGCCTCAAGGGTTTTGGCGTTCTCCCGGCGCCCGTCCCTGCTATTTGGGGCCATAGATAGATAGATAGATAGATATAGGTATAGATAGGTATAGAGAGAGAGAGAGAGAGAGAGAGAGAGAGAGGATATGGATTGCGTCATGGGCTATGCACCTCTCTTGTCTTGGGGGTGATGCAAACTGATGGCTGTTGGGATGGTTGTGGGTGTGGGCTGGGTACTACTTTATTGCTCTGGCTTCTTGTGGTTACCTGTACTCCTATTTGTTCATTTTTGATTGCACTATAATTATGCACTTGCTATTATATGTCTTTCTTTGGCCATTTAGGGAGGTAGCGGACTCTACCTCTGTATTTCTACTGTTATTGTTCTTATTTTTTCTAATTTGCTTTGTCATTGTTACGTTCTCACGTTTTTCTCATCCCCCATATACAGTGAGGGAAAAAAATTATTTGATCCCCTGCTGATTCTTTACAGTTGCTCACTGACAAAGAAATGATCAGTCTATAATTTAATGGTAGGTTTATTTGAACATTGAGAGACTGAATAACAGCAAAAAAAATCCTGAAAAACGCATTTCAAAAAAGTTATAAATTGATTTGCATTTGGTGGCAAACCTTGAACATCCTGGGGCTTGGGTTTTGCTCCCTTTTGCCAATTTGAGCTTCAGAGTATGCTTTTCTTTGCCATTCTTTTTTCCCTTCCCTGTGTTGGTCTCCCCCCACCTTTTTTTATTCTCTCCCTCTCTGCATCAGGGGCTCTTGTAGCCTCTTTGTATCCTTTCTGTAGCCATGCAGCCATTTCTTCTTTTACTCTGGCGGACCTCTGTGTGTTCACCTTGAATGCAAAGGGTCTTAATGTCCCTGAAAAGAGGTCTCTTTTGCTGCGTGAGCTTAAAACCCATCCCTTTTGTGCAGGAAACCCATTTCTGCAGCCCTTCTCCCCCCACTTGACTTCTCGTGATTATACGCACTATTACTACAGTAACAACTCTCTCTAAGTGGAAGGGTACAGCTATCCTTATTTCCAAGCATACCCCCTTCATTGAAGGGGCTTGTCTTAGAGACCCAGAGGGGCGTTATGTTTTCCTAAAATTGCCGGATCTAATATCTTCCAAACGTTCAACAACATGTCCATTTTGCCGCTATCCTTGTTGTTCATCGTCACTTTCAAGAAGGCTTCACAATCTCAGGAGGCGACTTTAATGTTGACTTGGATTCGGCCTTAGATACTTCTTTGGGCTCTACTAGCACCCTGCTATATGTGCTGCAGAAAATTAAGAAGCTGCTGGTAAAACACCAGCTGATCGATTGTTGGAGGGCTTTGGATCCTGGGTGTCGGGCCTTATGACTTGGTAGCATCATGCTCCGCTTTTGGTGTCCTTTGCTTCTCTGCTTTCTCACCCTACTCAGTGTTCTTGGTGGCGTAATGAATCCTTTTTATCAGATCCGACCGTCCTCGAGTCTACAAGGACTCTTGTCTAACTATTTTACAGAGAATGCTACTCCGGATGTTGCTGAGCTGACGATGTGGGAGGCTCATAAATGTGTGGTTCGTGGACACCTTCTTAAGCTTTCTTCTGAAGCTAAGAGGCTGCGGTCCCGTACGCTTGGTGACCTCTACACTCTTATTGCCAACCTTGAAAGGTTCCATAAGGATGCCCAGAGGGGTGGTGATCTCCAGCAACTCTTGACTCTACAATGGGAATTGTCTTCTATCCTTAACTTGCAGGTGCACAGACATTTCTCGAGGATGAAGACCTTATTTTATGAACATGTTAACAAGCAGGGGAAATACTTTGCCAGGGCACTCTGGAAGCATCGCCAGCTCACATATATCTCGAAAATAGGGACCCTAGGGGAATTGTTAAACAACTTCCTTCAGATATCGCTTCTGAATTTGTATCCTATTACTCCAAGCTCTACAATCTGAAGCCGGCTTTTGCTGACCCTGCCCAGTTGGGCTGGTTAAGGGCTAATATATCTGCCTATCTGGGTAGTCATCTGTGGCTTAGGTTGCTGCCCGAGGACTCTATGCTATTGGAGCGGCTGATTTAATTGCCTGAGCTGGCCTTGGCTATTCAGGATTCCAAGGTGGGCATACGTCCAGGTCCGGATGGTCTTCTGCTCCTTTACTATAGGCGTTTTCAGGAGAAACTGGGTCCTGCTTGGTCTCTTTGTTCAACTCAATCTTGAAGGTTCATGCCATCCATCCTCATATGCTGTCTGCTACAATCTCTCTAATACCTAAGAAAGGCATGGATGCAGAACATTGTGACAATTTTCGACCAGTTTCTTTGCTTAGTACAGATTTGAAATTATTTTAGAGAATTTTGGCCTTGCGCCTTGCCCCCTTCGTTACTCGTCTGGTCCATCCCGATCAGGCGGGTTTCATTCTGGGGCAGGAGTCCATGGACTGTACTATCCTCGCACTTCACTTAATTCATTGGGCTCAAACCTCCTCAACTCCATAGCTTCTCCTGTCAACAGATGCTGAGAAAACTTGGACTGGAGTTTCCTGTCGGAGGTCCTGAAGCAAATAGGCCCCATATGCTTCCTTGGGTGTCACCCCTGTACTCTCGCCCCTCAACTAGGATTAGGATCAATGGTGCCTTGTCGGAGCCTTTTCAGATCTTCAATGGCACGCGACTGGGCTGCTCTCTTTCCCAGTTACTGTTTGTCCTGGCTCTGGAGCCCTTCCTGGAGGTGGTTTGAGCGAATGCCGATATTCAAGGTCTGTCCATACATGGTGTCCAGCATAAGGTCTTGGATTTTGCTGACGATCTACTCTTTCCTAACACTTGCCCCAGACTCTCTCTACTGGTCCTTCTCCGGGAATTCCAGGAATACGACGACCTGGCGAACTTTAAGCTCAATGCCTCTAAATGTTTAACGTTACTCTGCAACAGACGTACGCTCCCTATCTGCTTCCTTTCCCTTAAATTGGTGCCGCGATAAACTTAAATATCTGGGTGTGTTTCTGTCTAGGGACCTGACTCAACTTTATTCTTTCAACTTCTTTCCCTTCCTGTCTTCCTTACAATCAGACCTACAGGCCTGGTACCCGTTATACGTCTTATGGTTTGGTCGGGGGAACGCATTAAAAATGAACGTTCTCCCTCACCTGCTTTACTTATTTCAAACGTTTCCTGTTTGTGTCCCGCGGACCTTCTTTACCCCCCTTCGTTCTTTGTGGCTGAAATTTCTGTGGGCCCGGAAACAATCACTCCTCCGGTTTGATCTCCTAATAAGCCCCAAGTTGCTTGGTGGCATGGCTTTACCTTGCCCTCATACTTACTACCATGCTTGTCATTTGCTTTGCATTTTAGAATGGACATTAAGCCCTTCCCTTTAATTGTGGATCCCGAATGAAGGAGCCGGGCTTGATGTTCCCTTACATCTTCTTCCCTGGCTTCTGCCGCAGCATGCCATGTCAATCTCTAGTGGACACTCTTTGGTTTCCACCACTCTTGCTGACCTTCCATCCCTTTTGACTCCCCTGCGTCAGAATCCAGACTTCCCATCCAGTCAAGAGACCGGCTTCTTTCTTGATACTTCCCCTAATGAGCTATATCGGCTTGCTTTGGTTATGTAACGGTTTGTTTGACACACAGACACAGTGGTTTAGGATAAAACAGTTTTATTGAAATCACAGTAATAAAATAACCCTCACAGGTCCTGTAGTATATAAGCAGAATAATACAGACACACGACAGGTTACATATACATATGCCTACACAGGTCCAGTATAACCTTAAAGTCCACAACAGTCTATACTGACACTGGCCAGGCAGAATATGTTGGATTCCCAGGAGTAAGGTACTGCATGGGTTAATGGTCTTCAATGAGTGTAAACATTCCCATGTGCAGAGAGGTCTGAATATAGACAGCTTAAGGATTCGTAACGCCCAGGAACAGGTTAGCAGAACAGACGTGAACTGCCAGAGTAATAATAGCAATTGAGCAACATAGCAGCAACATGCCATAGCAGTAAAGGAGTCCAGACCACTCAAACTCTGCCGTAGCAGTAACGGAGGCAGACACTTGCACTCTGCAGAAGCAGTAACGGAGACTAGGCCAATGGCACACTGCCGTAGCATTAACAGAGGCAGACACTTGTACAATGCAGGAGCAGTAATGTAGGACAAGGCCAATGGCACACTGCCGTATCAGTAGCGGAGACTAGGACACTTGTACACTGCAGGAGCAGTAATGGAGGACAAGGCCAATGGCACACTGCTGTAGCAGTAACGGAGACTAGACCACTTGTACTCTGCAGGAGACACAATTGCCTGATGGATCAGAATGTCGCCAAGGCGACAGAGCAGGAACGTCAGCCGAGCCGGGTCGGTACACAGGAGCTGGAACATCAGCCGAGCCGGGTCGGTACACAGGAGCGTCAGCCGAGCCAGGTCGGTACACAGGAGCAGGAACGTCAGCCGAGCCGGGTCGGTACACAGGAGCTGGAACATCAGCCGAGCCGGGTCGGTACACAGGAGCGTCAGCCGAGCCGGGTCGGTACACAGGAGCAGGAACGTCAGCCGAGCCGGGTCGATACACAGGAGCAGGCGCAGAAGAATAGTCAGGCAATCCAGGTCAGTACACAGGAGCAGGAGACAAGATGCAGAGTAGTCAGGCAGGCCAAGTCGGTACACTGGGAAACACTGAGCAGAAACAAGCACTGGTACAGTAACACCACGAAAGGGCACCGGAGGGGTGCCAGAGCCCAGTACATATAGACCATACTGGGCAGGACAAATACAGAGTAGCCAGTGGGAGCAAAGCACAGAATAGACTGACAGCAAACAACAAGGGGAGCATGGGCACAGTGATAGGTTATTGGGGGTGACCATAAGCTTCGGCCCTTGAGTGACATCCTGTCTCCCCGAAAACTGACAGCTTTAGATTGTTGCCAAACTGGGGTCCTTTGTTCAATCTACCTCTTAACCACAGGACCTTCTTCAGCATACTATGGCTTTCGAAGGTCTATGCTTGGGGTATGTCCTTCCCACTCACGGTATTTCTTTGTTGTATTGTCTGCTTCTTTCTTCTGGGGTTGTTTCTCTCCCGGCCTTCACATGGAAATGGGAATCATCTCTTCAGACTTTGCTGAGTAATGCGCAGTGGGAACATTTTTTTATCCTGAATCATAAATGCTCCTTATCGAATAGAACTCTGCAAATGTCCTATAGGCTACTTACCCATTGGTATCGCACTCCAGCATTCTTGCACTCTTTTCCTCCTGGGACTTTGGATATTTGTTGGTGGGTGAAAAGTGTGAAAAATGTACCATGAAAAATTTCGCAAAAACATGCTGAATTTTCACTTTTCCCGCCAAAAATTTTGCCTTTACTCCTATGCAAAAATGTCCTCCTTTCGTCTATTTTAACAAATTTTCCTCCTATTTTAACACATTTTTCGCCTATATTTCCTATAGGTACTACATTTCCCACTGTTTTGAGTCCTACAGCAAAATATGGCTTGAAAAATGTGTTAGCATGCAGAATGCATTTATCCTTTGCCCACAACACTTTCTTGCTTAAGTGACACTGGCACATATTCATGATGATATCAAGTAATAAAAATAATAAAGTACAACCTACAATGTGGTAGATATGTATTTTAGTGGTGTGTGGGGGGGGGCTGGCATGGTGTGATTTGTGTATGTATTTTTTAGCATATAGGAGGGCAATTATAAATAATGCTAATAAATATCCACTGGTAAAACAATATAATCACTATCACAATAAATCAATGAATGGTACCACTATTATTTCTTGGAACAAATAACTAGTTCTTTAAGAGAGGGAGAAAGATTTGCGATGTTATATAGGAAAGAGACATACTGGATCTTTAAATGTCAAACATTACCACCAAATGGGCACAATGACAAAACAGATGTATATATATGAAATATAGAGAGAGTCCAAGTGGATTTCCTGATGTAGGGGAGCTTATTTTATAGTTTGTCATCTATAAGATTGAAATTCCAACCCTGGCTAGTTTGTCCATTAGTGTCTTTGACAACACCAACCTGAATTGGTCCAGGAGGGCAGGTTCAGGACTGTGTTTCAAAGGATAAAAGGCAAAATTCTGCCAGATAATCTTTTACACTACAGAACGCCATCCATATGAGCATCCATGTGAGAAGGCTCTGACTGCTGACTTAGCTGTAGCAGAACTTGACCCCTTAAGGAGTCATGACGGTCCTAGCACATCATGGGTTGGTGAGCCATAAGGACCCAGGAAGTGCCAGGACCATCATGGATTTCAGGACTCCCTGCGTGTCTGCACACCGATCGAGGAGCCCTGAACAGGATCGCAAAAAAAAAAAAAAAGGTCTGTGATTAAGTGCCAGTCCTTAAAGAGGGGTTAAAAGATCTTTGTAGATGTAAGCATGGTGGAAAACAGTCCAGGACAACAGAATGGGGTTATTTTCTAGCAAGGAGGTGGCGGGCCCAAGCCCACCATCAGCAAGGAGCACCCTTGGTTCAGGGGCTATAGCAATCCCTCGCATCAGGAATGGAGGATGAAGAGGAATGACACTGAGAGGGAGCAGTTGGCTGAATACCTTGAATCTGGCTTTGCAGAACATCTTGATTGTTCTGAAGTTCCTGAGCAGAAGTTTCCATGGAGAATATTCGATTGCTCAGGGTGGATATAGCATTCATGAGCTCTGCAGGTTCCATATATGGCTCAGTTATAGTGTCAGATATCTATGCTGGAAAGAAAGAGCTAAAGGGAACCTGGCAGGATAACACGGAGCCCTAACTAACCTAACAGACTAACCTGAGGCACAGCAAAAAAAACCAAAAACCTAGCAATATAAATATATATACTAGCAATGTGGGACGGCGTTGCCGTTCATATTATTTACACAGAGAGACATTGTGTGAAACAGAAATATGCAGTGTTACAGACACGCACTTAAAGAGACAGAGCGTTTCACATACTGTTAAACGCATACATTCAGAGAGACACACACATACACGGACGTATGTCACATATGTAGACAGTGTGTGACAGACGCAGTGGGGATGTAGATATGCGGATAAGAGTTCTAAAAAAGATTTTAATTGCAGCTCTTCAGCTTGATGAATAAGGCCCTGTATCCTTTTGTACTTGAAACACTCACAGTTGAAGTGAGTGTGCTGTGTTACTTGATGAATAAGGCCATGTATCCTTACAGTTGAAGTGAGTGTGCTGTTACTTGATGAATAAGGCCCTATATCCATAAAGTTGAAGTGAGTGTGCCGTGTTACGTGTTGAAGGTCACAGTGAGAAGAAGATGTTTGGGAGTAAAGGAATAATTTAGATTACAGCAGTGGATACTGCAGTACATTTGAAGAAATAGGTTGGCAGACAGAAGGGTAAGTGACAGATGCAGTGATAGATAATGTAATGGTGATGTGGGAGTAAAATGGCGAGATTGGGTATATGCATGAATGGCAAGGGGATAGGTGAGTGGGGGTGACAAGGGAGGAGGAGATGAGAGATTGAGGAGAAGAGGGACAGTGAAGTGTTAAAGTAAAGTAATGGGTGAGGGGGAGAAATGACTATACATAGACAGTGAAGTAGACATGAAATACAGGGCTGTAGGGTTACTGCATTATACAGACCTAGCGTAGCAGTTGGTTGGAGTGAAGCACTTTAACTCTAAGTGTGAGAGAGATACACAACACATTGCTATGTAATGAGTTGTATAGTCCTCTGGCAGTAAAAGGGTTAAGTGACAAATGTTGGGCGCTCCTTGCATTAGTGGGCCATGGTGGTCGGCTGGGACAGAACTGGATTATATGTCCATGGGCCATAGGCAAGGGATCAATACAGGGACCCCTAACAGCTAAAAGGCTTCAAAACAGGAAGGCTCATATACTAAGTAAAGTGGTAGAATTTTCTGGAAAAGTAACAGCAGCACAGGGGACAATACCAATTTATTTAAATGGGTGTTTTAACATCTTCAACGCTAGAGAGGTTAGCAAAGCATTTTATTTGTTCTATGGTACAGATGAATTGTTCCTCTTTGTGTTAGTACATCAGCCTCACATATCACAGTGCACAGTCAGCTGCTTCTGCAAGAGCCAAAACTATAAATGGGTTTAAATTAATGGGGTAAGAGTATAATTGTATGGGCCTTATGTATCAAGATAAAGGGTGCAACTCAAAAAAAAACTGACACCATAGGGTTGAATTGAAAATTCAGGAAAATTGTGTTGACATAAATGGGGCTTTAACCCCTTGAATGCTACAATGGTCCCCAACGCGTTGCTTTGGCAATGTGTTTGCATTGTCTGTATCATTCATGGAATTAATAGTCTCATTGAAGTCAATGGACATTTTCAAATAAATCAATGTAATCCTTGTGGGCAGCTTGTGAGGAAGGAGTGGGCTGCGCAATGCCCAAATGTGGAAGCTTTCCAAACAGATATTAACCCTTTGAGTGACAGAGGTAAGCAAAGCAATGTGCTGCATAGCATCTCTGGTACAACAAAGGGTTAATGGGCTTAACCCTCTTAGGCCAGAGAGGTATCCAAGGCATTGCAACAGCACTCAAAGGGTTAAATTGAAACAAAGTGGGTCCATCAGCCCCAGTTCTTACCATGGAAACTAAAGATCTGTGTGCTAACCTGTTCCCTAGCTGACTCCACCCACTTGACTCCAATCTGCTGTTGAATGTCCCAGTGCATTATGGGACAGGGGGTGGAATCAGAAGTTTTTATGCTCTTTGAAAGAAGTGATCAATGTGTGGCTCCCCAGCAAAATGGGAGCTGCTGGTTGGTGGGTTATATTATTTTGCCATGAGTTGTTTACTGTAGGAGTTGTAAGTTGAGAGAAGTGATATAGCAGTAGGTGAGTTGTGGAGGAGAGGGTTAACCGTTTGAGTGCTAGAGAGGTATGCAACGCATTGCTTTGCAATGTATTCGTACCCCTCTGGCACTCAACGGGTTAAGACTGATGTTGGGTAGGCTGACCAGATCTCACCTTTAACCGGGGAGCCATAGGAAATAGTCATTTTGCAGTACTTCACTAAAATCAATGCAGTCCTGCAGTATGCATTTCTCCTATGGGTCCCCTGTTAAAGGTGAGGTTGGTTGGGGGATGGTTCTAGCTCTTCCTTACTGCCGCTCCTGGGTGTGTGTAGCAAGGGACACAGGGTCTCTCTCTTATATATATACTCTAGCAATGTGGAACAGCGTTGCCCGTCGTGTTATGAAATGTAGACACACTGATAAACACAGACATATGCAACACACAGTGAGCGGCAGAAACATGCAAAAGACATGCACACATGGACACACATATGTAACAGAGATGTACACACGCAACATATATGCGCAGAAACACATGCACGCATGAGTTGTGCACCCCTCTGGCACTCAAAGGGTTAAGGTATAGAGAAGTTTTTATGCTCTTTGAAAGAAGTGATCAATGTGTGGCTCCCCAGCAAAATGGGAGCTGCTGGTTGGTGGGTTATATTATTTTGCCATGAGTTGTTTACTGTAGGAGTTGTAAGTTGAGAGAAGTGATATAGCAGTAGGTGAGTTGTGGAGGAGAGGGTTAACCGTTTGAGTGCTAGAGAGGTATGCAACGCATTGCTTTGCAATGTATTCGTACCCCTCTGGCACTCAACGGGTTAAGACTGATGTTGGGTAGGCTGACCAGATCTCACCTTTAACCGGGGAGCCATAGGAAATAGTCATTTTGCAGTACTTCACTAAAATCAATGCAGTCCTGCAGTATGCATTTCTCCTATGGGTCCCCTGTTAAAGGTGAGGTTGGTTGGGGGATGGTTCTAGCTCTTCCTTACTGCCGCTCCTGGGTGTGTGTAGCAAGGGACACAGGGTCTCTCTCTTATATATATACTCTAGCAATGTGGAACAGCGTTGCCCGTCGTGTTATGAAATGTAGACACACTGATAAACACAGACATATGCAACACACAGTGAGCGGCAGAAACATGCAAAAGACATGCACACATGGACACACATATGTAACAGAGATGTACACACGCAACATATATGCGCAGAAACACATGCACGCATGAGTTGTGCACCCCTCTGGCACTCAAAGGGTTAAGGTATAGAGAGGCATGTCAGCGTTAAATAGAAATAGACAGAGTGGGAAGCGTATTAATACCTGGAAACTTTGACTTGGAGTCCCTGGAGTGCACTTATGTGGAGAGAGCGATGGGGCAATTTGGGTTAAAAGTGGGCAGGGCTTAACATAAATGTGGAAAAAGTGTTAGTAATAGGCTGTGGAAGGAGGAGAAGTGGGAGGGAAATGCAAGTTTACAGAGGTTTGAACATACTCTCTGAGGTGTAAAATTTGATACACAACCCTGTGGCAGTCAGTGGGTTAAGTGTGTACCTGATGGCTGTCTGTCCAGTGTCTTGCATGGCAATTGATGACAGTCAAGAAATAATTCAGCAATGAGGGCCTACCTTAACCCTTTGAGTGCCATTTTGTTCCCCTGGTGCTGCAGCGTCCCTTGAGTGCCTGTACTACAGGTCCTGCTGAGGCCACTGGGGTCAGGGTGAGTGACTGTGTGTGTGAGTCAGCCATATTTCTTTCTGGCTTTGTGTGTGTGTGTGTGTGTGTTTGGTGCTGTGTGAGTGGGGCATGTGTGTGGTGCTGTGTGAGTGGGGCATATATATGTGTGTGTGGTGCTGTGTGAGTGGGGCATGTGTGTTTGTCTGTGGCGTAGGAGCAAGTGGCATCCATTTTCTTTTTTTCTGACTTTAATAGTGGTGGGCGGGCTGCATAGTGGGGGTGGGCCAACTCACTGCATGATTGAATCACCCAATGGGAGCAGTAACTCCTCCTTTGTGCCTCCCCTGGGTGTGTTTTGGCAGGCACAACGTCTTCTTTTATATATATATATATATATATATATATATACACTTCATGTGGAGAGATGGCAGTCACAGAGTCTTTTTTTGAAAGTCCAAGTGAAGTTACATTTTATTAAAATCAACGTTTCAGCTACCAATGCAGCCTTTCTCATGTAACTTCACTTGAACTTTCAAAAAAAGACCCTGTGTGAGTGCTTTCTCTTTCCAAGCACTCTCTCTCTCTATAAATATATATATGTGGTTTTGTGTGCGTGTGTGTGTGTGTGTATGTATAACACAAAAACCCAATATACACGTGTAAATAGATATATAAAAATAGAACAAAGTACAAGGAGAAGAGTTCTGGAACTGGAGGATGATCTACAGGTCCGGCAGGCCAAACTGAACGTTGTACCAGGTGGACTGGTGGTAGTAAGGACCAAGAACCTTGTGGTCATAGCAGGCCAAAGGTCAGGGCAGGCACACACACACACACACCTCACATGTTGAGTAGCCAGCATCAACACAAGTTATCAATATCCACTACTCTAGCTATTATGAGTGCAGTCTATGAAGTCCACAGTACGTATATACTTCACTCATGATTTAAAAGCAAAACATGTTGTGATCTGTTGTCTGTGGAAGAAGCATTTGAGCAAGGGGAAAGCAGGCTCACACCTAAGCATCTCCTCACTGAGATTCCACCTGAAGAACAACCACAGGTTGAACTGAGAGAGACATCATGAACAGGTCAGAGGTTCTGCAACTAGCAGCAGCAGAAGCAGAAGCACTGCTAACAGTTCCCGGGGCTCTGGGTCACATAATAGAAGGGATTAATTCATTCAAAATAACACACATGGCTATTGCTGCAGAGGAGTATGACTCGAGTTTATTGTAGGAGATGACAGGAGTCATAGACTGCCCAAACATCCTGCCGCCTTCACTAGACATGTTGTTAAATGAAAAAGTTACCCATTTTTTCTGTTGTGTACTGCCAACCCACACGTAGTTCTTAAAAAAAAAAAAATCCCAAACTATGGCTGTGGATTTGGCAGTTGATATGCTCTTATTCTTTTGTGAAAACCAAGCTTTTAAAGAACTTATGTCATATGTAGCATCCCGTTGGCATACCCCATGCTGCAGTTATTTTTAAAGGATGGACAGAATTGTACAAGCAGTTGGTTATTGTGGTGGGCAAGGGGCTGTATAGCTCATAATGCAAAAAAATCCACCTGACAACAGATATGTGGACAAGTGAGTACAGTGCAGACTATGTGACTGTGACAGCATCAGTTGTAGGCCAGTAATCATGACTCTGGTTCTGGCAGTATGCTTAAAAGACAGCAGCAGGAAAGTCCATACAAGCCATTCCTCCATCACCTGCTCTCGTTTATTTAATGCAGAACTTTCCTCTGATGAACATAGAGCCTTAAATCATAATTACATTAGCGATATGCCTAGACATGGTTGTCTTTTCAAGAATAATTGCTGCATTAAATTAAATTAGAACCTTTTCAACAGGGATCCTGCAGTAGGCACTCTCTGCACCTGTGCTGTCAGTCCCGTCCAGTGCCTTAAAACAGAAAGGCTTCCAACTCACCTGTCATGGAGTTGAAAGGGACAGACAGCGCAGACTCAGCGATGCCATCTCTGCAAGATGTCGGCTGTGTTCCCCACTGCCTGTCTGCCAAAAAGGTTCTATTTTTCTTTAATGCAGCAATTAATTTTGAAAAGACAACTATGTCTAGGCATATCACTAATGTAATTATGATTTAAGGCTCTATGTTCATCAGAGAAAAGTTCTGGAGGAATGGCTTGTATCCTTGAAATCTGGTTTTGTGTCAGCAGATAATGGCTCACACATAATAGCTGCCTTGAGAATAGATGATATTCTGCATGTACCCTGTTTTGCCCCGTGCTAATTTTAGTTATGAGCAGATTCTTGGTAAAAACCAAAACCCTCAGAGAGATACTGATTAATCGCTCGCAAGATCTGTGCTCATTTTAACTGCTCCTACAGTAATCACAATGCATTTTATTCCAAACAAGAGGGTAACAACCTGCACCATCACCAGCTGAAAACTGAGGTTCCTGCTAGGTGGAATTCCCCATTGTACATGCTAGAGCATTTCTATGAGCAGAATATGGCCATAAGCGAATAGACAGTGTAAAACTGGAAGACTTTGTAGGGAGTATCTTTGACACCTAGGTAATGGCAAATAATTTGTGATATAAGTGAGCTAATAAAACCTTTTGAGGAGGCCACCTTGCTGTTTAGTCATGTAGGGGCAGAAATTAGCAAAATTCTTCCAATTTGCTTAAGAAAAAATGAGTAGTATGGCTGACGAATCTCACAATAATGACAATACAGACATAAACCAGCTAATGAAGGACATGATAGCATGCTTTGAGCAGGATCCTTTCATAGAGACCATTAAAAGCAATTTCAATTTCTGCCAAAGCATACCAAGGAATGATGATCAGCAGGATCTCTCTTAGAAATCAGTTTTTGCCAAAGAATATAGTGGATGGTTGCATTGTGGAGGATAAGAGAAACTTAGGGAAAACAAACTGGTAGAAAGCATAGTGAAAAGGAAAGTCAGCAAAGGGTTTATATCAGCAGCAGCAACAACAACACCAACAAGAACATTCCTTTCCCAACACATTTCTCAACATGTCATTGTCATCTCAGAAAATGATTAATGGTTTGCAGTTTAATATTTGTGGAATTAGGGGAGGCACATCACTGTGGAACTTGCTTCTAGAGTAAGGGTTGGCAACTGATACACAGGAATACCATGCAGCTCCTAGGAGTGATCCCACTGCATGTGAGATGGTTTCAGCATACTTGTAGGATAGCTACTTTCTATGTAATAACAATGACTCCATTGACTATCGGCAAACAAAACAATGTGTATGGCCAGCACCGGCACATACTACCATAGAAACCCTCAGTTATCCACCAACAAGTGTGACATTTGAGCAGGTTTTCAGTGCAGCAGGTAATATTGTAAATTACCTCAGACCACAGCATTCAAGGTGAAGTGTTGGGAGACTTACATTTCTAAAAATGAACCAACTCTTAACACCATCTGAATATCAGATGGCAGAAGTGGACAAAATCACACAAGTCAATGAAACACACAGTGTATGTACTATTAACAGCAGCCCTGAGGATGAGGAGGAAGGTTTTGAAGAGTTGTACCATCTCACATCACTGTTGGGACCACTGATATGACCACTGATTGTTTGACAATAATATAAGAATAATGCAATAATTAGAATAAGTTAGGCTGAAATATGATAATGCAAATAATTGGTCTAGGAAACAGGTATATATATTAAGACTCAAGATATTAGCTAAAACATTGACTAATACATATAATAAATTATTTTATAAAATCCTGTTGCGTACAAATCCTTGCTCTCCAGATTATATGTGATATACATATGAACCACCGAACCACAGAAGAAATAAGATAATGTCTCTATGCTGGGGAAGTCTGGGGAAAGAAGTTGTTGATTGTGTTGTTTTTTGATATATATATATATATATATATATATATATATATATATATATATATATATTGCACTGACTGTGATAAGGGTGGACAACTTAAAATAAATAAAAACTAAAATGAAAATAAAAAACATTAATAGGTGACAGACACTGACTGGGAGCCTGATGTGGGCTCTGTGACTGAGGCAGACTTGATAAATAGCAGATGACATTGAGAATTTTGTTGGGGCCAAGGCAATACATCACACTCCATCAGTTATGCACTATAGAGAGTAAAAACACACACAGTAGTTGAGTAATGTCCAGCAAATGTACAAGTGGGAGGGGGAAATGTGGAACAATGTAAGGACATGGGAGTAAAGTGTTAGTACAAAAACTGACTACAACAATGGTTGCTGCAGCATGGGCAATAAATGGTAATGATCCTTCTCCTCCTGGGGTAGAAGCAGTTTGTCAAGGTCTCACCAATCACACCATGCCAGTCCCACATCACCACTACCATACACATCTGCCACATTGTAGGTTGTACTTTATTTTTTTTATTATTATTATTATTATTTTAAAGCAGGAAGTTATTGTTGTGGGCTAAGGAGAAATGCACTCTCCATGCTAACACATTTTATATAGTTTTGTCAGTGTATGGTTACATTTTCCACTGATGTTTCTGAAGGGCAGCAACCAACCTCTATCTGATGGACAGTCCTTAAGGACTTCTATAAAGGAACATCCCCCTCCCACCAGGAGATTCACAACAAACGAAAAAAGCATTAAGGACATTTAAACATCCTTTTAAAAGAAAATGATATGGAATATCTGTGGAATCTCTAAAGCCTTAAGGATTCTTTTTTCATTTTTATTTAGTTTTATATTCGAGTTACTTTTACTATTTGATTTTAGTTTGTATATTTGCTTGCACTCAATTTTTCACACTTTGTAGCACCATATCACTTAGGGCTTAGTAATACCCTCTTTGCAGCCTCCAAACATTTCTTGCAGACAGCTAACTACCCTTCTATTCTTGCTTTAGGATTTTTTTCCCACTTCCTTGCAGAATGCTTCTAGTTCAGAAATATTCTTCTTGCATGTACTGCATATTTGAGGTCTACACACAGATTTCAACAATATTCAAGTCTAGTGACTGTGAAGGACATTCCAAAACCTTAAGTTTATGTTTCTTTCAGTAGTTTTGGATCATTGTCTTGTAATATCCAACCTCTTTTCAGATTCAGTTTATTCACTGACTGTGGGTATTACATAATTTGTTGATATTTAATATAATCCATTCTTCCCTCTGTCTTAACAATATTTCCAGTGTCACTGGCTGCCACATAACCCCCAAAGGATAATATAGTGACCCTAATGCTTAAAGGGATAGTATTGTCAGAAAAAAGTATTACATATATGGTAGATGCAATTAAAATAGTACTTGCACTTATTTGTATCTCTCAAACCATTATGGTTTGAGAGATATAGGAAAATAAATTTATCCGTTCCCTCCCCTTTTCTGCTTGATGAGCTGTAAAGCTGTCAGAAGCATTTTCTGGTCACTTGACCAGACGGTGGCTCTTCAGCAGCTCCGATATACCAATATCTAAAGATAAATACGTCATTGGAATGTCCACAACAAGTGCTTGCAAACCAGGTACACGTTGTAGACCGTTCCAATTAAGTATTTATTTTTAGGTATCATCGGTGCTGCTGAAGACCCGCTGTCTGATTCAGGTACAAGAATCTGCTTCTGACAGCTTTACAGCTCATAAAGTAGAAAGGGGAGGGAGAGGAGAACTTTATTTTCCTATGTCTCTCAAACCATAACGGTTTGAGAGATATGAATAAGTGCAAGTACTCTATTTTAATTGTATCTACCATATAGTTAAAGTGTTAGTAATTTCTGAAAAAAACTTTTTTGCATTTAGAAGAGCTTAAAAAGCTGATCTAAACACTAGGCACTAGGCACACGTTTTAGACCACTCCAATGAAGGGATTCCGTGTAAGTAATGAGATCTCAGCACTTCTCAAGCGCCAGCGTGTCGACCGACACAGATCTCCTGCTGACAGCTTTACAGCTGTCAGTAGGAGAAATCAAACTTTAAACGCCCGTATCTCTTAAACCATAGCGGTTTGAGAGATACGTTTTTTTGCATTTAGATCAGCTTTTTAAGCTCTTCTAAATGCAAAAAAGTTTTTTCAGACATTACTAACACTTTAATACTTTTTTTCCTGACATTACAATCCCTTTAACAGTTGGCAAGGTGTTTTTTTCTTCAAATGCTTCTTGTTTTTGTTTTCAAATGTAGCTTTGACAATTAAGCCTAAACATTCCATTTTAATTACATCAGACCACAGCACTTGGTTCAAAAATATCTCTGGCTTATCTAGTATTTTGTTGCACACTTCAGAAGTATGCAAGTTAGGTTTCTTTCTAAACTCATCCATGCAGATAATATTTGTGCAAACAACACTACACAGTGGACTGGTGCACCCTTACTCCCATGCCAGCTAAATTTTAATGCAGGATCTTTGCAGGGATATGGCAGTTTTGCTTTGCATTATTGACCACTATTAAGCAGTTTTATTTCAAGTGTTTGTTTTTTGGTCTTTCAGGTCTTGATTGACTTCAACAGTTCTGCTCAACCTTCATTTTTAATAACATTTGGACAGTAAGAATCTTTTATAGCCTGCACCTGCTTTGTAAGGGTTAATTATCTTTATTTTCTGATCTTTGGCTACTTAGAGGAGACCATGGTTTCTGCGTGTAAGCACCCTGAGAGGTCTGAAAAGTCAAGGAATTATTGAGTTCTGGAATTGTGATCATCTAACTTAGATTAAGGTGTAATGAGTAAATTAACTTCCGAGACCTTTAAAAAAAAAAAATAACACTAGTGCACATTCCTATGTGTATGAATATATATATATATATATATATATATATATATATATATATATATATATATATATATATATATACCATTTTAAATTGCGTTTAAGATATAAGTAAATATTTAAATGGGATGTAACCTATTAACAGACATCTCCATTTCTAGACCTCTGTAGTATTCAAGGTGTTCAATGGGAAGTTGCCGAATTTTCAAGTTAACCTGATGGTGCAGTTGATTTAATTCAGCATTTACCTGCTTAACTTGATTAATATAGCCTTTTATATTAACTTTAATTAGTGAATCAAGAACAGCAAAATCAATGGATGCAAAACCTTGATTTCAAATATTAAAGTGTTAATCACATTTTACCATGCAGTATTCCATGCATTTTCAAGTTAGGTGTATGGGCCATGCACTGCAAACTAAAGGTTAACAACATTTATCAGAAAGAAAATCAAGGTTCTGCAGGACACAGTCATTAATTCTGTCAGAACATAAAATGAATGGATAAAGACTACCTTGCTCAAGAATGTGATATATGAGACACAAAGACATGACATAGCATTAACTGGCAAAACAGTATCATCTGGTCTACAGTAGGGCCACTTTTGTAATCAATTTTGTAAAAGAGCTACTTGAAATAAAATAGTTTCTTTGATACCAATTCAATATTAGCTAACTTTTTAAAAAGGCTAACACCATTTATTCACAAAATAGTATTAAAAATTCTACCTATAACGTAGATCCCAAGTCACCACTAATATCACATTCACACATTGCTATTCACAGCAATAAGTTTCAAATTTTGGACACTGAAGATTCATCTGATTTTGGTGACTGCACACCAGCCCTTATCCATTTGGATCAGCATTTGGAGGCAGACCCCTCAATCAGCTATGCACATGTAATAGCACTACAAAATTACAATGATAAAAATTGAAATTTAGTGTAAGCTGTTAGGAACAGATGTAAGTTATCTCATATCTGGCTCTGTAGAAGAACTCCTAAGGGTGTGTGCAGATAGCTATTAATATGCAAAGGAATACCCAAGACAACAATACACTGGGTAGCTGGAACAGATACTAAGAACAGGATGATGGCTGGGAGGTTAACCCGGTAGGCTAAAAGCTAGGAGGTGTACATAGGAAAACACAAGAGTTATTTATAACCTCCTCAAATATGGCCCACATCAACAATCCTGTACTTGATCTGTTTATCAGAGGTTAATGGTGGGGCTCACATAAGGAGTACCAAATATATGTATCATCCAAAATATATAT
Source organism: Rhinophrynus dorsalis (assembly GCA_037306005.1). Lineage (NCBI taxonomy): Eukaryota > Metazoa > Chordata > Amphibia > Anura > Rhinophrynidae > Rhinophrynus > Rhinophrynus dorsalis. The sequence continues at coordinate 449,169,837 of CM074719.1, read as the reverse complement.
TCAAAAATAAATACAGTTGTGTGAAAAAGAGGACACCCTCTTTGAATTCTATGGTTTTACATATTAGGACATGATAACAATCATCTGTTCCTTAGCAGTTCTAAAAATTAGGTAAATACAACCTCAGATGAACAACAACACATGACATATTACACCTTATCATGATTTATTTAACAAAGATAAAGCCAAAATGGAGAACCCATGTGTGATAAACTAAGTACACCCTTACTGCTTCCATAGGAATCAAGATGCTAAGTAGCAGACAGGTGCTTCTAATTTGATAAATTGATCATCAGCAAGTGTGACCACCTCTATAAAAGCCAGAGTTTTAGCAGTTTGCTGTTCTGGAGCATTCAGGTGTGTGTTAACACTATGCCAAGGAGGAAATACATCAGCAATAATCTTAGAGACGCAATTGTTGCTGCCTATCAATCTGGGAAGGGTTATAAGGCCATTTCCAAACAATTTGAAGTCCATCATTTTATAGTGAGAAATAAAAGTGGAAAACATTCAAGACAGTTGCCAATCTTCCCTGGAGTGGACGTCCCAGCACATTCATCCCAAGGTCAGACCGTGCAATGCTCAGAGAAATTGCATAAAACCCAAGAGTTACATTCCAGACTCTACAGGCCTCAGTTAGCATGTTACATTTTAAAGTTCATGACAGTACAATTAGAAAAAGACTGACCGAGTATGGTTTGTTTGGAAGGGTTGCCAGGAGAAAGTCTCTTTTTCTAAAAAGAACATGGCAGTATGGCTTAGGTTTGCAAAGTTGCATCTGAACAAACCACAAGACTTCTTGAACAATGTCCTTTGGACAGGTGAGACCAAAGTGGAGATGTTTGGCAATAATGCACAGCGACATGTTTGGAGAAAAACAAACACAGCATATCAGAACAAACCTCTCATACCGACTGTTTGGTGGTGGAGGGGTGATGATTTGGGCTTGTTTTGCAGCCACAGGACCTGGGAACCTTGCAGTCATTGAGTCGACCATGAACTCCTCTGTATCGTTCAGTATTTACCCTTGTTTTACTTGTCAATATAAGCCCTGCAATATTTTTTCATATATCCCTTTAACAAATGCCTTTTCATTGCTCTGTGTTGGTACTTAACTAGTTATTTTGAAATTGCAAATACTTTCAGTTGCACAAAGTTTTCAGTGCTGAAGCATTCATGCTAACACAGATGGACGTTACATGACTTGCTAGTGCAGTTGTCTGTAAACCTGTGCTGCAGAACTTCAAGTAGTAAATCTCAAAACCTGCAGCAGTTAGTCTACCTTTTCTATCATCCCCAACAATCTGTCAGAGGAAATCAAATGATTGGGGAAGATAGAAGTTGGTCTCACAGCTGGAGGTCCAAAACTGGCCACCCCTGACTTTACGGGCTTCACTGCTTGAGCACATGTGAATGAGTCTGATTAAATCCCTTGTAAGCAAGCTGGGGAATCCTTACAGAAAATACATCCTTAAATAATTAAAGCATTTATCTGAATGTACTTGCCTTTTCTACTCTCCCCAATGTCTATTTATGAAGGTGTCAAAGTATCCGTGTACTGAGCTTCCATGTTTTTGATGCTACATCAAGTGAGAGCCGATAGTATGGCTTACTTTGTCAATAGGATGTTTCATATCTAGGTTGTGTTCCTGTTCATTAATTCCACTTCAGGTGTGTGTTGTATTCATAGTAAAGCATATAATATCTGTCCTATTTAAGATGACTTCAAATACAAAGCACTGCTGCTTTTGTGGTTGGTGTGTGTGGGGGGATATGTTTGTAGTTAAATTAACCTCTTCATATGGAGCAGATATGTACAAAGACCACAGCAGTGCAACTCCAGGGCAAACTAAGATGGTTTTTATAGGTTGCTTTGATCTCTTGAATGCTAGTGATCTCTAATTCTATGCTTTTCAATGTTTGACAGCATCTCTGGCATTCAAAGGCCCATTTATATCATCTTTTCTTCTATGTCCTACATGATGCAGGTGGTTTGTCCAAGAATTGCTCTATTCTTGCTTCTTCATACATATGACCATTATATACCTTTCTCATGCTTCTAAACTGGAGGGCAAGCTGAAATAATACTATATCTTGAAAGTATTTAAATGGCATAACAATTTTGCTTTAAGGTCTTGTGATTATGGCTATAATACATCAAGGATTTGCAGTCTGTGGATCTACATCTGTTGTGTACATTGACTTTCTGGGGATGAAGAAAATTACCAAGCTCGAACACAATGCCAGCAACCTTTGGCACGCTAGCTGTTGGTCTGTTATACCCTACCAGCTTCTCTGTTGGGGATGATGGGAGATGTAGTGCAAGAGCTTGGTGCCAAAAGATACCTATCTCTATGCTAGGACCACAGGCTCTCCACCTCTGATATGGTGTAAAAGTTTTTTATAAATATTGTTAGCGGTATATTCTGTCTTTGTGCTGTAAGTTGTAACTTGATATTGCAAATAGTTAACATTTTAAAACTGTAATGCTCTTTATGTACAAATTGTAAATTTTGCTGTTCATGCAGTTGTATACTTCATGTTAAATACAAATTCATCTGTATTGAACAATTTTGCCATATAAAATCGCTGTCCATTAAAAAAAAGAAATCCTATATAAAACAAAGTATTCTAGAGTCAAATGTGAGGCCATCTGTCCAACAGCTAAAACTTGGCCGAAATTGTGTCATGCAAAAGGACAATGGTCCCAAGCACACCAGCAAATCTACAGCAGAATGACTAAAAAAAGAAAAGACTCAAGGTGTTGCAATGGCCAAGTCAAAGTCCAAACGTCAACCCAATTGAAATGCTGTGGTGGGACCTTAAGAGAGCTGTGCATAAACAAGTGCCAACAAACCTCAATGAACTGAAACAATGTTGTAAAGAAGAGTGGGCCAAAATTCCTCCACAACAATGTGAGAGACTGATAAATTCATACAGAAAAGGATTACTTCAAGTTCCACAAGCTACTGAATCATAAGGTGTACTTAGTTTTTCACACATGGCTTCTCCATTTTGGCTTTATTTTTGTTAAATAAATAATGACACAGTGTAATATGTCATGTGTTGTTGTTCATCTGAGGTTGTAGTTACCTAATTTTTAGACCTGTTAAGGAACAGATGATTGTTATTATGTCCTCATATGTAAAACCATAGAATTCAAAGAGGGTGTACTTTCTTTTTCACACAACTGTACATAAAACCATAGTACAAAAACTGATGTTACAAAGCAACAGCATGTACTGGTGTCAGCAGTGGTTGCAGCAGGGGTGGCACATCTGACAGCAGCGAAAGTACTGGTGGGATCAGGTTTAGTGCTGGCAGCAGCTACAGCACTTGTGGCAGCAGGGGCAGAATGTCTGACAGCAGGCCCAGTACTGATGGCAGCAGGTTTAGCACTGGCAGCAGACACAGCACTGGTGGCAGCAGGGGCAGCAGACACAAGACTGGTGGCAGCAGGGGTAGCACGTCTGACAGCAGGCACAGCAATGGTGGTAGCAGTACCGGGGCAGCACGTATGACAACAGGCACATCATTAGTGGCAGCAGGGCAGCAATGGTGGCAACAGGGGCAGCTGGACTGGCAGCAGGCACAGGCAGCTGGCCTGTCCTGCTCTCACTACTACCCTTTTCTTCCTCCCTTCCCACTAAATTTGCCTGAATCCCTAGGGGTGATTTAGGGGGACTGGACAGCATTGGTTCTGTAGTGCTCACTTCCTCTACCTCCTCAGACTCAATGGACACATAACGGTCCTTCCAATTCCTCCTTTTACTATTTATAAACTTTCTCATAGTGATAACAGTCGCTATGAGCCTCTCCTGCCTCAATTTTTCAAAAAGATCACAGCATGTCTACCTCGCTCTGTAGCTGATTCTATTGTGTTTCACTTCCTAGAATATGTCACGTTTTTATAGCGAAAAGGCGAAAACCACGTAAATCAATGGGCAGAAATGTTCTAGCTATTGAAAAAATGGCAAAGAATTTTAGCCAACGAAAAATGTGAAGATTTTAATTGCTGGCTTTAAAGCGGATTTTCCCTAAAAAAGTGGATAACAATGTTGTTTTTGCAGGATTTCTTGTGGGAACATGGCAAGAGCTTTCGCCCAACCCCTACTGGACAGTTCTACAAAGTGACCCTGCAATAAGACATTTATTCAAAGAAAAACCCTGTATGGCATACAAAAGATCGAGAAATATCAGAAATAGAGTTGTGAATACACATATAGAATGTGAGAAGCTTCTGAGGACAAACAACAGTACAATGGCCTGTTTTTCGGGTAGTCTCTGCTCAGAAGCATCACATTTAGCTCTCTAGTGCCATTACAGAGGAGAAATTTCAACATACATATTTGACTAATCCTGTCCAAATGGGCAGTCCAGTTGCAAAATTACAGGCAAGTCCCCCCTGCACGGGAACACCAGCAAACCCCAGACGTACATTTCGGCCTTGTTGGGCATCATCAGGAGGGTGCAACTGTATTCCCTAGGTGATGAGAGCAAGGTGTGCATGTCTGGACTACTCTTCACTCTTAGGGAGACCCCCTAAGAGTATTTAAAATACAAATATAGAATGTGAGAGGCTTCTGATGACAAAAAACAGCACAATGGCCTGTTTTACAGCTAATCTCCACTCAGAAGCATCACATTTTAGCTCTCTACTGCCATTACAGAGGAGAAATTTCCATGTACATATTAGAATAATCCTGCCCAAAAGAGTGGTCCATTGCCAAAATGACGGTCCAGCCCCCCCTGCACAGGAACCCCTGATGTACATTTTGGTCTTGTTTGGGCCGCATCAGGAGGGTGCAGCTGGATTCCTTTAGGCACATTAGAGCAAGGGGTCCACATCCCTTCACTCTTAGGGAGACCCCCTAAGAGTATTTATAATACACATGTATTATTAGACATGTGTACATATTAGACTAATCCTGCCCAAAAGGGCGGTCCAGTTACAAAATGCTTAGGGGGTCTCCCTAAGAGTGAAGGGTAATCCAGACATGGACCCCTTCCTCTCAGTGCCTAGGGAATCCAGTTGTACATCCCTGATGAGGCCCAACAAGGGTTAGCTGGCATTCCCGTGCAGGGGAGACTTGCCCATCATTTTGGATGGGATTAATCTAATATATATGTGGAACTTTCTCCCCTGTTATGCCACTAAAATGTGATGCTTCTGAGCGGTGACTAACCATTGAACAGGCCATTGTGCTGTTATGCATCCTCAGAAGCTTATCACATTTTATATGTATATAGAGTGGTGAAGACAAATTACATACTATAAAAAAACAAACTTTTATCCTAAAACCAGTGAATGGCACATACCCGTACCATTCATGCCTACATTGTAATGGGATAATTAAAGGTAAAATAGTCACACACCCCATATCAGGCAAACAGTTTAAAATTAAAGACTTTTTTTACATGTATAAGTACCCACATAGTCTATTTGATTAAATGTCCCTGTGGTTTGGGATATGTGGAGAAAATGATAAACTCCTTGAGGGATAGAGGTGCACAACACACGCCTGATATTCCCACTGGTAAAGACACTGGATCATGTCCCGGTATTAAGAAGAGGTGGAAATAGGGATAGAATACTCTTGCAGAAGGAAGCCAAATGGACCTATAAACGGCCTTAATAAAAGAACAGAATACTGATGGTTCCAGTAGTCTATATTAAGTATATAGTTACATGCAGGTGACAATACATGTAACTTTAAAGTTATGATGGAGTACTTTTTATGTTGAAAGTACATAAGAAAGTTTAGTACTTGCTTTTTCAATTATAATTGTTTTTATTCTCTATCTTTTTCCGAGCAACATTTCTGTGTATTTGGGAACCAGTAGAAAAGATATTATGTCCAATTTGCATAGAGAGAAACCCACTAAATATAGTGAAGCTATTGTTTAAGATTAAAGATACTGTTGAATTCCTGTTTAAATATGCTCTGTAATATGTGTAGACACTGTTTTGTTTGCAGTGGTGAGTTTCTCACACTGGGCTGACTGGCCGCTGACGAGTGCTGTCGCACACGTGATGTAGGTGGCAGTGCGGCGGCGCCCGCTGGTGGGGGGCTTGGCTCAGGTACTGGATGAGGCTACGTAACTAGGTATGGGAGAAAATTTCTGCCTCAAACTGAAATCGGTGAAAAATGGCACTTTCAGCATGGTGAAAAATTTCCAACAAAAAGGAAAGATTTTCCGCTTTTTCCCACTTTTTTCACCTAGCTCATTCCATTGAAATAAATGGGAACATTGAAGCTACGCACAACACATAGCAAATATTATTTTATTTCCCAAAGGCATAGTATAAAAGGAGCATGAGGGTGTCTGGGTTGGTGGCATGTGGGGAAAGAATCAATTGAACAGGGCATGATTTTTGGGGAGGTTGTTTACTGGGACCGGGGGGCAGTTAATAAAAATTAAATCATAAATAAAATTAAAAAAAAAAAACAGTATTGTCAGGTCGAGTCCAGAGAATTAATTAGTTGAACAGGGAATTAGTTTTGGTGGGATTCTTGACTGGTATTTGGCGGAAAGTTAATAAAATAAATAAATAAATAAAATAAGACATTTGTATGTAAAGTGATAGAGACAGTAACCCCCTGATATAAGCTGCCACTGGGGTGGACTGATACTTTAATTGAAAGAGTATATTGTAGAGGACGATTTCATAGATTTGTTGTTAGAGGCCGTTGTAGGACTTAGACTTATTAGAGGCCGAAGCCCTGAAGAAACATTAATTTGTAGGATTTAAGCTTGTTTCGGACAAGCCCTAAGGAAACATTGATTTGTAGGACTTAGGCTTGTTAGAAACAAACCCCACAAAAATTGTTTATTTTTTTGTAATACTATGGATTTTTTTATTTATTTATTTATTTCCAAAGCGCTGAGAAAAAAATAAAACTGTTCTACTGGCCTAGTGCCAGAAGGTCATGTTGGCCAGTGGCATTGTCAAATGTCTTCCTGAGTTCATAACTGTGGAATTTGCTGTTCTTACTGCTGCTGCTGAGATGTTTAAGCAGCAGGATGATTAGGCAGCTGAAAGGGAATGGGATCAACAGTAGCAGTAACATGGGTGATGGATGATGAAGGTTCCACTTGACACGACTATCTCCAGTGATGTGTCTAAGGCAGTAGCAGCATTATGTGGAGAAAAGAACAAGCTGGTCATTAATTCTACTCCGCCTGCCCCTCCTCCAAAATCATGGGTGTGTTGTTATTTGAATATCATTTTTTCTCTTGAGAGCAGCAACTGTGGCTCTCATCAGCAACTACAATGTGCATAATGTGTGAGGTAAATAACATCTGGGGGCACAACTGTATCCAAACACCATGACATCCAAAACCAAATACTGCCGCTGTCACCATACCCCTTGTCCAGACTCCACTAAGAACACATGACAACTTTCTTACAGTTTAATAGTAATGATGAACCCTCCCTGCCACCATCTTAGCATATTCTGCAGGATGAAATCTCAGATGCCGCTTGATGCCCTGCTTGTGATTCTCCTGCACCACGCTGGCATGTGTGGTCACTGCACCACACAGTGTGCAATGGGTAGAGATGAACTGCCAAATCCTAACATCAATAAAGTGGCTATCATTTGGTGGGGGGAGGTAATGATGAACAGAAGATGTAGTTACCCTAGAAGGTGATGGTGAGCTAGTTGTTTCACTCATCAAAGAACTTCCAGTCTCGCTCTGGGATGCTGTATTCTTCCTCTTCTTTGATCTCCGCCTTGCCTCTTGTTGCCTTTCTGAAGAGTCAGGGGCTACAGCAACAGTGGTGCTTGATTTCTGTGGTGGGTGTTTGGATTTAACATGTTTGACCTAGATATCATTTTGTCTGTTTTTCATCTGTGATATCAAGGAGCTTGTGCAAAGGTTTGTTCCCTTCTTTCCACTTCTCACTGACTTCTCACAAATTGTGCAAAGTGTTGTTGATGATGACTGCACTATGCCTGCCCCAAGAGAAAAATAGTCCCACACCCATGACTTCAGGGGATAGGGAACATGTGGAAAAGAATGGTCTCTTTCATCTTGTCCTCCACATTCCCCTTCACCGACTGTGCTGGCAGAGGATAATGTTGCTGCTGTTGCTGCTGCTGCTGCCTCAGATTCAGCACTGCAACTAGGACCAGGGGTAATGCTGGAGCTGGCAAGTGGAACTTATCCTAGTCCTACATTACTCGTTGACCCCATTCCCACTGTGTCCACGGTGGTCTGTGCACACTAGCTTGCTCCTCAGCATCCTGCTGCCCTTGCAACTCAGCATCAGATGGAATTAGAGCAGTTGCAAATTCCTCAAATTCCAAAATGTCACTGCTAGTGGTGGTAGTGATGCCCATCCTCATCCCTGTCTCCCATTCTTTCTCAGTTTCTGTTCAAAAGGCCATTGATGTGTCTTCCACCCCAGCTTCTCCAGCATCATCATCACCACCACCACTAGTCCCTACGTGCTGCTGCTCTATTCCAGACATCTCACTGCTGCTTGGAGGAGGTGACGAGCAATGTGACAGAGGGTCCCCTAATGCCACATTTGCCATTTCTTGGTGACATGAAGAAGGCAGACTGTCAGCAGTAGCAGCAAGGACAGGCGGCTGATCTGTGCTCCTGCTGGTGGTGGGGGTATTAATTGTGTGCTTGCTCTCCCCCCAACAACCGTTCTGGCCTCTTAGTCTTCAGGATCATGTTCCACATGGACACTTTAGTGAAGGGAAGGGGAGGACTTCCAGTCCTTGGGTCAGGGGAATGGTGTGGGCTGTCCTGACTGCTAGTCTGAACGCTCTCAAATGCTTCCCCTACCACTCCAGCTGTTTCTTCATTACTTCTACTACTAATGCCAACCACATCAAGTTCTTCAGTCTCACAGTCACTAGTAATATGAGGATATTGTTGTTGATTACCCCCTCCTACACTCTTAACAATAAAAGGCTGCTGGACCTTAGCAGTAGTAGTACTAGCTTTGGCGGGACTGCTTGCAGATGGCAAGTTTGACTTAGGGTCCCTTTGCTGTCACACTTGGTATCATTGTCTCCTTTCCCCCTGAGTACTACAAGAAACACTAGCAGCAGGCAAAGTATTGGTGGCAGGAGGTTCAGCACTGGCAGCAGAGGCAGCACATCTGGCAGCAGGTACAGCAATGCACACCACTAGTGGCAGCAGGGACAGCACATCTGGCAGCAGGTACAGCAATGGTGGTTGTAGATACAGCACTGGTGGCAGCAGGGGCAGCAAATCTGGCAGCAGGTACAGCACTAGTGGCAGCAGGGAAAGCACATCCGGCAGAAGGTACAGCAATGATGGTTGCAGGTACAGCACTGGTGGCAGCAAGGAAGCATGCCTGGCAGCAGGCACAGCACTATAGGAAGCAGGGGCAGCACATCTGGCAGCAGGTATAGCAATGGCGGCTGCAGGTACAGCAATGGTGGCACTGGTAGCAGGGGCAGCACATCTTGCAGCAGGCACAGGCAGCTGGTCTGTCCTTCCTATTACCTTTTCTCCCTCCCTTCCCCAAGATCCTTTGGGTTTTATTTAGGGGGACTAGACAACATTGGGTCAGTACTACTAGTCACTTCCTCATCCTCCTCCTCAGACTCAGTGGACACGAAATAAGGGTCCTTCCAGTTCCTCCTTTTCCTGCTCATAGTGATACCAGTCACTATGAGCCTCTCCTGCCTCAGTTTAACAAATAACTCACAGCAGAACAGCACAGCATGTCTACCTTGCTTTGTAGCTGCTTCTATTGTGCTTCGCTTCCTGGAATACATCATGTTTTTATAGCGAAAAAGCGAAAACAACGTAAATCAATGGGCGGAAACTTTCTAGCCACTGAAAAATTGGCAGGAAATTTTGGCCAATGGGCATAAAACATGGATATTTTACTCGCTGTTTTAAAAGCAGGTTTTGTCACGAAAATGTGGACAATAAAGTGGTTTACATGGAATTGCTGTAGGGAACACAACTACAACTTTCACCCGTCCCTATACATAACACAGCCTCGTGGGTATGTGTTATTGCAGGCTGTGTTGAGGAAGGGGATGGTGTACGTTCTTGAAATGTTCACCTTTAGCCCAGACATCTCTATCCTGCTGTAAACCATTTTTCTTTATGATGCACTGAAAATAAAAACTGATCTGCTTGCAGCAACTACTGGTGAGTGTCTCACTTATTCATTATATTGTCTTAAAAATCTGTGTCCATTTTAGCCACTCCTAAAGTGATCGTAATGCATTATATTCTGTACAAGAGTGTAACCACCTGCCCCATCACCAGTGGAATTTCACTTGGTACATGCTAGAGCATTTGTACGAGCAGAATAAGGTCATTGGCAAGTATACGATACAAAATTGGAGGGCTTTTATCCCCTGCACAATGTCAAATAAATGAGCTGCTGAAACCATTTGAGTGGGAAACCATGCTGGTTAGTCATGTAGGGGAAGGAATAAGCTAAACTCTCCCACTCATATAGAAATAGGAAGTATAGTGGTAAAATAGGCGCTCTATCACCAGCACCAATATAGAAAAATAAAATTAAAACATGCGATGTATTTCTGAAAAATCGCTACTATCCTAAAGATTGTGTGAAAATCTAAAGCTGCCTATGGTACAAAAAGAAAGATAGAGAGCTGTCTTACAGAAAACTTTTTGGTAAAATAGTGGGTCTCATGGGGATAACTATATATAGGTACAGAATTTATTAAACGTCAAACAATATGATATACGTTAATGTAAAACTATAAAACACTGGCGTCCTTAGATAAACATAAATATAAAGAACAAATAATGAATAAAAGACAATATAAAACAATCTAACTCAAGTCAATGGTTAAATATATAATGTGTCCCTTAATGGTCACTAGGACCTGTATTGTAAAAGTACCTCTCCCCTTCTAGATGGTCATTTGGATCTATATCAGTATTGTACCTCTCCTGTCATTTTGAGTGGAAGTAGGCAGGGAAATGAGTCCTCCTATCTGTGTAGATATATGATCCTTAGGATGAAGCAAGTTGTAGTCGGTAGAGGTAAAGTAGTGTAATAATGGCACTGCTTGGGGGTGACAAGTGTGCCTTAGGTTCCTCTGCTGTCAAAGTTGCCATCTTCTCCTCAGAAGAATAAGGCACATGGGCAGCAGTACTACCAGGAACAGGCATCTGACCTGTGCTGTTGAATCAGATGTCCAGTTCTGCCTTCTTCATAATTTCCCCCAGATCCCAAGTGATGATTTGGGGGACTTGACAATTCTGTGGAAACCAGTTGGTTTTTTTTTTAGTTATTTATTTTTGGGGGACCGATTGTGATAAGATAGGGTGGACAACTTAAAAAAAATAAAAATAAAAAGATTAATACATAAATAAGTGCTAAGGCAAGACACCACACTCCATCAGTTCTTATTGTATAGAGTAAAACACACACAGTAGTTTAGTAATATCCAGGAAACGCACGGGGCTAAGGTGGAGCAGTGCAGGGATGTGGGAGTAAAGTTGTCGTTTAAAAACTGACTACAGCAATGGTTGCTGCAGTGTGTGCAATAAATGATGATGATCATGCCACATTGTACTTTATTTTTTTTTTATCATTTGACATAATCATGACTATGTACCCGTGTCACTTATGCAGGAAGCTAGTGTGGTGGGCAAAGGGCAAATGCACTCTGCATGCTAACAAATTTTCCAAGGTCTATGTTGATGTAGGACTCCCACCTTTGACTTCCAGCTGCTTATTTCTATGCTACAGCACTCAGAAGAAGTAATATTGTGCTGTGAAATGTTGCACCATAGGAAACATAGGTGAAAAATGTGTTGAATAGGAGAAGAATATGTTAGAATAGAGAAAAATGTGTTGGAATAGGCAAAAAATTTGCTGGAATTGTTGAAAAGGATGAAAATTTTGAATTGGAGAAAAGCAGACAACTTTTACAACAAAAGAGAAAAATTGTCTGTTTTTCACGAAAAATCATGCAGGAAGTTTTCACTTTTTTTCTCACTTTTCGCCCCCCCCCCCACCTGCAGCCTATGAATGAGGATAATTTGAGGACATTTTGAACTTATATGACAACACTTCAGTATTCACCCCATTTGTATCTCTTTCTCCATTCCCTATTGTTTTTCTCAAAAAATGCTCTTATACTCTATCACTTTTGTGTGTAGACACTTCCTGTTTTTTTAGCAGTTACAGCAGTTAAAGCAGTACTGTTATTTTATGAACATGTTATATATTGCATCTCTGCTCATAGAAATAAACCAACACCTGTGGCGAAAATTCAAACAGCATGCTGATCTCATGTTTGGAGGACCTCTAAAGAATAAGAGTGAGGATGAAAAATGCAATTATCTCTTGTTATGGGTTGGTGAACTAGGCAGAGACATATTTAATACATGGGCAGTTGAAGCTGTGTTGCTGAAATCTTACTATGACCGCTTTGCAACATATGTTCAGGCCAAAGCTAACATTATCTTTGCACGTTACGAGTTTCACAAGAAAGTACAACAGGATCATGAATCCCTGTGTCACGGTTTATTATGACTCTCAGACACAAGATTTAGGTAAAAATCAATTTTATTAAAATAATAAATTGATAACGTAGGATGGCAATCACATACATACAGATATATACAGAATATAACAAGACAGAAGGCAGACTCTACCGGTCCTGTCAATATACCGGACAGGACAGTCAGAAGTAATAGAATGTTAGGCTGTACCGGCTTTGCCAATACCGGGTAAGGCAACCTGCAGATGGAATCGCATAACGGTTCTACCGGCCTTACCAATTTACCGGGCAAGGCAGCCTCAATAGATTCATAATGTAGGCTCTACCGGCCCTGCCAATACCGGGTAAGGCAACCTCAGATGGAATGTGGCAAAAGGTTCTACCGGCCTTACCAATACCGGGCAGGGCAGCCCTAAGATAGTAGCAGCAGTCAGATGGTAATGGCAAATTGACAGAATCGTAAAGCCGCAAGGCTTTGGAGCAAACCAGCGTCCGCACGCTGGGACCAACACTGAATTGTATAGCTGATAGGCTTAGGAGCAAACCAGTGACCGCACACTGGGGTAACAAGCGAGTTAGTATAGCCGTAAGGCTTAGGAGCAAACCAGCATCCGCATACTGGTGTAACAAGTGAGTTTGTGTAGCCGCAGGGCTTTGGAGCAAACCAGCATCCGCACGCTGGGACAAACACAGAATTGTATAGCTGATAGGCTTAGGAGCAAACCAGTGACCGCACACTGGGGTAACAAGCGAGTTAGTATAGCCGTAAGGCTTAGGAGCAAACCAGCATCCGCATACTGGTGTAACAAGTGAGTTTGTGTAGCCGCAGGGCTTTGGAGCAAACCAGCGTCCGCACGCTGGGACAAACACAGAATTGTATAGCTGATAGGCTTAGGAGCAAACCAGTGACCGCACACTGGTGTAACAAGCGAGTTTGGATAGCCGCAAGGCTTTGGGGCAAACCAGCGTCCGCACGCTGGGACCAACACAGGATAGTACAGCCGATAGGCTTTGGAGCAAACCAGTGACCGCACACTGGTGTAACAAGTGAGTTTGTATAGCCGCAAGGCTTTGGAGCAAACCAGCGCCCGCACGCTGGGACTAACACAGAATGTATAGCCGATAGGCTTTGGAGCAAACCAGTGACCGCACACTGGTGTAACAAGCGAGTAGTATAGCCGCAAGGCTTTGGAGCAAACCAGCGCCCGCACGCTGGGACTAACACAGGATTGTATAGCCGATAGACTTTGGAGCAAACCAGTGACCGCACACTGGTGTAACAAGCGAGTTTGTATAGCCGCAAGGCTTTGGAGCAAACCAGCGTTCGCACGCTGGGACCAACACAGGATGGTACAGCCGATAGGCTGTGGAGCAAACCAGTGACCGCACACTGGTGTAACAGGCGAGTTTGTATAGCCGCAAGGCTTTGGAGCAAACCAGCGTCCGCACGCTGGGACCAACACAGGATGGTACAGCCGATAGGCTGTGGAGCAAACCAGTGACCGCACACTGGTGTAACAAGCGAGTTTGTATAGCCGCAAGGCTTAGGAGCAAACCAGCGTCTGCATACTGGTGTAACAAGCGAGTCGCCGACGCGACCAGGCAGGAGGTCGCCAGGATACAGGAGACAGGCGATGCGATGACAGGAACCAGCAACGATCAGTCAGGTCAGGAAACAGCAGAGAAGAAGTTCAGCAGGAACTGCAACACCAGAGACTAGGCCGGAACCAGGACTGGAAGTACTTCAGCATGCAGGAAACACTGGAACAGTAGAGATCAGGAACTCAGGAACACATGAGATCAGGAACTCAGGAACACTGGAACAGAGGCCCAGCTATCACTAGCATAGTGATAGCAAGAAGGTCAGAAACAACACGAAAGGGCACTCAAAGGGTGCCCAATCCAGGTTTAAATAGGCAATAAGAGGCGGGCTATCTGCAGACAGCCAATAGCAGCCCCCTAGTGGTGACAGACAAGTAACTGCAGCAAATCACGGGCACCGTGATAGTACCCCCCTTTCAAAGACCCCCTCTCCTAGAATAGGGTTTAGGTTTCTGCGGGTAATTGGCATGAAAGGCCCTAGTTAACCTAGGTGCATGAAGGTCCGTACTATCCACCCATGATCGATCCTCAGGACCATACCCTTTCCAATGTACCAGGTACTGTACCCTTCCTCTAAGCCTACGGGAATCAATAATGCTCTGAACCTCGTACTCCTCCTGGCCCTCGACCTCAACAGGTCCTGGCACCACAGGTGTGGTAGTATAGCGATTGCAAACCAGAGGCTTAAGACGGGACACATGGAACACATTATGGATACGCATGGATGCAGGTAGGTCTAGTGCATAGGAGACAGGGTTAATTTTGTGAATAACTCTGTATGGACCAATAAACCGAGGAGCCAACTTATTAGACGGAACCTGCAGCTTGAGATTTCTGGAGGAAAGCCATACTCTATCCCCAACCTGAAAGGAAACCTCTGGAAGCCTTCTGCGATTAGCATGGCGCTGATGGCGCTGAAATGACTGACCAAGTGCCCTCTGAACTTGTGCCCATGTGGAACGGAGTTGCTCGATATGCTCATCCAGAGCTGGAATCTGTTGCGTCTGAAATGAGTCTGGAAGCAAACAGGGCTGGAACCAATAATTAATCAGAAATGGAGAGCTCCCAGATGAAGAATTGACCGCACAGTTCCTGGCGAACTCTGCCCAAGGCAACAAGTCGGACCAATTATCATGATGGTCAGTAACGAAACAACGGAGAAATTGTTCCAAGCCCTTATTAGCTCGTTCAGCGGCTCCATTGGTCTGGGGATGGTAGGCAGAGGAGAAGGACAGCTGTATGCCCATCTGTTGGCAAAATGCCCTCCAAAATCTAGACACAAACTGGCTCCCCCTGTCAGACACCAGTACCCTAGGCACTCCATGCAACCGGAATACTTCTCTGGCGAACACCATTGCCAATTCCTTCGCTGAAGGAAGACCACGGAGGGGCACGAAATGAGCCATTTTAGAAAACCTGTCCACCACCATGAATATAAAGGAGTACCCCTTGGACATAGGCAACTCTCCCATAAAATCAATGGAAACATGAGACCAGGGGCGTTCGCCATTAGGCACCGGTTGAAGCAAGCCCACAGGGAGATGTCTCGGGGTCTTAGCGCGGGCACAGGTGGCACAGGCATTCGTAAATTCGGCACAATCGTTTCTCATGGAGGGCCACCAAAATAACTGAGAAAGGGACCATAACAATTGGTCTCTACCAATATGTCCCGCAGCCTTAGAGGAATGGTAGGTTTCAAGCAGCCTAGTACGAAATGGTTCATCGACAAAACATTTGCCCACTGGAGTTTCATGGGGAGCGGACCCCTGAGAGGCCAGGATCTTCTCCCCTAAAGGAGAAGTGATACTCGTGCGTATAGTAGCCAGTATTCTATCAGGTTGGATGATGGGTGCTGGTGCTTCCACTCTGTCACTGTCGGCCTCAAATTGTCTTGACAGTGCATCCGCCCTGATATTCTTTGACCCCGGTAAGTATGATACAATGAAATTAAATCGAGACAGGAACAGTGCCCACCTGGCCTGACGGGAGGACAATCTCTTGGCCTCCGAGAGATAAGTCAGATTTTTATGATCTGTTAGGATTAATACGGGAGTCTTGGTACCTTCAAGCAAATGACGCCACTCCTTAAGAGCGAGGATAATGGCCAATAATTCTTTGTCACCTATCTCATAGTGGCCTTGAGTGACAGTCAACTTCTTAGAGAAAAACCCACAAGGTCTGAGAGTACCACCTTTGTCGTGTCGTTGCGAAAGTACTGCCCCAACCCCAATATCTGAGGCATCCATCTCTAACGTAAATGGAAGTAGAGGATTGGGGTGGGATAACACAGGAGCCGCAGCAAATGCCAGCTTCAAATTCTCAAAGGCATTCTCAGCAGATACCGGCCAGCAAGAAGGATTAGCGCCCTTGTGCGTAAGATCGGACAAAGGTTTAACAATGGAAGAAAATTTCTTAATAAACCGCCTACAATAATTAGCGAAACCCAGGAAACGCTGTATGGCTTTAAGCCCCTTGGGTTTTGGCCATTGTAAGACAGCTGACAACTTATCCTTGTCCATGGCAATGCCATCATTGCCAATTATGAACCCCAAGAATGGCACACTGGTTCTATGAAAGTCACATTTTTCTGCAGATACATCTTTGATGTGCTGTGCCATGTCTTGAGAGTAAATCAATATATCGTCCAGATAAACCACAACACATGTCTGTAACATATCTCTCAGAACATCGTTTATCAGTTCCTGGAAAACTGCGGGGGCATTACATAGCCCAAATGGCATTACAAGATACTCGTAGTGCCCAGCTCGAGTATTAAAGGCAGTTTTCCACTCATCACCTGCTCGAATGCGCACCAGATTGTAAGCGGCCCGTAGGTCCAATTTGGTAAAAATCGAAGCGCCCTTAAGCCTGTCAAAAAGCTCGGTGATGAGTGGTATTGGGTATGCGTTTTTTGCCATTAGTTTATTCAAGCCCCGGTAGTCAATGCATGGTCTTAATTCGCCATTTTTCTTTTTTAACAAAAAAGAACCCAGCCCCAGCTGGAGAGGTAGATTTTCGTATGATCCCTCTAGCAATGGCATCAGAAATGTAATCCTCCATAGCCTTATTTTCATCACAAGATAATGGATAAGTGCGTCCTTTTGGAGGTACTGCCCCAGGCTGCAATTCGATGCAACAATCATAAGGTCTATGCTGAGGTAGCAAACTGGCCTCTCCTTTGCTAAAAATATCGCCAAACTGTTGGTACACCTCCGGTATAGCCGAGGAGGTGCACAGGACTTTAACAGGCTGGATGACGCACTTGTCCATACAAAACTGGGACCAAACAGCAATTTCACACTTTTTCCAATCAAATTGTGGGTTATGTAACTGTAACCACGGAAAGCCCAATATTACCGCATGGTGCGGAGAATTAATCAGTTGAAACTGCTGCTCCTCTCTGTGAAGTGCCCCAATAGTCATAGACAGAGGCATAGTTTCAAACATAACCTGAGGCGGTTCTAAGGGTCTGCCATCAATCGCTTCAATAGTCAAGGGATTTTCTCTTTCAATGCGTGGAACTCCGTGCAATTCAGCAAAGGTATTATCCATAAAATACCCTGCTGCACCAGAGTCAACCAAGGCCAAAACCTCCACAGATCGTTGTGCCCACGATAATACCACCTGTATAGTGGGTTTCATTGTGCCCGACACTGGGGACGATTGTACACCACCTAGGGCCTGTCCCCCAAGGTACCCTAGGTGTGTGCGTTTCCCGGACGTACCGGACAGGAATTTAGCAAATGCCCTTTTTTACCGCAGTATAAACACAACCCTTGTCTTCTGCGATAAAGTCTCTCAGCCTTGGTTAGTCTAGTGAAGCCTATTTGCATAGGTTCACTTGTCTCCCGTACAGGTTCACTAGACTTCAATGCCAAGGGAGGGATGGGTGGGCAAAACATGCCACTAGGCTCATTATTCTTTGACCGTAACTTACGATCTCTGGCAATTGATCTTTCACGTATTCTGGAGTCAATTATCATAACATATTCAATGTAGTCATCTAGATCAATAGGTAGATCTTTAGCAGCGATTTCGTCCTTAATGTGGTCATTCAGGCCTTGAGAAAAAGCTGCCAATAATGCCTCGTTATTCCAACCTACCTCTGCTGCCAATGTGCGTAATTCGATGGCGTAGTCGCCTACTGTACGCCTGCCCTGATGTATCTCCATAAGGCGTTTGGCAGCAGAGGTGGTTCTACCAGGAGGTTCAAACACTCTTCGAAAGGATTGCACAAATTCTCTAAAGTTTTTAGTACAAGGTTTAGCATTCTCCCACAAGGGGTTAGCCCAAGCTAAAGCTCTACCAGTGAGCAAAGATATTGTAAACCCCACCTTACTACGATCATTGGGAAATGCGTGTGCCGTCAATTCCATAAAAATCTCGAGTTGGTTGATGAACCCTCTGCAGAGACTAGGGTCACCATCGTATCTTAGCGGCAAGGGTGCAGAAGCCGTTAACCCTTTAACAGTGCCCCCTAGGGGTCTGGTATCACTCTCCGGTGTCTGACTTGGCGAGACCACCGGGCTAGAGCTAGATTTGTCAGCAAGTACCGTGCATTCAAGGATCGTTTGAATTGCAACTGCCAACTGATCCAAACGTTGCTCGTGCACATCCATCCTCCAATGGATATTCTGTGCATTACCTTCACCTTTGCTGTCTGAGGTCATGGCCCTTTCGTACTGTCACGGTTTATTATGACTCTCAGACACAAGTTTTAGGTAAAAATCAATTTTATTAAAATAATAAATTGATAACGTAGGATGGCAATCACATACATACAGATATATACAGAATATAACAAGACAGAAGGCAGACTCTACCGGTCCTGTCAATATACCGGACAGGACAGTCAGAAGTAATAGAATGTTAGGCTGTACCGGCCTTGCCAATACCGGGTAAGGCAACCTGCAGATGGAATCGCATAACGGTTCTACCGGCCTTACCAATTTACCGGGCAAGGCAGCCTCAATAGATACACAATGTAGGCTCTACCGGCCCTGCCAATACCGGGTAAGGCAACCTCAGATGGAATGTGGCAAAAGGTTCTACCGGCCTTACCAATACCGGGCAGGGCAGCCCTAAGATAGTAGCAGCAGTCAGATGGTAATGGCAAATTGACAGAATCATAAAGCCGCAAGGCTTTGGAGCAAACCAGCGTCCGCACGCTGGGACCAACACTGAATTGTATAGCTGATAGGCTTAGGAGCAAACCAGTGACCGCACACTGGGGTAACAAGCGAGTTAGTATAGCCGTAAGGCTTAGGAGCAAACCAGTGACCGCACACTGGTGTAACAAGCGAGTTTGGATAGCCGCAAGGCTTTGGAGCAAACCAGCGTTCGCACGCTGGGACTAACACAGAATGTATAGCCGATAGGCTTTGGAGCAAACCAGTGACCGCACACTGGTGTAACAAGCGAGTAGTATAGCCGCAAGGCTTTGGAGCAAACCAGCGCCCGCACGCTGGGACTAACACAGGATTGTATAGCCGATAGACTTTGGAGCAAACCAGTGACCGCACACTGGTGTAACAAGCGAGTTTGTATAGCCGCAAGGCTTTGGAGCAAACCAGCGTTCGCACGCTGGGACCAACACAGGATGGTACAGCCGATAGGCTGTGGAGCAAACCAGTGATCGCACACTGGTGTAACAGGCGAGTTTGTATAGCCGCAAGGCTTTGGAGCAAACCAGCGTCCGCACGCTGGGACCAACACAGGATGGTACAGCCGATAGGCTGTGGAGCAAACCAGTGACCGCACACTGGTGTAACAAGCGAGTTTGTATAGCCGCAAGGCTTAGGAGCAAACCAGCGTCTGCATACTGGTGTAACAAGCGAGTCACCGACGCGACCAGGCAGGAGGTCGCCAGGATACAGGAGACAGGCGATGCGATGACAGGAACCAGCAACGATCAGTCAGGTCAGGAAACAGCAGAGAAGAAGTTCAGCAGGAACTGCAACACCAGAGACTAGGCCGGAACCAGGACTGGAAGTACTTCAGCATGCAGGAAACACTGGAACAGTAGAGATCAGGAACTCAGGAACACATGAGATCAGGAACTCAGGAACACTGGAACAGAGGCCCAGCTATCACTAGCATAGTGATAGCAAGAAGGTCAGAAACAACACGAAAGGGCACTCAAAGGGTGCCCAATCCAGGTTTAAATAGGCAATAAGAGGCGGGCTATCTGCAGACGGCCAATAGCAGCCCCCTAGTGGTGACAGACAAGTAACTGCAGCAAATCACGGGCACCGTGATACCCTGGAACAGTTTGTTACAGATTTACGTCTCCTTGCCCGAGACTGCAATTACACCCATAGCAACAAAATGATCCGGGATTGCACTGTCTTTTGAATCCCCTCACCTAAAGTAAAGGAAAAACTCCTTAGCATAGGGTCTGAATTAACGCTTGAGAAAGCAATTGATATCGCCCGCTCACATGAACTAGCCCAGGCCCAACTACAGTCCATTTCTAAAGGCCAAGACACCCTGTAAAGTGATGTCATCCTTAAGATTTAACGCCACGCAACTAATGGGTCCAAACAGAGGCAAAATAACACCTGTCACCTGCATCCACAGGAAGAGGCATTTCAGTCTCAAAGCCTTGATCCAAAGCACCGCTCTGAATGTGGATACTGTGGCAATGAACCACATAGCAACTACTTTCATTGTCTTTCATACTTTGCTAGTGTATGCCGCTCCAGGCACAGGAAAAGAATCCATGCTGTGAGCAAAGATGGTGCTGACCTAGAAGAGTGCGTACATAAACTCAGTAACTCAAACTGAACAAAATCCAGGCATGGAGCAGGCATTTGCACTATTCAAGTTGGTCCAAAGTGAATTGCAGTACAATTCAAGATAGACACGGAAGCCTCAGACAATGTTATTCCACTATGCGACTACAAAACGGCTTAAATCCCAGTGCACCCTACAACCGGCATCTCACCCTTTATATGGCTACAGAGGAAAGCGACTGGCAGTAAAAGGGAAATGTTACTTGGAATGTCAGCACAAGAACATTCAAACAATTATGTCATTTTATATCGTCAATACAAAAGCACCTCCATACATACCTCCAATCATAGATTTTGGCCTCTTCAAGCTTGTACTGTCCATTACAGGCAGTCCAGATAAAATACCAGTTATGTTATGTATATTTGCAAATATTATATATCAAGTATTATTATTAGTATTATTTTTCTTTTAGGAAGGGAGATGTAGTATTCTTTAGTTTGACTTTAGCCAATCAGTTTTAGTAGGCGTGGCTATCACTCTTGTGTAGACACTTCCTGTTTTTTTGGCAGTTAGAGCAGTTAAAGCAGTACTGTTATTTTATGAACATGTTATATATTGCATCTCTGCTCATAGAAATAAACCAACAGCTGTTAATAATAATAATCAGCATTGTATGTGTATTGGATATCAATAGTAAGCAATAACAAATACTACAGTATGGAGCCAATTACTAGGGAAGACATCTTGCTCCTGCTCAGTAAAGCTAACTTGCAGTCGCTAGCTTTAGACATCAAAACCTCACAAAAAGTGGACCTTGTGGCCCTGTCTGCTGACTTACAATCTTTGGGGCAGAGAGTGCACCAAGTTGAGGAGGACGTGGATAAGATCCATTCTCAGCTTTAAACTATGGATCATATTATCGCTGACCAACAGAACACCATTTCTTCGCTTCAATATAAATTAGATGATTTAAAAAAACAGAAGCCGCAGGAATAATATTCGACTGCGCAATGAACCTGAGTCGGTTCCTATAAAAAATGTAATCTCCTTTCTGCATACACTTTTGCCCACCTCCTTGATCTACCAGAGGATACTCAGCTGGTTATTTATAGAGCACATTGAGCCCTGAAACCCAGGAGATTCCCTACAGATCCTCCAAGGGATATTATTTGCAGGCTGCACTATTTCCTGACAAAGATTGTATCATGCTCAAGTCTCGTAACTAGGACAAAGTTACATACGCTGGTTGCGATATTCAACTATTCCAGGATATAACCCCGTTCACACTACAGCTTAGATGTGCACTTAAACTGCTGGGGGATCATCTCCATGCACTCGGCATCAAATACAAATGGGGGTTCCCCTTTCACATGCAAATCCAAAACAATGGCCAGTTGGTGACCCTACGACATCCGGATGAAGTATCCGCTATCTGTACTATGCTAGGGATTTCTCTAACCCCGCCCGCTTCTAATTCAAAGAAGTCCCCTTCTATCCAGCTTGCTGATAATCAGAGACTTCATTGGCACCTTGCTGAGGAACCTTCCCCCAAATGACACCGGGACAAGCAGTCTCCTGTTGGTCCAAGGGGCCTCACTGTTGCTGAAGCGACCTGAACTGAACTGTTCGAGATAAATAAGATGCAGCTTGTCTTTTGACCTTTGGGACTCTCTTCTGATACACAAGTTATGCTTTCCCTGTTGCCTTCATAGTCACAGTTTAATTTATTTCTCGTTTATGATACTGTTTTTTACATGCCTTACTTTTCATGTACCTGTGGTGTCGGGGGTGGTTGACATGTCCCCCGGGTTATTAGCCCCTCTGCTGTAGTAGATTTCTCAAGTATTTATCAGGACCCCTTAGGTAGATATGTTACTTAGCCTTTGACTCCTTGGATATTCCCAGGGCTCCACATCTATTGCTCCCCTTGCCACTGCCCAATTTTTGTCCCTTAGTTTGTATTGTGCCTTTTACATACTGTAGTTTGGTTTCATCTATCAAATACCCAATAAATGAACGGACTGGTGATTGCTTCTTCATAAATTCTGCAGAATTTAGACGCTACTAGCACTGCTTTCTTTGTGTTGCCATCCTTACACTGTATGGCTATACATGTTTCATATTAAATCCTCTCCCTTGTTTCAGTGGGCATACTCTTAGGTCCCTTCATATTCCTGGATTATGCACATGTATCATTAAGTGGTCTTAGACCCCTTAGGGTTTTTTCACTTATTTTTCCACAATTGCTTTAAAGAGCTGCTGTTTGTTTATTATCTCCTTTAATGACACTCGATTACTGCACGTAAAAGAGAATTTTTTAAAGCATTTCTCATGTTGTTTATGTTACTTGTTGCTATTAGCTTTCACGCACTTATGTACTGTGATATATATATCTTTCCCCCTAGGCCTTCAGGCCCTCTTCACCAATTACTCCTGGACCATCCTGTCGCCTTTTGTGGCAGGTCCTCCCAGGACGAGAATGGTTTCCTGTTCAGGACATGTGCAGTACCATGCGTTTCCTTTTCCCAGTTGCTTGTGCAGCTGGCATGATCGCCTCAGGGCTTCCTTTTGGGCTGGGCCTGGTATGGCTGCTCTGGGTCATTCTGCTGAACCAATTTCTGTATCCTGTTCCATGTTGATGTTTCCCTCCTTTAGTCTTCCTCGAACCTTGTATGTATATTTTGTTTTGTATTTTTTCCTCCTTCTTCCATGTTATTTTTACCATGTTTGTCCTTCTCCCTTTGTTGTCTGAACCATGACGTCCTCTCTAAAAGTAGTTTTGTATAATGTTAAAGGTCTTCAGAGCCTTACCAAAAGAGCTACAATACGTAGAGAACTATCTTGCTTAGGCGCTCAGGTTGTGTTTCTACAGGAGACACATGTAGCCAGGAGTAAACATCCTACTATGGTCTCCAGAGACTTTCCACAAGTCTGGTTGGCATCTGCCCCTAAGAAGAAGTGAGTTATGGTGATCTTATTGAGGAAAACTTAGCCTGGACACATCTTCACACTTTTTCTGACCCTGAGGGCTGCTTTCTTTTTATTAAGGGCAACATTGGCCTTTTTGAGGTCACTTTTACTAACATTTATTGCCCAAACCAGGGCCAACTGCCATTCCTCCGTGGTGTTCTGGAACTCCTTGACTCTTTTTGCTCTGGCGCCCTCATCTTGGTTGGTGATTTTATTATGCCCTTATATGCCACTTTAGACTGTTCTGTCAGGAAATCTTCCATCAGACATACTGTTCTTAGAGCTGTCAATAAATTATTTCATATCCGGAACTTGATAGATTCTTGGCATATCCTACATAACACTGAACTAGACTATACATTTTACTCTACTGTGCACACATCCTATGATATGATAGACTATCTCTTTGTGGGTCACTTCCATTTAGATTCCATCTCAGCCTCTACGATAGAATCCCAGATAGTCTCTGATCATGCACCGGTGCTGCTGTCTCTGGTCTTAACACTTGATCCTATGTCTGGCACCACATGGTGTATGAATCAGTCCTTGCTTTCAGATTATAGCTGTCTTATTTTATAATAACAATTTTGATGTAATTACTCAGTCTCAGTGCTCCCCTCTTATGCTCTTATGCCTTGTCCTCATGCCCCCTTTGATGCACTGTTCTAGTCCTGATCCTCTGTACTTACCTATAGAACTGTACATTATGTATTATGTTTTTCCTTGTTTACCTTGTACATGCATTCTTGTGATACATTTTGTGTAAAATGTGTCTTTTCTTAATAAAGCTTTTTTGAACTTAAAAAAAAGAAAAATCTATGTGTTTCTGTATGGATGAGAATTCCCATGGGAAAAGTATAAAATAATGCTTTTTTCTTGGACGTTCCCATGTAAACAAAACAGGATTCTTCACCCATCTCTACTAGTAACCATGCATTGTCTAATCCCTTAAATTGTAAAGCTTTGCATGCACTTGTAGCTCTAGATAAATAAACATATTCTTTCATTCATACATTCATTCTGCATTCAAAATGTTAAAATGCTCTTTCAAATCAATTGAAATTTTATGGATTTTTATTGTTCCCCTGCGAAACATCTAGTTTGCTCCAAAATGCCATCATTTTTATTTTGACTACAAGGTCCTAAGGATTTTCCACTGATTAGACTGATCATATGTTGACACCCTTGTTCTATTTTACCCTTTTTATCCCTAAACAGGGATACCTTTCAAGGATATGTTTTCATAATGTGACCATATTGCCATTTTAATGTGGTGTGCTTGTTACATTTTTATCCTGCAGGACTACACAGCAGCTGGCACAGTCCTGCTGTGTGTGTTTTTCATTAGCATCCACCATTAAAATGAAGATTGCATTACATTATGTTTGCAGCATGTGTGCAGTAAGAAGTTCTTATCAAATAGATTTATAGTCAACATTTCTGAAACCTCTCCTCAAGCAACTCCTCCTCACACGCAAGGATTTAAGAATACACCTTTATGAGCATAGTGACAGAAATCATTGGCTCAATATTTTCTATAACCTGTACTCACATATGGCTATTCTTCAATCCCGACCTATTTGAAAAATATTTCGGTAAACTTTTTCTCCACTAAGACATGTGAGACAAGCTTGTTTCTCGTGTTCAGCTTTAGATAAATATTAGGCAATAGTTAAATAAAACCCTTGAGTGCCAACTCAATGTATTGGATACCAGCACTCAAAGGGCTAAAAAAATGAAAAATCTCTGTTTTATATTTTTATGCAAATTATATTAAAACATTTGAGATATTGTTTTTGAGATATAATAATTTTCAATTTTAAATAACAAATATTTATCCTGAGAGACTGAGGGCTAGATTTAAAGGCAGCCGTTAAACCAGCCGCTAAGTGAAAAAGGCACATCGCTCGCAAATAATACAGGAGTTACGGCAGATTCAATAGATACTCTACGAGAATAGCTATCGAGCGTAGGCACACAAAAAACACGTAACACAAAAGCTGTTGTCGCTCATGTTAATGCACAACGGGCGGCCAAAACACATGATAACTGTGCTCAAAACAACATCTAACATAACGGCTGCCGTTGTCTAGCAACCATGATTGATGCCAAAACAAATTCAAACACACAGCCAATCACAAAGCCCCAATGTATCAAATAACTTCAAATACACCTATATATACCCAAAAATAACCGTCACACACTATCTGTTATCGTGTTCTTCAGCGCCAGATATCAGGTCCCAGGAGTGGAGGATAGTGATTAGACAGCGGGAGACAGGCGGTAGAGGAGTTTTGCAGTTTGGAGAGAGGAGAGAGGTGCACTAAATATACACATATCACACTTTTGCACATATCACATACACACATACAAACACAAACACATACACATACATACACATAGTCCTTTTATTTTATAACACCTTACACATTTTACTTTTTATTTTGACAGTGTGAATCTGTGAGTGAAAGTGTGTGACAGAGAGTGAGTGGATCGAGTGTGTCTGTGAGGGCCTGTGGGAGTGCCTGGGTGTGACTGGGTGAGTGATGGCCAGGAGAGGAGGACAGGAGAGAGGGATGGGGAGAGTAGTGGAGGAGGAGGAAGCTCAGGATGGTATCCCTCAGCAGAGCAGGGGTGGGAAAGGGAGATCTGCAGGGCGGAGGGGGACCCGGCCCACAAAAGCAGGCACACGCAGGACAGGGACAGAACCTGCAGTGGGACGAGGGGTAGTTCCTGGGGACCACCACACACAGGCAGGGTCAGACCAGGCAGGGCACTCCGGCTCTGAATCCTCCCATGCCGGAGCTGATGAGGGCAGGATCAGAGATCCCAGATATACTGAGGAGGAGAACAAGGCTCTTGTAGAAGCTGTCCTGGAGAGGCAGAGTGTTCTCCACCCGACGGCAAAGGTCCCTGGCCTGGCAGCGAGGAGGAAGGCAGCCTGGAATCAGATCTGCAGCCGGGTGAACGCGATGGCTACATGCAGGCGGGACGTGGAGTCTGTGAAGAAGAGATGGGGCGACTGCCGGAGGGTGGTCAAGAACAAGATGTCTGACATGGCCAAGCAAGCCCGAGGCACCAGAGGTGGCCCATCTGTGCCCATCACATTCTGCAGCTGGGAGGAGATGGCGTGGCAGAACATGTCCCCGACCATGATCGAGGGGGTCGTGGGAGGAACTGACACTGGGGATGAGAGGAGCCTCCACACTACCGGTAAGTGCAACACTACATAACCACACACTACAACAACCAACACCAGCTGCACACACAGTCACACCTCAACACATGTCCATCACTCAGCCATACAACTGCACCAACACATCACCATGAGGGTTAAAAAAAGGACACAACACCTGGACAAATGGCAACGTCCAACTTGGGACAAACCTGTCAAAGCCCTACTTCACCTCTCCTGTCGCTGTGCTCATTACACACAATACACAAACCTTCATGTTCAAAATGTTGACTGTCATAGATCATCACTGTTCACACACAATGTCACCCATGTCCCCACCCCCACCCTAACCCCTTGAGTGCTAGAGGGATCATCAATGCATCGATCAACAATGCATTGGCAACCCCTCTGGTACTCTAGGGGTTAACCAGACAACAAACAAGTCAATTGGACAACGATCACATGCTACACAGGGGACATTCACTAAGCGGTGACAAACAGATGGTGGACACAAAGTAACCCTCACACACCCTCACTTCACCAGTACCAGTGTTAGTCCATGGAGAATATGCCAAAACAAGAATCAAGTTCATAGGGTCCCATTGTACAGACTCCATGGAAAACACTGGAAATGGGGAAAGGAGATCACTGGAGAAGTCACCATCATGTTCACTTCATCAGTTCTACATCACCGCTTACTGAATCACAAAAAGGGGGCATCAGGTCACACATCACAGAGTCACACAGAATAAATGCTTGTAGGTGCAACACACAGGCCGAAACTATTTTACAGAATTCAAGCTGGAAAAAGTAGGCATTGGTGTTGTGGCTGCAATCATTTATTCTGACTTGAAATTACATATCCCATATCTGATTCCCACATGGATCCACAGGGGTGCTGATGCCATGGATGGATGGTACATCAGCATCTCTATGCAGGATACACATGGGAAACAAATAGCAAACATTGTACCTTGGTCACCAACAGGCCATGACTGATGGATATCTAGGACTGAGTACAGTTGCCTCACACAGAAGGATGGATGGGCTCATACACAGAGAAAAAAACAGGCCTCAATCAAAGATATCCCTCACTACTGGCTGGATTGTTGCCCTTAGGATTCAAATGTTACTAAATATGTTCCAACATGATGTGAACACAGAGATCACTTCACTGGATGTGATTGCCTTACTGGCCAGATATGTGCACCCATCACAAATCAACCTACATTGCTACCATTCAAATACACATACATAGTATATCACACTCTACGTAGATGGGATATACGAGGTATGTTCATATCCATCATATCAATACAATGTCTTGTTGGATGGGTGCACATATATAGCCAGTAAGGCAATCACACCTAATGAAATGCTCTCTGGCATCACATCTTGGAAGGATATCACTGTATCCATATGAAGGGTACATATCCACATACATATATGACCATTTCTACTTGTGTGTCACTGTAATAGGATAGCAATGGGTAATGTCATCATGATGTCTTATCATTGCCATCGTTAAAAGATGTGTCTTGATCTAAGTCCCATCCCTCCAACACTCATGGTTATACAGATATTGCTCTATGTGACAGGTGAAGATATCATCATTTGACCACACGGAGGCTCTTCAGCAGAGCCAAAGTCGCAACATATCGAGAGAAATACCTCTTTGGAATGGTCCACAGAGTGTTCTTGTAAACCATGCACACCCTGTACACCATTCCAATTAAGTATTGTTCTCTAAATGGGGTGATTTTGGCTCTGCTGAAAAGCCCTCGTGTGGACAAATGACTGAAATCTCCATCTGTCACATAGAGCAATATCTGAACAACCATGAGGGTAGGAGGGATAGGACTAACAGAGAACAACATCTGTTCCCACAATGTCTACAATCTGACATCAAGGTGGACTTAACCTTTGCCTTCCCCCTGGAGGGATAGCCATCCCTACAAGTTGTGAAGACAAATATATGTTGTTGGATTCCCCCCCCCCCCAGTTAAACAATGGTATTCCTACTGCTGAAAGGTGTGTTGATTCAAAAGGTATCACAGCTCAGAAATGGATATGTCAGGGGCAATATCCCAGTGGCCTGATATTGTACAGTGGTGTTGTTACTACACAATCATATGGACAGCTCTGGTACAGGGACCAGATATCTACATGTGAGGGTGTAGCAACAGCCCCACTGTACTATTTCTGGACACTGTGATATTGCAACTCAAAATGAAACCTTCACCCGTAATAACGCAAACAACACCTTTCAGCAGTGGGAGTACCCTTGTTTACCCAGGGGGATTAACACAAACACATATATTTTTCTTCAACACATATCAAAGTATAACTGTCTCCACAAACATATGGCTAAGGTCACTAATCACAACATCTTCTTCCTCCACACAGCTTACGGCCGTCAAGCCCAGCGGGAGACAGTGGAGGAGGCTATGTCACCCCCCAGTGAGGAGGGCACAGAGGAGGGGACCAGCCGGTGGTCACCTTACCCACCATCACCATCCCCTCCAACACAGGCTGCACCACCACCTACTGCACCCCTTCAAGCTGCACCACCACAGGCTGCACCACCCCTTCAAGCTGCACCACCACAGGCTGCACCACCCCTTCAAGATGCACCTCCCCAGTACAGTGGCTGGATGCCACAGGAGGAGAGGTGGACATATCCAACCACCTCCACCAGCTACTACCCTCCATCAGCAGCACCACCACCACCAGGGAGACAATGGCTGCCAGGGACAGTGGCCACCAACCAATATGGGCCATATTCATCCCAGATCAACCCACCCTCGTGGATGGCGCCACAACATGCCCCAAGGTATGATCCCAGGTGGGGTCCCAGCACCTATCAGTGGTCACCATATGAGCCTTGGCCACTGGACTACCCACACCTGGGCCTGTTTGGTGAGCCCCAGCGCCCCCTACCCAGGGACATTTTCACACCTCCACCAGCACACACATCTTTGGGCAGCTCTGCATCAATTGATGTGGTGGGCATATGCCCATCATCTGCACCAGCCACTCCAACAGCAGCCACAGCACCCTCAACAGCAGCAGAGGAGGAAAGAGCACCCTCAACAGCAGCAGAGGAGGAAAGAGCACCCTCAACAGCATCAGAGGAAACAGCAGCACCAGGGACACCGGCACATCCTCCTCCAGCACCGCACGCCTCACAGGCATGGAGGCAGAGTGTATGGCCCTTCAAAGAAGACTACTCCGGTCAAGCAGAAGTACAGACAGCAACATCACCAGGAGCAGGAGGCAATCCAGGAGGAACATTGCCCAATTGGAGACCAGAATCCAAGCCCTGGATTCGGAGGTGGCCAGGGGGAACACACTACTCCACCAGCTCAGGACTGGTCTCATGGACATGTTGACACAGGTCCTTGTGGAGTTAAGGGAGATCAACCGCAGAGAGAACCTGAGGATGGAGAGGGCGAACTTGCGTTCCACCGAGGGGTCTACTGCAACCACCACCCCCTCCAGTGTTACCCCTGAAGCAACACCTAGGGGGCAGAGGGTTACCAGGAGATCCACAAGGGCATCCACCTCTGGCACCCAGGCTAAGGCCCCCCCACCCAAAGAAGAAAAAATGAAAGGCCCAACCTGTTAAGTTTCCCCATTTTTTTTTATTCCAGTCTGATCTGTTGTGTCTTCAGTTATGGATTGGGTGGCAGGGTTGTCTCCAATGCATTGCCATACAATGCAGTGAACACAACCTCTGCCTGGGTGAAATGTTTGTGGGATGCTACAGCATGGGTTCACACACACACACACACCGTTGTACAAATTCAACTGGAAATACATCCCTGGAGCCATATAACACCACTGTGTTATATGGCAATGTTGTGTGTTGAATTTGAACAACAAAACATACCCCTTAGCACAAGAAATGGTAGAACATTGAACATTCGTCTACATCATATGTTGTGTTTAACCCTTAGAGTGCCAGAGTGGTAGGCAACGCATTGCAAAGAAATGCGTTGGGGACCACTCTTGCACTCAGTGGGTTAACGGGATAACCAGACAAACAGCTCTGTGACTTAGCAGGGACATTACAAGCAGGACAGATAAATGGGACATGTATCCATATTGTCTTGGATTCACACACTCATTGTGCAACTGACTTACTGGGGAATCCAATGTTTTTAACCTAGGATTTCAATGTGTAGTACACACATTGATATCCTGGGGTGAGCATTGGGGTCTCCAGTAAGTTGAGTTGCTGTTTCCCTAAGGGTGTAACAGACTTCAACAGTGATAACACATGTCCACTTAGTCTGTTTGTTCGTTGATATAGCCCATGTACTGAGATGTGTCAAAGTGGAGCAAAATCTCAGAACATGGATTATACTGAGCAATTCAGATACTGTGGACAGGTATTCAGTGTGGAAGTATGTCCCCTGTATCACCTCTTTATCATTCCCACTACACATTGGTGCATCACTCCCATCATCATTTGTTTGCATGGATACATCACAGAGTCCACTCACTGGCAAACAAGTGGTGGACTCCTGTGATGTGGGTGATGCCTTTCCATGTATGGGGGATACTCTACCCTGGGTGTGGTTACGCATTGACAAATGTGTTCTCAAATATATCCTCCTACAGACACAGATAGAATGGTGATGGTTCATCTTTATTGTGTCTCAAAGTACATTAGAATGTACATGTGTTTTCTGTGTGTATTGCCTATATGCATTGAACACCCGTATGAGAACACGAAATGTACTTTGAAACTAAATCGTACTACTTCAGTAACACTGCTGCCCTCTCATGTGTTGTCCACAAGGTTTGACAACTCTGTAGCTGAGCATCCTAACTGTACAGGTTATAGCACTCAAGAATTAGTGTTTTCTGTGTCTATATGAGAATGTTCCAGTAGAGGTTTGTGTGAACCTCAGGTCAAACTTTGCATCACCAACAACATCACCATAAACATCAAGGGGTGATCTTCATGAAGGTGTTGTCAAGACATCAATCCAGTCACATGGAAGATCTTCAGTTCAAGGATGGATCATGTTACGGATGCCTGTGGGAGAAGAGGACAGGATTTGGAGCAGTAGACCTGAACTGATCATCAAGCAACAACAATTTTGACTTTTTAATCCCCTCAGTTTTCTTAATTACAGGTGAGTACACAAACCATTGCTTGACAATGTGTTGTGTACTCATCTGTAACCAATTCTGCGGGGAACTAAGGACATGTGCACCAGCCCTGTGGATATGTGCCCCTGACATGTATACACATATTGACAAGTGTTCTGAGAGCTCCATGGAAGTAATGACATTGTGCTGCCACTGTGAAAGTGACAGTGGCAGCCCAATGTCATTTGTTCCATGGAACTTTTAGGACATATTTGTTGATGTGTGTATTCATGTCAGGGGCACATATGTCTGCACACTCACAGGTCAGCATGGAGTCCCTGGTAATCTGATCTACGTTTCATGACCTCTACACTGTGTGACAATACCACTGTACATCCACCCCTCTGCTGCTCTTCTCAGCTCTAGCACAGTACAGGTCCCATATTGAGTCTAATGTACCTTTAACCCCTGATGTGCCTGAGTATTATCCAATGCATATCATTAGATAATACTCTTTCGCTACTGGGCTAGCATGGTTGTTCAGGCAATAATCATGGCATATCCAGTTAGTTCCTGTCAATCAAGGCCTGTAAGGTGATGAACATGGGTAATATGTTGTACCTTGTTTATCCTGGGGGTGTGCGTGATATCCTTGGGGTCTGTATGTCAACGTGGAGAGTGGAATGGAGGATGGTTTTTGAGTCCACACACACAATTTGCCACGTCCACTGCCAGTGCAGTGCTGCGTCACTGTTCCTGTGGGGTGAGACAAAACAAAATGTGCAGTGTGGTTAGTGTCACAGGACTGATGGGGAACTTGCATGGATTGTTTGCATGCGTGTGCTATACTCACAGGTGAAGTGTTCCGTGATGAGCCTGTCTCTGATCTGTGCCCCTCTCATGGTCTCCTCCACATGCCCGATGTCCATGGCCACTTTCTGTATGGGGGGGTCCGGGATGTGCTCCAGCAGCCTGGTGTCCACTGCGATGTTGTGCAGTATTGCGCACGCCACAATGATGTCACACACCTTAGCCAGTGCATACTGCAGTGCTCCCCCAGAGTGGTCCAGACATCGGAATCTTGACTTGAGGAGGCCAAATGTTCGCTCAATGGCATTCCTCGTTCTGGCATGAGCCTGGTTGTACCTTTCCTGGGCATGTGTTTGGGGATTGGCCACAGGGGTCAGTAGCCAGGACTTGCATCCATAGCCAGCATCACCTGTGTAATGTGAGTGACATGGTGAGACAGGGAGCACATGTTGTGTGAATGATGTTTTGTGTGTTGGACGTAGTAGCTGTGGGTCAGGTGCATGCTGAGCAGCGTGGTGTGTACGCCTGTGTATGTGATGTGATTTTGTTTTGTGAACTCACCCACTAGCCATCCCCTTGTAAAGGTTCCATTCTCAAAATCTCTGTGTACTGAGGAGTTTTGTAGAATATATGCATCATGTGAACTGCCAGGATATTTTGCACAGACATTCATGATCCTCATGTTGCTGTCACACACCATCTGCACGCTGATGGAGTGGAAGTTCTTCCTGTTGATGAATATCTGTGCGTCACGTGCTGGGGCCTTAATCCGGACATGGGTGCAATCTATAGCACCCATGACCCTGGGCATGCCTCCCCTTGCATAAAAGGCCTGCTTGACGTGTATCCAGTCCATGTCGGTGGTGGGAAAATGTATATAGCTAGTGGCCTTGCTTTTGAGGGCTGGCAGGACCTGGGCCAGCACTCTGGAGAATGTGGCCTGTTACATGCCAGATTCGTAACCCTCAGTGGACTGGAAGGCCCCGCTTGCCATGAAGTGTATGGCACAGAGTAGTTTCTGCAGGCCAGTTAGGGCATGGTTGTGGATGTAGATGGGATCCACCTGCTCCTTGATGACCTCACACAAGGCAATGATGCTGTCAGGCCTCAACCTGTAGCGATCAATGACCTCGTCATCAGTCATTCCAAAGAGGGTGACCCTTGGGCGGTATACCCTGGGCCTTGGAGGTCGTCTATACATCCTCTGCCCTCCAGGTGGGGATGGACTCCTGTGTGGCTGCAAGGTGAAGGCTGTTGATGAGGCGTTCTTGGAGGTTGCTGATGTTCCCTAGCTCTCTCCCTTGCATGCCTTCTCCGCAGTCTTCGCAACAATATGTAACCCAACATACTGTTTGCTCTCTCTATCTGCCTCTATCTGTCTCTATCTAGCTCTCTCTCTCTCTCTCTCTCTCTATCTATCTCTATCTCTCTCTATCTCTCTCTCTCCCTCCCTGAGTGGAAAACAAGCCACAAGTGAGTGTGTCCCTTTAAGTACTTGCTAGGGCGTTGTGTAGGTTTGGTGATGAGGTGAGTGCTGACCAATGGTGAGTTGTTTTTGTCCAGGTAAGTGTTTGCAGGTGTGTGTGTGTTATAAGATGTGGTGTGTTGTGCTTGTTATGTGTGTGCCATTTGCGGGTGTGCAGTTGTGGGGTGCAGGTCGCATGTTGATGTTGCCCAGGTGAGCTTATATTTGCAGGTGTCCGCTTTGTGTGATAACCCCCATTGTTCCGTGCCATGTTGTGCTGGTGTTTTTTTGTGTGTTGTTTTCCCTGTGGTGTTGGTTGTTGTTGTGTGTGGAGTGATTTGTGCTGTGTGTGCATCTTTTTGTGTTGTTTTGGCATTGCACGGGTTAATTTTCCCATTTACATGGTTGTGCGGTAAACATTTTGTGTACTTTCCTATGTAACGGGTGTTTCGTTTTGCCCGTTAAGTGTCTAACGTGTGAGAAAAGTGGGTCTTAACTTTTAGCCGTTAGGTGTGTCTTTTTTCAGCCGTTATCAGTACCGCAAGCCTTTGAATAGCTCTGGGGTATTTTGTTCCATGCGTCTGAATGCACGTAAGTGTATCGGCCATAAGGATTCTGCAACTGCCGTTAGCTGTTCTTTAGACGGATCTTTGAATTGCAACATGACTCTTAACGCACCCGTTAGTGATTTTTTTTACTAACAGCTGCCTTTAAATCGAGCCCTGAGAATCTAGTATACTCTTCCCCAGAAAATAAGGACCACATGAGAGTGCGTCCATGTCAGCCAATAATGTCTTAGCTTGGAGGGCAAAATGTGGAATTGTGTGATTTGGTATATATGTGTGTAATGACTGTCTATACTATACTTTCTATAATATATTGCAGTCATGATGAATTGAAAATCTTACCCTGTTCCTTTCTTTCAATGTAAAATATCCTATACTAAGAGTAATGTGTTTAAGTTGTGATTGTGAAAGCAATAAACACAGCCAAATATTTGCCCTCATAATACACCATTTATAAATAGACCCCTCAAAATATCCCCCCAGTTTGATGCTTAATCATGTTTCAGGTTTTTTTGATAATTGCATATCAGGACAATTCAAGTACATTTTCGGCTCTTTTGAGGTTTTTCCAGATGTGCTAATAAGAATACGTACACTGCAAAAGCTCCCATATTTTGAAACCAAACTTCTGATATTAGCAGCAATGTTATTATTATTATTATTATTAATCTTTATTTATATAGCACCAACAAATTCCGCAGCGCTTTACAGTAGGGAATAGACATACAGAGGTATTAAATAGTACAATCTAATATGGAGAACAGAAGGATCAGAGGGCCCTGCTCGTGAGAACTTACAGTCTAGAGGAAGGTAGGTTGGACACAGAAGGTGTAAGTGCTATGGTGTGTAAGTTCCTCCTGCCACATGAACTGCCGGTCAGTGGGTGGTAGAGAGAAGTGCTATTGAGTGCAGTGGTCCAGGGAAGGGGTGATTCTTAGTGATAATGTTTATGGAGGCATTTGATAGACTTCCCTGAAGTGGTGCGTTTTTAGGGAGCGTCTGAAGATCTGAAGGCTGGGGGAGAGTCTGATTGGGCGGGGGAGGGAATTCCAGAGCTGAGGTGCAGCATGGGAGAAGTCCTGTAGGCAGGAGTAGGAGGATGTGATAAGAACTGTGGAGAACAGAAGGTCATGTGCAGAGTGAATATGGCGAGAGGGAGTGTATTTGGAAATGAGAGATGAAATATAGGGTGGTGCGAACAAGAGTACCAGCTCTGCATGACCCTGGAAATCTCTCCTCTTCCTGAAGGACTACCTTACTCTTTGAAGTGTGGGGGCACTTCACTTTCTTTTCTGAACTTGGGTTCAATTTGTTGTGGACTACCACTTCTATGCCAAACGTTGCTTCTAGCTTGCACGTGATGTTTATCATAATGTATATGTTTATGTTCCTTTTTTTTCCCCTCTAACTGTCTCACCGGAATGAGCTTTTTCTGATATTTTCTAGATGTATGCTTCATTGTTATCATAGGATGTCCCATTTCAATGGTTCATGTTCTTATAATGTTATTCATTTAATTGCATGACAGTTTCTGCAGTTATCATGGGAATGCTAAGCTTAAGCAACACACCATCCTAGGGAGACCACTCCATCTTGCCCTCCTTTGACATGGACCCTTGTCCTTTAATGCGCAATCTCCTTTTATTATTATGTTACACTCTTTTTTTTCTCCAACATCCCCTCCTCCATTTCTTCCTCTGCCCCCATGCTATTAATTCATTATCCCTGAGCTGAATAAGGTCTATCCACTGAACTCCCTTCCATGGTTACGATATTGCTCTTGATGTACACTACTTAATTTTGTAATTTTGTGTTGTCCACCTCAATCCCTAGTTTCCCCACCCTACTTTGATGTGTTGCTTAAGTTTCTCTGATGCTTTTTCTGTAGCACATTGGAGACTTATGCTTGTACATTTTGGTTTTTGTTCTTTTGACTTCCCCTATTGGGACAGAGTCCTGCAAGGAGGTTCTGTTGGGTCCACATGCATTACACCTCTTTTCCTTACCCTGCCCCCTGGTCCCTCTATCTTTCCTGATGCTGCATGGATATATCACTCCTGTATTGGGTTCCATCATCCTCCTCTAGCCACATATTTTGACAGGGCACAGTTTTAACATTAACCTGTGCTCTATCAGTAACAAAGGCTTGAGTAGGCCATACAAAAAACCACTACTGAGCCAGACGGCTCTCTCAGAGTACCTTGTTTCCATCGCCGCCGCTTCAGCGATGCTCGGCGTCTTTCCACGTGTCATCTGCAGGCAAAAGGCTTCAAGTATGCTGCAGGCCTCTGTTTTATGTGTGTTTGTTTCCTGTAGTCTCCTCCTACCCACTTCCTCCTTCTAGCTGCTCCTCCTACCTACTTCCTTTGGAGGGGTTTAAAGGGCAGACTGAGTCCTGACTCAGTCACCCTTACGTTGTTGTTCTGAGCAGTTAATTTTAACTGAAAAACAAAATGGCTTCCACTCGCTCCTACACCACAGACACAAACACATCAGCCAAAAAACACAGACACACTCACACACACTCACACTGAATCACACACACTCAATCACACACTCAATCATACACACTCAATCATACACACTCACAATAATTCACACACTCACACTCTCTCACACTCACACACTCTCACTCACACATTCAGTCATACTCAATCACACACACTCAATCACACACACTCACATACTCTCACACACATGCTCTCACACACTCAAACACACTCAATCAAACACACTCACTCTCTCTCACTCACACTCTCTCATTCACACTCTTACACACTCTCACTCACACGCTCAATCACACACACTCTCACTCTCACTCTCACTGAATCACACACACACTCTCACTCAATCACACACATTGTCACTCACACACTCTCTCACTCACACTCTCTCACTCACTCTCACTCACACACTCATACTCACACACTCTCACTCAATCACACACACTCACGCAATCACTCACACGCAATCACTCACTCTCGCACTCACACGCACTCACACTCACTCACTCACACCCCAGGGGCCTGCACAATCCACCGTCCACCATAGTCTCACTCACACCCCAGGAGCCAGCACGATCCACCTTCTAGCATAGTATGTGCAATTACCTCATGCATTTCAACTACATGAATGAATGCCACTCACTCACACACACTCACTCACACCCCGGGAGCCAGCACGATCCACCTTCCACCATAGTATGTGCAATTACCACATGCATTTCAACTATATGAATTAATGTCACAGTGAAGGCATAAGTACAAAATCAAACTCATTACAATGACACATAAGTCACCCCCTTATGACTCACTTCTGTGTGTGTGTGTGTCTCTGTGTGTTCCTCACTGTGTGTGTTGCATGTCTGTATCACACTCTATGTGTCTGCATGTTGTGCATTGCACTTATGTGTGTATAACTATGTTGCTCTTTAAGCATCTCAGTGCATGCATGTGCATTTGCGTGTGTGTCTCTGTGTGTGTTTGTCTTGCATCCATGTGTGTGCATTAATTCCCTATATATCCTGATGGGCAGCACCATTCCACATTGCTATATATATATATATATATTTTTTTTTTTTTTTATGTTATACTTTGCAATTGTACTCTGTTACTGGATAAAATGTATAACTATCTCTCTCTCTCTCTCTCTCTCTCTCTCTATATATATATATATATATATATATATATATATATATATATTTATATATATTTATATATAATACAACCAAAGGTGGAAGCACTCTCACTTCTAAGGTACAGAAATCCCTGGGTGCAATGATTTGACTAAGCTTGTATAAACAACGTGTAGATCAAGCACTCACAGGACTTTCAAAAATAGAGTTCAATAATATTGTTTATTCAATCAACGTTTTGGCCAGACTGTGCTGGCCTTCCTCAGGACAACCACCTAAGGGTACACAAGTGCCTTATAAACCCCACTACCCTGTTAACGCCAAAACCGAGCATTAGCGATGTTAGTGACGTCACACACACCGCAACGCTATGAGTCCCGAGCGCAGCAATGTATAAACATAACATGTGTAATAATGTACATTAATAACACTTGTAGAGAACAGAATATTGATTATAGAGTTGAAGAACAAA
Organism: Rhinophrynus dorsalis; assembly: GCA_037306005.1. Lineage (NCBI taxonomy): Eukaryota > Metazoa > Chordata > Amphibia > Anura > Rhinophrynidae > Rhinophrynus > Rhinophrynus dorsalis. The sequence continues at coordinate 449,130,811 of CM074719.1, read as the reverse complement.
TAGAATCATTAAGATACCTGAAAACTGCTCGAGTTGGTTCACTCTCAGCTACCGGTAAGGGAAAGCGACAGGTCTCCCTCACATGCAACACATGTAGTGTGCAGTGGGACCAATCTCTATAGCCCACCGGTCTGGGATAAACACATCATGAGCATATATATTTATATATATATGTATATATATATATATATATATATATATATATATATATATATACTTTTTTTCTATGTTATACTTTGCAACTGTACTCTGTTACTGGATAAAATGTATAACTATCTCTCTCTCTCAATATATAAATATATATAGATATAGCTATTTATATACATACTTATACATATATAAAGTATATGTAGTGTACTGTGTAAAATAATGAGGAAAACATAAAAGTTTTCAAACACATTTTATTGGCGGAACAACAATTCCCTGAACCGATACATTTCCTGGTTCATGGAATCCATTTTGCTCTCTAACACCATGAAGGCCCGCTGTAATTTCCTCAGGCATGGACGCTGGGGATGTTGAGGCTGGGAGGTGGAGGGTTGTGCTTGGGAGGTGGAGGGTTGCTCTTGGGAGGTCGAGGGTTGGGTTTGGGAGGTGGAGGGTTCAGGTAGAGAGGTAGAGGGTTCAGCGGATAAATCTAAAATGCAAAAATTTAAATATCAGAATATTAGTCAATGATAACATGGCATACATTACATTAGTAGTTACATTTCATTCATTAATTACTTAATTACATACATTAGTGTATGGAAGCATTAGAAATATGAACACACACACTCACATATATATATATATATATATATATATATATTCATATTTCTAATGTTTCTAAGCAATGCGGTGCATAATTAAGCTTTGAGTAGAAATAAAGAAAATGTGCATGCTAATTAGAGCCAGGGTGTAGTGACTAGTTGCATTTTTGACATGCAGTAAATATATGCTAGGCTGCAAAATATGCAAAGCAATCACAGTTAGTAATGAAAGGTGATTGATGTATTCCTTTTGAAGATGGGAACACTGGAAAACAATGACTAATGGAATTTGATTGATGTTCACAGCAATTGCCCAGGAGATCATTCTAATTGTGTACTAGTGGACATTGTATCAACTAAGTCAATTACTCTTATTTTCCAGGAGTACACATTTTTTGTAGTCATTTGCACTAATACACACATCAGAAGTCATTTTTGCATTAAAATATGTGTATATTAATGGCAAGTAAGTAGATAAATGTGTACTAGTGGACATTGTATCATCAGAAGTCATTTGTGCAGTTCAAAGGTGTATTGGGAATTTACATGTAGTTTGTGTACAATTGACACCTTCTTCTTCGAAAAGATTACTTAACCCTTTGAGTGCCAAGTGGGTACATTGTACGAGTTTGGACAGCTGTACCTGCTGTGCCAAGCTCGTACAATGTACCCACTAAAATGCAGTCACTGCATGAGCCGGTATAACCGGCATGCAGTGGCCGCATTTAAAAAAAAAAAAAGCTGGGCAATCGTGGGGGGACATGAGGATCACTCCTCATGTCCCCCCTGTTATTGATCTCCCAGCCGATCGCGCTGGGAGATCAACAAAAGCAGAGGAGAAGCGCAGCAAAAGCGCAGCTTCTCCTCTCCTGTCTCTCCTACCCGAACTTCCGGGTAGGAGTGGGCGGGACCGGGGGAAGCCTCCCAACGTCACCATGTCACCGATGACGTTAGGGAAGTTTCCCCGGTCCTGCTCACTCCTACCGGTGGTAGGAGAGAAGGGCAGGAGAGCTTTTGCTCTCCTGCAGTCGTCTCATTGATCTCCCAGCCTATCGGCTGGGAGATCAATGACTGAGGGGACACCAGGAGGGGTCCTGATGTCCCCCACGAGGTCTGAAAAGTTAAAAATAAAAAATAAATAAAAAAAAATAAAAGTAACCCTGTGAGTGCCACAGGGTCACTTGCTTTGGGTTTTTTTTTCTAAAGACCTCATTGGGGGGATCAGGGGGGGTCCTGATGCCCCTCAATGAGGTCTATAATTAAAAAAATATATATAAAAAAAATTTAACCCTGTGTGTGCCACAAGGGGGTCCAATGCCCCCCCCCCTTCCTGTGGCACACACAGGGCTTTTATCATTACTTTGTTATCAGAGATTGTTGGGGGGTCATCAGGATTGGTCCTAATGGCCCCCCAACAAGCTCTGATTACCAAGTAATAATAGAAAAAAAATTAACCCTCTGAGTGCCACAAGGGTCCAATGCATTGCTTTGCAATGCGCTGGAGACCCCTGTGGCACTCACAGGGTCACACAGGGACACTTTTTTTGATAACTTTTTTTTTTTTTTGGTAAGACCTCATTGGGGGGATCAGGGGGGTTTGTATACCCCTCAATGAGGTCTATAATAAAAAAAAGTAAATAAAAAAAAATTAACCCTGTGTGTGCCATGGGGGGGGGCAATGCAGCCCCCCTTCTGCGGCACACACAGGGCTTTTATCATTACTTTGTTATCAGAGATTGTTGGGGGGGGTCATCAGGATTGGTCCTGATGGCCCCCCAACAAGCTCTGATTACCAAGTAATGATAGAAAAAAAATTAACCCTCTGAGTGCCACAAGGATCCAATGCATTGCTTTGCAATGTGCTGGAGACCCCTGTAGCACTCACAGGGTCACTCTGTTTGTGGACATATATTTTTTTTTTTTACTAAGACCTCACTGGGGAGGAATCAGGGGGTCCTGATGCCCCTCAATGAGGTATATAATAAAAAAAAAATTAAATAAAAAATTAACCCTGTGTGTGCCACTGGGAGGGGGGTTCAATGCAGACCCCCTTCCTGTGGTACACACAGGACTTTTTATCATTACTTTGTGATCAGAGCTTGTTTGGTGGCCATCTGAATACAAAGTAACAATAAAAAAATTAACCCTTTGTGTGCTGGACACCCCTTTCGCACATAAAGGATTTTTTCCCCCTTTATTTTTTATTTAGACCTCATTGTATGGGTTCTGATGCCCCCAACGAGGTCTACACAAAAATATTGGGGGAAAAAGCCCCAAAAAATGCACGTGCAACAGGAAGGGGGTCCAACGCAGTGCTTTGTATGAGGGGACATACAGTGCACAATGATAGTCAGAGATCTCCCATACACTCTATCAGACACTGCCCCACCATCACCACCATCCTTGCTCCTCTGCTCATACCCACACACACTGCCTAATCCCTCACCCTCTCACACATTTTGTTAGACTTGTAGTCACAGGTCCGCACGTACACCGGCTGACGTCCTAGCTTCTTTCATCTGTTAGCCATAAAATCAAAATACACTGTTTGCTTTCCCATTTCTGTTTCACTGGTAGCTACGCTCTTGTAGCGTAAATTGGTATGTGAACCCAGAGCAGTGGGGTACCATTTTTTTTTGGCTGGCAAGAAGTCCTCCTAGGAAATCCCACGCCATTGAACCATTTTAGTATCTTTGAAGTGACTGATGTGTAAAACAAATGTTTGTTTTTCTTTCCTGTAGCACCACATTCTGGAAATAGTTGTGCCAATTAACTTAGGGGTACAAAGGCAAGTGACCCCTCATTAGATGCGGCAGGTTGTCTTCTTTCCAAAATGGTATGGTTTATCTACCTTTTCTTCAATTCTGAAGGTGTTATAGCCATTTTCGTACAGGCAAGTCAGGTTTGAGAAAATGTTTGAAACATCAGAGTTTGTAGTTGGTGTAGTTTTCTACTTCTAGCACCCCCTAAGGTAGTTCAGCTCATACCAATGGGGTGTCGTTTGACTCCTAAGAGCACTAGCAAACAAATGCAGTTGAAAATTCCATGGTTTTCACAGAGCGCCATACATTTGAAGGGGCAGAAATGTAAGAAAATGCCTTTTTTTTTTCATTAGCGCCACCTCCTGGAAGCATTTGTGCATACCAGCCTTTGGGTAAAAAGGCAAGTGACCCCTCATTAGATGCGGTAGGTTGTTTTCTTTCCAAAATGGCATTGTTTCTCTAACTTTCCTGCATATCTCTTATGGTTATAACCATTTTAGTGCAAGCAGATAATTTAAAAAACAAAAGTGTCAGGTTTACGTAACGTGTTCCTAGCACCCACATGTTGTATGTTAACCCACACAAATGGGCTACCATTTTTCTCATGTTGGTATCAGGTTCTGAATACAGCAGGAAATGTTATGGTTTTCAAAGATTTTAGTATCTTTGAAGTGGTGGAAATGTAAAAAAAACATGTATTTATTCCCATAGCGCCACCTTTTGGAAATATTTGTGCACTTCAGCCCAGGGGTAGAAAGGCAAGTGACCCCTCACTTGATGCGGGAGAATGTCTACTTTCCAAAAAGGTATACCTTTTATACCTTTCCTTCATGTCTCTAACAGTTATGGACATTTTAGTACAAGCAGCCATTTTCGAAGAAGCAAACAGGTAGGTGTAGTTATGTGCTTCTGGCACCCCTAAGGTAGGTCGACTCATTCCAATTGGATGTCATTTTTCTCCTAAGGGCACTAACTAATGAATACAGTTGGAAATTCCATGGTTTTCACAGATTTCCATACAGATGAAGGAGCAGAAATGTAAGAAAATGCCATTTTTTCCTAAAGTGCCACCTTCTGGAAGCATTTGGGCACAACAGGCTTGGGGTAATAAGGAAATTCGCCCCTCATTAGATGCGGCAGGTTGTCTTCTTTCCAAAATGGTATAGTTTGTGTAGCCTTTCTTCACTTCTCTAGTTGTTATTACCATTTTTGTACAGACAAGTAATGTTTGAGAAAATGTTAGAAAAATTAGAGGTTGCAATAGGTGTAGTTTTGTACTTGTAGCGCCCCCTGAGGTAGGTGAACTCATACCAGTGGGGTGTCATTTTTCTCCTAAGAGCACTAGCTAATGAATACAGTTGGAAATGCCATGGTTTTCACAAATTTCAGTACATTTGAAGGGGCAGAAATGTAAGAAAATGCCTTTTTTTTCATTAGCGCCACCTTCTGGAGGCATTTGTGCACTCCAGGCTTGGGGTAACAAGGCAAGTCACCCATCATTAGATGCGGCAGGGTGTCTTCTTTTCAAAATGGTATGGTTTGTGTACCCTTTCTTCACTTCTGTAGTTGTTATAACCATTTGTGTACAGACAAGTAATGTTTGAGAAAATGTTAGAAAAATTTGAGGTTGTAGTAGGTGTCGTTTTGCACTTCTAGCGCCCACTGAGGTAGTTAAACTCATACCAATGGGGTGTCATTTTTCTCCTAAGAGCACTAGCTAATGAATACAGTTGGAAATGCCATGGTTTTCACAAATTTCAGTACATTTGAAGGGCAGAAATGTAAGAAAATGCCTTTTTTTTTCATTAGCGCCACCTTCTGGAGGCATTTGTGCACTCCAGGCTTGGGGTAACAAGGTAAGTCACCCATCATTAGATGCGGCAGGGTGTCTTCTTTTCAAAATGGTATGGTTTGTGTACCCTTTCTTCACTTCTGTAGTTGTTATAACCATTTGTGTACAGACAAGTAATGTTTGAGAAAATGTTAGAAAAATTAGAGTTTGTAGTAGGTGTCGTTTTGCACTTCTAGCGCCCCCTGAGGTAGTTAAACTCATACCAATGGGGTGTCATTTTTCTCCTAAGAGCACTAGCTAATGAATACAGTTGGAAATGCCATGGTTTTCACAAATTTCAGTACATTTGAAGGGGCAGAAATGTAAGAAAATGCCTTTTTTTTTCATTAGCGCCACCTTCTGGAGGCATTTGTGCACTCCAGGCTTTGGGTAACAAGGCAAGTCACCCATCATTAGATGCGGCAGGGTGTCTTCTTTTCAAAATGGTATGGTTTGTGTACCCTTTCTTCACTTCTGTAGTTGTTATAACCATTTGTGTACAGACAAGTAATGTTTGAGAAAATGTTAGAAAATTTAGAGTTTGTAGTAGGTGTCGTTTTGCACTTCTAGCGCCCCCTGCGGTAGTTAAACTCATACCAATGAGGTGTCATTTTTCTCCTAAGAGCACTAGCTAATGAATACAGTTGGAAATGCCATGGTTTTCACAAATTTCAGTACATTTGAAGGGGCAGAAATGTAAGAAAATGCCTTTTTTTTTCATTAGCGCCACCTTCTGGAGGTATTTGTGCACTCCAGGCTTTGGGTAACAAGGCAAGTCACCCATCATTAGATGCGGCAGGGTGTCTTCTTTTCAAAATGGTATGGTTTGTGTACCCTTTCTTCACTTCTGTAGTTGTTATAACCATTTGTGTACAGACAAGTATTGTTTGAGAAAATGTAGAAAAATTAGAGGTTGCAATAGGTGTAGTTTTGTACTTGTAGCACCCCCTGAGGTAGGTGAACTCATACCAATGGGGTGTCATTTTTCTCCTAAGAGCTCTAGCTAATGAATACAGTTGGAAATGCCATGATTTTCACACATTTTAGTACATTTGAAGGGGCAGAAATGTAAGAAAATGCCGTTTTTTTCATTAGCGCCATCTTCTGGAGGCATTTGTGCACACCAGGCTTGGGGTAACAAGGAAAGTCACCCCTCATTAGATGCAGTAGGTTGTCTACTTTCCAGAAATATAAAGTTTTATATAGTTATTCCACTGTTTTAGGGTAGATTTACCACAAAAACCCTAGAATGCGCATTTTAGTTTATAAAGTTGAAAATGTCATTTTGCACTGCTGGTGATTAGGGCTCTACGCTAGCCATGGACGTAGGTAAAACTATACAAATTTGGTATTTTTTTACTCGGGGGGCTCAGGGCTTTTTCAAATAATTGAAACTTTTTCAATCAAGGTAAATGTTTTTGATACATAGTATGTGATTTTAGCAAAATGAGTAAATTTTCACTTTTTTTTGTCATTATGACATCATAGCTTTTTGCACGATGTAAAATTCTCTTCATGTAAGGTACCACAAGAAAGCTCAATTAGTTCTGAAAAAAACAATATATAGTTTTCCATATTTAACTAAAAATCCCCAGAGGAAATCAAGCCTAAACGGAAGGATAGCAAAAATGTTGAAAAAGTGTCTGGCCTGCAGGGTTCAGAAAATGGCCCGAGCCTCTGGCACTGAAGGGGTTAAGCTTATGAAACATTTAACACATGTACAAAATGCAAGTAGTGAACACACCCAGCCTTTGATTAGCATGCAGATTTTGTTTTGTAGTCACACCTTCATATTGAACAAAATACACCCTGGCACAATGGGGGACCTGTTAAAATGTTGTCTGAGTATCTATGCAACAAATGCATTAAAAGGATACTTAAAACAAGTGGAAGACATGTTCAAAAAATAGTATTGCAAAAATGTAAAAAAAAAATTGTTACATTGAGAAAAAAATCTATGCATACCTAGTACATAGTAGTTATTTATTTGTTAGAGCTGTATGTGTATTTTGTGTGTGTGTCTGTGGTAAGCAATCACTTAAATATGTCATAGTGGTAGTACCCACAATATTCATTGGTTACTGACCAGATGGTGAGGGCGACTCAACAACAGTGGGCCTTCAGTGGCGTCTTCTTTGTGCTACAAATAAAATGATAGAAAATATATTAAAAGCTAATGCATACTGCTGTATGTGTATATTGTGTGGCTGTTGTAAGTAAGTAGTTAACCCTTTGAGTGCCAGAGTGCACTCCGTACCATTCTGGCACTGAAAGGGTTAAATATGTGTTAGTGGTTGTACCCACAGTCCTCATTGCATACTTACGAGGAGGTGAGGGTGAAGGCTCATGCCTCTGCCTCCTGTGTGACGTTTGGCGAGGTAAAAATAAAGTGATAGAAAACATCTATGAATACCTAGTACAAAACAATTATTTATTTGTGAGCTACAATGTGACTTACAATGGTACTTACAAGGAGGAGCTGGAGAAGCTGGCCTAGAGAGCCTCCGCAATGCTGAGCAACCTATAAAAACAATAATAATAATGTATTTAGTTTATGTAGCATAATTGAACATTGTTGTGTAATGTGTAAATGGGAAAAAAAATTACTTACTGGTAGGCTGCAGGGACCGCTCATGGCTGGGCAGCTGAGGACCAGAAGAGGCTCTCCGTGGTGGTTCCGAACCTAGGAGGATATGTAAGAAACAACATTTTTAGAAAAGTGTAAAACATATGAAGTACAGTTATGTTATAAGAAACACCAGATTACGTACAGTTATGAGACAAAATGGAATAATCATACCTGCGAGAAAAGTCGCCAACAATCGCAACTCGCATCTCTTTAGGTCGGACCACCAACAAAGAATTTGCCTCCTGGTCCTAGCGATGCCACTGGCCCTCTGCATTTTGCAAGCGATTCTGTTTAAGACTCGCCTGCGAAATGCAGAGTCCAGTCTGTCCCGCAGCCTATCTGGCAGATACTTGTCCATGTAGGGGACCAGAATCTCCAGCTCAGCATTTGAAAATGAAAAAGTAAAAGGAAGAGAAGCAATAGGGAGCGCCCTAGTGCAATAAATCCAGGTGTATATTACCACCACCAAAATCACCCCACACGTGGGTACTCACAAATGTATTGACTGTTTAGCACATATATGATAAACAGCACATGAGCAGGCTGGGTTTAGACCTGTTCCAGTCACAGGTACACTTATGATGATTCTCAGGCTGCCAATACTCCTCACACTCTTCCCAAGTGGCACAGAAATCTCCAAAAGCAAAAACACAGAGATGGCGCACAATAGTGTAATACATTAAAACTCTCTTTGAGCAAAAATCAATAGTAAATTTACTCACATTTATCCAATGTCAACTACAGGGGATATTCTGAGTTGACTGTTAGGCTTACGAGGAAATCTCACCGTCCTCGTTCGGTGTCTTATGCTCCACTGCTCCACACTCCACACACAACAGGATCTCCACAACATCTAATCTTCCAAAGATATTTGAAAATGAAGGCTCTCTAGGCATTGCTTACAAATAAGTGCAGTAGCAGTAGCAGTAGTAATAGCAGTAGCAGTAGCAGTCTGAGTGGTGTCAATGGTATTTCCTGTTTCGTTTTTGTACTTCCTGCACGGATGACGCAGAATTTTGATGCAGTGCGTCATTATAGGTCATTAATGCATCATTTTGCAGCCTTATCACATTGCACCTAAACAGCGCCATTATGTTCCATTGTTGCGACATTATTGCGCCGTTATTGCGTGATGGTTTGCAACCATTAATATCCTTCTAGCCTTTGCACCCAAATAGCACCATTCTATCGACAGGATGGAGCACGCTGTTGCTGCATGCTATTTAGCATTGCGACCAAAGAGATGCGCCATGTAATGAGCGCGACCAAAGAGATGCGCCATATAATGAAGCACGCCATAAGAAATTTGCAATTAAAGGATGCGCGCCATAAGAAATGCGGTATTTGAAGGCGCGTGACATCAGAAATGCGCCATTTGAAGGCGCACGTTATGCAGATCAACATATGAAAAGGATACCATTTCAATCACCCACTATGTGTTTATTTATATATTGCATTACTGTAATTATTCTCATAATAAAGGTTTTATTAACTATACCGTCTGACTCCTGGTTTTGCTTGCCAACCGTAACAGACTCTGACTGCAAACTCTGGTGTAGTCTTTATCCAAGAGACTCATTATAACCCCCAACAAATATTTAAAGTTAATCCACCTGCCTTTCCAGACCAGTGGCTCGAAAGACCATAGTAATTGCATGAATTATCGTTAAATATTGCTATTGAACATTGACATTAAAATATTTGCTTCTCTGCCGCTTTCTCACCCATCTGATACATCCTGATCATTCAGGGTTTGTCCCTGGCCAGGAGAAGTAAGATAATATGGCTAAAGTGATCTCGATACTACACTGGGCAAAACAGACAAAGACTCCAACCGATTTGGAAAAGGCCTTTGATAGAGTCAACTGGCTCTTTATGAAACAAGTCCTTTTTTATATGGGAATGGAGGAAATGTGCATATTGAGGTGCACTCAAATATATTTGAATTGTTCCCTTTGACAAAGGAGGAGTAGAGGAGCAGTAAGAGAAGAGAGGGAGAAGAGTGGGCCAAGAAGGGATAGTGAAGAGATGGGGAAAGAGAAAAAACAAAGGGTCACTGCTGCCAATCCACCCAATTGTCCAGTGACCACCCAACCCCAGTTGGACAATAATCCAAAGTAGGGAAATAAAAAAGAGAGGAATAGCAAAATAAAAAGTGTTGTTCAGAGCTCAACCATGGGGTCCAGCTGAATATAGATGAGTGTTTCAAAGTTAAGGGGGTGATAGTGGCTGTAGAAGAGTGAGGGGTCTAGGATCTAGGAAGGCTTGAATTATATGAGAACCATTTGGACTAAACGAATGAGAAACTAGGCTGAGTATTCTTGGAGGATGCATAGAGTGATTTCATTGAAAGGTAAGAATCCACTGTAGAGAGCCAGGTGGGAAGTTGAGGCACCTCCTGTTTCATCCAATATAAAGGAATTAAGGATTTGTCAGCTTTAAAAAGTGTAGATAAGCATTTCCATTGTGGAAACATCAGCAATCAGCTGAATCAATCAGCAGGGGTCTTGTGGAACTGAGAGTTCTAAAGCAGTATAAATTTATTGAATAATCAAGGTCCAATATTTCATTATAATCGAGCATGACCACCACATGTGGAACATGGAACAGGATGAGTCAAACAGCTCCAACATAGTACAGAATTTGGCGGTAAGTATGCAACTATGAGCAGCGGTGTCATGCGGTGTTCATTTCTCAAGTTTTTGCATCTCGGGCTTGTTTGTGTTAGAAACAAAGGATAGAATTCCAATGAGAAACATCCAGGGATATTGATAGCTCTTATTTCCATTCCCATAAGAAATAAGGTTTGGCTTGGGGTTGGATGGTCAAGAGAAGGGAATAGCAAAAAGAGAGGAGATGCAGATTAAGTGAGGGATTAGTAATGAATCTTTCAAAGGTGTTGAGATCTCTAAGAGGTAAAAGGGTTTGAGATATTGTTCTAAACCAGTGTCATCACTGCAAAGTGAAGAATATTTAATGAATGTTGTTGACAGGATGCAAAACTTATTTTGGTTGTTCCATCTGGGCCATTCCTGACTGATTTAAGTGGGGAAAGAAATGGAGCAATAGAGGTAGTTCCCTGAATAGTCCTTCAGTTTCGTATACTGTGACCTAGGATTGGATGTTCCATATATGTGGATATTATTGGAGCGTTAGATGCTCAACAAATTTGTAAAAGGTCTAATGAGCCAAGGATGCCTGCTAAAGTGTTGGTCCAACTTTTATGAGAACAAGAAACAAAATCATGCTTGGATATCCAAAACAGAGATCTAATACTAGATGGAATGGAGTGAAAGTCACGAGGGGAGTGCAGATGAATAAATTGTGAATATTATTTAATGTACCTTAAATATAAGATGCCATGCCCTAGGAACTTACTGATTGCTAATGACATATAAGTAGCTCATGACAACATGTCACTGTAAATTGTAATTTTAGGATTATGCAGAACATTAACTATGCTTTAGTCTGTGGTTATCTCAGACCCCCACTCCCAACCCTGACATGAGTATACAGAGTTTCAGGGCTGTCAAAATACACAATCTATGTATGCGAGTGTAAAGTCAAGGTTGACGTAGTGTGAAAGAATAAATATAAAAAGTGGGAAGCTGCATGTCATAGCTGAGTTAAAAAAAAAAAAAGACATTATATTGAGCAGAGGGGGAAACATGAGAGAACCCCAGGAGCAAGACCTCAGAGCTATACTAAATAGCTGTTAAAGGTGTCATAATTCATACATGTCATATACAAAGCAGTAATCCATGAACCACACAAACCCCCCCAACACACACACCAAATAAAGTGTAACAACTTAGCTCCATCCTGGCCATATATCTACATTATCACCAAACCAGAGCATCGCCCAATTAGATTATGGGGGAAAGACACTATGCAAGCATAGCAAGTGGCCTCATATGGAGGATAATAGGTCTTAATCAATGAGTGGTTTATAGTATGTGGAGTCGGGGAAGGAAGGGACATAATGTGAACCCAAGAACGTGACATTGGGGTATGGAATAGAAAAATACCAGACTAAGGTGAGGCAGGAAATGACCAAGTAAAACTTTAATACAATTGTGCCCGGATGACCTTTTGGAGAAAAGTAAAGTATGGCAATTAGGGGATGACATCTCCCATATCGGGTCTAGTGAGAAGGACCCTTGAGAAATATTGCCTCAAAGGTCAACTGTTAACACATGTTCCTAAGTCCTGAAACCTAAGAATGGATGTAATGTCTATTCATGGCCATAGGGAACCCCAAGGGCAGTTCAAGTCTAAGCAATAGAGGTCTATGGGGAGGCTCAGCCATCTTGTTCCATTCGATATTGCATTTCTTTTATGAAGGTGATGCGGACGAGCATTCAAGTCCCCTGTGGGATTTGGGTGGTGTTTGCGAACCTTGCTATCTGAAGACAGGCACAGAAGATGGTGACATCTTCTGAATTATATAGAATGGCTACTGCTCCATTGTGGGATGCCATAAGACAGAACAGGAAGCCCCACTCATATCTGATCTGCCTGCTTCTCATGTAGGTAGTAAGGGATCTGACAGATCTTCTCAATTGTAATGTTTGTGGGGATAAGTCATTCAAGAGCTGCACATCCACACGAGAACATTGAGGTTAGCTCCCTTCTTGCTATGACACATAATACGCTCTTTTAATTCAAATCAGTGGAAACATATTATGATGTCTCTTGATGATCCATTGTCTTTCTGCTTGAAGTTTCTTTGCATCTTTTCTAGTTTGATCTTCTCTGGTGGAGTATCATTAAGTAGAGTAGAGAAGAACAGGAGCAGGACTGATCTAAGGTTTTGAGCAGGGATAGATTCTGGTAAGTTTTTGATTCTCAGTTACCTCTGTGACCTCTGTTGTTCAGGTCATCCATTTTGATGGTAAGGTTATAGATAGTGTCCCATTGCAAGACTAAAAGTTGTTCTAAGTTGATGACATAATCTGCTGACATATTTTTGTCCTCTTCTAACAATGTGACCCTCTGATTAAGTTGGTTCAGACCAGAACGAAGGGAGGGGATCTCAGCATTGAAAGCGCCTTTCAATTCCTCCACTATTTTGTTTAAATCTTCCTTGGAAGGAAGAATAGCAATGGCGGTATTATGATTGACTAAAGTGAGCGGAGCAGCCATAACTGGTGTTTTGTCAATATCTGCCAGGTCTGCCAGGGATGCTTGACTGGAAAGACAGAGTCCTGTTACTGCTTCTGTATCACGGTGCCCGTGCTCTCTGTGCTGTTCTCTGTCAGTCACTGTTGTGATGCTCTCTTATTGGTTGAGCTATGTTTGGCCCACCCAGTATGGCCTTTATATACTGGGCTCTGGCAACTATCCGGTGCCCTTTCATGGTGTTCCAGTACCAGTGCCTACTTGAGTTGCTTGAATTCCTGTGTACCAACTTGGGCCGTTTGACTACTCTGCTTCTTGTCTCCTGCTCCGTGTTTCGACCCGGCCTGGCTGACGTTCCTGCTCAGTGACTTGACTCGGCTTGTCTGACATTCCTGCTCCGTGATTCGACCTGGTCTGACTGACGTTCCTGCTCCGTGACCTGATCCGGCTTGTTTGACGTTCCTGCTCCATGATTCGACCTGGCTTTCCTGTTCCTGCATCGCTTTGTCAATTGGGCGACATTATGACTTCCGCTGTGCCTGAGTCCTGCCTGGTAGAGTATCAGTGTTGCCTCCGTTACTGCTACGGCAGTGTGTTATAGGCTGAGTCCTCTGTTAACCCTTGCTGAGCCTCCGTGTTGCCTCCGTTACTGCTACGGCAGTGTGCCATTGGCTGAGCCTTCCGTTAACCCTTGCTGAGCCTTCGTGTTGCCTCCGTTACTGCTACAGCAGTGTGCTATTGGCTGAGCCCTCCATTAACTCTTGCAGAGCCTCCATGTTGCCTCTGTTACTGCTACGGCAGTGTGCCATTGGCTGGGCCTTCCGTTAACTCTCGCAGAGATTCATTGTTGCCTCCGTTACTGCTACGGCAGTGTGCTATTGGCTGGGTCTTCCGTTAACTCTTACAGAGCTTCTGTGTTGCCTCTGTTACTGCTGCAGCAGTGTGCCATTGGTTGAGCTTACCGTTACTCTCGCAGAACTCTGTGTTGCCTCCGTTACTGCTACGGCAGTGTGCCATAGGCCAAACCATCCGTTAAGCTCCTGCAGAGTATCATTGTTGCCTCCGTTACAGCTACGGCAGTGTGCCATTGGCTGTACTCTCGTTCAGCTCTTGCAGAGTATCATTGTTGCCTCCGTTACTGCTACGGCAGTGTGCCATTGGCTGTACCTCTGTTTGGCTCTTGCAGAGTATCATTGTTGCCTCCGTTACTACCACAGCAGTGGGTTTTAGTCTCAGCTCTGCTCTTGCAGATTACAAGTGCTCTAGTCTCCATTACTGCACTGCAGTCTCCTACTCGTTGCTATTCCATTATACTGGGCATTACTAAGAGAACTCACCACAGACTTCTCTACACAGAGACTGATTACACCTATTGGGGCTTTAACTCATACTGTACTGCTGCTCTGGGTATTCACCCATTCCTGCCTGACCTGTGTCAGTATAAGACCTCTCTTGCTTCCTATTATACTGGGCCAGTGTAGGCATATGCATCAAAGATCTGTATTATCTCTGTATGTTTCTGCTGAGGTACAACAAGGCCTGTGAAGGGTACTTGATTAGTTGTGTTTTCAATAAAACTCTGTTTTATCCTAAACCACTGTGTCTGAGTGTTGAACAAACCATTACACTCTGCTAGTGAAGATTTAGTTATTGATGAGTATTGGATAGCTGTGTCAGCATGTGCCGATGATGGGAGTTGAATTGCGGTAGGCCTTTGTGAAAGGTATGGATATCATTCAGAGAGGTTGGCTCTCTTTTTCCTCCCTCTCATTTGGCTCAATAAAGCAATAGTCAACAATTAAATGTGGAGTAGCTAAATTTAAAGCATGTAAAACTCACTTGGGCTTGGAGCTCACAGACCATGTGACTGTCTCCATTGGTTGTAAGACCACGCTCAGGAATTCCCTCATCTTAACACTTCTTAGCTGTTATGGTCTAGGGTTCATCTCATCCGCTCTTCCTTGTGTACTCACCCTATTTTAGGTCATGTCCTCAATGTGTGGCACACCCTCAATGCAACCTTTACATAGTCTGTTTATCCCTTTTCCTTGCTAACGATTGGAAGCAACCCTGAAGCATATTTTATGGAATTCTTTCAAACTGACTTGTGATGCAGAGACTCAGGAATGCAAATTTAGATTGATTTCCAGTTGTTCAAAAAGCATTTCCAGACCATTGACATTTTTTGGTCTTGTAGAGATCAAACTGGCTCCTCCTTCCACTTATGGTGGTCCTGTACATTTTTTCAAGACTATTGGCATCAGAATATTGCTCTCATTCAAGAGATAACTACTGTTTCACTGCCTTTCTTAGCGTTGCCACTTCTCTTTTGGGTAGACATAATTCTTCCTTTGAGAAAAGGTGACTTAGTGACATCTCTTCTATTGGTGGCCAGAAGGAATGTAACACCACATTGGAAAGTCAGGAGTCAAATTCCTTTGGGTCCCTGGTTCAGGATGGTGAATGTGGTAAGGCAGATGGAGGAACTGTGGGCTTGCACTAGTGGACCCTCAGATCTTTACACTACTAAATGGACTAGGCAGATTTCACCCAACACAGTATTGACTAATTTAGGATAAGACTATTTTTCAGAGGATATTTTACAGCTCATGCAGCATCCATTCCTTTTCCCCCTCCCCCCATCAGCTTCCCTACTTTTTGCCTCTTCATATTCTTACCCTTCTACCTTTCCTGCCAAACCTCTCCTTTTAACCCGCTCCTCCAGTGTAGATGTGTTAGGTTTTTCCCCAATGCCAACCGGATTGGACTGCTGGACCCCTTACTCTGTGTTGTTTGAGTTATTTGTTTAATTGGTATGATGATGTAAGATTTAGTGTACCAACCTCCTCGGGACCCTTATGGAGGAGATGGCTGTAGTGCTTTTATTCACTCTACCACCTCCCATATAATTAGCTTATCTAATTATCTGCTGTCCTTTCCATCAGCAATTGTACTATTCTGTACTTCTTCAATGTACATTACTTTCGTATTGTAAACATATTTTATCCTCATTGCTAATGATTATTTTTTAATAAAGCTTTTATATAATAAAAATAATACTAATTATAAGAATGAATTATAAAAGTAATAAATATATGAATAATGTTAGTAAAGAAAAACCAATGTCATAGTATACTGGATAAACCATGGAAATGATGGAAGAAGTCGAAAGAATGACTATAATTAGTCCATGATTAATATAAATTGTCTCAGTCCATCCAAACAAAATTCTTTATAAGAGTACCTTATATCCAGTATAAAAAATCACTTTCAAATGAGACATTAATTAAATAAATGAAGATAAGGGGATGAATAAATGATTATGATGATCCAACAATGAAAGGTTGGAAGGTAGCCTCAGTGCCTCTCTATATGAAGCTGAAATATGTGTGCTTTGTACACCAGAAGAGAATGCTAGCGGAGGAACATAGAGCAAAAATGGAAAAACAAAGTGTAGAAAGTGTATTGTATAAAAGCACAAACAAAAATATCCAATATATGGGCTCACATGTTGCTCATCTTGGTTTTATAGCATTTCTGGGGTACCTGACCCTTACAGCCAGAGATACTGTGCCCACCGCCCTGTCCACAAATCAGCTTTGTCTACAGGGCCAGAGTTTCCTGATGTTATGTCCTTTCAGCTCTAAAAGCAGTTTTTTTTAAGTAGAAATAAGAAATATCCATGTAATTTTGATAATCCACTTTGAAATGCACGTGTGCAATGCTAGGTTCACACAGAGAATAGACCAGTAGCCAAAGTGAGTAACAATGTTGCTCAACATGTAGAGTGGAGCATCAACTGCACTTTATCAGGAAAATCACTGTGGATTACTAAGATTGTTTGGGCATTTCTCATTTCTACTTCTGAATAGGGATGGGTCGAAATTTTCACCTCAGACTAAAATGGGTGAATAATGGCACTTCCCACTTGGTGTTTTGCCGCCTAGCTCATTCCATTGATATCAATGGAAACATTGAATTTACACACAGCACACAGCAAATGTTATTTTATTTCCCATAGGCATAGAATAAAAGGGGTATGAGGGTGCCTATATTGGTGGAGTGTGGGGAAAGAATTAATTGAACAGGGAATGTTTTTTGTGGGGGGTGTTTACTGGGATTGGGGGGACAGTTAATAAAAAATCAATAAAAACTAAAGAAACTTTAAAAAACCCATAAGACATGGTATAAAAATGGTCTGAGGAGGGTGTCTGTGTTGGTGGGTAGAGTCTGGGGAAAGAATCAGTTGAACAGGAAATTTGTTTTGTGGGGGTTTCTTGACTAGTATTTGGGCTATTAATAAATAAAATAAGAAATTTGTATGTATCATGATAGAGAAAGAGACCCCTGAAGTAAGCTGCCACTGGGGTAGAATGATGCTTGACATGATAGAGTATTTTGTAGAGGATTATTTGTTGTATTTGTTGGACTTAGACTTATTAGAGGCACGAGCCCTGATGAAACATTGATTTGTAGGACTTTTAATTGTTTGGCACAATCCCTAATAAACTATTGATTTGTAGGATTTAAGCTTTTTTAGAAATAAGCCACAATTTTTTTTTTTGTATGCCTATGTTTTTTTTGTTTGTATTTTAAGAACAAGTCCTAGCAAGTCATGTTGTGTTGTCCAGTGGCCACTGGTCATTGTCAAATGCCCTGATATAATTGCAGAATTTGCAACTGTTGTTCTTGCTGCTGCTGCTTCTAAGTTGTTTAAGCAGCAGGATGATTAGGCAAGGGAATGGGACCAACAACAGCAGCAACATGGGTGATGAAGGTTCTACTTGCAACAACTAGCTCCAGTGATGTACCTGAGGCAGTAGCAGCACCATAACTAGTACTCATCACTGGATAAAAGAAGAAGTTGGCCAATAATTCTTCTCCACCAGGCCCTCCTCCAAAATCATGGGGGTGTTTTTACTAGAATATTATTTTTTCTCTTGAGAGCAGGAACTGTGCCCGTCACATCAGGTCATGTCGTGTTGTTAAATGCCTTCATGTAATTGCAGAAGTTGTGACTGCTGTTCTTGCTGCTGCTGCTGTTGAGTTGTTTAAACAGAAGGATGATTAGGCAGCTCAAAGGTAATGAGACCAACAACAGCAGTAACATGGGTGATGGATAATGAAAATGATAATGAAAGTTCCACTTGCTACGACTAGATTTGGTGATGTGCCTGAGGTAGTAGCAGCACCATAACTGTCCCCCACCACTTCAGGTATATGTGAAGAAAAGAATAAGTTGGCTTGAACATGTTTGACATAAATCTCAAGGTGTCTGTATTTAATGTGTGTTATCAGTGCAGTGGTGCCAAGGTGTGTTCCCTTCTTTCCCCTTTTAACTGATTTGTCACAAATTGTGCACAGTCAGATTGTTGATGACTGCACTGTGCCCGCCCCAACAGAAAAATAGTCTTACACGCATGACTTCAGGGAGGAGGTTAAAGGTGGAGAAGAATGGCCTCTTTCTTCTTCTCTTCCACATTCCCCTTCAATGGCTGGGGAAGAGGATGATGTTGTTGTTGCTGCTACTGCTACTGCCTCTAAATCAGCACTGCAACTAGGACCAGGAGTATTACTGCTGCTGGCAAGTGGAACCTGTCCTAGTCCAGCATCACTTGTTGACCACATTCCCTCTGTGTCCATAGTGGTCTGTGACACACTAGCCAGCTCCTCAGGATCCTGCTGCCTTTGCAACTAACAAGCAGCAGGAATTAGGAGCAGTTGCAAAGTCCACCAATTCCAAAAGCTCACTGCTGGTGGTGGTGGTGTTGATACCCATATCTGTCTCCCATAGCTTCTCAGATTGGGTTAAAAAGGCCATTAATGTCTCTTCCACTCCAGCTTCTCCACAATCATCATCACCACCACCACCAGTCCCTCCATGCTGCTGCTGCTCTTTTACAGACAGCTCACTGATTGGAGGAGGTGATGAGAAATGTGACAGCGAGTCCCCTAATGTCATACTTGCCATTTCTTGGTGACCTGAAGAAGGCAGACTGGGAGCACTAGCAGAAGGCACAGGAAACTGATCTGTCCTCCATGTGGTGTTGGTATTATTGCTGCTAGGCAACAATTCTGCCTTCTTCAAGATCATGTTCCACCTGGACAATCTGAGTGGTTAATGGGACTCCCAGGGCCAGGGGAATGTTTTGGGTAATCTTGATCACTAGTATGGATGCTCTACATTGCTTCCCCTATGACTCCCCTAATGCTAGTCCCACCAGCTGCATCACCATTACTGTTAATAATACTAACTCCATCTACATAATTTCCATTCCCTGAGTCTTCCTTTTCACAGTCACTAGTTATATGATGATCAACTCCTCCTTCACTCCTAACACTAACAAGCAGCGGGACCCTCTTAGTAGTACTAGTGGCAGAACTGTTTGGAGATTGCAAGTGTGACTTAGGGTCCCTTGCTGTCACACTTGGCATCATCTTCTCCCCCCCTCCAGAGAATTACAAGACTCACTGGCAGCAGGTTCAGCACTGGCAGCAGACACAGCACTGGTGGCAACAGGGGCAGCACTGGCAGCGCACACAAGCCGCTGACCTGTCCTGCTTTCATTACTACTACCCTCTTCTTCCTCCCATGAGATTAATTTCCCCAAGATCCCTCTGGGTGATTTAGGGGGACTAGCCGCCATTGGGTCAGTAGAGGTCACTTCCTCCTCAGACTCTCTTTTAGATAAGGATATTTCCAGCTCCTCCTTTTATTGTTTGTAAACCTGCTTATAGTGATAGCAGTCACTATGAGCCTCTCCTGCCTCAATTTTGCTATAAGTATCACAGCACAACAACACAGCACCTCTCACTCACTGTGAAGCTGCTTGTATTCACTTCCTGGAAAACAACATTTTTTAAAGAGAAAAAGTTAGACAGTTGAATAAAGGGGCAAAAACTTTCTAGCCAAAAAAAAATGAAGAATTTTTGCCAATGGATGAAAATGGCAAAGATTTTAATAGCTGTATTAAGAAAAAAAAAAAAAAAAAACAGAGAACCATGTGGCTTTCACTGATTTTTTGTGGGAACACCAGGGGCCATTTCCCCTACTTCTGAAGATAGAACTGATTTAAGACATTTAAGGATATCACACAACAAAACTCTGACTTGGTGGATGAGGCTAATTTCTGGACAGGACAGTGGGCACAGTACTGCTGGCAGTAAGGGGTAAGGACACCTAAGATGCTTTAACCCCTTAAGGACTAGCAGAGCTCATGAAAGGCCAGCACTTAAGGACCACAGAGCATTTTTTTTGCCTAACCAATCCAGGGCTCCATGAACGGCATACATCTGAGCAGGAAGCCCTGAAATCCATGAAGTACCAGGACCGTCATGAGTCCTAATCGCATGTTGGACCCATGACGGTCCTGACACATCATGGGTCCTTAAGGGTTTAAGCCTAAGATCGGCAACAAATGAATGCATGCTCGGGAGTTTTTGTTTGTGCTTTTATTCATTAAACTTGTTAGAGATCTTCTCTCCTTTGTTTCTCCATGTTTCTGCTATTTTCCTCTACTTGCATTCACTTAACCCCTTTGCATCCTATAACGTACCCGGACAGTCACGATGACGTACCAGGACCGTCACGCTGATCTGGCACGTCATATACTTTTACTCACCGCACTCAGCCCCTTGTTCGGCATGTTGGCACATGTGATCAGTCACGTGGGGCTGCACGTCGAACTTCCCTATCTGGTCCTTAAAAGACCACACACCCAGGAACCGCTGGTCCTTAAGGGGTTAATAAACCTTCATCAGGGAACACTTTTGGAATAAACGTAAGACAGTTCTATAGCAATGCCTTTAGTTGACATTTAAAGGATAACACATGTATGATTAAAGTTGTTCTCACAAGTTCTTCTTAGAAACAGTAGAGCTATGCAAATTGTTACAGTTAGTTAAATAGTGACATTTTTCTCCAAACCTGCACAATACTTTAAAATGCTTCAGCTTTCTTAAAAAAAATAAAAATAATTAAACAAATAATAACAACAAATATTTTTCTCCTGTAAGGACTATTCACTGGGAAATTAAGGCACATCTCTAAATACAATAGTTATTTAGCATCATGGTTTTTGCATTGTGCCCATACTTATGTGAAAATGTGCTTCCCGTTGATGCATTTATTAGAGTGCATTAGCTTTACTGCATGATACTACTACCATTTAAATAATGTAAAGGAAATCATGCTGTGTATTTCCTTTTGTGCTAAGATCTCCTATATTTCACATCTTCTAAGTACATTCTGTAGTCCAGTTGGAAGGTGAGCCAAAGCTATCATACTGACATGCAAAGTGCTTGAAACATAGGCAAAGTGGTCGTAAAATCACATTGCATCCTAAAATGGACATTTGTGCATCAATTTTATGTTGTACCTACTGGGAACATGATTACATAATATATATTATATTATATATCTTTCAGAGGCTGGGAATATATATTTCAGTGACTGAGCACTTTATAATGGATTTTTTTCCAGTATTAGTATTGATCTCTACCTTTGTGAATTAACATTTTCAAGTTAATTAATCTGTTATAATTATTGACTGCTACTAAAAATTTTGGCCCAAAATATAATGGTTTAGTCAGCTTCTATAATTAATTAATTGATCACATTCCCATTTCCTCCCCTTCACTGTTTAAAGAAAGGTGAAAAAATATATTTACAAATAAGGTAGGCCATAAAAATAACACACATGATAGCCAAACTATTATAGTTGTAATGTTATTGTATGTTACTAATTTGTTATGGAATTTAAAACGGTAGAGTACAGGAGAAATAAACTTATTCAGTGCTACAACATTTTGGGAATGCATTATGCATGCAATTTGTTTGATACTGTGCTAAAATTATGCACCAACAATTTTTTCTTTTTATAAAGAAACATAATTTGAATATGTTGTGATTAAATCTCATCTGCCATAAAGATACCTCTAAAAGTGTGTTATCTTGTTTTGGGTTTCCTCATCTTTGCAAACAATTAAAGATCGTGAAATAGGAAAACAATGTTTATTTGTATCATATATATAAATGAATTTTTAAAATTATACCTCATAAGGATTTTTACTGCATATATTTCTAACAATTATAATTAATTTTACCGCACAACTAAGCAGGACAACAAAATTATTAGGGATTTTATTGAAAACAATTGTGCAGTAATTTGATCCTTTAACATCCCATCAGTTTTGCCTATATAATCAAGGCTGTAAGGACATCTCAATAAAGATATAACATGGTCAGTGCTACAAGTTAATCTGTGTCTAATCCTAAACATTTTGCTTGTATGAGGATGTTGAAAATAACCTTCTGTGGCCATCTGTCTGCATGGTGCGCATCCCGTGTATCTAAATGCTCCATCTTTTTGCTTTCGAATCCAAATGTTCTTACTGGATTAGTAAAAACAGTTTTAACTAACAAATCCTTTAGATTTTTGCCTCTTTTGTAACGAACTATAGGTCTCTCTCAAAATATATTGGGCAAACTGTTGTCCTTCTGTAAGATATCCCAATTGTTTCTTGAATTACAGCAGCAGCCGTGTTTAAAGTTATCTGTTGACTATGCAGTTTGAATATTCTGGTTATGAATATCCTTCTGTATCCCATTTCAACGCCTTTAACAGATTATCCAAGATTTTACCATCAGGATAACCTCTTTCTGAAAAGCGTGTAGCCATTTCTTCCAGTTGGTACTGCATCTTGTCCAGATCAGTATTATTTAGAATTACTCTCCAAAACTGTGTGAAGGGCAGGGAACTTTTCATAGATGGTGGATGTTGGCTATTGAAATGAAGAAGAGTGTTCCTATCAGTCACCTTTCTAAACAGTGTATATCCCAGTGAATTGCCATCTCTGTAAATCTCCAAATCTAGAAACATCACACTTTTCCAACTCACATTGTTAGTGAACCTTACTGGGTTTGCCAGCTGATTAAGGTGATCAATGAATGTTTTAAAAGATCCTTCATTTTCTTTCCATAGGATAAGGACATCATCGATATAACGCTTATACAACAATAGATTGGTAGAGTATGGACTTAAGATCTCCTTTATCTCATACGTATATTTGAAACAATTTGCATATGAAGGGGCAATGGGCGTACTTTGTTCCTTATCACAATTGCTAGACCCCTCTTCTAAGGAATGGAAACTTCCTTCCACAGTTTCTTGTTTACACATCCTTTGAATCAAGCATTTGCTTACTTCTGAAAGTCCCAAAGGTGAGTATATCAGGGATCATACCCCTTTTGAACAGCACATTTCCTGCCAAGTTCCAACGAGGTGTCATTTAGCTTTCTGTTATACTCTCCTCCACTCTCCACAACCTCCTCACAAACCTTTCTTCCTCTCCCAATGGGAAAAATAACTTGCCATTAAATTCAACACTCACCCATGGGCCACCATATTTAAATTGAATTGCAGACATCCTAGACATCTCATAGAGAATTTAAAAACAAAATCTTGACCTGTTGGTACAAAACTCTTAAATGTATCTCCATGATCTACTTCACATACTCTTCCACTTGATGTTCACATCTGGTGGTCCTGCCCCATTTTAGCACCCTTCTAGGTGTGTATACATCAACTCAGATTTTGGTTCCTCTCTCCCTTTAGACCCCTTAGTGTGTATCTTTCTGTATCACAAACAACTTCTCTCTTCAATGCCCAAACATATTCAAATAGTAATACACACAATTCTCAACAGTGCCAAATCAATGAACCCACTTCATTGGATTGCCACAAACCCTCACACTAAATGGCTCTTGAGAGTTGATGATTACCTCGAATTAGAAAAATGTCATTCAATTACTGCTTCTTCATTGCTGCAATACTCTATCAACTGGTCTCCCTTGGTATCCCCCTGCTCCTCTCTGAGAGTCAGGACTCTTTCATAATCCTACCCTCTCTCTCACTTAACACACATTTCTTCCCCTTGGCATTCCAAAGTGGCAAGACACATTTGCCAAACCACCTGCCTTCTTTCGTTGGCTTACTTTTTGTCCTGGATGTACATCCCCCCATTCCACCCTCCCCCTATTTTTCTCTTTCCCCTCCATCTTCTTCCACAGTGTTACCTAATATTCCTCCTACCCATTCCCTTGCTTGATGGACCTGGTAGGCACCCCATTCCCACTGCTCATTTATTGTATTTAGTAATTATTCCTCGTAACCCTCTGCATCAACATTTCCTTTAGGCACAAGTTCCCCACATGTTATATGCTGACCATGAGTTCAAAGTACTGTTTGCATTCACATGTACAATTTATTGCAAGCCTTGTATTATCTTTTTCATGTAACGGATTCTTTATCTATTTATGTACTGATCTTTATTTTCCAATAAAGCTTACTTAAAAAAAAAAAGGTATCTTGTTGATTCTCAAAGCACTAGAGATTATGTTATTTTTGATATACTTTTCTAACCCCACAATCTCCCACCAACATTTTAATACTTTTACAATAATTTTTCATGTATATTAAAAGCTATTTTGATATCCGCATGTTCCATTGTATATAAATTCTCATTATAAGATATATTAAAAATCGAATCCAATTTCACAGTCCTGTCTCATTTTTGCCATTCAAATTTCAGCTTCAAACAATTGGAATTAATACCAACTCCAGATGCAGTCATATCCATAAGAGTTGCAAAAATATAATTTAAAAGTTTGCAAACAGATAATGAAGGTGCTACTATTGAAATGTCCTTATCTGTGGGAGTGCTTGCAAGGAATAATTTATAACCAGGATGTTGAATAATTCTGAGACATGGGAGCCCTGCAGCCCTTCTCTCTCAGGACTAAGGGTGGATGAAATCATTTGGCGTGTTCTCGCGGGAAATTCTGTGAAAAACATGTTGTTGTGATTAAAATTTTAACATTTTTTGCCCATTGGCCAAAATTTTTAGCCGTTGTTTTGATGGGTAGAAAGTTGATTTACGTGGTTTTCGCGATAAAAAGTGACATATTCCAGGAAGTGACTAGAAGCAGCTACAGAGCAAGGTAGACTTGCTGTGCTGTTCTTCTGTAATTCTGAGGCAAAATTGAGGCTGGAGAAGCTCATACTGACTGCTATTGCTATGAGCAGGAGTAAAAATAATATGTTTTTACTTTAGAAAGTTGAAGTAGAACTTCTTCCTCTATAAACATACATGTTTCCCATGTCTTGCTATTTATTTTTTTCTAACAGAGGTCTCTTCCCTTCATCTTCCTATGTAAAAACTGAAGAAAAATATTAATTGAGACAGTCAGCTAGCCCTTTATTTTCATTTACATAGTTTCCGTTTTTTGTTTTCAGTCTAACTATTCCTTGTTTCATTTTTCTCCTTTCACTTACATATCTAAAAAAATGTTTTATACCTCTTTTTTATTGACTGGGTAATTTTTTCCTCTGTGTGTGCTTTGGCACATCTAATAATGCATTTGGCCCCCTTAAACCTAATCTTGTACTAATACCTATATTTTTCCTTCTGCGTCTGCGTATATTTCTTAAATACTTCTTTTTTCTCCTTTACTATATTTGCCACTTCTGCGGAGTACCACAGTGGTTTTCTTTTTGTTTTACTCTTGCTGACATGCCTAATGCAATGCTCTGTTATGTTTAGCAAAATGCATTTCAGATAATCCCATTTCTCCTGGACTCCATCTAAACATCTCCAAGCTGTTAAAGACCAACATAAAAATGTTTCCATTTCAGAAAAATCACCTTTCTATATAGTATAGAACTAGAGGCATAACTAAAAGCCACCGGGCCCTGGTGCAAGAATTGCCATGGGCCCCCTGACCACATTGGCCCCCCTCAACCACAATGGCCACCACCACATTGCCCCTTCTACAATGCCCCTTCCACAATGTCCCTCATTCTCCACATTGCCCCTTCCACAATACCTCTCATTCTCCACTTTGCCCCTTCCACAATGCCCCTCATTCTCCACATTGCCTCTTCAACAATTTCCCCATCACAATGCCCCTTCCACAATGCTCCTCATTCTCCACAATGCCTCCATCACAATGTCCCTTCCACATTGCCCCTCATTCTCCACATTGCTCCTCAATCTCCACATTGCCCCTTCCACAATGCCCCTCATTCTCCACATTGCCCCTTCAACAATATCCCCATCACAATGCCCCTTCCACATTGCCCCTCCAACAATGCCCCCATAACAATGCCCCTTCCACATTGCCCCTCCAACAATGCCCCTCATTATCCACAATTCCCCCATTATCCACACTGCCCCTTCAACAATGCTCCTATCACAATGCCCCTCATTCTCAAAAATGCCCCCATCTCCACATTGCCCCTTCTGACCCCCCCGTCCTCCTACCTCGAGTCCCTGGTGGTCTAGCGGTGTGTGACATGACAGATTCGGCACAGACGACCTCTGACTGGAACTCCCACATGGTTGTTAGTAATTATGTAATCTCCCAGCACTCTGCATTACTAGAGTGCCGGATGCTGGGAGATCAGCTGTGCACAGTGCTGCCCTGTTTTACAGGTTGAGCGGGTCAGCCGGGCCCCTGACAGTGATGGGCCCAGTCGCAGGTGCGACCCCTGCGACCCCTATTGTTATGCCACTGTATAGAACCTTTGTTTTTGTGTGGCGCAACTCCTTCTCTGTCTTTATATTAAACCACACAGATTGATGATCAATGGAGCCAAAACACTCTCCTACAGCTACATCTGATACCAAGTCTCCATTATTAAGTAATAAATCTAGTGTGGCTTCTTCCTAGTCGGGTCTTCTACTAATTGACTAAGAGCTAATCCTTGTAAAGGATGAACCTGCTGCTTGGTTTTTCCAGTCCACATCAGAAAGGTTAAAGTCCCCCATAATAATAACCTCACCTTTCACAGTCATGTTAGTTACCTGCTTGACCAGCAGTTGATCTAACTCCTCTGCTTGCCCTGGGGGTCTATAGATCACACCTATACAAGTGACAACCTTATTCCCATATTCTAAAGTTATCCAAACAGTCTCTGTGTTCTCCTCCATACCCTGTATAAGATTAACATTTAAGCTATTTTTTAACAACAAATCTAACAAATCATCCTCTATAAAATACTCTATCAAGTCAAGTATCAGTCCACCCCAGCTGCAGTTTATGTCAGGGGTTCCTATCTCTATCACTTTACATACAAATTTTTTATTTTATTGATTTATTTTTTTATTAACTGTCTCCCCAATACCAATCAAGAACTCCCCCAAAACAAATTCCCTGTTTAACTGATTCATTCCCCAGACTCCACCTACCAACACAGACACCCTCCTCAGACCCTTTTATACCATGTCTTATGGGGGTTTTTTAATTGTATTTAAGATTTATTTTCATTAACTGCCCCCCAATCCCAGTAAACAACCCCCCTAAAAAATCATTCCCTGTTCTAATGATTCTTTCCCCACACCCCACCAAGAGAGAAACCCTCATGCCCCTTTTATACAATGCCTTTGGGAAATAAAATAATATTTGTTATGTGTTGTGTGTAACTTCATTGTTCCCATTGATTTCAATGGAATGAGCAAGGAGAAAAAAGCGGGAAAAGTGGAAAATCGTCACTTTTTGCTGGAAATTATTCGCCATGCGTAAAGTGCTATTATTCGCCGATTTCAGTTTGAGGGTGAAAATTTTCACCCATCCCTACTCAGGACTCAATCTACTCTTTCCACAAAATTAAAAGTAGACCAGGTACTTGACTCTAAGTTACTCACTCTCAACTTTAAGTGCATTAGAATCCTTCAACCAGTTTTCTATCCATTTTGATTTCCACATCTTCTGATGTATATACATTCTTATTGTAAGATATATTAAAAATCAAATCCAATTTCACACTACTGTCTCATTTTTCTTTTCAAATTTGAACTTCAAGAACTGAAATTAATATCAACTGCAGATGCAGCCATATTCATAAGAGTTGCAAAAAGTGTAATTTTTTTTCCATTTACATCAACACACTGTTGTCTCTTCTTCAACCAGTTTTCTATAAAGTTGGAATTCCTTATTACAAATACCAGCCTCCTGTGTGGCACTATATCAAATACCTTTGAAAAATCTAGATATAGTGCATCTATTGCTTTACCAGCATCTCAGTATGTGCTTACTTTTTTATAGAAGCTAAAAAGATTAACTTGGCAAAACCAAGTTGATTCCTGATAATAATCTTATTTTCCACTGTGTGATCCTGAATATAATCCCTTATTATCCCTTTTAGCAGTATTCCCTCTACGGAGGTCAAACAAATGTCTATAATATAAAGGTTTGTATTAGTTCTCTTTTTAAATAAAGGCACTACATTGATTTTACACCAATCCTGTGGCACTGAGCCTTTGGTACGAGTTTAAAGATTAAAAAGAGTTGCTTTGCTACCACTGCATTGAGTTCCCAAAGAACCCTTGGATGTTTACCATCATTGCTAGGGCCTTGATTCAATTGTTTGTGATAGAACAACCGGTAGGGCTAAATTGTCTTCTGACTGAGAGAAAAAAATGTCTAAATCTGTATTAAATTGCCTGACCAGCTGAAAGCACAAAGGACGTTAGGATACAGGAAAGGTCTAGTAGCCAAATCTCTGTTTTGTGCATTAAGTTCCCAAAACTCACACTAAGTAGCATGAATAATGGGAACATCATAGGAAAAAAGTTAACGATTGGAGATACTTTCAAGCACCGATCGTTAGCTCAAATGCAGTCACCCTCTCAAACAATAACCCTACACTTTCCCTAACAGTAGTGCCACAATATTATTCCTAACACTAGCCTAACACCCACATTTGTGTTACACTTACGTGTCATCCACTGTTCATCTTCTTCTATCTCCCTTCTTCTATTTTCTGTAATCTTTTTCTGTCTTCTCTCTTTCCCCTATATCTTCTTCTGTTCCATCATCTTCTGTTCCAAATGAATAAAAACATTGCCCCTTATATCTGCTGAAAAGTAAGATATTTTGTCCAATACAACAGTAAACTTTAGTGCTACAAATTGATGAAAACAAACATGCCCACTTTGTCTTCTCTGCCACTGTCGGTGGCAGTGGTGGTGACGTCAAAAGGAACAGTAGGCAGACTCACCCCCTTTAGTACCTTATGGGCCGGTGTCCGTGCCAGTGTGAGAGAATTTTGAACATTCTCTTTCTAAAATGATTCACAGCCATTGGCTGGGATGTGTGCTTATGGTCCCCACAGCCAATCAGCTTTGAGTAAGTTCTGTCAATCCCATGCTCAAAGCTGATTGGCTGGGAGGTACGTATCACACATCCGAGCCAATGGCCGTGAGTCATTTTGGAAAGAGACTGCCCATATAAACAAGGCAGTCTCTGTTCAAAATTCCCTCACACTGGAATGGGCAACGGCTCGTGAGGTACTAAAGGGGTGGTTTGCCTACTTTTCCTTTTGCTGCCGGCAGTGGCGTAGAAGACAAAGGGGGCATGTTTATTTTCATCAGTTTGTAGCACTAAAGTTTACTATTGTATTGAACAAAATATCTTATTTATCAGCAGATATAAAGGGCAATATTTTTATTCATTTGGCATCCTCTACATTTTTAACTTTGGCATTTGTGCAATGAATAACCCTTTGAGTGACAGAGAGGTAAACAATGCATTACTTTGCATTGCATACCCCTCTGGCACTCAAGTGGTTAAACTATGCACAGATGTCAGAGTTATGTTTGGGGAACACATTTGACATGTATCTATTTCTTTATTTTATAAGACAGTAGATGACCAGGGTGCTGTAGACTCCACTAGACATCAGGATTACTGGTGAGTATTTCTTGTCAATGGCTGTTTTGTACCTTAGTCAGATTTAATTATACCACACTGGCACTCATAGGGTTAATTCTATTAACACTGGACACATTTTGGGTGTGCTTTGGATGTATTGATACGCAGCTTAGTTCCTCGTATCAATACATCCACTGGGAACATTCTATTTTTTTACTTTCTATTCAAGTGTCGGCTGTTTTTAGATCCAAAAAACTGGGTTCAGATTTTCCCAAGATAAAGTGGGTCCCTTAACGGATCTTAGGGCTAATGTAGTCAATTGAATTGCATCTTGCAGCTTTTTTTTCTTTCAATGGGCGGAAACAGCACAACATTTATCTTCCAGTTTTTTACCAGTATTTTTTATAGCACAGGTAATTGAATAGCTTACAGTGCTTGGAAAAGTGCTGTTTTCTGTTTTTTTGCATCGGACACAATTGAATCAAGGCCTGGGTGCTTTGTCAGTCTTAATTTTGTCCAGTCTTCCCATGACCTCTTCTTATGTTAACTCAGTATCTGATAATGGTATAGTTTAATTGGTTTCTTTTTCAGGTTTTACTACCTTTTTTGTTCCCTGGTATATACCAATGCAAAGAGTGTTTAGAACCTCAGCCTTTTGCTCATCCTCTCTAATCAACTCATTTTTGAAAGGTCTAATGTACTCCCTTTTTATTTTTTTGCTATTTATCTATTTGAAAAACTTTGCTTTCCCTTGCAGTTTGAATTTCATCCATTTTTTCTAACCCAATTGCCTTTTTTGAAATAGTTGTTGCACTCCCTGTAAATAGTCTAAATGCCTTTTTCTATTTCTTTCTTCACACTTGCATTTAACCACAATGGGGCTAGATTATATTGCACGAGATAAACATTATATTCCATTTTATCAATTATTTTCCTTTTGAAGTCTATGGGAAAACCTGGAGATAAACACAGTGATAAAATTAGCACCTGCAGCAGAATCCAGCCCTTGGTTGTGTTTCTGGCCATTTTTTTTTCAGTATTTTTTCCTTTAAATAATTTATGACAGTGTATGTGTAGTATTGATTCTGTTAACAATTTGAAGTTAACATTTTAAATTTAAGAGTTTTTGGTTGAACATACACAGTTTTGCTTTGCCAAACTGATCTCAAATGTAACCATGTTGCAATCACTGTTTCCCAAATGTTCACCTACTTTATTATTCAACACTATGTCTTTATTATTTATTATCACGAGATCCAAAACATTTTTGTTTCTTGTCGGCATGTCCACCATTTGTGATTTATAGCTATCCCTACGAATGCTCACAAACCTGCTTTCCTTAGCATGTTGCTAAGTTTCGTGTCTCCAGTTTATACCTTAATAGTTAAAATCTCCTATAATTATAGTATGTCCAAAATGCACAGCTTTATATTTGAATTTCCAGCTGGGCCTCAACATTCTCCTCAATATTAGGTGGTTTGTAGCATATACCCACCAACACCTCTTTTTTTTTTTTTAACGCCACAAGGACTCCACATTATTTCTAGTTAGCTTACAAATATCTCTCCTAAAACTTGGATTAAGATCTGGTTTCAAATACAAACATTCTCCTCACCCTCATCTATTAATCATGTCTCTTGTAAACAGGGAATAGCTCTCTATATTTACAACCTCTATGTGTTTCATCCCACCATGTTTCAGTTATACCATTTATGTCCAATTGCTCATTAACCACCAGCAACTCAAGTTCACCCATTTTACTCACCATACTTCTTGCATTCTCCAACATACAATTCATTTTGTTGTCTTTACGTATTTTACCCACTACTTGCCATTTTTCTACATCCTCATTTAATAGGAGTTCCTCCCTATTAGATACATTTATCTCCACCGCTTCTCCACCCCACGGTCCTTTATATGTATTCAGTTCCTATCTATATTAACTACCCCATTTGTAATAGTTATACCTTTCCCCTCCATTCCTCATTTAAAAGCTCGTCTAACCTTCTAAGCTTTATATCCCCTGGTGCCATGGCTCCCTATCATTTAGGTGCATTCCATCACTTCCATGCAGATTGTACCCAAGAGCAAAGTCAGCCCAGTGCTTTTAAAAACCACAAACCCTCCTTCCTACACCAATGCTTAAGCCATGCATGAAGATCCCTGAACTTGCTCTTCCTAACTGCAGTGAAATATAGCACTGGTAGTATTTCAGAAAACACTACCCTAGAGGTTCTTGTCTTGAGCTTCAACCTTAAATCCATGAGATCATTTTAAGGACCTCCCTCCAACTTTATCATTGGTACCATTATGTACCATGACAGCTGAGCTGGATCCTCGCCTTCCCCTCCCAATTATTTTTTGGCCCTGCCTACAATATGCCTAAACAGAGCACCCAGGAGACAATATTCTGTTTTGTATTCACATTCCTGGAGATAGATTACCCTATCCACCACCCTAATAATAGAGTCTCCAATTATCACCACCTGTCTTGGTTTCTGCCTATCTGTATCCCATCTAAACTGAAAAAAGGATTGTTACCCTTGCTGCTAGTAGAATCAGCCTTCTCCAGTATTACCAGTTCTGAGCAATCCTCATTAACATCTATCCACTAACTCACTTTTAGATCAAATATACCAGTTTTTAAAGTGGAAATTTCACCTTCTAGTGGCTTCATGTCACTATATTACTCGTGTGTAAAGGTTCATCATTGTGTAATTTTTTTAAAAATATCTATGAAATACAAGATATTAGACTTGGAAGTCTGCATGCAAAGTCCTCTCTTCACTCTGTGCATCACTAGCTGTGCTGACAGAGCACTGTACAAACCCTTCTCCAAGGCCATCCCACTAATTTCCATACCTGGTGCTTGCCACTTGTGAAGAGCGCACCAGGTTTCAGAGCATGCACCTGTCAAGCTTGGTACATCTATAAGTTCTGCCTGCTTCTCATTCTTTCCATTGCTCCAGCAAACTGAGAGGAATGTACAGAGCTTTTGCCTACATCTTTATTAGTCCTTCAGGAAGGTATTGTTGAAACAAGGACACGCAAGAAACATGCCCTGTTAAAAGGGGGATGGATTTCAGAACATGATGGCAGCGCTCTACTGCTTACAATTATGGACTTATTAATGTTTGACTTATAAGGAAAATAGGCAACAGTAACATTTTACTTACAACTATTACAATGACTTGAGGCAGACAAATCTATACAACATCGCGTAAGTAGATATGACAGTTCCGCTCTAATATGTGGGTTCAGTAAATAATTTTTTTTCTAATCAGCTGAAAACACAATCTGAAATGAAATTCCTGTCTGTAATACGAGCCTTAATGCTATTCTTATCACCAGAACAATCCTCTTGAAAATACCAGCATCAAACTGCACTTGTCTGCAAGCCACTTAACTGCAAGCCACAATGAGCTGGCTCCAAAAAGCCAAGGACTTTCTTTTAAAACAGACCTACACACAGATGGATCCCCTTTGCAATCAAGCCCTTAAACACACAGGAGAATAGAAACAAAAGAACACAATGAATAGAAATAATTTGTCTTTTAACCCTTTATATACCCAACCCTTACATAAACAGAGGGATTTAAAAACAAAAAGAAAACGACTAAAAAGAATTTGCAATGTTAACCCTTTATATACACCCAAGCACAACTTACAGGTACTTTCTACCTCATTCTTACATATGCCACTTGTCTGTATGCCACTTAACTGCAACCCAGAACTAGTCTGTACTCTGCCAACTAGCCCACATATATGTGGTCAGGCGATCTTTTATACAGTACAACTCTGGCACAGCCATTCTAAGAAAATAATTGCAGCTTGGGATATCCCAGCAGGATGCAAAACATCACATCAGTTCTTTAAAACCACTCTTCTCAACAAACAAATAGGGAAGCACATTGTTTTAACAATAAGATGACTAGTGGTTGTGGAATTGCTGCTGCTGGACGTGGTGATGGCAGCAAGCAATCTATGACTATAGCCTATCAACTATTGTCAACTTCTACCAACTCTACACAACTCCTACTACTAACTAACTCTATACTTTAAACATGCATAAAATCATCGCTAAAAGACAGTAATGTTTTTGTTATCTTGCTTCAAGACATATCCCTCAGTCCATTGAAGACTTCTTATGCTGCTGGTAGTCATGACCCATCTGACTTGCCACTGGTATTCCTAACAGTGAAACTTGTGGTGATTTTTCAGGTGGTATCTCAATGAGGAGGAGAATAGATGGGATTCTGCTTCCTCCTCTCTTCACATTTTTTTACACAGACAACAGATTGCAACATTTTGGAATTTTGGATCATAAGTTTATTTCCTCCAGACTGGAGATTCCATAGACTGAGGATTTTTTTTTTCATTTTGTTCACTTTTTCTGCCAAGACTCCCAACTGCAATAGTAGCTGTAGAACCACAGATACTAAGCATATATATGTATGTATATATGGTTTACATGAGTTATAAAATAAAAGGATTAGAAAAGGAAAAAAGGAGTTTCTGTTTCCAAGTGTTAATTTGATAAATGCATCTGAATTAGTTTAAGAGAAATATACATTACATAGAGCTGTACTGGGTCCTAGATATACAAGGTGGGTATAATGGTTTATATTGAAGTTTCTTGTGGATTATTATATAAGAAAACAATTATGTGCTTTGTCCCACCATAACTATAGAATAGCGCATACTTATCCCCCAGCCCTGTTCCACTGTACTTGTAGTTATATAACCACACATTGATGTTCTGTCACACTGAGCTGATAGCCAGAGAACCACATACTGACCCCCCCAACACACACCTTGTCCCACATTACTGGTAGATATAGAACCAGACTTACTGACACCATTCCCTGTCCCACAGTAGTCTGAAGAATGATGGGAAATGGGAGTCCCTCCGGCTATTTCCAGACTACAAGTCCCATCATCTGGCAAGGGATGATATGAGCTGTAGATTGCAAACAGCTGGAGAGTTTCCCATTGACCATAAGCCCAGCCTTGTCCAGCATTGGCCGTAGAACCACACATACTGACCCTTCTAACCTTGTCCCATGGTAACCTTAAAGCCACACATACTGACTTCCAAGACTTGTCCACTGCACTGATAGCCAGAAAACCACAAATACAGAGAACCTTGTTTAACTACATTGGGAGCCATAGAACCATGCACTCTGACTCTGCATAGCTGTGGAAATGCTTGGGCAAGCATGGAAAATGGCAAAGTTCTCACAGGAAATGTATTGTTATTAGCAAAATGGAGGACATTTTATAGATTTTGAACATGCAGGAAATTTTTTGGGAAAATTGCTAAAGCATGTTTTTTTCACAAAATTTCCTGATATAAAAATGGTGAACTTTTTTCCCATCTCTGTTCCTGATAGACTGCTACAACAACTGGAGGGACTAGTTAAAATGTTGATAGCAGTAGGCTGTACACTTTCATCAGCAGCAGATAGACTCCTAGCTGGGTTTGTGTCAGGTGCGTGCTTACCTAGCTGTCACTGCCCGTCGGCCTCCTTCTGCTCTGGGTGATGGAGCAGCTAGTTCCTCTCATTTCCTCCAGTCACATTGCGTGTGACGTTGGTGTTGTGTGACTAACACCCTCAGTAACATGGAGAGACAGAAGACATTCTCTTCCTGGTTGCAAGAGTTCCACTGAGGTAGTTGGTCTGCCCAGCATGTGAGTGGCGTGGTGATGTCACGACCTCTGTGCCTTTATATAACCTCTGCGCCCTTATCTCAGTGCTTAGTTATTGAGCTTCCGTGTTTGTTTCTAGCATGGGCCTCTGTCCTTATCTGCAGCCCTACACTCCTTCCCTGAACTGCAGCTGGGATCTCCTCTCCTGCATTTTGCATTCTGTTCAAGGTACCCATATTACAGACCTACATTCCTGTCTTCCTCCCAGCCTATGACCATCCATGTCTTCTGGACCTCAGACTTCAGGCATAGTATACTCTGACCTTGCTGAACTCCCAACTTCTGACCTCTGGCTATTCATACTGACCATTGCTGCTCTCTCTAATCCTGACTTGGCTATCCATACTGACCACTGCTGATCTCTGGCTATCAACACTGACCTTTGCTGAACTCTATACTCCTAATCTCTGGCTATCTGTAATGAGCACTGTTGTTCTCTTACCTTGGCTTTGAGTCCCTTCTGGACTTTTTAGCCGGTCTACACATTATTAGTCTTCTGATCTGCACTACCTGCCCCTGTGTTGTGGTGTACATCTTGGGAGTCTGTCACCTATTTCATCCTCAAATGAAAAAAGAATAAGTGGCTCCAGATAACTTTGGGTATACTTATAATCACAATCAAATTTTTGTCAATCTTCCTCGAGTGTACAAACGTCTTCATGAGTGATAGTTCTTGTGCTGGTTTAATAGGACTCTCTCTCCCCAGTGACAATGGGAGAATGGTTGGATTTGTATTTACAACCTTTAGTTGTTAGACTTCACAGTTATTTAAGGGACACTACCCAAGTTTTACAGATCCTGCAGAATACTACATGGAGCTCAGAGTACACTTGAATAACATGATGTGAGAGCACTGTATTCATCAATTCCACATGGGTACGGACTTCGGTCCTTGAGATATCACCTCGACAAATATAGCAATTATAGTCAAGAACTACGATATTTTATTTTAGAGGTTGCAAGGTACCTACTAACGCATAATTATTTCTTGTATGATGATGGGTTCTACCTCCAGAGACGCGGGAATTCTATGGGCGCAAAGTTTGCGCCCTCTTGCGCTAACCTCTTTATGGGGTGGTAGGAGGAGTCCCGCATCTTTGGGGCTAGTAACCCACACAGGGGTAATATTGTGCTGTTCGGAAGGTACATTGACGACCTCCTCTTTGTTTGGTGTGGTGATGCCTCTGGGATCCAAAGTTTTGTCACTTACTTAAATGATGATACTCTGAATCTGCATTTCACATTTGAATCCAATGTGTTAAGTATTCAATATTTGGATCTTGTATTACGTGGAAATACATCTACAGGTATTATTGAGACTGAAGTATACAGGAAACCCATAGCAGAGAACAGTTTATTGAGGGCAGACAGTTGCCACCTGCCTCATACTATCAGAGGAATACCGGTTGGGCAGTTAAAACGACTTAGACAGAACTGCTCAACCGATATTTAATTTGAGGAAAATTCCAAAAAATTGTATAATAGATTTTTACAGAGGGGTTACCCTAGATGGACATTAGATCGAGCTTATGATCTAGCTCAGAAGGAAGATAGACAAAAGTTGTTAAAATATAAGGAGAAAAAATCTAAAGATACTAAGAAGACTGGAAGGATAGTATTCTCTACTGATTATAGTCTGCAGTATACTAAGATTTGTAATATTATAAAGAGACATCTACCAGTCTTGAAGGCAGATCCATTGCTACAAAAATTAGTTGATGAGGGCTTTCATTTTGTTTCAAGGAGAGGAAAAACATTGGGAAATATACTTTCACCAAGTTTGTTCTTAAGAGATAGAAAGAAAAATAAAAAACCTGGCTGTCCACAGTTGGTACTTACAGATGTGGCAGTGGTCACTGACAATGTTGCAGTTACATAAAGAATTCAAATACATTTAACTCAAGTGTGACTGGACAAGAGTATACAAATAAGACTTATGCAAATTGTGCAACAAGAGGGGTTGTCTATTTGTTGAACTGCAGCATCTGTAATGTACAATATGTGGGCAAAACCATTAGGACAATAAGGGAAAGGCTTAATGAACATCTGAGTGATGTTAGAAACCCAGGATTTAGGTCAGGGGTAGCTAGTCAGGAAATCCATGAGGGAGATACTAAGATGTTGCAAGTACAGATTATTGAGAAAGTTACTCTGGGAGTACGAGGTGGAGATCTGGATGCACAATTATTACAGCGTGAGGCATTCTGGATCTTCACCCTTAATACTTGACATCCCAAAGGTTTAAACAAATATTATGATGTATCCTGTTATTTTTAGCAAATAGCCCTAGATTTAGAGAGAGATATTTCAAGTAGTTTCTAACAGAAAGAATAAAAGCCAGATCCTAATTCCTATAATAAGATCAAGTGTCTATCAATCAGTGATGTTTTAATTTAATGTTTTATAATTCCAGGGTAAAACATTTTTAAATCTTTTTTGTTCATTCCATTAGGTATATACATTGATCAAAGCCGATAGATAAAATTTTATATTGGAAGTTTTGAAGACCTTTACTTAGATATGTGATAAGAGATGGAACCCACTTTGCCTTTAATTGAATCGGGATTGGCCGACATATTTGCGAATTGGCTCTGTGTCAGTGTTTCTCTGTGGAGAGGATGGGATTGAGTCTCGCGGAGTTGTCGGTCAGCAATGTTTAACTTTGCTACTTGCCTTACTCAATCGGGACACTGTGGTTATGGTGGTCTTGAAGGGGCAGGGTTAGCCTATCCCATTGAAGGCAAGTGGGTTGGCATTGTCTTATACAGTTAAATAAGTCTATCTCCCAATCATTCATCTAAGCCAATCACATTCTACAATGGATTTGATACATTGTTTCTAATTGGCGGTTTGATCTGTTTAAATGAACGGAAGTTGTTAATAACAAATTACATCATGATTAAGCGTAGAGAACGTGAAACATGTTGATGTATCTGTGAACCGTTTGTAACCTTGTTGCTGCCCTCCTATTGACCGTGGCCTTGGAAGAAAAACAATGTTATTAATGAAGAAAAATAAAGGTACAATTTGATTTTAACTAACTCTGACATAGAGTGATTTTATATTGGTGCAGTTTATATTTCTCACTACAACCTATTTCATTCTCCTCAGCGTGTAGTTCTCGGATACGGGTGTGTGCCTACCTGCTATCGGGCTCCAGTTTACCCACCGCCACTGCTGTGACTTACAGTTTGTGATGTTCTTGACCCATGGTGCTGCTTATTCAATATTAGAGATGATGAGTATGACTTTGTGGGGTTTGCACTTACAAGCTGTGATGCTTATTATAATGAAAGAGATTGAGAGAGCAAGTGGAAAGTCTGGTCAAGTAAACAACATGAAAAAAACACTGTTTATAATTAGGTTTACTGATTATTTCCACTGGTAAAATATGAAGTCTTTTCCTTTCAGCTAATTGTTGGGCCAATTTATCAACATTCTCACTATTTATTGGGTCTATATCTGAACAAGAAGGGGTGGATCGTGGAGGGACATATTCTAAATCATCATCATCATCTTTATCAATAATAATTTGGTCATCATCAACAGCAGCATCTGTTTCACCAATACCAATATCCCACCACTTTAATTTACGTCTAGATTTTCCTTAAACATTATTGAATGGGTACATCCGGACTCACATCAAATGTAACCAAACACCATGATGCTTATGGTCTCCTATGTGAAATCATTCCACCAGAAACCAATTACTGCTGCTGTCACTATGCCCTTTGTTCCCTCCCCACACATGACATGCAGTTTTAATAGTAATGATGAACTCTCCCTACAACCAGCTTAGTTTATTCTGTGAGACAGAATCTCCTCTGATGCCGCTTGATGCCCTGCTTGTGATTACCTTCCACCACACTGTGATTGGTGGTCAGCATGCCACACAGTGTGCAATAGTTGAACATGAACTGCCACATCCTGACATCTACTGAATGGCTGTCAGGTAGTGGGAGGAGGTAAAGATGAATGAGGTGGATCACTAGAACATGTATTTACATGATCTTCCCATGCCCGGCCCCTAGAGCAAGAAGGTGGTGGCAAGCCAGGTTTTTCGCTCACCATCGAATTTTCAGGCTGGGTTTTTCTGTTCTTCCTCCTCTTTGATTTATGCCTCACCTCTTGTTGCCTTTGAGGAGAGTCAGGTGGTACAGCAACAGTTGTGCCAGATTTCTTTGGTGGATATTTGGCATTAACATGTTTCACATAAATATCATGTGTCTGTGTTTCATGTGTGTTCTCAGGGCGGTGTGGTGAAGTGGGTTCCCTCCTTTCCCCTTTTCACTGATTTAGCACAAACTGTGCACTGTGCCATTGCTAATGACTGCACTGTGCCTGCTCCAAGACAATAATAGTTCCACATTCAGAATGTCAGAGGAGAGGGGAAAGGTGGAGAAGAATGGCCTCTTTGTTCTTCTCCACCACATTTTCCTTCACTGCTGCTACTGCATACTCAGCACTGCAACTAGGACCAGTAGTATTGCTGCTACTGGCAAATGGAACCTGTCCTTGTCCTGCATCACTTATTGACCCCATTCCCACTGTATCCACTGTGGTCTGTGCCACACTAGCCTGCTCCTCAGCATCCTGCTGCCCTTGCAACACAGCAGCATCCAAAATTACAGCAGCAGCAAACGAAAAGCTCACTGCTGGTAGTGGTGGTGATGTCCATCTCTGTCCCCATTCCTTCTCAGTTTTGGTTAAAAACGCCAATAATGTCTCTTCCACCCAAGCTTTTCCATCATCATGATCACCACCACCATTCCCAACTTGCTTCTGCTCTATTACTGATGTCTCACTGGTTGGAGGAGGTCATGAGAAATGTGACAGAGGATCCCTTACTGCGATACTTGCCATCTCTTGTTGACCTGAAGAAGGCAGACTAGCAGCACTAGCAGCAGGCACAGACAGCTGATCTGTGCTTCTATTGGTGGTGGTATTATTGCTGCTATGCAACAAGTCTGCCTTCTTCAGGATCATGTTCCATCTGGAAAATGCAGTAGGGGGAAGGGGACTCCTAGGGTCAAGGGAATGTTGTGGGCTCCCTTGACCCCTAGTCAGACATCTCAACAGTATTTTCCCTATCACCTCAGCATCACTATTACTACTAACAACAACCACATCAATTTCAATCCCTGAGTCTTCCTGCTCACTAGTAGTATGATGATCAGCCCCTCCTTCACTCCTAACACTCTGAGTCTGTAGCTGCTAGACTTTCTTAGTACTAGTAGTAGTGGCAGGACTGCTTGGGGATGTCAATTGTGACTTAAGGTGCCCTACTTTTACACTTGACATCATCTCCTCCAAGATCCCTATGGGTAAGGGATGGGGACTTGCCATCACTGGGTCTGTGTAACCAGGGCATCCAGACTTTTTTATTTTGGTAGTCATCACTTCCTCCTCCTCAGACTCACTGGACATATAACAGTCCCAGCTCCTCTTTTTATTCTTATTCCACTTGCTCATAGTGATAGCAGCCACTTTGAGCCTCTCCTGCCTCAATTTTTTTGAGCCTCTCCTGCCTAGCACATCTCTCTCTCTGTAAATGCTTTTATTGTATTACACTTCCTGGAAAATGTCATGTTTTTATAGAGAACAAGTGAAAAACATGTAATAAAAGGGGCAAAAATCTTCTAGCCATTGAAAAAATAGTGAAACATTTTTGACAATATGCAAAAACAGCAAAGATTTTAATCTCTTTAAAGCAGATTTTTCTGGGAAAAAGTGGACAACCATGTTGTTTTTCACAGATTTTTTTCACAGAAACATGGCAGGATCTTTCAACCTCCCATAGTTCCTAAGGCTCCAGAGTACTCTTGGATGCTCTGGTAAGCTAACAGGATACATTCTGAACAAAACCTACTCTAAATTTTATTAGGCAATGTTTAAGGGTAAAGAGAAATAGAAATACATTTGACAGTTTGCCTATAACTTCTGCATGAAAATTATGTTCATTTAAAAGCATTGTTATATTTAGAAAAACAACAGACAGAAAACAAACATGTTTAAAAGTAATGTATGGGGTTTGGAAAGCATGGTTCTTCATGCATAAAAAAATCTTATGCTGATTTTATTGACAAAGGTCAGTTATATGGACAGAAATGTCTGTGATCCAATAAATGCCTGCCTCAGCATTTTTATAGGATTGCTTTGCACCTGTGACATTTGCTCTCTGTTTTATGAGTGCTTCTCTTTATTTACTTACATTTAACTGCCAGATCATTGTCTTTTACTCCACGTATTTTAGTGTTACTGATACTGAATCCAATACATTTCTTGAATTTAAGATTATTATTGATTACTCCTTTGTATTTGCAACTCTTGCAGAAAAAAGTTTGTTATGTTCTAACTTCTATAAAAGTAAATCAGCTTATGAAGAAACACCCAGAAGTTAAATTTTTAGCCTGGTGGAACATGATACTGGGTAAGGCACATCAAAGCAGACTTCACAAGTGACAATTCTCAGTCACAAACTGTGTTAGTACTTGTGTTGTGCCTTGGTACATGCATAATGCATGCTTCATATTGTCCATCCCATCAAGAAATCTACATGTAAGAGGTGTAAATGGGCATACTTTTTTCCTGTCATCAATAACCTCCAATGCAAAACAACCTAAATGCATAATTTTGCAACTGTACAAATAGTTGGTAAAACTTCATCTCGAATATGCAGTGCAATAAAAAAATAAATAAATATATATATATATATATTAAAGCAAAAATCATCACTCCCTGGACTTTCAGGAAGGCAATGAGATAAAAAAAATATGCACACAAATGTTTTATTTACGTTGACGATTCGGTGGCAGTAGCCACCTGTGCTGTCACCGAAATGTTGACTTAAATAAAACTTTTGCACACATATTTTTGGCCTCATTGCCTTCCTGAAAGTCCAGTTAGTGTTGTTGTTTGCTCTCCTACATCAATCTAGTACTAGCACCCTGGTATCTAGTGACTTTGATGAGAGTACGTTCTATATTCCAGATACATATACATGTTCATTACATTATTGCTCATCTGCATTTATTTCAATATCTTTTATTGTCATATGTTTTGTGTGACCGGTTCCCATGCACTTTTCAGTCCCCATGTCAGCATGATCATTGGAAGGTCTTGTTTTTCTTTCACATTTTGACTAGATACTTATTTGTCACATTGTATCAATTTGTTTGACACCATGCATTTTCTCACTTGTCAGGAGGGTAGCGCTACGGAGCTGATCAGGTTCCCACTACTTTTTAGCCATTTTGGTAGTTTGAGGGTTAAGTCCCTTACTTTGGAGGTCTTTAGAAGTCTGTTACACTGTGATGTCATAGCACCAACCTCGTGTCCCCCCCTAACGCTACCTTCCAGACATCACTCTGTTTACGGTTTGTTTGTAATATGTTGGTTGTCTTGAGAAAGACTCTAGTATGGAGTCTAAATGTTGATTTTTAAAACAACCCAATAAATTTGATTTTTTATTTTTTCAAAAAGACCTGTGTGTGCTCTTTCATATGGTGTTTCACCATTTACTTCTCTTGTATACATTAATTTCCAAGAAGCACCCACACAGGTTACACACATTTTTTTCATTTTGGAGTGCCCACTTTTGGTATATATATATATATATATATATATATATATATATATATATATATATACACACTTGCCATTTCTCGGTGATGTGAAAAAGGCAGACAGGCAGCAGTAGCAACAGCGACAGCCAGCTGATCTGTGCTCCTGCTGGTGGTGGTGTTAATTGTGTCCCCCAACAACAGTTCTGGCCTCTTAGTCTTCAGGATCCTGTTCCACTTGGACACAATAGTGAAGGGAAGGGGAGGACTCCCGGGGTCAGAGGAATGGTGTAGGCTCCCTGACAGCTAGACTGGATACTTTCAAATATTTCCCCTACCACTCTGGCTGCTTCACCATTACTGCTACTACTACTAATACCAACCACATCAAGTTTAGCCGCAGAGTTTTCC
This sequence comes from Rhinophrynus dorsalis, assembly GCA_037306005.1. NCBI lineage: Eukaryota > Metazoa > Chordata > Amphibia > Anura > Rhinophrynidae > Rhinophrynus > Rhinophrynus dorsalis. The sequence goes on along the minus strand of CM074719.1, from coordinate 449,087,319 downwards.
TCCTCAGTCTCACAGTCACTAGTAATATAAGGATATTGTTGTTGATTACCCCCTCCTTCACACCTAACACTAAAAAGCTGCTGGACCTTCTTAGTAGTAGTAGTACTAGCACTGGCGGGACTGCTTGGGGATGGGCAGTGTGACTTAGGGTCCCCTGCTGTCACTCTTGGCATCATCATCTCCTTTCCCCCCTCCTGAGTAATACAAGACACACTAGCAGCAGGCTCAGCACTGGTGGCTGCCGGTTCAGCAGTGGCAGCAGGCACAGCACTGGTGGCAGCAGGGGCAGCATGTCTGACAGCAGACAAAGTACTGGTGGCAGCAGGTTCAGCACTGGCAGCAGGCACAGCACTGGTGGCAGCAGGGGTAGCACGTCTGACAGCAGGCACAGTACTCATGGCATCAGGTTCAGCACTGGTTGCAGCAGGGGCAGCACGTCTGACAGCAGGCACAGTACTGGTGGCAGCAGGTTCAGCACTGGCAGCAGGCACAGCACTGGTGGCAGCAGGGGTAGCATGTCTGACAGCAGGCACAGTACTCATGGCAGCAGGTTCAGCACTGGTTGCAGCAGGGGCAGCACGTCTGACAGCAGGCACAGTACTGGTGGCAGCAGTTTCAGCACTGGCATCAGGCATAGCACTGGAGAAAGCAGGGGCAGCACTGGCAGCTGACACAGCATTGGTGGCAACAGGGGCAGCAAGTCTGACAGCAGACACAGCAATGGTGGTAGCAGTAGCAGGGACAGACTAGCAGCAGGCACAGGCATCTGACCTTTCCTGCTCTCACTACTACCCTTTTCCTCCTCCCTTCCCATTAAATTCCCCAAGTTCCCTAGGGGTGATTTTAAGGGGACTGGACAGCATTGGTTCTGTAGTGCTTACTTCCTCCTCCTCCTCAGACTCAGTGGAAACATAAGGGTCCATCTAATTCCGCCTTTTACTATTTTTAAAGTCTCATAGAGATAGCAGTCACTATGAGCCTCTCCTGGCTCATTTTTTCCAAAATATCTCAGCAGAACAGCACAGCACATCTACCTTGCTCTGTAGCTGCTTCTGCAGTGTTTCACTTCTTGGAATATGTCATTTTTTATAGCAAAAATTTGAAAAAACACATAAATCAATGGATGGAAACTTTCTAGCCATTGAAAAAATATCAAAGAATTTTGGCCAATGGGCGAAAAATGCAAAGATTTTAATTGGTGGTTTTAAAGCAGATTTTCCAGTGAAAAAAAAACAGACAGAAAAATTTCTGTGGACGTCTCTGTGCAGGGACGTGTGAGTGCAGTGTTAGTCCAAATACTGATGTAGCCATGGTTGCTGCAGTGTGTGAAATTAATGACTGTGATCCATCTGCTCCCTAGGAGGATGCAGTCTGTCAAACTACTACTATTACACTGAAGATGATATTGAATCACAATCCAATGTTGATGGCATAGTGCAAGGAGGTGTAGCAGTTCAACCAACAGTTCATTCTAACAATGAGACAAACAAGCAAATAACACCTGTCTTGAAAGTATTAGCTAACATTTGGAAAATCCCTCAAAGGGAAAAGCTAAAAGAAATAATTTGAAACCTCTAAATGTCTATAAAAAGTAGTGGGGAAGAAGCAGAGGGCGATGCTGGGGATGACTTAATCACTGATGATGTAGATCTAGAATATATCCCTCAGTATCCTCCTCTTCTTTAGATACAGATAAAGTTGACAGTGAGAGATGATTACTTCAATGAAAGTTAGCTGAAAAGCAAAGGTTCAATATTTCACCATTGAAAAGGAGCACTGTACCTGCCTATAAAGTGTTTGAGAAAGCAATTGGAAAGTCTGCCCCTGGACAAGCAAAGGTGGCTAAAATTACACACAGTCATCATTAGCATCATCACCTCTTCCAAGTCCAAGACCCACTCAGCCACACACACAAATATTGTTGAGTAATCAGCAACAACATAAGTTATCAGCATTCACAATTTATCTATGATGATTACATATGTTGCTGTTGGAAGTGCAGCATCTCTAAGATCTAGTATTAGTACAATTTCAGCAACATCTAGTAGTAGAAGTAGCCCCTCAGGATCTCCACAGCCTATGAAGTCCACAGTATGGAGATACTCCACTCACAATCCAAAAGCTGTCTGTTCACTGTGTAAGAAGCAGGGAGAAAGCAGACTCACACCTAGGAACCATCTCAATGAGATCCCATCTGAAACATAACCACAGGTCTCACTGGGAGACACACCATCAACAGGTCAGAGGTGCCAAAACTAGCAGCAGCAGCAGAAGCACTCCTAAAAGTTCCTGGGGCTTTGGGGTACATAATTGATGTGTCAAAGAGTGTGCTGCGATTTTCTTCTTCTGCTGCAGTATATTATGATTCTGATTGTTTTTTGGAGATGACAAAAGTCACAGTGTGCCCGTACATACTGCTACCAAACCCACCACCTTCACAAGTCATGTCGTTAAAGCAATAAAGTTACAACGTTCTTCCACTATGTACTGTCATCCCTCACTTACTAAGTTTGTAAAAAGTCAAAAACTACAGAAAAATAATGCAAAAGTACTACTCTGGAATAGTAAACTTGCCAAAATGTTGATGGTTTACATGCTGCTCTTTTCTTTAATTGAAAACAGAGGCTTTAAAGAACTGATGTTATGTGTTGCACCTTGCTGGAATATCCCAAGCCACAGTTATTTTTCAAGGATGGTTGTGCCAGTGTTACCTAAGCAGCAGTTTTTAACACATATGTTGCTGTTGGACTCACACTTTCCCTTTTAGCTATTTAATTCACCACCATTGTAAACCATAGGAGGGAAAAGGACCCATTCTTACAGGTTTTGTGGTGTTAGCAAAACAGCAGAAAATCTAAGGGTTTTCTATGGGTGGAACTTCCCACTTTCTTTTGTTCCTCAAAAATACCTGTGGGAATAAAACTGGACTTTTCCCCCATCCCTATTATCTAGTTCCATGACCACATCGAACAGTGACACATTGGCCTTATCATCAGCCTGCTGCTGTGAAGTGATGTGCATTCTGCAGCAGGAACACACTGGCAGTAAACCCATAGTTTCACTGTTGGTGGTGATGATTGTACGCATTTCCATCTGCAGCTCTTGCTCCCTTTCTAAATTGCATTTAGCCAAGAAGGCTCTCATGCTATCTTCTACACTCCAGCTACTCCTACATCTGTGTCTTCACCACCACACCACATATCTCTTGTTGCTCTCTACTTGTTGATGACAAATGTGACAGATGGACCCTTTTGTCACACATCTCATAGTAGCTTACAGTTTTGCTTTTGTCTAATTTACAATGTGCTTCATGGCAAGAAGTTAATTTTTATATTAAGGCCAGAATTTTTGCCACCTTAAAAAACATAGGCAAAAATTAAACCATTGTAGTGGGAAAATTTATGCTGTTAGTGAAAAAGTGGAAATTCTGTGGGTTTCACAACAGGCAAAAATTCCCATGGAAAAAGTGTAAACTTGTGCATTTTCCACCAAACAAGATGTTCTGTTCATCCTTAGTAATGAATCCTACTGCTGCATATGACAGAACTAACACCCCTATTAAAACTAAAGGTAAATGTTCTTTAAATCCTCCTAAAGGGAAAAAGGTATAATAATGTTTTTCAGACTTACAAGAATATGAAAATAGTGGTTATGAAGTGATGTAGTTTACCTAACTAATGATAATGCTAATCTACAATAGAATTAGAATGACTCACTATACTCATCCGCTTCTTCTGTTACAGATCATGTAGCGAATGATGATATGGCAAAAAAAAAAGAGCTGTGTTTGAAAAGCTCAGTTTTCTACCACTAAAAAGGCACAACATGCAATTTTGAATAAAGATAAAGGGATAGGGTGGAAAGAATAGGAATCTCCTGTAAGTGTATTAAGTGCATTAGTGGTACCAAGCAAATCAAACATATGTGTATGTGTATATATATATATATATATATATATATATATAAATATATCCTATATAATAATTCGCTAAATTGTGTGAAACGCCCGCCATGCGCAGTAGACACTGCTGCGCGTGCGGCAGTCATGCGCAGTAGACACTGCTGCGCGTGCGGCAGTCATGCGCAGTAGAGACTGCCCGCGCCGCGGCTGATACAGAGCTGGGCGTTCCGAAGGTGGTGTTACAAGTCAAGATGAATAAAATAGAAAGTAAAACAACGGAAACTAATAATAATCCAAAGTAATGCAAAACAAAGCAAATAACAGAACAACAGTACATTTAAAATAATATATAAACAAATGGATGCCTGGATGTCCAAAGATGTCCCGTTTTGATCCATTAGAGGCATCCAAGTCTGACTCTTGCTGCAGCTCTACACATTTCTTCAACTACTAGCATTAAAATGATACCAAATATATAGAAATGTATAACTTAATACTTACTTAATACTACACTTAGAGGAGCTTATCTATGAAAATACAAGTATCTTGTCCACTATGGTGCAGTTTGCTTGCCAAAGAATTGATCCATTTTTCTTTGGAACATAAATAGGAAATTTCTTTTCACCTGTGGTGCAGTTGGCTACACTCCCCCATGAAAAACACACACATGCCTATAACTACATACACACACACACCACCCTTCCAGCATCATCAGTGATGTCAGGTGGACGACTGTACTTGTCACTGATTCCATGGGCTTCTCCCAGGGATATTGTTTTCCAATGCAATCCCATTGCACCGAACTGTGCTCAGGGCAATGGAGTTGATATCAGTGAAGCTGACACTTAGAGCAGAATCACTGATCTCAGCTCCATTGGATTGATCAAATTGTAGCATGCAGTCTCACTGATCTCAGCTCCATTGCCTGGAGCGCACTGCATCGCACTGGAGCTGCTAGAAACATGACTGCTCTCGGGGAAGCTCATATGATTCGGTGAGTATGATTATCAATGTGACAGACAGCAAGATAGCATGACTGAATTAGTATGGCAAAAGTTGGTGATAGATGGTGGTGAAGGTGGTGGTGCATTGGAGGTGGTAAGCACTAGTAAGAGTGGCAAAGTTAGGTTGTTGTTTAGCATCCTTCCTTAGTACTGTGTTCAGTAGTGTTATATCAAATCTCGATTCGTTATTTATTATTATCCTTTATATACACAGCACCAACTTATTCTGCAGGAGTCGTACAATAAGAAATAGCCATACAGAGAAATTAAACAGTACAAATCGAACAAAGAAAGCAAAAGGATCAGAAAGCCCTTCTTTTGAGAGCTTATAGTTTAGTGTAAAGTAGGTGAGACACATAAGGAAACCAAGATAAACTACTGGTAGTTCTATAGGCTCTCAGGATAACGATCTGTAGTTCCCAACCCATGCCTTCAGAGCCCACTAACAGGCCAGGATTGAAAGATTTCCTTGCTAGAACACAGTTGAGTTAATTAGAGGCTAAGCGACTTTGATAAACGTGCATGTGATCTTCAAAAGGAAACTCTCAAATCCTAACTTGTTAGTGGGCCCTGAGGGCATGGGTTGGGAACCACTGCAACAATCCTATACATCTAAGGGAAAAAAGCCACAATTCAAATTCTAATTCTGCCCCTTGGAACCCACCATCTTTAAATACTCAACAAAATTCAATAATCAGCTTAAAGGAGATATTGCTTTTTCTTCAAAGTCTGTGATGACTGTAAACACACAGGGTTGGTTTTATATATAAGTATTCTATAATTCTACTACACATGTCTATTAATAATATACTTTTTTTTTTTTGCTTTTATTTGTTTTACAACCTCTGTTTACTTAACCTAATTGCTTAACACTTTAGCAGGTGGTTTGGAGATGGCAAATATGAAATCCTGATCTACCCATTGCTTGTTACCTGATAGGAGATATTTGTATGTTCCAGTTATGTCACTGAGATTTATATGCATACTCTGCTCCTCTTTACTCTCTAAGCTGTGCTCTTACTTTTAAAGCCATTATGCTCAGTATAGTGTGTCGTATCATATGCCTAATCCCTTCAAAATGTTCATTTGTAAATTACTTTGACATACAGGACATACTTGAAAATGAGAGAAATCTCAATGTTTTCTTCCTGGTAAAACATTTTCTAAATAATAATAGAATACCTGGACAATTTCATAACTGAATTAATACATTGTTCTTGCTTCTAAGTTTCACCTGCATTCCCTCTCACTGAAGAAGGAAATAATACAGATGTGTTTCTATGGAAATTTCCTTGCAGGAAATGCAAACTTCTGCACTTCCCTTATTGATAACTTAACTGGCTCATTTGCTTTACACTTTTTTGAAAATACAAACCTGACATATATAGCAGTCTCTTGTGTTGACCTGACCAGAATATTTTTGACAACCTCAAATTTACTTCTCTTATCTTGCTATAAAAGCAATGTATGCAGTGATAGTTAACTTTTTATTTTCCTTATTTTCTTAACTGCAACAAGTAACAATGAGAGGAAGAAATCTGAAATTTTAGTTTTTGCATAAAACAGGCTATTTTGTACAACCCCTTATCATATCTGCTTATTTCTGCATTTTGTTTAACCACTTAACAACCTTTGACAGTCCCGGCATGTCATGGGTAGATTTGCGTTAAGGACCCATGACATTCCAGGACTGTCATGGAATTCAGGGCTCCCCGCGCGGCTGCACACCGCTGGGGGAGTCCTGAAACTAAATTGTGAAAAAAAAATGGTCCGTGGTCTTTAAGTGACGGCAGCATGTGCAATTGGCTGTCCTTAAGGGGTTAAACCAGGCTTGTTAATATCAAATTGAACCGCCACAAATTAAACATTTTCCTCTAAAGAGGGTCACATTTCAGGCTACCATTTTCTGATTGCCATTATTCCATATTGGAACACTGATGGGCATTTCTTTTCACCTATGGTGCAGTTGGCTACACTCCCCCATAAAACACACACGCGCCAATAAATACACACACATACATACATACATATACTCTTTTGTGCACATATTTGAAAACATTGCATGCCTTAACCTTTCCCTCTCTGTACATATCATGCACACCCCTCTTCGCACCCCACAACTGATCATGCTGGTGGGGGGGACGACACAAAAAACAGTGATGTCTGGTGGACAACTGTACTTGCCACTGATTCCATAAGCTTCTCCCAGGGATGTTGTTTTCCTATGCAATCCCATTGCACTGAACTTGATATCAGTGAAAATGACACAGTGCAGAATGCCTGCTTTTAGCTCCAATGGATTGATCATATTGTCGCATGCAGTCTCACTGATCTCAGCTCCATTGCATGGAGCACACTGCATCACACTGGAGCTGCTAGAAACATGACTGCTCTGGGGGAAGCTCTTCTGATTTGGTGAGTATGATTATCAATGTGACAGACAGCAGGATAGCATGACTGGAATAGTATGACAAAAACTGGTGATTGATGGTGGTGATGGAGGTGGTGGTGCAGTGAGGGTGGTAAACATTAGTTAGAGTTGCAAAGTTAGCTTGTTGCATAGGTTCCTTACTTAGTACTCTTCAGTGGTGTTACATCAAATGTTTATCATATCCAATCTTGATTCATTATTATTTTTATCCTTTATTCACACAGCTCAACTTATTCTGCAGGAACTGTACCATAAGAAATAGCCATAAAAAGACAGTACAAATGGAATATAGAAAGCAAAAGGATCAGAGAGCGCTGCTTTTAAGAGCATACAGTTTAGTGGAAAGTAGGGGGGACACAGAAGGAAAACCCAAATAAACTACTGGTAAATGAGATCTAATGATGAAATGAGGGAGAGAGGAAGCACACCAAAAACCTCCACAGTAAAACCTCCAACTCAAATGACTGCATAAAATCCTTCCATTAAAACAGACATAAAAATAACAATAGAAATATAAAATAATACTATAAATATAAAAAGTAAAATAAAATGTAAATGTAAATAAAATGGCGTAAAACTTAAATTTGTCTAGTTACAATGGTCCTTGAAACATCAGTCTCTTCATGGCATGCACACTTTCTCATGTAATGGGATGAATAGATGAGATGAAGGCATGAAGGTAAAAGTTGATATTAGTAGAGGCGATTAGGGGTGGGCGAAATCTCTCACCATGTTTCGGAGTGAAATTCCACGAAAACCACATTGTTGTCAGCTTTTTCACAGGAAAATCCACTTTAAAACTAGAGATTAAGATTTTAGCATTATTCACCCACTGACCAAAATTGTTTGCATTTTTTCAATGGCTAGAAAGTTTCCACCCATTGATTTACATGGTTTTCGCCTTTTTGCTATAAAAATGTGACATATTCCAGGAAGTGAAACACAATAGAAGCAGCTACAGAGTGAGGTAGACGTGCTGTGCTGTTCTGCAGAGATTTTGAGGCAAAATTGAGGCTGGAGAAGCTCGTAGTGACTGTTATCGCTTTGAGAAGGATTAAAAATAATAAAAGGAAGAACTGTAAGGACTATTATGTGTCCACTGAGTCTGTTTGAGGTGGAAGTGAGCACTACAGAAGCAATGTTGGCCAGTCCCACTAAATTACTGTCAAGGGAGGCACAAAAGGGTAGTACTAGTAGTGAGAGCAGGACAGGTCAGCTGCCTGTGCCTGCTGCAAGATGTGCTGCACCTGCTGCCAGACGTGCTGGGCCTGCTATAAGATGTGCTGTGCCTATTGTCAGACATGCTGCCCCTCTGCCAGTGTCACCACCAGTGCTGTGCCTGCTGCCAGTACTGCCCTTACTGTCACCAGTGATGTGCCTGCTGTCAGTACTGCCCTTGCTTCCTCCAGTGCTGTGCTTGCTGCCAGTACTGCCCTTGCTTCCTCCAGTGCTGTGCCTGCTGCCAGTGCTGAACCTGTTGTCACCAGTGCTGAAGCAGCTGCTAGTGTGTCTTGTAATACTCAGGGGGGGGGGGAGGGGAAGATGATACCAATTGTGACAGCAGGGGACCCTAAGTCACTCTTGCCATCCTCAAGCAGTACTGCCAGTGCTAGTACTACTACAGCTATTAAGGTCCAGCAGCTGGTTTACTATCGATATTTGTCTCCTGGTCCTAGTGATGCCACTGGACCTCTGCATTTTGCAGGCGATTCGCTCTAAGACTCGCCTGCGAAATGCAGAGTCCACTCTGTCCCGCAGCCTATCTGGTAGATACTTGTCCATATAATGGACAAGTATCCCCAGTTCCGCATTTGTAAAGGAAGGCTCTCTAGGCATTTTCCCAAACAAACAGCAAACTGCACACTACTACACACAATACACAATATACACTGCTGTCTGTTAATGGTATTTCCTGTTTCGGTTTTGTACTTCCTGCATGGATGACGCTGCATGGATGACGCTGTATTTTGACGCAGGGCGTCATTATAATGCCCATAAAAGCGTCATTTAGCAGCTTTAAGCCATTACACCCAATGTGTCCGTTGCGCCCCCTATGTTGACGCAGTGCATCCACTACAATGCAATTAATGCGCCTATAAGCCATTACACTCTATACAATACAGATGCGTCCTATAAACCATTACACCCAATGCGCCATGTAATACACGCGACAATAGAGATGCGGCCTATAATGACGCGCGATATTAGAAATGCGTCAAGAAATGACGCACGACCTAAGAAACGTGACTTATGATGACGCGCGCCATATGAAACGCGCCATTTAACTGCGCGCTTTCCGCGACTCGATCTATGAGAAGGATACCCAGCAGCTTGTCAGCGTTAGGAGTGAAAGAGGGGGTAATCAACACCCTTCTATTAACAGTGACTGTGAGGAGAAAAACTCAGGGGCTGAAACTGATGTGGTTGGTGTTAGTAGTAGAAGTAGTAACAGTGGTTTTGAAGCAGCCAGTGGGACTAGTGTTAGGAGAGTGGTAGGGGAAGCAATTGAGAGCATCCAGACTAGTAGTCAAGGGAGCCCACACCCGCAATAATACCACTACCACCAGCAGGAGCACAGATCAGCTGCCTGTGCCTGCTGCTACTTCTGCCAGTCTGCTTTCTTCAGGTCACCAAGAAATGGCAAGTGTGACATTAGGGGACCCTCTGTCACACTGGTCATCACCTCCTCCAACCAGCAGTGAGCATTTGGAAATTTGCAGAATTTCCAACTGCTCTAATTCCTGCTGCTGAGTTGCAAGGGCAGCAGGATGCTGAGGAGAAGGCTAGTGTGTCACAGACCACCGTGGACAAAGTAGGAATGGGGTCAACAAGTGATGCAGGACTAGGAAAGGTTCCACTTGCAACACATACCAGACACGGTGGGGGCTAGTTATGGTGCTTCTACTTCCTCAGGCGCATCACTGGAGCTAGTTGTGGCAAGTGGAATCTTCATCATCCATCAACCGCGATTCTAGGGCTCTTACTGGCCTATTCAATTTCTTATGATTGCCTGGAGGCAGCATGGCGGGTGACTACTTCCTGGTCATTTGCTTGTCATTCTGATTGCTTGCTATTTTATAGTTTCCACCTTGATTGACCTATGTAGACTCCACCTCCTCAAGATGCCTTATATGCTACATTCTATCATTGCCTCAGTGCCCTTTCGTGGTGTCCCTGAGCGCTTCCTGAGTCTTCCGTTATCATCCATTCCTGGCTGCTGAATCTGATTTGTGTAGGACCCTGGCTCCGCCTGACTACCGATTTGTGCCTGAACCTTTTGCCTAGCTATTGACTGCTCCGTACCGACTTTGGCCTTGTCTGAGTACCCGCTCCATGTATGACCTTTGGCTTGGCCGCTCTGTGTTGATCTTGGCTTGTTCGACTACCCGATCTGTGTATGACCTATGGCCTGGCTGACTACCCTCTACTTGCTAAGTACTGTGGCTTGTCTGACTTCCTGGTCTGTGCTAAGTACTTTGGCTTGTCTGACTACCTGAATCATTTGACCATTGGCTGGTTAGTCTCCCTTGCTCCCTGAGGCCTGGCTTCCCCTGGCAGGTTCTCATTCTCAGTCCTTGGTCAGGTAACTCCTGTCAGTAGTGCAGCAACACCTAAGTCCTCTGAGGCTTGCTGTGCCTCTAGCGTTCTAGGTTGTGAGTAGTGTTGAGCGAGCGTGCTCGGCCGATGCTCGGATCGGCTCGAGCATCGCTCTGCTCGGCACATGGCGGTACTCGTCGAGTACCGCCATGTGCTCGCCCGCCATGTTCGGGTGGCGGGGATCTGTGCCGGAAGAGGCACAGATCTGAAGACGCTCCGCTGGACCACCAGGGACTGGAGGTACGGGGGCATTGCGGAGATGAAGGGGGCATAGCGGAGATGAAGGGGGACATTGCGGAGATGAAGGGGGCATTCGGAGATGAAGAGGGCATAGCGGAGATGAAGGGGGGCATTGACCAGGCACCCTCCCCTCATCAGAGCAGGGGGTGCCTGGTGTAATGCTCGTGTCGCCCCATTGCATTCAATGGGGCTCGGGTGCTCGGCCGAGCACTCGAGCCTCAGGGGGTGCTCGGTCAGAGCACCCGAGCATCGGGGTGCTCGCTCAACACTAGTTGTGAGGTGTTCTGTGACCCTAGTGTTCTAGGGTATTGTGGTTGTGTCCTTGCATTCTAGCTGGTGGGCCTCCTGTTTCTGCTCCGCTATAGAGCACTCTTACCACTATTGCTACCTCTGTGGTTCTGCTCTCGCTACTGGTTCTCTCCTAGCTTGTTCATCAATCTGACTAAGGTTCATTGTCAACTCCTGGTAGTGTACTGCATACTGTCCCCACGCGTTACCCCGGGAAGGTTGGGGTAGTGTCTATATTTACTTTTCTTGTATCATTTTCAATAAAGTGGAATCGATTTTATGTACCTGTCTGAGTGGTTATTTACAAGTCTCCCGTGACAGTACGAAAGGGCCATGACCTCAGAAGGTACAGGAAATCCAGAGGTGACTAGCATTCTTGCCAGGATGGACATACAAGATCAAAGGATCGATCAGCTTTCCTTGGCAATGCAAAAACTCCTTCATCGCACAACGCACCTTGAAGGGGCTGTGCAACAACCGGTGGCTTCTCCTGACTCAGCACTGGTGATAAGGGCCAATACTGAGTGCAATACATTCCAAGGGCTGTCTGGAACCACTCCACTCCCTCAAAAATATGATGGGGAACCTATCCTGTGTAGTAGGTTCATTAACCAGATGGGCATATTTCTGGAACTGGTACCTAACACATTTCCAAGTGATCGAAGCAAGGTGGGCTTCATGATTTTTCTACTATCTGGGAGAGCATTGGCATAGGCCAATCCATTATGGGAAACAGGGAAACCCATAATCTCAAATTTCTCTGAGTTTGTGTTGGCTTTCCAAAGGGTCTTTGACGTTCCAGATCGGGCAATGTCAGCAGCCAAACAACTTATGACTATCCTCCAGGGTGCACGCACGGTAGCCGAGTACGCTATAGAATTTTGTACATTGGCGGCAGAGGTGGGCTGGAACAACGAGGCTCTAGTGGCCGCATTTTCACAAGGATTAAGCAATGTGATTAAAGATAAGATGGCAGCCTGTGAGCTGCTTGAGGAGCTTGATGAACTCATCTCCTTTACTATACTAATAGACACAAGGATCAGAGAAAGATCCCCTTTCAAGGAACTGTTATGGAGGCCTTCTTCCCAATTGGCGCCTAACTTTGCATTCCCACCCAATCCTCCCTCGCTTCCTACGCCTCCTAGTGCTGAGATGTGTAGGGCTGAACCTATGCAAGTAGGGTTCACGTGCCTTTTGGGGGAGGAGAGGGCCTTCCATCACAGAGAGGGCCTATGCCTGTACTGTGGTAAGGTGGGAACTTATTACGCACTTGTCCCGCTCGGCCGGGAAATGCTCACACCCAGGGTTGAGTCAGGGACAGACCCTGGGTGGAGTTTCACAGTCCCCATACCAGGTGCAGATGAGTCCTATCCTAGAGGTGATAGTATCTTGGGATACATTGTCTATCACGGCTCCAGACTTGATTGACTCCGGAGAGGCAGGATATTTTATGGATGCAGACTTTGCTATCCAGAACTTGATTTCATTAGTGCCTCATTCCTTTCCGCTTGCTTTAGAGGCCATTGACGGAAAACCGTTACAACCATCACAGGTGACTCACGAGTCACGTCCTCCATCTATAAGGGTGGGGGCCCTCCACCTGGAGACCCAAAGATTTAAAATAATAAAGTCGCCTCACTACGTGATCATTCTGGGGTTCCCTCGGCTTCATACACACATCCCCAGATTGTGAGACTTGTGACATTACGTCTTGATCCTCTTACTGTTCTAAGTCATGCCTGCAGCAACCTACCAAGATCCTTTGTACCTCTTCTTCATTACCCTCAGAGTATCAAGCTTTCAGTGAGGTATTCAATAAGGTAGAGGCTAGTACTTTGCCGATACATAGGGCATACAACTGTTCCATTCATTTGATAACAGGGGCTACACCTCCTAAAGGCCGTACTTATCCTCTGTCTGTGGAGGCGAACCGAGCAGTGGAGGAGTATGTGGCCGATGCTCTGTCCAGAGGAATCATCTGGAAGTCTTTCTCACCTGCTGGCGCAGGAATTTTTTTTTTTAAGAAATAGGATGGGGAGCCGATACCCTGCATTGACTATAGAGGTCTGAATAAACTGGTGGTCAAGAATGGGTACCCCATACCTTTGATTACCGGATTATTCAACCGTATTAAAGGTTCGAGTGGAAAGGAGACGAGTGGAAAAATGCATTCAATACCCGCAGTGGTCACTATGAATACTTGGTTATGCCATTCGGTTTGTGTAATGCTCCGGCAGTATTCCAATAATTTATTAATGATGTATTGAGAGATTTACTATAGAGCTGCGTAATAGTCTACTTGGGCAACATTTTAATTAATTCCCCAAATCTAGTGGCACATCGGAAGGATGTTGCAACTGTACTACGGCTTCCTGGCGAGAACAAGCTGTAAATTGGAGAAATGTGAGTTCCACAAGACTCAGGTGACATTTCTAGGTTACATAATCTCCTCTGTCTATATAGCTATGGACCCCCAAAAACTCTTGGCTGTCCTGCAATGGCTCAGGCCAGTGGGCTTGAAGGCCATACAGAGATTCTTGGTGTTCACTAATTATTACAGGAGATTCATATGGAATTTCTCCACAGTGGTTAAGCCTTTAACTGACATGACACATAAAGGGGCTAACCCATCTGTATGGTCTCCCAGTGCTATCCAGGCTTTTGAGGATTTGAAGTCTGCCTTCGCCAATGCTCCGATATTGTCGCATCCCAATCCCACCTTACCCTTTACACTGGAGGTGGATACAACTGAAACAAGAGTGGGAACCCTCCTGTCCCAGAGTTCTGGTCCTGGTAAACCCTTTCTTCCATGTGGGGTTTTCTCTAAATAACTGTCAAGAGCTGCATACCACCCCCAGTCCAACTGTGCTGTCAAGAGATCCAAGGGTTGGAGCAGTTTTTGCGTTGTTTCATCTTGGACCATCAAGATAATTAGGCATCCTTGTTACCGTGGGCAGAGTTTGCCAGGAATTGTGCAGTGAACTCTTCTTCACAGAGTTCTCCTCTCTTGATTAACTATGGGTTCCAGCCCTCAGTGCTTCCTGATTCCTTTTATGCACAAGACATTCCAGCTCTGGAAGAGTACCTTAGGCAGCTCCGCTCCACTTGGGTACAAGTCCAGAGAGCCCTGCAGACCGAAGGAGACTGCCTGCTCCTGTGTTTATTAACACTAGTCCCACCAGCTGCTTCACCATTACTGTTACTACTACTATTAACACCATGCACATTAAGTTCAGCCCCAGAGTCTTCCTCCTCACAGTCACTAGTAATAAGAGGATTACCCCCTTCTTCACTCCTAACACTAACAAGCTGCTGGACCTTCTTAGTAGTAGTAGTACTAGCACTGGTGGCACTTCTTGGGGATGGCAAGTGTGACTTAGGGTTCCCTGCTGTCACACTTGGCATCATCTTCTCCCCCCCCTCCTGAGTATTACAAGTAATACAAGTAACCCGTTCCATGGACAGGTCCATAGTCTGTGGGCAGGAGGGTGGCCCTCAGCCCCCTCCAGGAGCCCCAGTGATGAAGGGTTCTGTCACAGTCACAGTCACTTCCTTCTCCTCCTCAGACTCAGTGGACACATAAGGGTCCTTCCAGTTCCTCCTTTTAATATTTTTAAACCTGCTCATAGTGATAGCAGTCAATATGAGCCTCTTCTGCCTCAATTTTGGAAAAAGATCACAGCAGAATAGCATGATCTGTAGCTGCTTCTATTGGGTTTGACTTCCACAAATACATCACATTTTTATAGCGAAAAGGCAAAAACCACGTAAATCAATGGGCAGAAATTTTGTGACAAACAATTTTGGCCAAATGGGAACAGATTTCACCTATTCCACCCACCCCATTTCAACTGTGAGCTCTGTGTTATCGCTAATGTAGTTCCATTTCAACCGTGAGCTCTGTGGTATCATTAGTGTAGTTTCATTTCTATTGAAAGCTATGTGTCATCGCTTGCTTCACAACATTAATGCCAATCCTAAAATTAACCACAGTGGCTGGGCTTGGAGAGTATGCTGGAGCAATGAGAATAGCAATCCTATTCCTCTTAACTGAAGCAGAACTACAAAAGGTTGCTGGAAAATAACGATCAGTAAGTCTTTGCTCCTGAAAACAGGCACAGTGTGTCTTCTGCACCATCACCACATCTCCACCCATTCTCTTGATCTCCAGCAATGCCATCAACCGCTTATGTGGGAATTTAGGCCCTTGACATTGAGGGAGACTACAATGACAGAAGAAATCACTGGAAGAGAGAAGGCCTGAGCATGCGCAGCAGGTAAGACCAATGCACTATATTCCAAGTGCAAAAACAAGAAAACATAACCCAGAAACTCGTAGAGATCAATGCTACGGCAAGTGCATATAAGCAGAGGTGGTAAAAAATGGGAAGAAGGGGGGGAATCACTCAGACCATAGAACTTCGAACTTCCAGATCTCAGATAGAATCCCAAACCACAGATCACCCCCATTAACATGAATACTTTTCCCCAAATAATCAATAAGAGATAGCGGTTAATGCCTGCTGGGCCCCCCAAGGAGGCCCGTCCCCCACCCAGAAAATGAATTTGAACCATGAGGACAATCCCTGCTGCCCATGCCCCCCTACCTGTGGGCAGACCCCCCCCCCAAGCCAACCCCCGCCATCCCAATACATTACAAACATGCCAGGGATCCAAGGGATCAGCCATCAGTCTGTGCTAATAGATCGGCCCCAGAAAAGACCAGAAATATGGTACAAGAAATATGAGATTGTGAAGCATCGGCCAGATGTGAGCATGGGAGAGAGGTAGTAGAGCCTTGTGGCCTCTAAGTTATTAATGGAAACCCCTAATATGAAACCTCAATGACATCCAGAAACTTTATTAATCCAGGCTCTACCAAGGTAAAACCACATGTAATAAGAGCCCCATCTGGGATTTGACCCCTGCCCTGGGGAAACCCACAAGACCCCCAAGTCAGGTCACACCGCCCACAGACCTCCCACCTGATTGCTGGCAGGAACCCCACAAAGCCACCCACCAATCCCCCAGTCAGGAAAATGTATCTAGGAATGTAATGAACCAGCCACCTCAGAAAAGGAGAAGAATTTATAGCCTAGGATGAAAGGGGAGAAAAGTCCCCCTAGGAGAACAATATGTATAAGGGCTGGAGAGGTGTAGAGGAATGCAGTACAACAATCCCAGGGGACAAGGGCCTAAAAAAAAAGGAAGCGATAGCTGATTCCCAGCTCCTCCTACCCAACATATATTGAAGAAAATACATGTTCACACCAATCAACTTCGAGCAGGTTCATCCAGTCTCCCACTAGAAGCTGATTGGCTGGGAGGTGTGTAAGCATACATAACAGCCAATAGCTGTGAGTCCTTTTGAACATAAAGGCAGCCTCTGTTCAACATTCCCTCACAGTAGAACGGGCATCGGCCCATCAGGTACAAAGGGCACAGAGCAGGTGAATAAAAGGGGACATACTTTTAATTATACATTTTCACCCACAGAAAACTTTTAGTATAGATATTAAAGAGGCGGAACATTGGGAACATTTGTTTTAAACTCTTTAAAAAATACTTTATGCAATATTAAAAACTTAGTGGATATAAAAATACAACACGTTAGTATATCCTATATCAATGATAAAGGCAATATATCTATCCGGAGGTTATATATTGGCAATATTTAAATACAGTAATATCAAATAACAGTACAGTTGGTTCAGTATATATATGGATATCTTCCACGCCCTGTATTTAGAAAGTTTACATTTTCAAGATGGTTGCCCTTTTTTTAGCTAATTTTATTAAACACACATTAAACCCAGGGGCAGCCAACCATGGTCTTAAAGAGCTACAAACAGTGCAGGTTTTTTGAATAACCCTGAATCAGTGCAGGTGAATTAATTAAAGTGACTAAGCCACCTGTGCTTAAGCAGAGCTGTGTCAAAAACATACACTGTTGTTAGCTCTTGAGGACCGGGGTTGGTTACCACTGCATTAAACCACTTTGCAATAATAATTTGAAATAACTAAAAATTTAATGAAAACTGAAGTGTCAAATTAATATAAACGGGAGCTTTAAACTATTATGCAATTAAATATACATATAGTTGGTTTCACACATCAAAATACTCTTCTCAGCAACAGATTTAATAAACCCATAATAGTTAACAACATATTATAAATGTAAATTTAACATAATGTAAGCTAGTCAGACTTTAATGCTTAGTACAACCTATTCGCTACTACTACACAGGATAGGATATCAGTTCTAAGACGAAGGACAAAGGACAACCTGAATTACCTTAAAGGGTTAGCATTTTAAGATATAAAGGCGGATCCGATTCTTCATTATACCTTTTTATAATGCTCTGTAGTGTTCTAAATGTCAATATTTGTATAATTTGATGGTAATTTTATTGGAAAGTTATCCAGTTCCGCATCTTTTCCATTCGCCCATTATTCCCTTCAGAAATGAAATCTGGTCAATTCACATGTATGCACACTTAAATAAGCAACTGACATCTATCACAGAAACACAGAAAAAGAAAGCGTGCAAACCACCAAACAGATATCTCTATCCACAAGCTGACATCTCAATTGCGCTGATCTTGTACTCACAATTTATAGTGGAATAGCTGGTGTTGGATATAACCTGTAGTGATGAGCGAGCACCCCAATGCTCGGGTGTTCGGGTGCTCTGACCGAACACCCCCGGAGGCTCGAGTGCTCGGCCGAGCACCCGAGCCCCATTGAAGTCAATGGGAGGACTCGAGCATTACACCAGGCACCCCCTGCTCTGATGAGGGGAGGGTGCCTGGTCCATAGGAAAAGGGCAGAAAATGATGGAAACACCACAGAAATGGTTCAGGGACAGCATAGGGAGGATGTCTGGATGCATCTTGGACTCCAACATCGCTGCTGGGAACGATCTTTCGCCCGTAGTACGCCATTTTTACAGACTGACCATAAAACACACAAAAAGGAAGATAAAAACGACTTTAGGCGAAAAATTTTTACCAAACAGTATTTGCTGTATATTTACTTGTATATCATCTGCAAATTCTGCAAAAAATGTCATCGATTTTTCGGAACTGGGGCCATGATTAAGAGGGAAACGTGCGCAGAGGCAAATTCTCCCAAAAATTTCCTTGATTTTTCTGAACTGAGGCCATGATTAAGAGGGAAACGTGCGCAGAGGCAAATTCTCCCAAAAATTTCCTTGATTTTTCTGAACTGAGGCCATGATTAAGAGGGAAACGTGCGCAGAGGCAAATTCTCCCAAAATTTCCTTGATTTTTCTGAACTGAGGCCATGATTAAGAGGGAAACGTGCGCAAAGGCAAATTCTCCCAAAAATTTCCTTGATTTTTCTGAACTGGGGCCATGATTAAGAGGGAAACGTGCGCTGAGCCGACCATCTAAAACATTATGGGTGAGGGTCTGCTGCGGAGCTGACCATCCTAAACATTATATGCGAAGGCCCGCTAGTGAGCTGACGCTATAAAACATTATATGAGAGGGCCCGCTAGAGAGCTGACCCAATAAAACATTATATGAGAAGGCCCGCTGGTGAGCTGACCTATACAAAAATTGTCAAACTGCGCCCGCTGGTAAGCTGACCCTATATAAAAATTATATCACTGGGCCAGCTGGTGAGCTGGCCCTATATAAAAATTATATCACTGGGCATATGGAAGAGAGTCAACCATATACCCGTTTTTTGGGTGGAAGGGGTGAATGGGAATACAGAGTATTCCCATCATTGTAAATGACATATATAAAGTGAGTTTATGTTCCCCCGGGGCTTTCCTCCAGTGGAGTGGAGAAGTCAGGGGAAATCCAGGCCTTGTTCATTTTTATAAGTGTCAACCTATCAGCATTTTCAGTGGAAAGGCGGATACGCTTATCTGTTATGATGCCACCAGCAGCACTAAATACCCGCTCAGACAGAACGCTGGCGGCAGGGCAGGCCAGCACCTCCAAGGCGTAGAGTGTCAGTTCATACCACGTGTCCAGCTTGGACACCCAATAGTTATAAGGCACAGAGGGATCATTGAGGATGCTGACACGGTCTGCTACGTACTCCTTCACCATCTTCCAAAACTTTTCCCTCCTTGTGACACTAGGCTGCGCATCAGGGTGAGGGTGCTGGCGGGGTGTCATGAAGGTGTCCCACGCCTTGGAGAGTGTTGCCCTGCCTTTCTCGGAACTGCTGTGTGCTCCCCTTTTCTCCCCTTCTCGGTTGGCCAAGGTAGCACGTACTCTGCCGCCAGCGTTGTCAGATGGAAAATTTTGGAGCAATTTTTCAACAAGAACCTTCTGGTATTGCACCATTTTGCTTGTCCTCTCCACCGGAGGAATGAGAGATGAGAAGTTCTCTTTGTAGCGGGGGTCCAGAAGGGTGAACACCCAGTAATCCGTGTTGTCTAAAATGCGTATAACGCGTGGGTCACGGGAAAGGCAGCCTAACATAAAGTCAGCCATGTGTGCCAGAGTACCAACAGGCAAGATTTCGCTGTCCTCACCAGGAGGATGACTCTCAATCTCCTCATCCTCTTCCTCCTCTTCTGCCCACCCACGCTGAAGAGATGGAACTAAAGTTCCATGGCTACCCTCTGTAGCGGCGGCAACCGTGTCTTCCTCCTCCTCCTCCTCCGCCTCCTCCAATTGTCGCTGAGAAGACGAAGTGAGGGTGCTCTGGCTATCACCTTGTGTAAGCTCTTCCTCCCGCATTTCCACCTCTTCCACATGCAAAGCGTCAGTTTTAATTGTGAGCAGCGAGCGTTTCAGTAGACACAGAAGTGGGATGGTTACACTGATAATAGCGTTATCGCCGCTCACCATCTGTGTCGATTCCTCAAAATTGCGTAAAACCTCACAGAGGTCTGACATCCATTCCCACTCCTCACTTCTGATTACAGGAAGTTGAACGGAGAGGCGACGACCGTGTAACAGCTGGTACTCCACTACTGCCCTCTGCTGCTCACAAAGCCAGGCCAACATGTGGAAGGTGGAGTTCCAGCGCGTGCTCACGTCACACAGCAGCCGGTGAGCTGGCAATTGTAAGCGCTGCTGCAGCTTCAACAGGCCGGCTGAAGCTGTTGATGACTTACGGAAATGTGCACACACGCGGCGCACCTTGGTCAAGAGATCATGCAAATTGGGGTAGGTTTTTAGAAATCGCTGAACCACTAAATTAAATACATGCGCTAGGCATGGTACGTGTGTGAGCTTGCCGAGCTCCAAAGCCGCCACCAAGTTACGCCCATTATCACACACAACCATGCCTGGTTGCAGGTTGAGTGGCGAGAGCCATTGCTCGGTCTGGTGACTAATCCCCTGCAACAGCTCTGAGGCCGTGTGCTGTTTGTCCCCAAGGCAGATCAGCTTCAGCACGGCCTGTTGACGCTTCCCCACTGCAGTGCTACACTGCTTCCAGCTACCGGCTGATGGGTGAGTGGCGCTGCGCGCAGAGAATTCGGAGGTGGAAACGGAGGAGGAGGAGCCAATAACGTAGGTGCTGGTGGAAACCCTGATGGAGGTAGGGCCCGCAATCCTCGGCGTGGGTAGCACCTGTGCCATCCCAGGGTCCGAGTCGCTCCCACCCTCCACGACATTCACCCAGTGTGCCGTCAGGGAAATGTAGCGTCCCTGGCCACAAGCACTTGTCCATGTGTCAGTCGTTAAGTGGACCTTCCCAGTAACTGCGTTGGTCAGGGCACGGGTGATGTTACGGGACACATGGTGGTGTAAGGCGGGGACGGCACACCGGGAAAAGTAGTGGCGGCTGGGGACTGCGTACCGAGGGACAGCTGCTGCCATCAGGCTGCGGAAGGACTCAGTCTCCACAAGCCTAAATGGCAGCATTTCGATGGCCAGTAATTTGGAAAGGTGTGAGGTTAGTGCTATGGCCTGTGGGTGGGTGGCTGGGTATTTTCGCTTGCGCTCAAATGCCTGGGGTAACGACATTTGGACGCTGCGCTGGGACAGGGAAGTGGATGTGGTCGCTGATGGTGCTTCAGATGGTACAGGTGCAGGGCGGGAGGTATGCGGGCCTGCGCCTTCAACAGGCGATTGGCCGGCACCGAAAACAGGGGAAGAGGAGGCAGTGGTGTGGCCTGCAGACACAGACTGGCGATCCGGGCGTTCCTCCCACTTATTACGGTGCTTGGATGCCATGTGTCGGATCATGCTGGTGGTGGTGAGGTTTCTAGTGTTCATGCCTCGGCTCATTCTGGTGTGGCACAGGTTGCAAACTACAATTCTTTTGTCGTCCGCACTTTCCTTAAAAAAACGCCATACCGCAGAACACCTACCCCTTGGCAAGGGAGATTTACGCAAGGGGGTGCTCCGTGGAACATTTGCGGGCCGGTTTGGTGCGGTCCGCCTTCTTTCTGTAGCCACACCACTGCCTCTTCCAGCCTGTTGCGGTGCTGCAGATGGCTCACCCTCAGGACTGCTGTCATCGCTCGGCTCTACACCTTCCCAGGTGGGGTCAGTCACCTCATCGTCCACCAAGTCCTCCTCCACTTCCTCACTCTGATCATCCTCCTCATGTCTTGATCCCACCACATACTCAGTCATTGACAACTGTATATCATCCTCCTCATCAAGGTCTTGAGACAGTAATAGTGGTTGATTTAATGGCAACTGTGTCTCATCATCATCATCATCATCCACTTCCTTTGACCTTAAATGCCGTTCACCTCTGTCATCTTCTTGTGATTGGGTACCCTCTAGAGGTTGTGAATCAGGGCACAAGATGTCATGTTCCTCTGCAAGCGTGCTTGGAGAGAGGTTCAAATGAAGGATTGGTGATGAGACGAGCTCCTCACTATATCCCAGTGTGGGATCACTTCTTTGACCAGATCCTCTATGGTGGGAGGAAGGATGATCAGAGTGAGGATTATGTTGACCAGACTCTTGGCTACTGAGAGTGGACTTGGTGGAAGACAGGGTGGTGCTTAACCGACTGGAAGCAGTATCAGCTGACATCCAACCGACCACCTGTTCGCAGTGGTCGGACCTCGAGAGTGATGTCCTGCGACGCCCTGTAAACTGAGACATGAAGCTAGGTATGGTGGATGTCTTTCTGCCTTGTGCTCTGGCACCAGGCACAGTTTCTACGCGTCCTGACCCGCGCCCTGAACTATCAGGATCACGTCCACTTCCCCGTCCCTTTTTACCCGCCTTCTTCATATTACACGGAATATGTGCTGCAAATCTGCAACTTTGCACAGTAAACAGAATGTGCTTCTTAACTGCGGCTACGCACAGTGAATGGAATATGTGACTTTGATATTTTACAGTTTGAACACTTAACAGAATGTTCTCCTATTCTGCAACTTTGCACAGTAAACAGAATGTGCTTCTTAACTGCGGCTACGCACAGTGAATGGAATATGTGACTTTGATATTTTACAGTTTGAACACTTAACAGAATGTTCTCCTATTCTGCAACTTTGCACAGTAAACAGAATTTGCTTCTTAACTGCGGCTACGCACAGTGAATGGAATATGTGACTTTGATATTTTACAGTTTGAACACTTAACAGAATGTTCTCCTATTCTGCAACTTTGCACAGTAAACAGAATGTGCTTCTTAACTGCGGCTACGCACAGTGAATGGAATATGTGACTTTGATATTTTACAGTTTGAACACTTAACAGAATGTTCTCCTATTCTGCAACTTTGCACAGTAAACAGAATGTGCTTCTTAACTGCGGCTACGCACAGTGAATGGAATATGTGACTTTGATATTTTACAGTTTGAACACTTAACAGAATGTTCTCCTATTCTGAAACTTTGCACAGTAAACAGAATGTGCTTCTTAACTGCGGCTACGCACAGTGAATGGAATATGTGACTTTGATATTTTACAGTTTGAACACTTAACAGAATGTTCTCCTATTCTGCAACTTTGCACAGTAAACAGAATGTGCTTCTTAACTGCGGCTACGCACAGTGAATGGAATATGTGACTTTGATATTTTACAGTTTGAACACTTAACAGAATGTTCTCCTATTCTGCAACTTTGCACAGTAAACAGAATGTGCTTCTTAACTGCGGCTACGCACAGTGAATGGAATATGTGACTTTGATATTTTACAGTTTGAACACTTAACAGAATGTTCTCCTATTCTGCAACTTTGCACAGTAAACAGAATGTGCTTCTTAACTGCGGCTACGCACAGTGAATGGAATATGTGACTTTGATATTTTACAGTTTGAACACTTAACAGAATGTTCTCCTATTCTGCAACTTTGCACAGTAAACAGAATGTGCTTCTTAACTGCGGCTACGCACAGTGAATGGAATATGTGACTTTGATATTTTACAGTTTGAACACTTAACAGAATGTTCTCCTATTCTGCAACTTTGCACAGTAAACAGAATGTGCTTCTTAACTGCGGCTACGCACAGTGAATGGAATATGTGACT
The DNA here is from genome assembly GCA_037306005.1 of Rhinophrynus dorsalis. Classification (NCBI taxonomy): domain Eukaryota; kingdom Metazoa; phylum Chordata; class Amphibia; order Anura; family Rhinophrynidae; genus Rhinophrynus; species Rhinophrynus dorsalis. The sequence continues at coordinate 449,063,420 of CM074719.1, read as the reverse complement.
TTGATATTTTACAGTTTGAACACTTAACAGAATGTTCTCCTATTCTGCAACTTTGCACAGTAAACAGAATGTGCTTCTTAACTGCGGCTACGCACAGTGAATGGAATATGTGACTTTGATATTTTACAGTTTGAACACTTAACAGAATGTTCTCCTATTCTGAAACTTTGCACAGTGAACAGAATTTGCTTCCTAACTGCGGCTACGCACAGTGAATGGAATATGTGACTTTGATATTTTACAGTTTGAACACTTAACAGAATGTTCTCCTATTCTGCAACTTTGCACAGTAAACAGAATGTGCTTCTTAACTGCGGCTACGCACAGTGAATGGAATATGTGACTTTGATATTTTACAGTTTGAACACTTAACAGAATGTTCTCCTATTCTGCAACTTTGCACAGTAAACAGAATGTGCTTCTTAACTGCGGCTACGCACAGTGAATGGAATATGTGACTTTGATATTTTACAGTTTGAACACTTAACAGAATGTTCTCCTATTCTGCAACTTTGCACAGTAAACAGAATGTGCTTCTTAACTGCGGCTACGCACAGTGAATGGAATATGTGACTTTGATATTTTACAGTTTGAACACTTAACAGAATGTTCTCCTATTCTGCAACTTTGCACAGTAAACAGAATGTGCTTCTTAACTGCGGCTACGCACAGTGAATGGAATATGTGACTTTGATATTTTACAGTTTGAACACTTAACAGAATGTTCTCCTATTCTGCAACTTTGCACAGTAAACAGAATGTGCTTCTTAACTGCGGCTACGCACAGTGAATGGAATATGTGACTTTGATATTTTACAGTTTGAACACTTAACAGAATGTTCTCCTATTCTGAAACTTTGCACAGTAAACAGAATGTGCTTCTTAACTGCGGCTACGCACAGTGAATGGAATATGTGACTTTGATATTTTACAGTTTGAACACTTAACAGAATGTTCTCCTATTCTGAAACTTTGCACAGTAAACAGAATGTGCTTCTTAACTGCGGCTACGCACAGTGAATGGAATATGTGACTTTGATATTTTACAGTTTGAACACTTAACAGAATGTTCTCCTATTCTGAAACTTTGTACAGTAAACAGAATGTGCTTCTTAACTGCGGCTACGCACAGTGAATGGAATATGTGACTTTGATATTTTACAGTTTGAACACTTAACAGAATGTTCTCCTATTCTGAAACTTTGCACAGTAAACAGAATGTGCTTCTTAACTGCGGCTACGCACAGTGAATGGAATATGTGACTTTGATATTTTACAGTTTGAACACTTAACAGAATGTTCTCCTATTCTGAAACTTTACACAGTAAACAGAATGTGCTTCTTAACTGCGGCTACGCACAGTGAATGGAATATGTGACTTTGATATTTTACAGTTTGAACACTTAACAGAATGTTCTCCTATTCTGCAACTTTGCACAGTAAACAGAATTTGCTTCTTAACTGCAGCTACGCACAGTGAATGGAATATGTGACTTTGATATTTTACAGTTTGAACACTTAACAGAATGTTCTCCTAATCTGAAACTTTGCACAGTAAACAGAATGTGCTGCTAATCTGCAACTTTGCACACTGAACAGAATGTGCTCTAATCTGCAACTTTGCACACTAAAAAGAATGTGCTGCTAATCTGCAACTTTGCACACTGAACAGAATGTGCTCTAATCTGCAACTTTGCACACTAAACAGAATGTGCTGCTAATCTGCGGCTAGGCACAGTTAACAGAATATATGAAGATTTTTTTTTTATATCTCTGCCCCCCCCAAACAAAATAAACTGCTGCCCCCACACACACAGTAGTCCTAAAAAGGACTTTTGGGTCTTTTTTTTAACAAACTCGCTTTTCTTCTCCCTACACTGACTTTCCCTTCCTATCCTCATCTCTCCCTGGCTAAGACTGAGCCGAACTCGCTGGTCAGGTGCTATACAGCACCCGATCACTGGTTCTGGCCAGCCAATCAGTGTAATGCCAGCAGCCAACATGGCTGCTGGCATTACACTGATATCAGAGCCTCCCTGCACGTTCATTGGCTGCGCAGCAGCCGCGAAACGTGCGGGGAGGAGACCCGAACATGGCGGTCGAGCACATGCGGTACTCGTACGAGTACCGCCATGTGCCGAGCAGAGCGATGCTCGAGCCGAACCGAGCTTCGGCCGAGCATGCTCGCTCAACACTAATAACCAGCTAAAGCAAATGGGGTAAGAGTCAGACTGCCCAGTTACAGTCACTTATGCTCTGGAAAAGAAGCTTAGGGTCCTCCAGTAGTTTTATAAAAATAATTTATTCCAAAAATATAATAATGTCATATGAATATATATATATATATATAAAACGTCAATACGTACACAATACGTAAAAATCACAGGCATAAAATAAAAACCAATATTAAATTAGAAAACTTCAAAATCAAGGATGATTTTGAAGATTTCTAATTTAATACTGGTTTTTATTTTATGCCTGTGATATTTGAGAAAGGGGCAAGTCCCTGAAACGTGTCATAACACTAGGCTCTCAAATAGCCAAAAGTTTACATATTGACTTTTTTATATATTCAAATAAAAAAACACCAGCTATTCCACTACAAATTGCGAGTACAAGTTCAGTGCAATTGAGATATCAGCTTGTGGATAGAGATATCTGTTTGGTGGTTTACGCTCTTTCTTTTCGTGTGTTTCTTTTCTCTCCAAGGCTCCAGATCTACATTGAGGAGTACATTTGGAAGACGTTCAGAGAGACTGAATGGGGGTCATATTCCCCCATCTGTGTATGCTGATCACTATTAGTGATCAGAAATATTGTGAGTACAGTGTGTTCTTTTGGTGGTGGTCCTTGATTGGCAAAGATATATTGCATTAGGGAGAGCCCTTCTTTTCTTCTCATTTATCTATCACAGAAGCTCTTAATAGAACCTCATATTAATCTGAGAAACAGATATGAACTTTCAGGATAGAGAACTGGAAAGTAGTTAGTCTAAATTTATAGCCATAAATGAACAACTTAAGAAAAACTAACTTAACGTATATAAAATGAAATTATCACACCCAAGAGAACAACAAGAATATTCATATACCCTCTGGAAATAAGACTACTGTTAAGGCAGTATATCAAAAATCTGCATGTTTTCTTTTAGAGAGGTGTGTTTCCAAAGGGAATTCACTGATCTACTCCAAATAATTGGTTAATATAGCAACTGGATTTTACAAGAACAGTAATAAAATATATGTTTACCAGTCCTTGGATTGTGTCCTGATCTGCTCTGAATAGAATTCCAGTTGTGTGCTTTCTTCCCTGTTCCCTTGAAAGTTGTTTGTTTGAGAAAGTTTTACTAAATATCCTTAAAAGTTTAAATGACCAGATGTGAAACTACTAATTTTATCTTGCCCTCTTTATCATTTACTTACCAGATTTATGTCTACCAGATTTTTGGGCTATTCTTGACACAATTACTGAATAGACCTTGTTCATACAATCAGATCAGAAAAGTGGTTCTTGGGTTAAATTAACATTATATAGACAATGATTGTATTTAGTTCTACATAAACTTACAAAATTATGAGTTTCAGCAGTGGATACTTAGACAGTCTAACACTATGGTAATTTCCATTTAGTTAACAATCAATGGTAAATATACATTTCTGTTTAATATTATTAATATATAATAATAATAATAATAATAATAATAGTAGTTATACTACTTGCATTTTTATTATATCAACTATTTTCTATTTTTTTATAAAGAAAAACAAGAAAAATCTCTCACTTTGTCCTTTGTTAATGATAATTTTATGGTCCAACCAAGGTTAAAGGTTAAAACTCCAGCCTGACAGAATAATGTCTATGCATTAACAAACAAACATTTAGCCTACACTACTGAAAAAAGTAACAATAACCCATATTATAAATGGAGACACAAAATTGCTTTCATAGCTTCTATTTTGACTATAGTATTAAACACATTGGAGAAATAATCTCATAATAGTGTCCTTCTGACCAGCTTTCCAGATCTTTGTCTCCTGTTTTTTGAGTAAGACCTTGTCTTGTGAATCTGGACCACAGTATTTTGTCACCTGCCCTAATCTTTTTTTCTTTCCTGACCTGAAATTGTATGACAATTTGGATTCTGCAACCTTGGTTCATTTATGAGCTTCTAGGTTTATTTTTTACCTGTGTGTCCTGGCTATTCAAGCTTGTTGTCAACAGTTTCCCACAGCTTACAGCTATAAAAAGGTAACACATGCAGTATACACTGCTCACGAGCATGGAACACAAGCGCTAATCTCAAGCAGCTTTGAGAGTTTGTGTTGTCTGCCATCCCATGGCTCACCAGCATCCTGTTCCACTTTGGCAAGTAAGTAAGAAGTTTTCTTAATCAATTTTACTATCTGATGTCTGTATTCCTGGATGGCGTTTCAGTGTCTCTTCTTCCTAGAAGCCCTCTGAAACTCTGGGTCTACATCCTGTCTTGTTAGTCAGCATGAGAAAATATTTGACTCATGCATATAAGGTGTGCATATACTAACTATATGCAACTTGAACCCATAAAATGTATACCAGTTTGACTAGCCCTGTTGTTAATTGCTTCATACAAGTAGAATGTTCAAATCCTCACTTATGACAAGGTATGAATTCAGAATGGCCTCTCATTTCAGGCTAAAGCGCTGTTTGACCCCATGAACAGAAAACCAGTCTGGATAGTTAACTTACCACCACAGTGACACGGATCAATGCCAACTAGTTTCTAAATCTTTTCTGCTAATTTCTGGTGCTTGTCTACAAACTTACAAGTAAAATTTGTAACAAGAAATAAGAAAGGAATGGGAGTACTCAACACCTGTTTTGTTAAAAATAGGTTTTTGATCCTTGTTGTTATCACAGTGACAGACCATTGTCTGTGTAGTTAAAAACTACCTGTGTAGTTAAAAACTGTGTTTAATCCTGGTTATTACCACAGTGACAGACCAATGCTGTACTCCCACACTGACAGATCTTTTATCTGCTTAGACAGAAAGGGTGAGTCCTTCTAGTCCTCTCTTTGCTAATGTAACACATACCTTTTTAGAATAGCTGCGCTTTAGAGTAAACTAATAAGAAAGAGTTGCTGTAATATTAACTTCTTTAACAAAATGTTTCCTGTAGAATAATCTAGATCTGTAAACAGTTTCCCTCTCTTATGTGGATAGAAAAATGTGTGAATTTCAGAGGTGGCTTTCTTTATATATATAGTTAACAGAAATCAAATGACCTCTTGTTGCTAGGCAAATTTTACAACATTCTCAAAATGAGATCTAAAGTTCTCATGTAATGTTTATGTGTAAAACATTTTTGCATTTTGAATGAATTTTATTATGTTCATTCTGTACTTTGAGATATTTATTATTCCATTTGATGCTGTGGAAGTCTAAAACGTATTGAGAAAAAATGTGGGAGAGATGCTGCTTGTTTACATATTTACGTTTCAATTTGATTATAATTAGCAGGTTAGTGACTAGGAAACTTGAATTTGTAAGTTTTAATCTTTCTACATATAGTTTATGAGATTCACTTGAATGCTAATATATAGTATACTATAGTATATTACATACATCTTCAGAGTAGATTTGAATTATCCCTACCCAGAGTGGTGCTTCCCTGTGATATTGCTACAAAATGTCAATTGTATTTCCTCTGTTAGTGTTCACTATACCACCCTCCTCTTGGCTCTATCCACTAGGAGCTTTACTATATATTTACAGTTCTCTGCAGTTTAATGTCCTAATATAAGATGATGATTATACCATCCCCTTTTTTGCAACTTTTCTTTTACCTCCATGGCAAAGATGTCTCCTGTGCAACCTCTTTGCTCTCCCTTTATTTGCAATGATGAGGAACTAAAACATATGATATTACACATTATATGTGTTCTTAATGTATGAATGTTAGAATTATGGATTATGACTGTTATTACATTATTTTTTTTCATGTATTATTTTGTCCTTACAAGCCTTACCCAGTTATACTTTTTGGGAGTTATAATCAGACTGGAAGGGACAATTATATAGGGGTTTGAAGTGTCTCAGCCAGCAGGAGATGTTTTTAAGTGTTTTTTTTTTAACCTGTTTTTATTGAAGGCATACATGCATACATTACAATGAACAAGGAAGTTCAAGAGGTAACAAAGTAATATGCATAACAAGGAATGGTATTGAGTATCGTAGTGTGAAAAAGATATGCAATCACAATACGGGTATCGTAGCAAACAATTAACAATGCATGCCTCTCAACACCAATATTTTCTGTTTTCAATCCCCAAAAAAGAAAAAAAAAAATGAAGGTGCGTGGAAGGAAGAGAGCACCCTCTCGCCAGGTCCAGACAAATCCAGTGCACATAGCATCAAAAGTGATAGCGAAATGTGGAGCCACAATCCAACGCAGCAGGTGACAGCATTCAATTATGAGAACCAATACAGTTTAGATGCTATCAAAAAGCTATCCACGACCCCAGATCTCATCAAATTTCAGTGGGCAACCCCTGTGACTATAAACTAGACGGTAATGAGGTATAGTTTGTTTTATAGTATTTAACCAGTGTGTAACGGTTTGTTTGACACACAGACACAGGTTTAGGATAAAACACAGTTTTATTAAAAGGAATAACCTTTACAGGTCCTGTAGTAAAGAAGACTAGTACAGAACATGACAGGTTATATAAATATCAGCCCACACAGGTACAGCATAAACAATAAGTCCACAATAGTCTATACTGACACAGGTCAGGCAGAGTAATGGTTTACTAGGAACAAGGTGTAGAATGGGTTAATGAACTTCAGAGTGTAAACAGTCCCATGTGCAAAGAGATCAGTGATGGGCCTCTCTGCATATAACCAGCTAAGGAGTGGATGAAGTCAATAGCCAGATCAGCAGTCCTGGCATGAGCTGTAGGCAATACTGGAACAGAGTAACATGAGGTACTGCGGGAGCAGTAACGGAGGCAACACTTGTTCAGAGCAAAAGGCAACAATGGAGACTAGGCCCAGGATAACCTGCCATAGCAGTAACGGAGTCAACACTGCACTCAGTACAGTTTAACCGGAGGCAACCGGTGGCTCAATAGCCAGAGTGGTAACGGAGGCAGACACTTGCTTTTAAATAATGTGATACTTTATGTGCCACAGTTCATGTTTTGAGACAAAATGGATTTTAGACGCAAAAATCCTAGACAAGCATGTGTTTAATTGGACCTGTCAACCCAAATTCAAGTCTACATATCCAAAAACCCCACTAAAAGCTGCCCATGTACCAAGCTAGCCAAAAAACCAAGAGATGCACAGGCCAGGAAACACTAATAATTCCAGCTCTGAAAAAGTAAAAGTCTCTCTCCATGTAGTTTCATATGCCAAATAAGTTTTTTACTGCCTTAATTAGAATAAACTAGCATATGGTGCCACACTCAGCTCACCATACAGGAATACCAGGAATTCTATGCCCATGACCAGAAAAACTTTTAGTCATAGTTACATAGTAGCTTAGGTTGAAAAAAGACTTCCGTCCATCAAGTTCAACCCTTTTCCTATTGCTGTTTACCCCTGTTGATCCAAAAGAAGGCAAAAAAAAATACAACAATTTCAAATTCTGATTTGAATGGGGGGAAAAATTCCTTCTTGCTTCCAAGTGGCAGTCAGATTTCTCCTTGGATCAACAAGCACTAAATAAATATTAATCCTAATACTAACATACATAGCCCTCTAAGTTCTGCTCTTTTAAAAATGTAACTAGGCCCTAATGGCATCTACTGTATTCAATAGCACCAGTGAATTCCATACCTTTATTGTCCTTACAGTAAAGTATTCCTTTCATTTTAGATGAAATCTCCTTTACTCAAGTCTAAGTGGGTGACCCTTCATCCTTTGTACTGTTCTCTTAATGAGCAGGTCTTTGGAGAGCCCTTTGTATAGGCCCCGAACATATCTATATAGTGTTATCATATCCCCTCTAAGACGCTGTTTCTCTAGCGTGTACAGATTTTTTTCTAGCCTTTCTTCATAACTGAAACTTTCCATTCCCCAATTCATTTTGTAGCCCTCCTCTGCACTAGCTCTAGTTCCACAATGTCCTTTTTCAGAAAAGGCACCCAGAACTGAACAGCATATTCAAGGTGGGGTCTTTCCATGGACCTGTAAAGAGGGAGAATAATATCTTCCTCCTGTGAGTCAATACCACTTTTAATACATGCCAATATCTTATTTCAGAATATTCTGTTTATAGTCCCCCTGTGTCTCCCTGAGGGTAACCACTTGAATGGTTAATAAAAGAGAGGCAATGCATTTGAGACCTCTCTGCCATTCCCATTAAATAAATGGGAATGTTTATTTGCTCCCTATAGTACAGTTGACAAAATGTCTCCTAATTTCCCTTAAGCCCTTTTAATAAAATGTTGTATATAGAGATGAAAATATGTTTATTGGTGTAGATAATTGTTTATAACTAACTGAAATACCCTAGTAGGTTGGCATTGGAATGTCCTTGAAGACCTTTTTATAAGTGAATGAGATGTCTGAATAACTCTTCCCAGGACCATAAGGATTGGAATATCTATAAAGTTGTATCTGTTTTCAATCTACATATTTCCTTCTTGGGTAATGAGACTCTTTTTTTTTGTAGTTTCTCAAAGTAACTCAAAACACAGACAATATAGCTTTAATGTTTAATGTATGTAGTGGTTTCCATGCTTCAAAAGCATGTTTATGTGGCCCAGGGGAATTTCAGAATTTCCAGTAAGTTGAATTAATGATGATGTTATTGAGGCTATTTTGCTGGGTTATAATAACTCTTTAAGAGCCAAAGCAGTGCTTTGTATTTAGTTGCACACCTCTCTTGTACATAAAGTGTTAAATCCTTCTTATGAAATTATAAGGCATTTGCAAGTGAATTATGTTTAGTGTATGGAAGTCTTACTATTTATGCAAAATAAAAATGTAACTAATTAAACAGGCAGTGAGTGTTATGGAAAAACAAACAAAATATTCTCATTTTTAGAACTTCACCTGGTCAGCCTATAAAACATGTGTTTCTGCTCTTTATTATATTTTTTCAGTCTTTATTGCTTTGTAAGTTTCTTTATATAGTCTACTGTATTTGACCTGATTCCTGACCTCCTTCCATTGTTACTAAAAAAAAAATACCTATTAATTATACTAATAATAGGAGAGAATGTACAAAGATTACTCCATGTATACAGAATTGCCAGAATAGATTTTTTTTAGCACTATACCTGCCTAACAAAAATTTACTGAGCTATTTATGTAAAAAAACTGAGATCAGACCATGGACATTTCAAGATATTTTTTTCCTTTACTCTTTTTATTTATGCAGAAACAATGGTGCATCGCTTTATGGATAGTAGTCTTTATTAGGAAAAAATAAGTATATTGGACACAACGACAAGAAAAAAACACCTTTGTACATAGAAAAAGTCCTTAAAGGTACTGATAGTGATGTATGTGATATATAGCAATTTATTCTGAAAATTTTAGAAATCTATATGCTGCACTGTAAACTTAGAGTAAGACTGTAAAGGGACCTTTTCCGGATGATAATTTATTTTTATCATGTTTTATATAAAGCATTGTAAAATATTTTCATATAATTAAAAATGAATATGCAAGAGGCAAAGAAGACTGCATTGATGACAAAAATAAGTAGAGGATGGCCTTCTGAAAATGATATTCCTATCAGAATAAACATTTTAGATACATTAACAAAATATCTTAAATATATGTAATGATTTAGCTCTAAACAATAACTGTCCACACATGATTATTATTAATATATGAGGGAATGTAGAAAAGTCAGTTTTTCAGTGTGAGAGACTGTTCAATTTTTATGTTAATCTATGTAGTCCATCGATGAACTTGAGAGATGTTTCTCCAAAGACTTCTTAGAATAACAGGGGAATTGGAGAGTTTATTACACTTGAAAAGTTACCTCCTCATTATCACCTCTTTGTTATACCTTAGTGCCTCTTCTCCTAGAAAAGAGAGCATTAAGATACAGTTCAATCATTGCATTATTAGCGGGGGGAAAAGTCCAGCAAAGGGAATCAAACATTGGTAAGGGAACCGTGCCCCAATTAACTTACAATCTAATTACAGAGACAGTAGGAGGAGGATCATAAGGAAGTGCAGCATTATTCTGATGTTACTATTAGTGTGCACAAAGAGAATATTATTTCTGAGATGTCTCCTTGAGAAAGTGGGTTTTAGGAAATGCTTGAAAGTGATGAGTGCGGATGATTGAAAAATAGTTAAAGGGAGAACATTCCAAACATTAAGGCGCAGATGGTGAAAATGATTACAGTCAAGAGATAGTTTGAGTTGTGAAAAGAGAGAACAGAAACAACCCTTGAGAAGAAAGCCAGTGATGGGAAGGATGTAGTGAGAGATAAGAACAAATATGTAAGCAGGTGCCAACGAAGAAAGTGAAGTAGAGAGAAGAATTTTATAAGAAATACAAGACCTTAGACTGGATTCAAATTCAGGTGCTAATTTTATCTCTGTTTTAATCTCCATGTTTCCCCATAGACTTCCATAGGAACATTTTTTATAAAACCGGAGGTATCTCCTGTATTTGAATCCAGCTCCATATTGGTATCCAAGAGAGGGATTTCAGAAGCAGATGAGAGGGACTGTTTCTGGGAGTAAGGATAGTTATTCTTGCAGCAGAATTGAGAACAGACTGAAGTGGAGAAACATGATAGGCAGGAAGACTAGAGAGTAGATTTTGCAATAATCTAGTCTTGAGTAGGGATGTGCAAAAAGTCAAAGAAATTTCCAGCAGGAATTTTGAAGAAAAAACTATTTCCTGCTGTTTTGGGTGAAAATTACCACCCATAAAAAAATACATTTTTACCTTTACACCACTGCCTGTAATTTTTGCATGAGAACTTTGCTATTTTTTGCCTATATGGGGAATGTAGTGTAAATGTAGGAGTGCTTACTGGACAATGTTTAGTGCATTTTGGTTAACACTGGGGATGGGCAAAAAGTCAGGGAAATTTAAGGAATTTTAGCGAAAAAACGATTTCCCGCTTTTTTCACAAAAATTCCCACCCCTACAAAATACATTACATTTTTCCTTTTCGCCTCTGCAACTAAATTCAGAGTGAGAACGTCACTTATACAAGATTTACGGCTGCCATATTACTTTTTCTGAGGGCTTAAGTGGAGAAATAAATAGCTGAAAGAAAAAAATGCGTGTTCTACAGCAACATAAGCCTTGAAAAAATTGTTAGCTGGCCTTTGTCCATTTCCTATAGCACTAACTTCCTGCTTAACTAACATTGGCTCAACCATCCTTGAAAAATAACTGCAGGACGGTATATTCCAGCAGGGTGCAGCACATACCAGATCAAAGAGAGATTTTTAGAACATAGAGGAAAAATAATCATGAGAAGAAAAAAAGACCCACCTGTCCAATATTTCGTACTAATACATAATAGTAATATAAAAGGTCTTAAATTGCATGTTATTGATCATATGATAATATATATAACCATGGGGGATGTGACTTTTTGAATTTCTAAATGGGTTAAAATGAAGATAAGGATAATTGGTGATTAGGATAAACATCATTCATTTGCATTTATTAATATATCTTGAGCTTTTGGTTTGTTGTATATGGAGAAAGACTAATTTATTCAGCTTTATAATTTAAGATTACCTGATTATATCATACACCGCTATTTATTATTTTCATTTTTTTCATTCATTGTGTAAAATGACTCATGCATATCTTTATATTAATATTTAGGGTCAATTGTTTTTTCTCTTAAACATTACTCAAACATTTTTTTCTCATGAACATTACACATATTCCATTATTATATTCATACTTTCAAATACTGAAAGAAATAACATATATTAGCAGTGGAGATATTTTTATCATAATTATATAATTTTATTCAGACATTGGTTTCTCATTGATAATTTTAGAGATCATTTTCATGTTCTACATTTAAGAGTATAGACATAGGTACTATTTTTAGATCACTACAAACATTGAGTTATGTATTCTGGTGTACTGTGAATCTACTAAAAACAACTTTCATTGTATATATGTGTTTCATGTTGTAGTTTCAGATTATTCTACTACATTAATCCCAATATTTTAGTTTTTTTGTATGACATTCCAATATAATTTGTAGTTTGTCAGCAGGTATATCAGTCACCTGCTCAGTCCTTAGAGTCATACTCCTCTGCAGCAGGAGCAGAAAATCTTGGCAAACTCTCTGACACATCAACAGTACTTGTATTATGTACCCCAGAGGCCCAGGAACATTTAAGAGTACTTCTGATGCTGCTAGTTGTGCCACCTCTGAACTGTTGATGGTGAGTCTACCAATCAGACCTGTGGTTGGGCTTCAGGTGGATTCTCATTGAGGAAGTGCTTAGGTGTGAGCCAGATTTCTCACTGCTCACATGATTTTTACACAGACAACAGATTACCACATGCTTTTCTTTTGGATTGTGAGTAAACAATCTACATACTGTGGACTTCATAGACTGTGGAGATCCGGAGAGGCTGCTGCTACTACTACTGGGGTTAGGTGTTGCTTAAAATGTACTCTTAGGTGTAACAGGTGCTAAATTTCCAACAACAGCAGTAGCACTTATCATAGCTAAAGAGGTGAATGCTGATAACTGGGGGTGGGCGAAAAGTGGGAAAAATTTCTTGCATGACTTTTTGCGAAAACTGGATGATTTTTTTTTTTTTTTTTCACGAAAGTTTTCTCCTTTTCGCCTATTTTAATACATTTTTCACCTATATTTCCTATGAGTACTACATTTCCCACTGTAATATTACTTTTTCTGAGGGCTATAGTTTAGAAATAAGTGACTGAAAGTCAAAGTTGTGAGTCTTACAGGAACATATGCCTTGAAAAATGTGTTGGCATGCAGAGTGGATTTGTCCTTTGCCCACAACACTAACTTCCTGCTTAAGTGACCCTGGCACATATTCATGATGATGATGTCAAATAATAACAAAAATAAAGTACAACCTACAGTGTCGAAGATGTGTATTGTAGTGGTGGTGGTGGGGACTGGCTGGTATGGTGTGATTTGTGCATGTATATAGTTATTACCATTGTCATGTTTACATCAAATCACTATCCTCCTTCTCAGATTATTGAGACACATTACTTGTCGCTCATAGCAGTGATCCCAAGTAGGGTAGATGGTGGCAACTCTTCTTCACATCCCTCCTCCACTTCCTCATCTGTGCTGCTGTTGCTATATTTGTCATTGCTTTGTCTGTCATGTGTGGTTTCTGCTGATACCTGATACTCAGATGGTATGAAATGTTGGTTCATTTTTAAGAATGTTAGTCTCCTAACCTTGCTGCTTGATAGCAGTGTCCTGTGGTCATTGATAATGAAACCAGCTGCACTGAAAACCATGTTAGACTCAATGCTTGAAGGAGAACAACTATGGGTTTCCACTGAAGTACATGACAATGCTGGCCACACACACTGCTTTGTTTGTCAGTAGTCCATGGGGTCATTGTTTCTGCCTAGAACGTAGCTATCCTGCAAGTATGCAGAAACCATCTCACATGCAGTGCTGCCACTTCTAGGAGCTACACGGTTTCCTGTATGTCAGTTACTAACCCATACTCAGGGAGCAAGTTTCAAAGAGATGTGCTGCCACCACCACCACCACAACCAATGTTGGGTTTTTGCCACCCCTGCTGAGACCCATGAATTGTTCTGTGTTCCGAATGGGATATTCTGGTTGATGATGTAGCTGCTTCTGCTGGTTGAATTGCTTTGCTGCCTTCCTTTTCACTATACTGTCCAGATGTTTTTTGTGCCCTCACTTTCTCCCTCTTATCCTCCACAATGCAACCCTCCACTCAATCAATAAGCATATCTCTATATTCCTTGACAGAATCGGATTCCTCAGAGAGTTGCTGCTTATCATGACTTATCATGACAAACTGCTGATTGCCCTTTGGCAGAAATTGAGAAATGTTGTGTTTGAAGCGCGGTCCAGCAAAGTGTCAAGAATATATACCTCACTGCTTTTAATAGACACTATGCAAGGATCTTGTTCAAAGCACAACATGTCATTTACCAGCTGGTGCATGTCTGTGTTGACATTATGGTAAGAATCCTCAGTCATGCTCCTCATTTTTTTCTGCAATAAAAATATCAGTGTTAGAATTTCACTAACTCAGCAGCTCACATATATCTCACATAATTTGCCATTGGCCAGGTGACAAAGAGGCTCTCTCCAAAGCCTTCCAATTTTGCATGGTGTATTCTCTAATGGCCTTATTCTGCTTGTACATATGCTCCAGCATGTACATCGTGGAATTCCACCTGGTAGGGACCTCCATTTGCAGCTGGTGATAGGCAGGTTGTTGCATGCACTGTAGGATAGACTAAAATGGGCACAGATTTTGCAGGCAATAGTAAGCATCTCTCTGAGGGTTTAGGATTCTGCCAGGAATCTGGTCACAACTAAATTTAGCACATGAGTAAAGCAGGGCACCATACCACCTATACTCAAACCAGCGATTATGTTGGAGCCGCTATCAGCAGACTCAAAACCAGCTTTTAATGAATGGGATACAAGCCATTCCTCTACCACCTGATGAACGAAGTATATGCCCAACCTGCTTAAGTTGGGGGTAGGATAAGTTGAGGGGGGGATTGATGAGACCTTGGATGTATGCATACAGCTGGAGGTGGTGGTGTCCAAAGGTGGACATGGATCTCCAGCCTGTAAGGCCTTGTCAATAAAGGTGCACAAGTCGGGGTGGATGACAAGTTTAATCTCCTGGAGCAAACAGAGTGAAACTATGGGGCTTTGAAGACACATAGGATGCATGAGCACATCTGTCTCCACTCAGTCCAACTGTTCATAGTCCAGGAGATCCCCAACTCGGGTCATCCATGCTTGGAGAATGTGGCAACATATGCTAGGGGCTTCCATCATCCAAGCCCCCTCATCTGGATTGTATAGCAGGGGCTCAGTTAGAATTTCTGCCCCTTGCCCTCTGCCCTGCCTTGACATAGAAACCATGCTCCAGGCCTTGAGGGTTTCCCGGTAGTGTTCAGGCAGCACTGAGTGGTCACTCCCAAACCCCTCAGGCTTGATCAGGAATAATGTCTGGTCATACCACATATTGCACAACAGGCGATATAAGCTGGAGGCCAGTGCACACCACTGAGGAGAAGGGTCTGAGTAAAGGCATCTCTGTAGGTAATGTAGTTGGAAGGTGTGTACCTGAGTGCATATGCACAGCACTCACTGACCTCCCTTTCCCAGTGGGAGGCATGCCACACCAACAGAGACCCAAGGATTTCCCATCCAGAGAAAGTCCAGCAACATTCTCTGGATCTTGCTGATAAAGTCATGGATCAGGCTAAGGCATATCATCCAATGACATAGCTGGGAGGCCACCAGCTGGTTGATCACCAAAGTCCTCCCTCTTAGGGAAAGCAATTCCACATGACCCTTCCACAGTCCCAGACAAGAGAGGGCCTAAACCTTTAGTTCTTTCCAGTTTTCAGCGGACAGGTAGACTCAATGGTATTTCAAAGCGATAGACTCCCACCTGATGTTACAAACAGGGGGGGCGGGTACATTCTAAAAGGCCTGAGCATTTGAACCAGTTGATCTGAGCAGAAAAGGCAGCTGAATACACCTCTTTGCACTCTTTAGCTGTCTCCAGATCAACTAGGTCTTGGGTCACAAGAAGTACATCTTTGGCATAAGCCAAAAGGAAGACCCTCATGTCTGGCTCCTTCATCACCATCCCTGTGTGGCCAGTGAATATAGGTGTCCAGAGAAGGGCATACTATCACGGTGCCCATGCTTTTTCTGGCAACATTGTTATGTCCGGTTTACTTCCTGCTTGTCTTTTATTGGCTACTGGGTTTTATCTCTGCCAAGTTCTAGCCCTTAAATACTGAGCCCTGTCACTTCAGCGGCACCCTTTCGAGGTGTTCCAGTCCTGTTATTCGTGTGAATCCTGTGTATGACCCGGACTGCCTGACTACTCTGCCTGGTCTGTTCCTGCTCTATGTACTGACCCAGATTGGCTGACGTTCCTGCTCTGTGAACCGACCCGGATTGGCTGACGTTCCTGCTCTGTGTACCAACCCGGATTGGCTGACATTCCTGCTCTGTGTATCGACCCAGCCTGGCTGACGTTTCTGCTCTGTGTACCGACCTGGATTGGCTGTAGTTCCTGCTCTGTGTATCTACACGGCTTGGTGGGTGTTCCTGCTCTGTGTACCTCCCGGTACTACTGTCCGCCTAACTGTGTTCCATTTGGAGGCCTTTCCTCCATTGCCGATTACTGTCTCTGACAGTCACTGGTTGCCTCAGCACTGCACTTGCAGCTCTGTTCTGTGACCCTGCCTCATTATCTTGCGCTGTTTTATCCTTTCACTCCTGTCAGGATCTGTTGGTTACACCCGGTACGCTTGACCTGTCCACTCTTACCTCCAAGGTTGGGTTTGTCTCTTGGTGCCTCGGTTAGTCTCCACTGCTTGGCTGTTCTGTCCTGGTCTGAGCGTTCTTCACACTTCGCAGGTTGGTGCTATATTGCTTCAGGGTCACAGCCTTCCTCGGTCAGTCTGGATATTCCTTTAGCACTCTGTCTGATCATCCAGATTCACACGAACTGTGACCTGACCTTTGTCAGTATTGTACCTTTGGTGCCTACTGGGCCTGAGTGGGTTACTGTTATCATTGTGACCTGACCTGTGTCAGTATTGTAACATCTGTGTCTACTGGACCTGTTTGGGTTACTATACATTATTGTAGCCTGACCTGTGGCAGTATTGTGTCATTTGTATGTACTGGATCCACGTGGGTCACATTATCCTTGTCCTATTAATAAAACTGTGTTTTACCATAACCTTCCGTGTCTGAGTGTCCTTAAAACCGTACATACTTGCCATACTAGAGGTGCCGTTAGGCACCAATTGATCTTAATTAAACACTCTGTAGAGGCATACATTGTCTTCAGGTATCCCACAAACCGCAGACCAAAGCCATTTGCATGCAGAGTGGCTATGAGATATCTGTGATCCACCCTATCAAAAGCCTTCTCCCGGTCTAGAAAGAGAAAAATGAGTGGCAGAACAGTCCTTTGGGCATGATGGAGTAGATCCCGGACCAGAAAGATATTATCAAAGATGCACCAGCCTGGGATTGTATAAGACTTGTCTCAGTGGATTACTTCTGCCAGCACGGACCTGAGCCTTAATGAGATGCTTTGGCTACAATTTTATAATCCATGCAGAGCAGTGAGACTGGTCATGGGTTTGCAATAACTCTTGAGGGCTTCTCATAGGATCAGCTAGAAATCAGGTCCTAGAATCTCTCAAAAGAAATCTACAGTCAGCCCATCCAACCACCTGAGATTTACCATGGGGCATTAGACTGAGGGCTTCAGAGAGTTAAACTAGAGAGATAGGCTGATCCAACCTCTCTCTTCCATCCACACTGACAGTTGGAAGCCCATCCCATAGCACCTTACAGGCTTCTGGAGAGATGGGATCAGGAGAGAAAAAGTCTGGATAGAATTTACAGGCCCTGTCCAGGATCCTCTGTGGATCCATAAGAGGGGTACCATCTTCCAAGCTGCTGATGAGGAGGCTGCTGTGGTGGGTCTTGGAACAGCCTACTTATTGCTCTCTGAATGGGGGAGGGGCTTTCCCTTTTGAGGGCCCTGCCATGGTGGTCTTATCAGGGCTGGGTTCTGTACATAAGGTGCTTGGCATTGGAGCAGGGACTAGTGATTTAGATCACTGCCCCTTAGAGTAGCTCTGGTGTGTATTCTCCAGCTCCTTGTATCTCACTTTCTCTGTGTTGTAAAATATTTGGTACAGAACCCCCTCACAGTGGACCCCAAAGGAACTCTCAATAACCTTGTTTTTAAAAGAGAGCACATGCTTTAGTGCTCTCTCCTTGAAACCCAGGGTAATCTTAGAGATGTTGGATTGACTGCTAGTCTGGACACTCTGCATTGTGTCCCTTACCACTCCACTATAGCTAGTCCTACCAGCTGATTCACTATCATTGTTACTACCACTAACACTAACCACATCAATTTCAGTTCCTGAGTCTTTCTCCTTACAGTCACTAGTAATATGATGATCAACCACTCCCAACACTAACAAGCTGCTGGACCTTCTAATTAGTAGTACTAGTGGCAGAAATGCTTGGGGATGGAAAGTGTGACTTAGTGTACCTTGCTGTCACACTTGGCTTCATCTTCTCCTCACCTCCTCCTGAGTATAACATGAGACACTGGCAGCAGGTCCTCACCGGCAGCAGGCACAGGCAGCTGACCTGTCTTGCTTTCACTACTACCCTCTACTTCCTCCCATGAGATTAATTTTCCCAAGATCCCTATGGGTGATGTAGGGGCAATGGCTAGCATTCGGTTTCTAGTGGTCACTTCCTCCTCCTCATTTTATTGTTTGTAAACTTGCTCATATTGATAGCAGTCACTGTGAGCCTCTCTTGATGCAATTTTGCTACTAACTCAGAACAGAAAAGCACAGCACACCTCATTCACTAATGAGTCTCTCTTGTGGTGGCAGTTAGACAGCAGACCCCCCAATCTCTACACAGCTCTGAGATGGTATCACTCTACAAATTATTCAAATACACTCCGAAGTTGGATTTTCAATTTTTTAAACACTGGAACACTTATGAGTCTCCCTTGCTGTGGCAGTGAGGCAGCGGGCCCCCCAGTCCCTACACAGCTCTGAGATGGTATCACTCTGCAAATTATTCAAATACACTCCTAAGTTGGATTTTTAATTTTTTGTACACTAATGAGTATCCCTCGCGGTGGCAGTTAGACAGCAGGCCC
This sequence comes from Rhinophrynus dorsalis, assembly GCA_037306005.1. NCBI lineage: Eukaryota > Metazoa > Chordata > Amphibia > Anura > Rhinophrynidae > Rhinophrynus > Rhinophrynus dorsalis. Next base: position 449,044,523 of record CM074719.1, on the reverse strand, counting down.
CCCAGTCCCTACACAGCTCTGAGGTGGAATCACACTGCAAATTATTCAAATACAATCCTAAGTTGGATTTTGAATTTTTAAACACTAATGAGTATCCCTTGTGGTGGCAGTTACACAGCAGACCCCCCAGTCCCTACACAGATCTGAGATGGTATCACTCTGCAAATTATTCAAATACACTCCTAAGTTGAATATTGAATTTTTTAAACACTGGAACACTGATGAGTCTCCAATGCTGTTGCAGTTAGACAGCAGGTCCCCCAGACCCTACACAGCTCTGAGATGGTATCACTATGCAAATTATTCACTACAAAGTTAGATTTTCAATTTTTTAAACACTGGAATATTGAAGTTGGATTTTGAATTTTCTAAACACTGGAACACTGATGAGTCTCCTTGTGGTGGCAGTGAGACAGCAGGCCCACAGTCCCTACACAGATATGAGATGGTATCACTCTGCAAATTATTCAAATACACTCCTAAGTTGGATTTTGAAATTTTTAAACACTAATCAGTCTCCCTTGTAGTGGCAGTTAGACAGCAGGTCCTCCAGTCCCTACAGAGCTCTGAGATGGTATCAGTCTGCAAATTATTCATTTAAACTCCAAAGTTGGATTTTCAATTTGGAACCCTGATGAATCTACCTTATGGTGGCAGTTAGACAGCAAGCCCCCCAGTCCCTACACAGCTCTGAGACGGTATCACTCTGCAAATTATTCAAATATACTCCTAAGTTGGACTTTGTATTTTTTAAACACTGAACACTGATGAGTCTCCCTTGCAGTGGAAGTGAGACAGTGGGCCCCCCAGTCCCTACACAGCTATGAGATGGTATCACTCTGCAAATTATTCAAATACACTCCTAAGTTGAATTTTGAATTATTTAAACACTAATGAGTCTATCTTGTGGTAGCAGTTAGATAGCAGGACCCCCAGTCCCTACACAGCTCTGAGATGGTATCACTCTGCAAATTATTCAAATACACTCCTAACTTGGATTTTTAATTTTTTATATACTAACAAGTCTCCTTTTCAGTGACAGTTAGACAGCAGGCCCCAAGTCACTACACAGCTCTGAGATGAAATCACTCTGTAAATTATTCAAATACACTTCTAAGTTGGATTTTTTAAACACTGGAACACTGATTAGTCTCCCTTGCGGTGACAGTGAGACAACGGGCCCCCCAGTCCCTATACAACTCTGAGATGGTATCACTCTGCAAATTATTCAAATACACTCCTTAGTTGGATTTTGAATTTTTTATACACTAATGAGTCTTCCTTTTGGTGGCAGTCAGACAGCAGGTCCCCCAGTCCCTACACAGCTCTGAGATGGTATCAATCTGCAAATTATTCAAATACACTCCTAAGCTGGATCTTTAGTTTGTTAAAAAACTGGAACAATATTGAGTCTCCCTTGCGGTGGCAGTTAGATAGCACGCCCCCCAGTCCCTACACAGCTCTGAGATGGTATAACTCTGCAAATTATTAAAAAACACTCTGGAATTGGATTTTTATTTTTTTAAACACTGATGAGTCTTCCTTGTGGTATCAGTTAGACAGCAGGCTCCCCAGTCCCTACACAGCTCTGAGATGGTAGCACTCTGCAAATTATTCAAATACACTCGTAAATTATATTTTGCATTTTTATACTCTAATGAGTCTCTCTTTTGGTGGCAGTTAGACAGCAGGTCCCCCAGTCCCTACACAGCCCTGAGATGGAATCACTCTGTAAATTATTGAAATACACTTCTAAGTTGGATTTTGAATTTTTTAAACATTAATGTGTCTTCCTTGCAGTGACAGTAAGACAGCAGGCCCCCCCAGTCCGTACACAGATCTGAGATGGTATCACTCTGCAAATTATTCAAAAACACTCCTAAGTAGGATTTTTATTTTTTTAAACACTGATGAGCCTCCCTTGCTTTGGCAGTGAGACAGCGGGCCCCCCAGTTTCTACACAACTCTGAAATGAAGATAATATAGAAATCGGCACTGTGTATCCCAGATACAATCTAAATATAGTTAATATACTAAGATTCTGCCCAAGCACCTACTTCCTCTAATAGGTTAAACAATCTCTTAGAAATTGTACATATATAGATATATACAAAACTCAGGTGATTCAAAGATTACTACCATACAATTTTTTAAATATGGATTGAGTAAATATTGTTCAAACAAAATAAAGATCCAAGATGTTCCTGTAGTTACTTGAGTCCTTCGTATTCACCACAGTCTCGAGTCACACATTAAAAAAAGGAGCATCTAATTAAACTATACCAATATTGAAATCCTTAAAAAATAATATCTACTTACACATTAGCTGTTTTCTTATCGCCTCAGTGGATTAGAGATCCTACTTCATTAGACTTCTTTTAGCCTTCATCTACTCTGTCTGTTAGTGGTCAGCTTAATCAAATCGGATGATCAGTCCAATCAAACTTTTCCAAGATGTCGTTAAAGACTGTGTCTTATAAGGATATAGGTATAATATATAAGGATATAGGTATATTTTTTAATGTATTAATCATTCAACCATATATCCAAAGAAAATATATCCACTCACATTAATGGTTCTTTAAATCCCATGTAGTCTCGATGTTCTCTTTGCTCCACCACCCGCTTTGCTCTGTCTCCTTTCCCATCCTTACGTTAAAACTCCAAACTTATTAAGTGGGAACGCAGAGAGAAATATTACAGAAGACAAAAAATAGAGGAAAGAGGGATGGGAGAAAGATACATAAGAAAAAAGATAAAGAGGATATACAGATTTTTATCTTGAGCAAAATTACTTTAAGTAAACCTCAAGAATCAGTATTAAAAAAGGGTCGTAAGTTTGCTCCGATTAATATAATTAATACATTTGAAACTTTTATAGACAAATTTATGCGCAAGTTACAATTGAAAAAGTTTTTTATGAATAAAAATTATGCCATTTTAAAAGATAATAGTGACCCCTATCGGCATACAAGCTGTAGGACTTACTCAACGTTTAATCCATTGAACAGTAATAGCCATTATATGGAAACCTTTAAAAAATTGGTCCTATATGAGGTTGAATCTATGGAGTTAAAGAAAACCAAATATAATTTAACAAAAGAAGAAAATAGTACGTTGAGGTAATTAAGTAATAATCAAGAGCTGTTAATTAAACCGGCAGATAAAGGGGGGTTATTGAACTTATGGATAAAGAAAAATATGTAGGTGAATTGTTAAGACAAGTAAGTGATACAACTACGTATCAGAAATTGAGAGGTGATCCTACAAAGGCATTTAAAGAAGAACTATTGAATCTCCTACAGAATGCGAAGCATAACGAAATATTAAAACAAGAAGAATTTCAGTATTTGGACATACAAAATCCTAGAATCCCAGTATTTTATACCCTTCCCAAAATACATAAAGATCTTATTAACCCTCCTGGTAGGCCCATTGTGTCAGGTATTCAATCTCTTACAGCAAATCTGCCACATTATGTGGATATATTCTTACAAGATGTGGTGGTGACTTTGCCATCATATTTAAAAGATACAGGGGACACTATTAAATGGCTGAAAACAGTAGAATGGGAAGAGGGATTATATTTAATCACAAGTGATGTTACTTCCCTTTATACAGTGATAGAACATAAAGGAGGTATAGAAGCCATTGAGAAAGCACTAATAAAACAGAATGTTCTTAAAGAAGAACAAATACTATTCTTGTTACAGAGCAATAGAATTTATTCTGACCAAGAATTATTTCTGGTTAGAGGGAAACCTATCTCCAATTATTGGGGACAGAAATGGGGAGTAAGTTTGCACCCAGCTTTGCAAACATATTTATGGGGGAATGAGAGGAGAAGTACATCAACTACCCACATGATCTTAATAAAGGCATTGTTTTGTGGAAGCACTATATAGATGATTGTCTATGCATATGGAGAGGTACTGAGGACTCTTTGAATATTTTCTTAGAGTATATTAATAGTAACAATATGGGTTTAAGATTCACATCGGTGGCAAGTAAAGAATGTATTAATTTTTTAGATCTTAAAATCTATGTTGAAGATAATCGTATAAAAACTTGCACTTATTAGAATCCGACAGATACCAACAGTTATATAAACCCTAGTAGTTGTCATTACCGTGCCTGGGTTAGAAACATTTCCCGAGGGGATTATACAAGAATAAAGAGGAATTGTACTGATATAATTGTGTGTGTGCACAACAGATAGAAGAAACTGAAAAACTTTTTAGGTATAAGGGATATGATGAACAAGTGTTAAAACAAGCCAAATATGAAGTTTTAAAAGAAGAAAATGTTAAACGAGGAGAAATTGATGAGATCAGTGATCTAAATATAGTAGTGATTATAAAAACATTGAGAAGATTCTTCAGAAGTATTGGCCTATCCTCCAAAACGATCCTCAGTTAAAAACAATACTACCAAATCGACCTAGGATCATCTATAAAAGGGCTAGAAATCTGAAAAAGAAGTTGGTCTCCAGCTATGTCAATTACAATCAACCGAAATGCTCTTATTTTAAAAGAGACTTGAAAGGTTTTTTTTAGATGTAGTAGATGTGTAGTCTGCAGAGTGAGTAAAAATTCCATATGTAATATAACACAATTTAAAAGTAATCAGACTAATAAAGTGTATGATCTAGAAAAATTGATTATGTGCAAGAGTAAAAATGTTGTTTATTTATTGGAATGCCCTTGTGGCCTCCAATATGTAGGACTCACTACAAAATGTGTAAATTTAGGACTATCAGAGCACATAAGGAATATAAAGAAGGGTCTGGGGGCCCATAGCGTCTCAGAACATTTTTAAAGGCACATAATGAGAGCCCTTCACTACTAAAATTCACCGCTATAGATCAAGTAACTAGTGATTGGAGAGGAGAGGATATAGTTGTAAAGGTATCCAGAAAAGAGACAGAGTGGATATACCAGTTGAAAACCCCTTGCAGTAAAGTGAGCCAGAGGTCCCCCAGTCCCTACACAGCTCTGAGATGGTATCATTCTGAAAATCATTCAAATACACTCCTAAGTTGGATTTTTAATTTTTTTGAAAAACTAATGAGTCTCCCTTACTGTGGCAGTTAGACAGCAGGTGCCCCAGTCCCTACACAGCTCTGCAAATTATTCAAATACGCCCCTAAGTTGGATTTTGAATTTTTTAAACAATGATGATTCCCCCTTGGTTTGGCAGTGAGCTGCTAGGCCTCCCAGCCCCTACACAAGTGTGAGATTGTGTCACTGCAAATAACTGCCTGCCTACACAACAACTAGAAAGTCTCTCTCTATCTCTCTATCTGCTTCTTCTCTCTCCAAGCTCCAACAAGGCAATGCGCACTAACAGGAAATGCAGGAGCTCTCTGGGTGTCTGTGATGTCATTAGTCCATCCCCCATCATGAAACAAAGAAGCTAATTGGACTAGAGAGTGACAGAAAGTACAGAAAAGCTAACTGGACTAGAGAGGGAGGGAATGTAGTGCACCTGCAGGGAGAACGTCATCCAAATATCCGAATTTTGTACCAAAATTCTGCCCACAAATGTTTAAAACAAATGGCTCTAAGATTTTCGACGTGTCCGAATGGCTCCGAATTATCCATATTCGTTCAAAATCTGAATGTGGACGAACCGAATCGCACAAGTCTAGTGGCCAGTGTCCACTGGTAAATGCTGTGGTAACATTGTGGCATTTGCAACTGCTGTGTTGATATTACTGCTGCTGCTGCATTCCTTCCAAGGGAATTGGATCAACAGCAGTGATATAGGACCTGAAGTTTAGTTTAGGGAATCTTTTAGGTAGGACATTTGTTCTGTCTATTAGGAGAGTCAGTGGGGCACTCTGGGAGAAGAAGGGAGGAAGGAGGTTGACCCCAAATAACCCATAATTCCACATGACTGACTGGCAAAACACAGGCAGCTGGGGACCTATTTGTTTTCTGATCTTGCTGTTATTGTCTCTGTGCTGGGTGGGGAAGTCTGGGGAAAGAAGTTGTTCATTTTGTTTTTCGTTTATATGTATATTTTTTGGACAGACAGGGTGGACAATTTAAAAAAAAATAAAATAAAAAAGAATAACAAAATACATAGAAAAAGAATAAAGAAATTAACAAAGAACTAAATTTATAAGGTGACAGTGACAGACAGTTGACTGGGCTTACGCAAGAGATCATTCTCCATCAGTTTTGTTGTGTAATGTATAGTAAAAACGCACAGAGTAGTTGAGTAATGTCCAGCAAGCGCACAAGGGGCAGGGGGAGTGGGAATGGTGGAGCATTGCAGGGACATGAGAGTAAAGTAACAGTTTAAAAACTGACTGCAGCAATGGTTGCTGCAGCATGTGCAATCAATGATGATGATCCCTCTACTCCAAGGGAAGATGCATTTTGTCAAGGTCCCAACAAAATTTCCAGGACCACCAGTGACAGTACAAATAAAGAACCAAATAAGAACACTGACAGCGACAACAAGATGCATTCAAGTGTTGATGATGGCACTAGCATGATAGATGAAGGTGTAGCAGCTGAACCACCTGCTGCATCAAATATTGAAACAAACAAGCACCAAAACACCTGTCCTCAAAGTATTAGGGAACTTTGTTACAGTAAAATTAAAAAGAAATTGTTTGAGACCTCTAAAAGCTTAAATATAATGGTAGTGGGCAATAATTGTCAGGTGATGCTGATGCTGCTGAGGATGACCTAATGATGACTGATGAGGATGATGCAGATCTAGAATATATCCTTCCAGCATCCTTTTCTTGTCCAGATATAGATGAATTTGAGAGTGAGTATGATGACATGGCTATAAGGTTAGCAGAAAGTCAAAGTTTGAATCTTCCACCACTGAAAAGGAGCAATGTGTTTGTCTATAAACTGTTGGAGAAAACCATTGGAAAGTCTGACCCTGGACAAGCACAGGTGTCAAAAAGTACACAGTCACCCTATCAGTCATCATAAGCATCATTGCCTCTTCAAAGTTCAAGTCCCAGTCAGCCACATACACCTTTTTGAATACACAGCAGCAGCAACACAGGTTATTAACATCCATAATGTTAGATATGACTAGTGCCTCAGCTGCTGCTGCTGCTGTAATTGCTGCACCTTTGACACCTAATAGTAGTATCACGGTCCCCGTGATTCCCTGTCACTCTCTGTTCTGGTCCATTGGAGGAGGTTGATTGGCCCGCCCAAGGTGTCCCTTTATATACTGGGCCTATGGCACCTGTCAGGTACCCTTTCGTGGTGTTCCTGTTCCTGCGCTATTGTTGCTGTGATCCTGTATTCCTGTGTACCGACTTGGCTTGCCTGACTACTCTACTGTTCCTGCTCCGTGATTGACCGGGTTCTGGCTGACTTCCTGCTCCATGAGTGACCCGGTTCTGGCTGACATTCCTGCTCCGCGATTGACCCAGTTCTGGCTGACTTCCTGCTCCGTGATTGACCCGGTTCTGGCTGATGTTCCTGCTCCATGATTGACCGGTTCTGGCTGACGTTCCTGCTCCGTGATTCATCCAGTTCTGCCTCTCTTTTCTGCCTGGCAACATTCTGAGCTTGCTCGCAGCTTGCACTGACTGATCACTCCTCCTATGTTCTATGGCCTCTGTTACTGAGCCTGTTGGTTGCCTCTGTTACTGAGCTTGTTGGTTGCCTCCGTTACTGAGCCTGTGAGAGAATACTGCTGAGCTGTGGCTGTTGTTTCAGAGTCTGTCTAGAACACTTGCTGTGCTGGTTGCCTCTGTTACCGAGCCCGTTTGCATACGCCTGCCAAGCTTGTTGCCTCCCATACTGAGCCACATTAACACTCGTTGAGTTGTTGCCTACTATACCGAGCCTAGCTGTTACCACTGCAGAGCTGTACCTCTCGTTAGGTGCTTGTTTTCCTGGAGTTGTTGCACCGTGTGGTGCTAAGGGCATTCCGATACTCTGGCAGTGTGTGCTCCATTTCGGCACCGGAAGGTCCATTCTCGCCCACTGTGTTGTTCCATCCACCCGGACCTTGTAGTGCGTTGGCTCTAGTATTCCACTTGGGCAGTGTCTCCTCCGTTACAGCACCTAAGGGGTGCTAGGCTCAGGTCCCATTGGCACATGCAGTGTTCCTCTTCTACCGCACCAGGGGTGCTTCCATATCTGGCTCCATTGGCTCTGGTAGTAGCTCTCCTTCGTTGCTACACCCCAGTAGGGGTATTGGCTCCAGCTACAGTTGGTTATTCTATACTCTTGGGCATTTCCAGACAGTTATCTGGTTGTGATTCAGTTCAGTCGCACTGCTTGAGCTTGCTAGCTGCACTACTGCTGCTGGGACTGTTTATGCACCGGGCGTTGGCTAATCACCACCACAGAGACTGACTACCAGCTTGAGTATTAAACCTTACCTGTGTTTATGCTATATTCTACCTGTTCCTGCTATATTGAGCCTGTATATTATTCATTGCTGTAATACCGATTCTGCTCCTCAGGGGCGCTCTTCCCTATTTCATTTTAATAAAACTGTGTTTTATTTCTAACCTTGGTCTGAGTGTCAGAAAACCGTAACAAGTAGTGACTGTAGAATTGCATCAACATCTAGCCCGAGTAGTAGTAGTAGCAGTACTGCCTCAGGAAACCCTCAGTCCATGAAGTCCACAGTATGGAGGTACTTTACTGAGCATCCTCAAGCTAAGCATGTTGCTATCTGTTGTCTGTGCAAAAAGCACGTGGGCAGGGGGAAAGCAGACTCATACCTAGGCACCACCTCTATGAGATCACACCTGAAGCACAACCATAGGTCTGACTCGGAGACACGCTATCAGCAGGCTATAGCTGACACAACTAGCATCAGCAGAAGCACTTTAAAAAGTTTCCAGGGCTCTAGGGCAGAAAGTAGTGAAGTTATTTATGTGTCAGAGACTGTGCTACTGCCAGTGCCAACAGTTAGTTCAGTCCAAATAGCACCTATGGCTCCTGCTGCAGAGGAGTATGATGACTCTGGTTTTCCTGTAGGAGATGGCAAGAGTCATAGACTGACCACACAGACTGCCTGTACTGCCAGCACTGCCTCTAGTCATGTTGTTAAAGCAATACAGTTTCAGGCTTCTTCTGCCATGTCCTGCCAACCTACATTGACTGAGTTCCTGGGAAGGAGTCGAAAACGTTACAAAAACAATCCCAAAGTACGCCTGTGGAATGGTAAGATTGCCAAGATGTTGACAATGGACATGCTGCCATATTCTTTTGTAGAAAACCGAGGTTTCCACAAACTGATGTCATGTGTAGCTCCAAGCTGGAATATCAAAAGCCGCAGTTATTTTTCCAGGACAGCTGAGCCTGAATTGTACAAGCAAGGGTTTAGTGTGTTGGGCAAAGGGCTGAAAAGTGCATATAGCAAGAAAATCCACTTGACAACAGATGTGTGAACAAGTGGGCAGAGCACAGACTATATGAAAGTGACCCTTGCTTCAAACCCAACATTTCACAGGAACACTGTGTAGCTCCTAGAAGTGTTCCCACTGCATGTGAGATGGTTTTCTGCATACTTGTAGAATAGCTACATTTTAGGCAGAAACAATGACCCCATGGACTACTGGCAAACAAAGCAGTGTGTGACATGTACTGCAGTACAAACCCTCAGTTGTCCTCCAGCAAGCGTTGAGTCTGAGAGAGTTTTCAGTGCAGCTGGTTTTTATTGTCAATGACCACAGGACACTGCTATCAACCAGCAAGGTTGGGAGACTAACATTCTTAAAAATGAACCAACATTTCATACCATCTGAGTATCAGGTAGCAGAAACCACACATGACAGACAAAGCCAGTACAAATATATTAACAGCAGCACAGATAGAAACATAGAAACATAGAATTTGACGGCAGATAAGAACCAATCGGCCCATCTAGTCTGCCCAATTTCCTACTGTGTTAAAAAACAAACCTCAAACCTTTTTTGGTCCTTGGTCTTTTCTTATGTTAAGGACCGCCTTATGCCTATCCCATGCATGCTTAAATTCTGTCACTGTATTGACATCTACCACTTCTGCTGGTAGGCTATTCCACTTGTCTACTACCCTCTCAGTGAAGTAAAACTTTCTTACATTACATCTAAACCTGTGTCCCTCTAGTTTTAGACTATGGCCTCTTGTCCTAATGTTTTTACTCTTTTGAAATATACTTCCATCCTGTACTTTGTTGAATCCCTTCATGTATTTGAATGTTTCTATCATATCCCCTCTCTCTCTTCTCTCCTCCAAGCTATACATATTCAGATCCTTTAGTCTATCCTGATATTTCTTTTCCTGTAGACCAGTCACCATTTTAGTAGCCCTTCTTTGAATTTTCTCTAGAGTATCAATATCCTTCTGGAGATGGGGTCTCCAGTACTGTACACGATATTCTAGGTGAGGTCTAACTAGAGATCTGTACAGTGGCATGACTACTTCCCTTTTTCTGCTACTAATGCCCCTAGCTATACAACCCAGTGCCCTGCTTGCATTCCCCATCGCTTTATTACATTGCCTGCTTACCTTTAAGTCATTAGAAATAATTACTCCCAAATCCCTTTCCTCTGTTGTCTCTGACAGCACAGTACCCTTAATGGTATATTTTTCCTTTGGATTTTTATGTCCCAAGTGCATTATTTTACATTTATCAACGTTAAAGTACATCTGCCACACTCTTGACCATTCTTCTAATTTACCTAAATCATTCGCCATTTGGCTTTTTCCCCCTGGAATGTCTACCCTATTGCAGATCTTTGCATCATCTGCAAAAAGGCATACCTTTCCTTGAAGACCTTTTGCAATATCACTAATAAAAATATTAAAAAGAATGGGCCCCAGTACAGATCCCTGAGGTACTCCACTAGTAACACTCCTTTCGTCCGAATATTCTCCATTGACTACCACCTTCTGTCTCCTGTCACTCAGCCATTGCCTTATCCATTTCACTATTTTTACATCTAGACCCAAACACTGCAATTTATTTATGAGTCTTCTATGAGGGACAGTGTCAAATGCTTTACTGAAATCTAGATAAGCTATATCTACTGCTCCCCCTTGATCTATTATTTTAGTTACCCAGTCAAAAAAATCTATGAGGTTAGTTTGACAAGATGAGGAGATGGAGGAGAGATGTGAAGAAGGGTTGCTGCAATCTACCCCACTTGGGACCACTGCTATGAGCAAAAAGTAATGTGTGTCAATAATCTGAGAAGGAGGATAGCGATTTGATGCAAACAAGACAATGGTTTAAAACTATATACATACACAAATTTACGCAAGTTTTAGCAAAAAGTCATGCGGGAATATGTTTTCCAACATTTCGCCCCTCCCTAGTTGGAACACAAATTTTTCCTTTGAGAGCGGGAAGGTAGTGCTTTTTTCATCAGCACCTGCAATGTTCAAAGTGTGTTGGAAAGTTGTAAAAGTTGTGAAATAGGGAAAGTATTGGAACAATGGACACATCTGTACTCACATAAAACAACTGGCATACTGCAAGCAAACACCTTGACACTTAGGTCTGCAGTATCAAATCAATCATTCTCTCAGAAACCAAGTACTGCTGTCATTATGCCCCTCGTCCTCTACGCTAAGTACATGTGACAACTTGCAGACTTACTAATAAAAATTATGAATCCTCCCGCCACCAGCTTAATATAATCTCATCAGATGCTGCTTGACTCCCTGCTTGTGCTTATCCTCCACCACATTGCTATGTGTGGTCAGTGCACCACTCAATGTGTAATGAGTGGACACAAACTGCTACAGCAGTTTGTGATGATGACACTGTGCCTGCCCAAGAGAAAAATAGTCCCACCTTCATGACCTCAGATGGGAGGGGGAAAGTGGAGAAGAATGGCTGAGTCAGAATCAGCACTAGAACTAGGACCAGGATTATTGCTGGCATTGGCAAGTGGTACCTGTCCTAGTCCTGCATCACTACTGCTGGAATGCATTCCCAGTGTGGCCACAGTGTTCTGTGGCAAACTATCCTGCTCATAATCTGCATGCTTCTGAGATAGATCAATATCTGGCCCTTGCAGCTCAGCAGCAGCAGGAATTACATCAGCTATGTCAATGGTAGAGGTGGTGATGCTCATCCCCATTTGCATATCTTTTTTCTTTCCACTAAAATGGCTCTCATTCTCTCCTCCACCTCAGCTGCCCTGACATCACCCTCATTACCACCATCACCAGTCCCTTGCTGCTGCTGCTCTATGAGAGGTGGACTGGTTGGCAATGATGACAAATGTGACAGAGGGTCCTCTATTGTCACATTTGCAATCTCTCCTTCAGGTGAAAAAGGCACTATGGCATCACTAGCAACAGGCAGAGGCAGGTAATGTGTGCTGATACTTTTACTGCTTGTCAGTTTTGCCTTCTTCATCGCCATGTCCCCCTGGCAGACATGTTTTTTGATGACAAGTGTGACTTAGGGTACTCTGATGTCACACTTGACATTATGTCCTCATCCTGAGAATCACAAGACATGCTGGCAGTAGATGCTTATATTTTGGTTTTACTTCCTGGTAACGTCATTTTTTTGGCACTGAAAGTAAAAGAAATACACTTAGTAAATGTAAGTTTGTAGCTTCTGAAAAACATAGTGAAAATTTTTTTGTTGTAGACGAAAATGAGACATTTTTACGGGATTCTGCTGAGGGGGGGTTTCTAGCAAAAAACTGGACATCTACATGGTTTTTGACACACCTCTAGCAGTAACACAACAGAACCTTTTACCCATCCCTACTGAGACTAACAAGCACAAAAACACCTGTCCTTAAAATAGTAAAGAAAGTTGTGAAAATCTCTCAAAAAAAGAAATTGTTTGAGACTTCTAAAAGCCTAGAGGAATATAAAAAGTAGTGGTGGAAGAAGCAGCTGGTGATGCTGAGAATGACCCAATGACGGATGACGATGATGTAGATCGGCAAAATATCACTCCAGCATCATCTTCTATTTTCAGATACAGATAAAGTTGAGCATGAGAGAGATGTTGATATGGCCAGAAAGTTAGCTGAAAGGCAAAGGTTCAGTCTTCCACCACTGAAACGAGCACTGTGTCTGTCTATAAACTGTTTGAGAAAACAATTGAAAAGTCTGACCCTGGACAAGCAAAATTGTCAGGCTTGTGACTTTTTTCCCTTTTTGACCCTAGGTTCTGCCCTTTGTCTCTTCAGTTCCTCCCTTAGTTCTTTTTGGAAGACTTTAGGTTAATTACCCATCAGCCCTATACTCTTTGCCCTATAATTTGAGCTCCTGTGCAGTCAAGTGTGTTCCTGTTTTTGACCAGATATTGTTGCAGCTTAAACCTAGACTTGTGTTCTTTGGATTGTCCTCCCGGTTGTTTATTCCTTGGCTTACATTTACGGACTACAGATTCCAATTATCACTTATGACCCATTCGCTCCTGGAGACCTCAGGCTTGTGACCTTTTTCTTTTTTGACTCTAGGCTCTGCCCTTTGTCTCTTCAGTTCCTCCCTTAGTTCTTTTTGGAGGACTTTCGGTTAATTACCCATCAGCCTTATACTCTTTTCCTGATTATTTGAGCTCCAGTGCTGTCAAGTTTGGTAATGTAATAGATTTGAGGTGCATCAACCTATATGTGTATCAGAAATGCAGATTATAGCTGAAAGGAATCTGCTCAGGTCAATTTAATATGTAACACTAGAGAAACAAACCCATATACAGCACCCGACCCCCCCTTCCTGGGTGAACTGATAATCTCAATACGTGATGTAATCGGTATCAGTAATTAAGACCAAACTACAATTAAAATATAACTTTTATTGATCTAAGTCAAATAAAGTAAGGGCGAATTTAAAATCAAAATCTGCATATACTCCTAAATAGAAACTGGGTCAGTCTCTAAGCACCAATGTATTTGGGATCCATCTGGACCACAAGATTTACAGGTTCATATAAGTGATTAATTGCAGTGTGCTCAAATATGACAAAGATTGTGATTTAATTGCAGCCTGTGTAATAGAAAAATGTACAATGGGTTGAATGCACGGCTGGTATAGTTATATACAAGTATACTGAAATCAACTTAACACACCCACAGTTCAATGATGTGCACTACCAGGAGAGTCAATATGAATGACAGTATTGGTCCCTGCCTGTCCTTGAACAGCCTAAAGAGATGAACACCCAAAAAAGTGGGAATGCAGCAGTGGTATCTAGGGATGGGCAAAATTTTCACCTCAAACTGAAATCAGCAGAAAATGGCACTATCCTCTTGGTGATAAATTTCCAGCGAAAATCGCCGTTTTTTCTGCTTTTTCCTGCTTTTTTCGTCTAGCTCATTGCATTAAAATGCAGGGGTAGAAAATTGGTTCTCCACCTCACAAAAGTTTTCTACAGCCAAATAAAAGGGTGCCAGGCTCTCACAGCATGCCATTTTGTATCTGTGAGAGGAGAAAGCAGCATGTTTTTGAGTTTGAGAAGATAGGCAAATAAAGTGAGGTTATATCTTAAAGAGATATGGCATAGAAGAGCATAATCAATTTTGTAGTATTTACTTGTCTATCCTTGCCAGAGGGTCTAATGGGTGAAATGTGTGACACTGTCTGAATGTGATTTGTGATGGAATAGATTAATGGGTAGGGGAGGAGGAGTGGTTGAAAATCCAAGGGAACCAGGTTTCCTCAAAAGAAGATAAAGATGAGGTGTTAAGGGCCAGGCATTGTTCCATTGAGACAAGAGCATCCATGTGCAAAATCCAAGAAGAGAATGGGGAAGGATCAGGGGATAACCAAATCAGGGGGATGAGGGCTTTTTGTCAGCAGTGTCCGAAGTATCCTAATCTTTATCCTTGCTAAGGTTTGGGGAGTGAGGATGCTGAACATGGTGAAAAGGCAGAACAAAGGGTCTGTAGAGTTGTATGGATATGAGCTAGGATCTGGTCTCCATATTTTTTAATGAGAAGACACGACTACCAGATATGTAATATTGTGCCCAGGTTGGAGGAGCATCTCCAGCATATATTTTATTTGGAGGGGTCCATCTGTGCTAGTTTCATAGGTGTTATATACCTCTTGGTGAGAATATTATAGTAAAGTTCTTTAAGTTTGGATATCGAATTTAATAACAGACAAAAGTTGAGTCGGTAAGGAGATGAGGTTGGAGGAAAGGTAGTTACCTAGGTATCAGATAGATAAGTTGGTCCATCGGAATGGGAAGTCACATTGGAGGGCACTCGTGGAAGCGTCCAAAAGATGTATATTAAGAATTTGGGAGAAACTGTGCGGAATTCTTCTAGAGCTAAGAGTAACAGAGACAATGATCTAGATGGTTAGTGAAAAATATGTTGTCATCCAAGTATGTCGCTGTCTTAAATTCCGTGGCACTGTTGCAGATCCCCTGGATCCCAGGGTGTTGTCGAAAAGTGCTTAAAAAAAGTTTCTAGGGCTAGGATAAAAAGGAGGTGTGATAATGCACAGCCCTGGTGGCTACTATTTGTGAGCTTAAAAGCTTCCGAGCAGACACCATTAACCTTGATTTTGGCCGTTGGAGTGGAATAGACGCTCATAATTCCCGAAAGCATGTGAGGACCCAGGCCAATATATCTAAAGAATGCTTTGAGAGAAGACAATCAGACCCTGTCAAAAGCCTTTTTGGTGTTTGTGGATAAGATGATGGTCGGTGTTTTTGTTTGAGGCATGCTGGATCAAGGAGATTGCAGCAGAGGTATTGTGTCTGACTTCTCTACCTAGCACACACCCGCTTTGGTCAGGGTGGATTATAAGGGAGAGGTTCAGGTCAAATTTTTAGCAAATATCTTAAGAACCATGTTGAGCATGTTGCTGGATCTTTCACTGGATTGGGAATAACTGCCACTAGTGCTTCAAATAGTGATTATTTTAAGGGCTTTGTTTAAAGCAGATTTTCCTGAAAAAAGCAGAAAACCACGCCCTAACATCCACAGAGTGGCTATCATTTGGCAGGGGATGTAATGATGAATGAGGTGGATTGGAAGAAGATGTAGTTACCATAGAGGAAGAAGGTGATGGTGAGATAGATGTTTCACTCATCATTGAACTTCCAGCCCCTGTCAAGGTTTCTTTATTCTTCCTCTTCGTTGATCTACACCTTGCCTCTTGTTGCCTTTCTGTAGAGTCAGTGGGTACAGCAACAGCAGTGCTTGATTTCTGTAGTGGGTGTTTGGCTTTAACATGTTTGACACAAATATCATGGTGTCTGTGCTTCATGTGTATTATCAGGGTGGTTATGCCAAGGTGTGTTCCCTCCTTTCCTTTTCTCATTGACTTGTCACAATTTGTGCACAGTGCCATTGCTGACGATTGCACTATGTCTGCCCCAAGAGGAAAATAGTCCAACACTCATGACTTTAGGGGATAGGGATAGGGAACAGGTGGAGAAGAATGGCCTCTTTCTTCTTCTCCTCCATATTCCCCTTCACTGTCTGGGGCAGAGGATGATGTTGCTGCTGTTGCTGCTACTGCCTCAGAATCAGCACTGCAACTAGGACCAGGATTATTGTTGCTGCTGGCATCACTTGTTGGCCCCATTCCCACCGTGTCCACAGTGGACTGTGGCATGCTAGTCTGCACCTCAGGATCTTGCCCCTTGCAACTCAGCAGCAGGAATTAGATCAGTTGAACTGGACTTTGTTGACCTATATTAAAGCTGTTGCATTTTCTTATATTGATTGGGGGATATTGAGGTATGCTCTGTCTATTCCTTGGCTGATTAGGGCATCAATTATTGCTTGCTTTTTTCACTGAATAAAAGGCCTTTTCATAGTTGATAGGTTGTGATAAAATCATGTTGTATTCATTATGCTGTTCTAAAACATGTTGCATTGTCTGGATATGGTCCATTGTACTGAAACCCTGAGGCCTGCTTATTCTTTATGCTGGACTGTGTTAAGTATTGTGAGCATTCCTCTTGATAGTACCTTTGTGAAAACCTTGCAGAAGACTGGCAACAGGCTTATTGGTGCAATGGGATGATTCTACATTTTTCCATGGTTCGGGCACTTTGCAAAATAGTTTGTGTTTTCAAAAATGTGTAGCTATGGCTTTGAGTAAGGGTTGAATTTTAGCTTTCAACATTTTCAATAGTAACTTAATTCAGCTTTGCCATTTTTCATTGGTTGTATTGCAGCTTCTTCTTCTTCTACCAAAACGTCCAGCACAGCTTCAGCAACAGACTTACAGAGAGAAGTGCCTGAGAAATATTTGTGTGTGCAGGAATCAGGATTGAAAAACCAAAGCCCTAGGTAATTGATTGTGAAAAACAAGTCCTGAATATATAATTTCTTGCATGACTCAGGATTGCCAAAAACAAGCCATGAGTAAATAACAATGCCATAGATTTAAGTGAGGGGAGAAGTGGAGAAGAAAGACTTTCTTTCTCTCCACAATCAGCTTCACTGAATGGGCAGGTGACACTGCTGCTTCTACATCATCACTGGAGATAGGTCCAGGATTATTGTTGGCAAGTGCAGCTGGCCCTGGTTCGATATCACTGCTTGAAGAAGCCAGTTCCATGGTGTCCATGGTGGTCAGACTGTGGCACCCTAGCCGTCTCATCACCATCTTACTGCTGAGGCAGTTGAGAGTCTTCAGCAAACTCCACAATGTCATTGCAGGTGGTACCAGTAGTATTCATCCCCATTTGCATCTTTTTCTCCCATTCCTTTTTGCTTTACACCAAAAATGCTTTATACTCTTCTCCACAACAGCTGCTGCACCACCACCCTCACTCTCACCAAGACCTCCACCAGTCTCTAGCTGCTCTTTAGTGATGGATCTGATTGGGGATGATGAAGTGAGGATACCTTGTTATCACTCTTGCCATCTCCTTCTCAGAATACAGTGGCACACTGGCAGCAGTAACAGCAGGCACATAGAGATGACCAGTTCTTACTTCTTCAAAATTTGCCCCGAGATGTCAAAAGAGGGATGATGTTTGAGGACTTGACCTTATTGGGTCTGGGGAATATAGGCTTCCAGTCCCTTTCACATTGATGGTGACACTGCTAGTGTTAGTAACTTCCTCCTCTGAGTCAATAGCCTCAGGGTCCATCCAGCTTCCCTATTTTTACAACAGTGGTGGTGACCAGCACTATGAACCACTAAGTAACCACTTACTTATATTTCACTACATTTTTTTCTCTCTTTCTCAATCTGTCTCCATCCACTCTGTTTTTCTCCTAAAATACACCAAACTAAAATGCAAGAAGTTACGGGTTTATTTAGTATATGGATGGGAAGATTTGCTGCATCAAATAACTAGTGGTGGGCAAAAGGTCCTGTTGTGTGAGAAAATCAGTGAAAACCACAAGATTGTTGGCTTTTTTTGCTTTAAAATCCACCCTAAACAAACACTTTAAATTTTTAACCTTTTTCATCTACTCCAAAAATGTTTTTTTTTTTGCTATTTTTTAAAATGGCTACAAACTTCCCATCCATTTACTTTTGTGTAGTTCATGTTTTCAAGCCAAAAACATGATGCTTCCCAGAAGTGAAACAGAAAGCTAAAAAACTGGAGAGCTAGAAAAGGTGCTAGGTGATTTTTTAACAAAATTAAAGCAGCAAAGGCTCAGACTGTTGGCTATGAACAGCCATCTGGAAAAACAAGAGGAAACTGGAAGGACTATGATGTGTCCAGCGAGTAAGAGAAGAAGCAGTGACCACCACCAGCATGGAAGGGTCCAGTGATGTCCAGTCCCCTGACATTGTCCCTTGGGATCTGGGTGAAATTTGTGAGCAATGCAGAACTGGGTAGCAGTATGGGTAGAACAGGTCAGCTGCTTATGCTGGATACTACTGCTGCCAGTGTGCCTTCTAATGCTCAGAAGCAGTAGGAAATGATGGCAAGTGTGACAGCAGGGGACTCTAAGTCACACTTGCCATCAGCAAGCAGTCCCACTACTACCATGCAGCAGATAGAAAGTGTTGGGTATGAGGAAGGGAGTGATGGTGAAGGTGATGATAATTGTGATGAAGCAGATGATGATGTCACTAGTGTGAATGATGTTGATCCTCTTACTGAGGAGGAAGGGAAAGTGATGACGAACACTTAGACTGGCAGTCAAGGGAGCCCACAACACCACATGGACCCTGTGATTCCCCTTCCGATGGCATTGTTCCCCTGGGACATGATACTGAAGAAGGCAGAACTGGCTAGAAGTAACATAGTAAATTAAGTTGAATAAAGACACAAGTCCATCAAGTTCAAACTTTGCCTCGTACCCCAGTGACAGAGAATTTTATAGCTTTCCTGCTACCAAATATGTTAGTCTTTATCAGACCTTCCTGATCTGTCTACTAATAAACTCTTTATGTTACCTTTTGAAATAAATGTATCTAATCTTCTCTTAAATGTATCCATTGTATCTGTCATAACCACCTCCTTGGGCAAGGAATTCCATAATTTAACAGACCTTACTGTAAAAAACCCCTTCCTCTGCTGAAATCTAAACCTCCTTTCCTCTAATCTCAAGGGGTGTCCTCTGGTCACCTGATCAGGCCTTGGAATAAATAGCTCACTACAGAGATCCATGTACTGACCTCTCATATACTTGTACAATGTGATAAGGTCTCCTCTTAGTCATCTTTTCTCTAGAGTAAATAAACCAAGTTTGTCTAGTCGTTCCTCATACATCAAGTCCTCCATTCCCTTAATTAATTTTGTTGCTGCTCGCTGTACCCTCTCTAGTTCTAATATATCTTTTTTCAGAACTGGTGAACAAAACTGCACTGCATACTCAAGATCAGCTGCCTCTGTCTGCTGTCAGTCTGCCTTTTTTAACTCAAAAGATGGAAAGTGTGACAGTATGGGACCCTCTGTCACATTTGCCATCGTAACCAACCCCTGCAACTCTCATAGTCCAACAGCAAGGAGGGACTGGTGGTGGTGATGATGAGGGTGACGGTGGAGCTGCTGGGGTGGAAGAGACAAAAAGGGCCTTTTTAGCAGAAAGTGAAGGAATGGGAGACAGATATGCAAATGGGCATTGACATCACCACTACTACCAGCAGTGACATTGCAGAGATTGCTGCTGCTGTAATTCCTGCTGTTGCTAAGTTGCAAGGGCAGCAGGCTGATGATTTGCAGGATGGTGTGCCACAAACCACAGTGGCCAATGTGGGAATGGGGTCCAGCAGTTGTGATGTGGGACTTGGGCCACAAACAATCCTGGTCCTAGATCTAGTGATAATTCTGAGGCAGCAGCACCATCCTCTGCCACAGCCAGTGAAGAGGATTGTGGAGAAGAACAGGAAATTTTTTGGGGGGTTTGTTTACTGGTATCATGCAGCAGTTAATAAAAAATAAATCCTAAATACAATTAAAAATATCCCATAAGACATGGTATAAAAGGGGTCTGAGGAGGGTGTCTGTGTTGGTGGGTGGAGTCTGGGGAAAGAATCAGTTGAACAGGGAATTTGTGTTTTGGTGGGTTGACTGGTATTGTGGGGACAGTTAATAAAAAATAAATAAATATAATAAAATAAGAAATTTTATGTAATGTGATAGAGACCGGTACCCCCTGTCTGATAGTTGATGTGAGAGAGTATTTTGTAGAGGATGATTTATAAGATTTGTTGTTAGAGGCCCAAGCAGTGAGGAAACATTGATTTGTAGGACTTAGACTTATTAGAGGCCCAAGCCCTGATGACACATTGATTTGTAGACTTGTTAGAAACAACCTCCACAAATTGTTTCTTTTTTGTAGGCCTATGTTTTTTTCTGTTTTTTTTTTTAAAGCGCAAGCACTGATGAAAAAAATGCCCAACTGGCCTAGTGCCAGCAAGTCATGTTGTATTGGCCAGTGAAATTTGTGACTGGTGTTCTTGCTGCTGCTGCTGAGTTGTTTAAACATCAGGATGATTAGGCAGCTCAAAGGGAATGGGATCAACAACAGCAGTAACATGGGTGATAGATGATGAAGTTTCCACTTGCCATGGCTACCTCCAGGCTACCTGAGGCAGTATCAGCACCATAACTAGTCCCCACCACTTTAGGTACAGTAGATGTGGAGAAAAGAAAATGATGACTAATAATTCTTCTCCACCTGGCACTCCTCCAAAATAATGGGTGTGTTGTTACTAAAATATAACTTTTTCCCTTAAGAGCAGGATCTGTGCCTTTCATCGGCAACTGCAATGTGCACAGTGTGTGTGTTGATAAATAACACCTGCCACAAACACAATGGCACCAAAAACCAAGTACTTCTGCTGTCATTATGTCCTTGTCCATACGCCACGAAGAACGCATGACAACTTGCTGACAGTTTAATAGTAATGATGAACCCTTGCTGCCACCATCTTAGCATATTCTGCGAGATGGAATCTCCTCAGATGCCGCTTGATACCCTGCTTGTGATTCTCCTCCACAACACTGCCATGTGTAGTCAGTGCATCACACAGTGTACAATAGGTGGACATGACCTGCCACATCCTAACATCTACAGAGTGGCTATTATTTGGCAGGGGAGGTAACGATGAATGAGGTGGATTGGCAGAAGATGTAGTTACCCTAGAGGAAGAAGGTGATGGTGAGCTAGTTGTTTATCTCATCATCGAACGTCCAGCTTCAGCCTGGGTTTCTTTATTCTTTCTCCTCTTTTATGCCTACCTCACCTCTTGTTGCCTTTCTGAAGAGTCAGGGGGTACAGTAACAGCAGTGCTCAATTACTGTGGTTGGTGTTTGGCTTTAACATAAATGTCATGGTGTCTGCTTTTCATGTGTGTTATCAGTTGTGCCAAGGTGTGTTACCTCCTTTCCACTTCTCACTGACTTGTCACACCTGCCCCAAGAGAAAAATAGTCCCACATCCATGACTTCAGGGGGGAGGGAAAGGTAGAGCAGATTGGCCTCTTTCTTTAACTCATCCACATTCTCCTTCACTGGCTGGGACAGAGGATGAGGTTTCTGCTGTTGCTGCTACTGCCTCAGAATCAGCACTGCAATTAGTACCAGGACTATTGATGCGCTGGCAAGTGGAACCTGAACCTTTATTATAGTCTAAACAAGCATCATGTAATAAGCTCAATATATGCTTAATTTGCTTTTGTATTAGAATCCAGTACAGTATGATGAAATGGGTTTGAAGACTCCACGTACATATAAATAGTCATACATTTTTCAAACTAACCAAGATAACATATATATATATATTGCATTGTATTTTTATTTTATTTTATCTAGGTTTCGTAATCTTTCTGGCACATATATTATGAAATGTATGCCAAAAATGTAAATTAAGAAGTATGCATACAATTAATCACTTATTTTGTTATATATTGTAGCGTCCTTTCTATTGATTAAATTCTTGTAGCAAGCAATTTATTCACACCACAAACTTTGCTGATTGCAGTAAACTGTGAAGATTTTCTAGATACATAAAACAGTCAATTATCCTTCGAGCAGTGCAATCACAGCTATGTTCATTTGCCATATTCATAGCAACTTGTCCATTTCATGTTGTATTATTCATTTATTATAGCTATTACAAACCTTTCAGAGGCCATCAGACTCTCTTGAGGAATATTTATAGCCATTATATGGATCTTGTGTGCTGACCTGATGATAGTTATAATAGAAATCCTTAGAAATGTTACCTTTAAGAATATTATAAAATATCCCCAATCTAGAAGAGAAAACCAGATAAATTAATCTAGAAAATATAACTAATATCTAGTTGATGTGAACAAATAAGTGTAGGTGAAGACAAGAGCAGAACATTCTGTTAAATTTGAGAAATAGTTACCTGATAGAGTGTAAAACAAACAAAGAGGTCACATATTATATCAAGGACATTATGAGAGGTTATGGCAGTATCTGTAGTTTGAAGTCAATAGAATTGCTCATTTGCCTGACAGTATTTGTTGTTATCATTTTGTTATATGGGGATATAAAATTCTTCATCTGGCTTTATGATGTAAGATATGCTTAAGAGATTTTGATAAGAAGATATTTTATTGTGTTTTTTCAAATGTATTTAAATACATCCATGCATGCATTATTTTTGAACGTTGTGCATTTATTCCACATTCTTTTATTATATAATTGCCATGATGTTATCCAAAGAAATGTTATATCTAATGTAAAATATAAAATGTAGAAGATTATATGCACATCTGCTACTTCAAGAATAAAAGCATTGTATGAAAAGGTGTGAAAAAGAAATTTTCTATAGAAAAAAAATTGTGTACATTTGTGTAATAGGACACATTTTAAGGATTAATATTTGTTATTTATTTGATGATTATATGTCCCTTTTAATATATATATATATATATATATATATATATATATATATATATATACAGATAGACAGGTGAAAACACTCTGTCTTATAAACATATCATGTACACAGTCTCATAGAGTAGAATCAGATGCAGCAAAGGAAGGGGCAGCACTTGTTGGACTTAAAAACAGTCAAATGAAGTATAAAGTAGACAGACACTCTGGTCCTTACAGGGGACCTCCATCCCTAGTGTGTTAGAGCAATAAATACCTGAGCTCCTCTATACATCTATTAGATGTACCCTTCATATAGTTTTGTTTTATATTATTACCTAATTAAAAACATTTAAAAACACACAATGCCCTTGAGAAATATATGTGTCAGACTTAATAACTCAATAAAAGAAAAAACATACAATTTCTAATACCGTTATGATGGGACTCACCTGCTTTCAAAACAGTAGTGGCTTGCAGTGAGTGGGTGAAAGTCCAAAAGGACCGTACAACTCTCAGTCACTTTTACAGGTCTTTCCCCCCACCCCCACAAGCCACATGGGTTTTAACAGTGCCTTAATTGCAAAAAGACTTTGACCAAGTTAAAACAGAAGGCCAAACAACATGCCTTTAAACAACCTCTTTGCAAGCGGAAGCAAATATGCAAATACATTTCATTCTATATCCCATATAGTGTGAAATTAGATATAATATAGGAAAAGAACATCTAGATAGAGAAAAAGGATATATGCAAAAGCACAAGTAAAAGAAAAGTTATTTAAAACATTTTAAACAATTTAAAAACACAATGCCCTTGATAAATTCTTGTAAATAAACGTGTCAGACCTATAAAAGGGACTGATAATGGTATGATCCTTTTGGCCTTCCACCCACTCACTGCAAGTCACTGCTGTTTTGAAAGCAGGTGAATCCCATCATAAAGGTACTAGAAATGGTGTGTTTTTTATGTTTTTTTCTTTTAATCAGGTTTGATGTCTGACAAGTTTATTTACAAGAATTTTTTGAGGGCATTGTGTGTTTTAAATGTTTCCAATTAGGTAATAATAAGTCTTTCATGTTTATTTACAAGAATGTATCAAGAGTACTTCTAATTGTAGATAGGGATTTACCTGATATGGGTATCATTACGTGGTAGATGAGCTTAAACATATTTTGGCCAAACTTGCAATGGAAGCCTCAAATTTACTAACATAATGGTATCATATATGCTTTATACAGGGTGCATACTTGGATAACTTATATGGAGAAGCACATGTCTTTTTTGTTCTAGCTTTCTAAGGCCTTGGCCTAAACTTTTGGAGGCTTGGGAACCCCTTCATTCCATGTTGCTATCTATACTTTGTTCACTTTTGCTGTTACTTTATATCTGTATATAATGTAAATGTTATGGTGAATTAGGTCTGTGAGTTTCTTCTCTCATCCCCATTGTGTACCTGTCCTTCATCAGTTAGTAATTTGCCCTTTTTTATTTTTTAGTGATTGCCCAGCTGGGTGTCTCATTGGGTATAAGACACAAACCATAAAGGACAAAGCAGGGGAAAGTGTGTATATAGTTTTCCTCTCTTTGGCAATCTCATCCACAGTGGGTTCCAGCTGGGGCTCAAGCTTTGATCTCAACAGCAGCTTCCTTCTTTTAGGCCGAACTAATGAGCAGTTCTGCCGATGCATTCAAGCATTAGAACACATGTTATTTTTGTTGTTGTTTAAAAGGCTTTATTGATAAAACAAATGGGCAGTACAAGTCAAGTGGGTAAGGAAAGGGATACAGAAAAAAGGAAGGACGGGGGGTATGACTGCATCAAGTAAGGCTGAGTATACATACACAATATGGTACATATGGTAATACAATGACTTCATCAAGCACATTTACTAAATCTGAAGAACAATAAGCGATCCAAGGGGAGCAGATCTCCCAAATGGAGTGTCTAGTGTCCACTGAGTGTAATATGCAGTTTTCCAAGGTCATTAGATGAGAAGTTCTCCTCTTCCATTCCAAAATGGATGGGGGGAGTCAGGCTGCCATCTAGCCATGATTCACATTTTGGCAGCATTTAGTAGGTGTAAATATAAGGCTGAAACAGCACTGTCTGAAGGGTATATTAGGTTGTGAGAGAATCAGAAGAATTGACTGTTGCTCCCCGCTTGTGAAACACTAGCTGCTTTGGAATAAGAGAGTTTGGCCAAAGTGAAATATTCAGTGATACGGAGAGAAGAGTTGGCTCTAGGCATACCCAATGGACTGCCAAATAGATATCCCGAGGGAAGAAGCCAGGAAATCATGATTATCAGTGGGTTAGAATCATGCTTTTGATATTTTTTATTAACTTTTTATTAAGGACAACTATGAGATGCAGCACAGAGCAATACAATGCATGAAATAAGACAATGACAGCAGTGCAGTACTATTCTAGACTTGCATAGTAATTACAAAAATATAAAAAACAACAGAATATACAGGTCAATCATATGGAAGCTACCAAGAATTGTTTGAATATAACGTAAACAACCAATCAAGGGAAAAAAAGAAAAACTGCTCTCTCTCCTCCTAATGGGGCCACCACCCCCGGCGCACCAGCCCTCAGCATCAATTCGGGCAAATCTGAGCCCCCAATCAGGGAGGAGATTATGCCCCTAATTGGGCCCCCCAGGCACTCCATATCACATGGAACTTGTGCGGTACCAAATGGTAGTGCTGGAGATTTTGAGCTTCCAAATTCACCCAGTACTTCTGTGACGTCGGAGAGGCAGGCATCCACACCATGGTTACTATCTTACATGCCATAACTACAGTTTCTCTCAAAAGAGACTTAACAGGCTGTGTACTAGATCATCAGGAAAAACTGACAGGATACACGGCTTCAGAGTTGGAGTGATATATCTGTCCAGAACCCCTGACAGAGAGAAGAAGACCCGCTCTCAAAATTGGAAGACCTACAGACCTTCTCTTGTTCAGAAACAGATGAAGTTGAGAGTGAGGATGATGATGACATGGCAATAAAATTAGTAGAAAGGCAAAGGCCAAATCTTCCACCACTGAAAAGGAGCACTGTACCTGTCCATAAAAAAAAACATTGTCAAAAAAGTGTACAGTTACCATATCAGTCATCATCAGCATCATCGCCTCTTCAAAGTCTATGTCCCATTCAGTCATACACACCGTTGTTGAGTACCCAGCAGCAACAACAACAACCTCAACAACAATACAGGTTATTAATGTTAGATATGACGAGTGCATCTACTGCTGCTGGAAGTGCTGCACCTCTGACACCTGGTCATAGTAGCACTAGAATTGCATCAACATCTAGCCCCAGTAGTAGTAGTAATAGCAGCAGCACCTCAGGAACCCCTCAGTCCATGAAGTCCACAGTATGGAGAGATTTCACTCAGGATCCTCAAGCTAAGCATATTGCTATCTGTTGCAAAAAAGCATGTGAGCAGGGGGAAAGCAACTCACACCTTGTCACGGTTCCCAAGAATAAACCAAGAGTCAGACGGTATAGTTAAAATCACCTTTATTAGAATAATATATACAGTAAGTATCAGGAAGGAGCAGAGACAGGCTAGTAACTCCATCAAGAACAGAAGGTGCCTGGAAATCAACCACACTGCACGAGACTAGGCCGAAGCCAATGATAGTCTCAGTAGTGCCAGGAAGACTCAGAAATGACACTAAGGATCTCCTTTAAAGGACAGCAACAAGGGAGACTACTGACTCACGTCTTCAATCAGTAAAGCGGGTAGTCTGCCAGAGCCACAGTTCTGCACCAGATTGGATATCTGCTAGGTGAGGGAGCAACACAGCAAGGAGAGTCACACAGAACCACAGGACAGCACCAGGTTGGATAGTCAGACAAGTCAGGGTCGTACACGGAGCGGGTAGTCATCCAGAGCCACAGGTCACATGCATAAAATGGAGGCCTGCGTCAATACGCAGCCCTGCGCCTGAAATGTGATGCAGCGGAGAAGAGATGCGTCACACAATGCCTCCAAACAGGCATCTAACTGAGCAGCTGCGTCATTCTGGATGTGTCTGTGGACGACCGCTGGGGACACCCAACACAACCAGGCCAGAAGCCAGGAGCAATATGCAAAATAACGCCAGAGCGTCATTCCAGGCTCCAGATTCCCAATGTCGCCCGATCCGGCAGCGCTGGGACTAAGGTACACCCTGTGACATACCTAGGCACCTCCTCTATGAGATCACACCTGAAGCACAACCACAGGTCTGACTGGGAGACACAATATCAGCAGGCCAAAGGTGCCATAACTAGCAGAAGCACTCTAAAAAGTTTACAGGGTTCTAGTGCAGGAAAAAGAAGTAGTGTCAGAGAGTGTGCTACTGCTAGTGCCAACAGTTAGTTCACTCCAAATAACAACTATGGCCCCTGCTGCAGAGGAGTATGATGAC
The DNA here is from genome assembly GCA_037306005.1 of Rhinophrynus dorsalis. Lineage (NCBI taxonomy): Eukaryota > Metazoa > Chordata > Amphibia > Anura > Rhinophrynidae > Rhinophrynus > Rhinophrynus dorsalis. The sequence goes on along the minus strand of CM074719.1, from coordinate 449,016,904 downwards.
TCTGGCTTTGCTGTAGGAGATGGCAAGAGTCATAGACTTCCCACGCATGCTGCCTCTACCACCACCACCTTCTCTAGTCATGTTGTTAAAGCAATATAGTACCAGGATTCTTCTGCCATGTCCTGCCAACCCACATCGACTGAGTTTCTGGGAAGGAGTCAAAAACTTCACAAGAACAACTCCAAAGTATGCCTGTGGCATGGCAAGTGGACATGCTGCCGTATTCTTTTGTAGAAAACCAAGGTTTCAGCAAACTGATGTCTTGGGTAGCTCCACGCTGCAATATCCCAAGCAACAGTTATTTTTAACTCCTGGTTCTGGTAGTGTGATCAAAAGTTGGCAGCAGCAGCAGCAGGATAGCCCATACCATTGTCACACCAGCTTGTGCATGGAGAGTTTTGAGAGACAGTCCCACAAAGCTGTAGATGTTTTAAATAAGCAAGAGCAGGTGATAGAGGAATGGTTTGTACCCCACTCCTTAATAGCTGGGTTTGTGTCTGCTGATAATGGCTTCAACATAATCGCTGTTTTGAGAATAGTTGGTATGGTGCATGTTCCCTGCTTTGCCCATGTGCTAAATTTAATTGTGACCAGATTCCTGGCAGAATCGGAAGCCCTAAAGAGATACTTACTATTGCCTGCAAAATTGGTGCCCATTTTAGTCACTCCTACAGTGCATTCAGCATTCTATATTCCATACAAGATCGTACCTGCCCCATCACCAGCTGAAAATAGAGGTCCCTACCAGGTGGAGTTCCATGATGTACATGCTAGAGCATTTGTACATGCAGAATAAGGCCATTAGCAAGTACACCACGCAAAACTGGAAGGCTTTGAAGGGAACCTCTTTGTTCCCTGGCCAATGGCAACTTATGTGCGATATATGTGAGCTGCTGAAACCCTTTGAGGAGGCAATCATGCTGGTGAGTCCCGTTGGGGCAGGAATTAGTGAGATTCTACCACTGATATTTTTATTGTAGAAAAATGAGGAGCATGACTGAGGATTCTTACCATAATGACAACACAATCATGCACCAGCTGGTAAACAACATGTTAGCATGCTTTGAACAAGGCCTCACATAGTGTCTATTAAAATCAATGAGGAATACATTCTTGTCACTTTGCTGGACCCCTGCATCAAACACAAAATTTCTCTATTTCTGCCAAAGGGCCATCAGACGTTTGTAAAAAAAAAAGGAGTCATGATTATCAGCAGCAACTCTCTGAGGAATCAGATTCTATCAAGGAATATCGAGATATCCTTATTGATTGAGTGGAGGGTTGCATCGTGGGGGATGAGAGGGAGAAAATGAGGGCACAAAAAACATCTATATAGTGAAAAGGAAGGCAGCAAAGCATTTCAGCCACCAGAAGCAGCTACATCATCAACCAGAATATCCCATTTGGAAAACAGGGCAATTTATGGGTCTCAGCAGGGGTGGCAAAAACCCAATATTGGTAGTGGTGGTGGTCATGGTAGCACATCTCTTTGGGACTTGCTCAATGAGTATGTGTTGGTAAATGACACACAGCAACACCGTGTAGCTCCTAGATGTGGTCCCACTGCAGGTGAGATGGTTTATGCAGAAACAAATACCCCATGGACTATTGGCAAACAAAGCAGTGTGTTTGTGGCCAGGATTGAAATGTATTGCAGTGGAAACCCTTAGTTGTCTTCCAGCAAGAGTTGGGTCTGAAACGGTTTTCAGTGCAGCTGGTCACATTGTCAAAGACCGCAGGACATGGCTATTAAGCAGCAATGTTGGGAGACATCTCATACAATCTGAGTATCAGGTAGCAGAAACCACACATGATAGAGAAAGCCAGAACAAATATAATAACAGCAGCACAGATGAGGAAGAGAAGGAGGGATAAGAAGAAGGTTTGCCACCATCTACCCCACTTGGAACCACTGATATGACCAAAAAGTAATGTGTGTCAATAATCTGAGAAGGAGCATAGTGATTTGACACAAACATGACAATGATAAAAAATATATACATAGACAAATCACACCATACCAGTCAGTCCCCCACAACCACCACTACATACACATCTGCCACATTGTAGGATGTATTTTTTTTATCTCTTGACATCATCATGAATATGTGCCAGTGTCAATTAAGATGGAAGATAGGGTTGTGGGCAAAGGATAAATGCACTTTGCATGCTAACACATTTTTCAAGACATATGTTCCTGTAGGACTCACAATTTTGACTTTCAGTTACTTATTTCTCTACTACAGTCCTCACAAGAAGTAATATTGTAGTGGGAAATGTAGTACCCAAAGGAAATATAGTTGAATATTTTGGTAAAATAGGTGAAAAGGAGGACAATTTTGCTCTGGAGAAAAGGAGAAACTTTTGTAAAAAAAAGCAAAAAATCATCAAGTTTTCACAAAAATTCATGCAGGAAATTTTTCCCACTTTTCGCCCACCCCAAATTACGAGGTACTAGTAATGGCTGTACAGGGTACGAAAAGTTGTCTTTCATTCTTGCCTTTCTGGATCCATACCAATTGCCTGTGATTGACATTGCCTTGGAGCTACATTGTTTACTATCTAGTTGTCGCTCTCGCTGAGTCGCCATTCTTATAGGGCACCACGCTGATGAGGTCATTGCTCCACCTACACATCAAGGTTTTTAAACCTCAGCTTGTGTCACTCCCAGTGCCCTTTCGTGGCGTACCTGAGCTACTCTGTGTTGTTGCATTACCGTTCCTGTGTATTAGCTGGCTACGTCTGACTACCCATTCCGGTTCTGACTCCTGGCTCATCTGACTACCCGTTCCGGTTCTGACTCCTGGCTCGTCTGACTACCTGTTCCGGCTCTGACCTCTGGCTTGACTGACTACCCGTTCCGGTTACGACCATTGGTGACATCTGACTATCCGATCTGGTGTTGACCTTTGGCTGCCTCCTGGTTTACCCTCTCTGTTGCGCTCCGTGACCATTCCGTTTTTCAGTTTGGTTCCCGTGATGCCCTGTGTCTTCCACTTTGCGCCCGCTTCCGTTAAGCGGCTCTTGTTGGTCACTCCGTGTGTCTGACCTCCCGTGGCCGTACCGGTCTGTGCTGTCTAGCCTATCTCCATCTGGCTACCGCCTAGTGTATGCCCTGTCGGGATACTGGTCTACTCCACTTATTTGCCGACTTTGTGTTTGGGAGTGTTCTGCACTGCCCTTACATCTTCTGTGTAGTCCCAGGGCCATTCCATTCTGACCACCTGTCCTGTGAAGGGTGAGGAAAGTTTCTGCACTGTTCATCTCTGGTCTCGTGAAGGTGTGTCATTCCATTTGTGTATGGGAGTGCTCTGCACTGCCCTCACATCTACAGTGTAGTCCCAGGGCCATTCCCTTTCTGACCACCTGTCCTGTGAAGGGTAAGGAATTGCCTCCATCGTTCCTACCTGGTCTCGTGAAGGTGTGCTACTATCTACTGCCACTTGTGTCATTATCATTACTACTGTGTGTCATTTATTGCAATTTGCCTGTTGCCTTATCTCCTGCCTTTCATATTACTTAATAAAGTTTTATATTAAGTTAATTTGTACTTGTCAGCGTGTTCAATTCACAGTCACTCTGTGACAGTAGAGGGTACAGATTCTTGACTGTGATGTTATTTAGGGAAAATTTTGCTTGCCGCTGACAGTGTCAGGCATGCAGAGATGCTCCATGTGGACTAGTCTTAGCCATGGACCACTCCCACTCCTCCAGCTCTCCAAGGTCCCCCGCCCACTTCTGTCTCAGGGGGAGAACTTTTTGCAGTGCTCAAGCATCAAATCACTGGTAGATAAAGGACACCAACTTGTCTGGCCATTTAGCCAACGGAGTTGACAGTAGGATAAAACCTCTCAATAACTGCTCCCTCCTCCCCTACTGTTCCCGAACCCCTTGTTGCAGACATAAATATGAATAGAAAAAGCAATGAGGGATACCAAACTCACCGTTCAAAAGAGTTTCAACATATGTGTTCTATCTCTGTGATTTCGTATCCGGACTAGATAGTACCAAAGTTCAGGCCATAAGATCCCTCCAGCCGACCACTGATTGAATCCCCCCCACACCCCATACACCACATCCGCCACATTCTTAACTGAGCTACTCACCATTGGTCCCATAGTCAACAGTTGTGGAAAACAGCCATTCTCTCCTAGAATGTCATCTGCATAGAGAGAGAGAGAGAGATTTTTTTCAGCTCAACCCTCCTGCCAAACAAAATTGTGAGAATTTTGGATTCCCCTGTATACCTGCTACCAAGGGCTCTATTGCCAAAGTCAACATCAGCATCATCACCACTTCCAAATCCAAGTCCCACTCAGCCATACAAACGTTTGTTGAGTAACTAACAGCAACAGCAATACAGGTTATTGACATGCACAACCTTAGCTATGATGAGTGCATCTGCTGAAAGTGCTGCACCTTTGACACCTAGTAGTAATAGCAGTAGAATTGCATCAAAATCTAACCCCAATAGTAGTATCGGCCCCTTAGGAATCGCTCAGTCCTTGAAGCTTGTTGCATCATCATATACTAAAGACCCAGGCTGCTCCTCACCAATATCCCTACCTTAAGACTCTGGCAGGAATAAAACAAATTATGATGATGTTGCTGCTGGTAGTGACAAAAATGATGATGAATTAAGTGTCCAGCAATCATCTCCATTACCAAGAAATGCAGGCTGTTCTTGCTCTTTGCTTTCTATTATTTGCTCATTTGCTGTAATATGGATGGAAAAAAAAATTGTGTTTCTGTGGGAATGTTCTAGAAAAAAAGCAAGATTTTCCACTTTCCCCACGAGAATCATTTCCTATAAAGAAACTTGTAGATTTTAAGTCAGTGGTAGTAGTAGTGCCAAAGGGAACCAATATTCCCCAGACCCAATGATACACAATCCCTGATTTAGTCCCTTGGTATATTAGGGAAAATATTGAAGAAGGCATAACTGGTTAGCAGTGTGAGCAGCACACATTAACTGCCTTTGCCTGCTGTTACTGCTGCCAGATTGTGAAAGTGACATTAATGGCATTTTTAGCCCAATCTGAAAAGGAATGGGAGGCAGGGATGAGGAAGGTCATCACCACCACCACCAGCAGTGAGCTTTTGTAATTTACAGAGTTTCACACTGCTCTAATTCCTGCGGCTGTCGAGTTGCAAGGGCAACAGGATGCTGAGGAGCAATACAGTGTGCCAAATACCACCATGGACACAGTGGAAATGGGGTCCAGTGATGCGAGACTAGGACAGGTTCCACTTGCCAGCAGCAATACTCTTGGTCCGAGATGCAGTCATGGTTCTGAGGCAGTAGCAGCAAGAGGAGACAATTCTTCTCCACCTTTCTCCACCCCTATGAGGTCCTGGGTGTGGGGCTATTTTTCTCTTGGGTTGGCACAGTGTAGTCATCAGAGATGGCATTGTGCTCAGTTTGTCCAAGTCAGTGAAAAAGGGTAAAGGAGGGAATGCACCTTGGCACAACCACCCTGATAGCATACATGAAACACAGAAACTATTACATTAATGTGGAACATGTTAAACACCCACCAAAGTTGCTGTACCCCCTGACTCTTCCAAAAGGCAACAAGAAGCAAGGTGGAAGTCACAGAGGAAGAAGAATTGAGAACACAGCCAGAGCCTGAAAGTTTGATGGCAAGCGAAACAGACTTGCCATCACATATAGAGTAACTATATGTTTACGTGCCCCATTGGTTGATAGTCATTCAGTAGATGTCAGGATGTGGCAGTGTGTGTCCACCCAGTGCACACTGTGTGGTACACTAACCACATATGGCAGTGTGATGGAGGATAATCTGCATAAAGAAGAATCTGAGGAGTTTAAATCCCACAGAATATGCTAAACTGGTGGCAGGGAGGGTTCATCATTACTATTAAAACCACAAGTTGTTATGTATCCTTAATGGGAAGTGGAAAAAGGGAACAGTGACAGCAGCAGTACTTGGTGGGATGATTTCACATTGGGGACCCTAAAAGGTCATTGTGGTTTGGTTACAGTTATGCCAGGTGTTTGATGTGAGTCCAGATGAGCCCATTGTTCCCAGTCATTCCATTATTTATCACACACACTGTGAACATTGCACTTGCTGATGAGAGGCAGTTTCTGCTTTAAACTAGGGGTGGACGAAAAGTGAGAAAAATGTTCCCCCTTTTTGCCTATTCCAGCAAATTTTTGCCTATTCAACACATTTTTCTCCAATGCTAAGACCTTTTTCTCCTATTCTAACACATTTTTCTCCTATGTTTAATATGGTGCAACATTTCTCAGAACAATATTATTTCTTCTGAGGCATGTAGTGGAGAAATAAGTAGCTGGAAGTCATAGTCTTATTTTATTTTTAATCTTATTTTTTTTTTTTTATTAACTGTCCCCCCAAAACCAGAGAACAACCCCTCCCCCAAAAAAATTCTCCATTCAACTGATTCTTTTCCCAGACTCTACCCACAAACACAGGCACCATCCTCAGACCCTGTCACAGTACCTTGTAGCGCCGCCGCTTCTGGCGATGCTCACAATGACACTCCGGCATAATTTCCACAAACGGTTGGACACATCAATGCTAGATCCGTCATCTGCAGGTGCAATGCTTCAGCATTCTGCAGGCCTCTGTTTTATGTGTTTGAGGCCTTTAGTCTCCTCCTACTTACTTCTCCTTGTGCATTCTAATTTGGCTTAGACATCCTTTCTGGTGGAAACCTGTGGCTCTGGCTGACTACCTGCTCTGTGTATGACCTGGCTTGTCAGCCTAGCCACTCTGGTGTTGACCTGGGGCTCTGTTCACTGTGCATCCAGCATATTAATGCTTCAGTGGATATCCTATCTGGTGCAAACCTGTGGCTCTGGCTAACTAACCGCTGTGTGTATGACCTGGCTTGACTGACTACCCACTCTGGTGTTGACCTGGGGCTTTGTCCACTGTGCATCCAGCATACCAATGCTTCAGTGGATATCCTGTCTGGTGCAAACCTGTGGCTCTGGCTGACTACCCGCTCCATGTATGACCTGGCTTGTCTGACTATCCTATCTGGTGCTTACTAGAGGGCTCTGTTTGTTTGCTCTGTGTGTTGGTCCCGTTCCACAGACATCCTTCCTAGTACTGACCTGGGGATCTATCAGACTCCTAGCTATTGACTGCAGGTGTGAGTCAGTGCTACCTCTGGGCGTTACCATTTACCACAAGACTCCAGTGGGCTGAGGCCTAGTCTTGGACAGTGTGGTGGATCTATTGGAAGACTGCTATTTCTGATATTGTGCTTGCCTCTTTGATCAACCTCTGTGTGTTATTTGTATTTGCATTACTGTTTATATATTTCTAATAAAGGTGTTCTTAACTATACCGTTTGACTCCTTGTCTTGCTTGCCAACTGTAACAGACCCCTTTTATACCATGTTTTATGGGGTTTTTTTTTGCTAACCCCTTAAGAACACATGATGTATATGTACATCCTGGAATTCAGAGGTCCCCACGTGGCTGCACACTGTTCAGGGACCGCTGATTCCATTAAAAAAAAAAAAGCACATAGTCCTTAAGTGCTGACTGCACGGCTGGTCAATAAGGGGTTAAATTGTATTAATTGTTTTGTTAACTGTCCCCACAATCCCAGTAAAACCTCTCCCAAATAAATTCCCTGTTCAACTGATTGTTTCCCCACACTCTATCAACACAGGCACCCTCATGCCCCTTTTATACTATGCCTTTGGAAAATAAATTCAATGTTCCCACTGATTTTAATGCAATTAGCTAAGCAAAAAAGTGGAAAAACAGCATTTTTCTCAGGAAATTATTTGCTAAGTGGGAAGAGCCATTATTCGCTGATTTTGTTTTTTTGTCACCCATCTCTAACTCTTACACCTTAGCTCTCAGTGTGAAAAAAATAGAAGAAGGACTTACGTTTATTTTTTGTTGTTCTTCAGTAGCTGAAAGATCTTAAAGGGATAGTAATACTTCATTTTAACTTTATTTTATTTTGTAGGCATTAAAAAAACATGAAGAATGATGTAAGTCTTATCTCTCAAACCTTTATGGTTTAAGAGATATTCACAAGCAAAGTATCCCCCCCCCCGTTCAACCAGATCAGAAGGGAGGTGCCCAGGTAGACTGCAGAGAGGGACAATCTTCAATTAAGATAAGGGAAAAAGCTGAAAAACTTGTCAAAGGGGGAAGGGCTTTCATTGTTTTCATACAAAGAAAATTGTCCCCTTCTGTTATCTGTCTGGTCATACAACCAGATTCACATCTGAGAAGAGATGACTTACACTAGGTAAAAGGGGCGGGAGGGGGAAACTTTGCTTGTGAATATCTCATAAACCATAAAGGTTTGAGAGATAAGACATATCATTCTTCATGTTTTTTTAATGCCTACAAAATAAAATAAAGTTAAAATGAAGTATTACTATCCCTTTAATTAAGGATCTCAATAAGCCTACAACAACCCAGGACAACACTTGGTAGATTGCCTCTAGCAGTAGTCACCATTAGAGGCAAGTTGCATTTGTAAATGCTACTGTCTCTTTATAGAATAAATCTCAGGAACAGAGAGGCACTGGAAACTATAACATCACTAATAAACAAATACTGAAATAGTATGGTGCACTCCTGAGCAGACTATATCACAATATCAAATACTAGCAGAGACCAGAAGGAGAAAGAAAGAAAACATATCTCCCCTCCTGAGACTGCCACAAGAAGCTCGTTAATGGAGGCACACAAACGCACAGTGACTAGGATAGATAAAAAAACACCAAATGTTTATTAATAAACTAAATAACACATCATGTTTAAAATCATTTAAAAACACAACAGAATGGACAATTCCTTAGGTGTGGTCCCCAATGTCATAAACCTAATATACTTAATACATACATAATTAGAGATTTCTCATCCATGTCCAATATAAAAATATGAATATAATCAGTATAATGTCACAAAAAAGTATACATAATGTATCCCAATATTATCAAACAAGTGCATGAAGTGAAAAAAGAAAAAACATATATATTTACACCATGGATAAACCAAAGCACAATATCTTTAAAAGAAGATAAATACTGAAAATATATACTTATCACAAATATAATAGCTGGAGGAGAGAAATCTACAAGGGGCATTAAACACCAAGGTGCCCCGTTCGAAACATGGCCCTCCGAAAGTGTGTCTCCATATTGGCTTTGCCCCCTGCTGAAGGAATTGTCCATTCTGTTGTGTTTTTAATTGATTTTAAACATGATGTGTTATTTAGTTATTAATAAACGTTTGATAGTAATAGAACATAGACAAAAAATCTTAGCTTTTTAGATATTTATCAACAGAGACAATAAATCAAGCTGATTATTACATAACATAAAAATATGATAGAAACGTTAATTGAGGGTTCTGCATGGTTTATTATTAGTTTATGTAGGTGTTGACATTCAACTGCAGTGTCAATGGAAGATGATGATAATTAAGATTTACAAAACATCTGTTACTTGCAGTTCAAATATGTTCACTCCTAAGAGGAAACATTGACCAGCATAATCATAATTAGTTTTATGTATGTTTTACAAGGTGAGTCAAGGGTGTAACAGATCCTGCAATAAGGATAGTATTATTAAGTGATTGAGATATTAGACAAAGCTCATGGATTTTTGAGTTCATCCAAGGAAGACTAGCACGTTTTTCTAATGAATATAAATAATTAAAAGGGGCAAAAACCCCATTATGAAAATATTTATATTGTAATTTCTAATGAGTAAAATGAAGGCACTACTGAAAGATATATATATATATATATATATACATTGTTTTTCTTTTTTTGTGATGCTTATAAGTATGTGTCTTTAAGCAGGCCTAATAGGCAGATTTATTTATTGTTTTGCAGTTATTACATTTTCATTACAACTGCCTTTGCATTAATTTGCATAGAACATTGTTGCTTTATTAGGTGGTTTTCACAATTTACTAGATATGAAAATGGACCCCAACTTAGATAGGCTCATATTTTCTACATATATTATTGCAGGTTAACTATTTATAAGCATCCAAAATTTAAAGCACAATTCAACACAACTACAACAATAAAACAACACAAATGCAATACACCAATACCAAAATACAACACAACTATTATCAAATATTACCTGAAAAATCTGCATTAAAAATACAGATAAGGGATTAATTAAACTAAATACAAGTTGACAAGGTTGCACATAAAGCTTATAGCTGAACATTCCACCTTCAAAGGATTTTATATCATCATTGATGACATAAGATATGGCATGACTAATAATAACATCACATTTGACATAGTAAAATAGTAATATCACTGAAGAGGCTGAAAAAAAGGCATGCATCCATCAAGTCAAGCCCATCCCAAATCATCCATGTTGATGCAGAGGAAGGCAAAAAAGGAAAACCCATTGAAGCCATTTGCAATAAAGCCCCAAGTGGGTAAAAATGTGTTCCTGACTCCAAATGGCAGTCAGATATTTTCCTGGATCAACAACCGATCTGCATTTATCACCCTACTACATAATTCATCTACTTCACTTTTGTATTTACCCATTTTTATTAATTTAACCTTCACTGATGTATGCAATCTCTTATGCCATCAATGTACATAGTTACATTCCTGACAAAATAGTTTATTTTAGTATTTTTTGTCAATTATTTTTTTAAATATGTTTTTATTGAGTGCACATCTAAATGCCAATTACATCAAAATAGTTTTACAGCATTGTTACAGTGCATATTTAGATTAACAAAGAAAAGAAAAAGAGGATATATCCCTGTCCAAGTATTTTAAATTAGAACCCCAATCCTCCAAACCAGTAGGACGAAAAGTATTATAAACAAACAAAAATAACAAAGACCTAACACTGACTCGTAACCCCTGCAGACTAAGTGGACCTCACCCCATCCCTCGAGCCTGGTGCCAAACCTTCACAAAATTAGTAGTAATAAAAATTGCTATACATAGAATGTCCAGTTACACTACACAATGTACAAAATTACGTAGGTATAAACTTTTTGCATGCTTGATGTCTGGTCATCTAAGCCCCCCCTACTCACACCCTCGCATGAAGGAAGAGGTGTAGGCGTGCTTCCCAGTGCCAAGGAACACTTCAATGAGTGATAATGTTGGTATTTTAAACTTTAAAGTTTAAAAGTTGTGGTCTATGCAATTAATATTATTATGGTGGACATATGTAGAAATCCAGCCACCCCAAATTAGTTGGAATTTGTTAGGGATCCCCTATGTGTGTAAAGTCCCTTATCATGAGGTAAATCAGAGTTAACCAATTTAACTCTTATACATAGAGTGGCAGGAGTGTTCTCTAATGTTTGGATGCATGGCATGCCAAGTGTCAACCAGACCCATATCCTCCATGAATCCCAGAAGTTTATTTCTAGAGATCAGAGAGTCAGACATCAAACCACCCATTCTATCTAGGACTGAGTGTAGTGTCACCCATACAAAACAGTAAACATCTAGGTTTGGTAGAAATGTATTTAAGTGCCTCTCTCAAGATTTCTAGCTCAAAGGGTGGTGGCATATGGAGAGCTAACATTATGGTTGGAATGCCCTGCAAAATACAGTCCAAAAAACATACCTACCTTTGGGATCAGTTTTGAGATCAACAAATGCAAAGAGAATTAAGATGAGAACCCACAGGAGTGAGTTGAAAAAGGAGCATGATGGTGGTGACATATCCAGGTTTCTTAAGTGTGAAGATTTTGTTCCCGATTAGGAGCAGGTGATGTTTTTTTACAAAAGATAGTATTAGTGATCTTTTAATTGGGTAATTCAGGTCCCTCACATTCCAGAAAAGGAATGTAATAGTTTGATTAGCCATTTATAAATTATAGGTATTTGGAATGACACCCCATAAGCCCAGGGGTGTCCTCAATTCTGCATGGTACGTACATAATAAAACAACCTAAAAATCTACCCTCAACCCTGCCCCCATCCCCCCAACCTGATCAAGACTTTACACCTATAGAAAAATTGAACTGTCAGCCCGAACCAAAAGCCCAACCTTAATCTAGTAACTTGCAAGTGTTAATACCCAAAACCTCCTGCATCCCCCTCTAGGCAACACTAAACAAAACAAAAAACAAAAAAGGAGGGGGGCATAACCATGCACAAGACGACATTACATTACATATTAATACAGCAAAGTAAGTTGCTGCATCAAAAATATACTTGCAGGGAAAAATCATTCAAGGAGGTTGACACAGGATCAAACAGCACCAACAGGCAGTTCATGCAACTGTGAAAGCATAATGGCAGCCCCCTTCTTACACAGCTAGCACAGTGTGATAGTGCATTAGCAAATGTCTACTGCACACAGTCCACTGTCAGAACCATAGCCCCAGAGCATGAAATATACTCCCAATGAAGAGCCTGGGGATCATTCAACATCCTCCAAATTCCCAATGAGTCCAGGAAATCACAGGATGGGTGACACCAAAACAGTAGATCTAGTAAACCTCCTCATCAAAGGATGAAGTAGAAGAAGCTTTAGATATTGTCAAGTCATTGTCTGGCCTCATTCACAGATGTGAAGAAGACCATATCACCATGGATCATGGATTTTGTAGTTCTCATATATATATATATCATGGTAGTTTAGCACCTTGGCAATCAGCAGCCTGGGTGTGAGTTTACTGTATCTTCCAGCTCAGAGGATTGAGTCTGTGACACCAATGTGGACAGTGATTCCAGTATCGCTTCTATCTCTTCTTCTGCCATTTGATGGCATACATATTTACTGAGTTTAGATTTGTACTCTCCAGACTTCTTGCCCATGCTGGCAGATTTCATGAAGTAAAAATAGGTGGTAGTTCACAAATATCAATCACAGTATCTAGCGCTCCTTCCAATATCTTATTTAGGATGATGATAGGACAATCACAGTAAGCGTTAAGCCATGTGTAAAAGCATATACACCATTGCCAGATGTGTATTAGACCCTGACCCTCACTGGTCCAAATGCAATAGCCTCCTTGAGCTGGAGTACCATGCACAGAGAAATCCGTATCCTCAGAGAGAACATTTGAAGTTGGTGAAATAGTTTTGGAGTCTCCTGTCTTCAGGGATCAACAGTTCCCAAACTGTCCTCCTTGGAGGATATGCTCTAAGAGGCAATAAAAGAAGTGGTGTTGATTGGCACTAAGGTGTCTTCACCTTCATATCCCTGTGAATCTGACACCAATCCGAAACAATCCCCTGACATCACCATGAATCTGCCATGATTTCATCAGGTTTACTATTTTGTTTGATAATGTTTCATTTGTATATAAAAATAAAGTTTAATGCGTAACTTTTTTATTCACATGAGTGTGTTTGCATGCGAATGCACTAATCTCTGATAGCAGTCTCTGTTGTTGGAGTTCACAGTCCCATCACCGACAACTTGATAACTTGGTGATGCTGGGTTCTCCCTATAGCTGTCTATGCTGTTACATTGAAGGTCTCAAACCCCTTAACCCTTTTAGTGCCAGTGGAGTAATCAATACATTGCAAGACAGTGCATTGTTCACCCTTCTGCCATTCAGATTATTCCCAAATCAGTAAATGATTCTGCTCTCGCCAAAATTATTTATAACCTAACAATATTAACAATGTAGTTCAAACATGTTCTAAAGATTCTAAATAATGCAAATAAACACTGTAAAAAAGAATATATTGTTATATCACAAAAATAGTAAGAACATCACTGAGTCCCAGAGTAGTGTATAATATAGAGAGAGTCCTCCAGCATATAATCTTCTAACACTCAGGTTCAAACATGCAGCTAGGTTTCCAAGTAGTCAGAAGGGCTCTTGTAAAATACATGTAGAAACAGAAGAAAAACAGAACAGCACCAATTAATCTAAGTGTAGTACATTGGAATGCTTGATGAAACCTCAAAATCCCTATAAAAGAGATACATTTAAGAGAGGCTTTTCCTGCCTCTTGGTTGAATCTACTTGACTATGTCTGACCCCCAGTCTTGGTCTCTCTCTGATCTCTTCCACTCCTTCACTTACATGATACCTTACCTTCCCAGAAAGGAGGCTTCCACACCTCCAAAGATAATCTGCTGGTTTCTATGTTAGCTGGAATGCTTTTAAGGTAAGGTAATGTAGGTAGCCTATATGGCGTATAAGGGGATACAAAAGGGAGACATTCAAAAAAGATAAAATGTATAATTACAATACAATGTAATACACCTTACGTGTTTAGTAATGCTATTGCTACTCCTTCAAGGGCATCACTGAAATTCAGCCATTTATAGAAGTTCAAAACTGATGCTTAAAAAACCTCTTACATTTTTCTTACTTTAAAAGGCTTGTATGTTTCCAGTGTGTCCTTGCATTCCATTACCTGGAAAAGCAAATGTTTCTTTTCCTGAAGTCAGGGAATATATATATTTACCCTTTGGCTGCCAGAGAGGTATCCAACACAATGGTTTTCAATGTTTGATTACCACACTGGCACTCAAAGGATTGGGTGAGGGTTATTGTTCTTGGTGCTGATATGCAAATAGAGTGTCTTCCCTAATACCTAGTGCATCTCTAATACTTAGTACATATGTCAATATGTGTCTCTATCACCAAGGCAATGTGCTTGCCACACAAATAGATGCACATCGCCATAGCAACAAACTGTATTCAATCTGATGTCTCTTTGTTTGATTTCATGTATCTCTGAACTCTTTCCATTGATGACTCCCTCTTTTGACCTTCAAACTTCTTGACCCTCTTCTCTATGAGTTCCATCTCTCTCTCTCTTTCCTCATTCCATTACACTCTTTCTTTCTTTCTTTCTTTCTTTCTTTCTTTCTTTCTTTCTTTCTTTCTTTCTTTCTTTCTTTCTCTCAATGCAATGCAAGCCTATAGTTAGACTTGTGTATGTGTGTGGTTGCTATCTGTAAACAATTTGTCTACATATACATACATACGTACATACACTGAAAGAAATGTAAAAAAATGTTTCTGTCGTAAAAGTAGAAAAATTACAATACAATTAGAGTCGCCTGTCACTCTATCCCTGGTGATATCTGTTCAGAAGACAGAAAAAGACTGAAGCCTTTATTCAATACAGTAAAATAACAGTTGAGGCATAAAAAGCCCAATGGATGTTGACCATTTCTGGCTTACATAACATTCAATATGTAGTCAATCAGAATGGCTAACAAGTGTAGGCCTAAAAAAATTAATGTAGCTCAAAAACCTACCACAAATTTCTTTTCACCTCATCATGCGTCCTAATAAGTCAATAATTAATTTACAATATGTCTAATGCAAAGGAAAATGATAATAGTCAATGTTATCTAGCAACGCAAAATGTTGTCAACACAAGTTCAAACTCTCAGCCACTCACAACACACCAAATTATCAAATAAATTCAAGAATACCTATATATACCCCAAAATAACTGGCATACCTTCTCTGACTTTTTGTGAGCTAAAGCACATGACCCAGGAGAGCAGGATAGCCGTAGAGAGAGAGAGAGAGAGAGAGAGAGCATTAATTTGAGTCAAGTAGAAGGAGTTGGGAGTGGAGAGAGTTGGTACATCTAAATTTACACATAATACACCTTGGCACATCTTGCATACAGGCATACAAACATAAACACTAAAAACACACACACATCCTTTTTTTTCTCACACAAAACACATTTATCTTTTATTTTGGCATTATGATTCAGTGAGTGCAATGGAGTGACAGAGAGTGAGTGTCATCGAGTGTGTCTGTGAGGACCTGAGTGTGAGTTGGTGCGTGATGGCAGGGAGAGGAAGACAGAGGAATGGAGAGAGGAGCAGGAGATGAGAAAGGTCAGGAGGGAATCCCCTGTCAGGGATGGAGTGGGAGCGTCAGACCAGCTAGGCGGAGTGGGACCTATGGTAGGAGAGGCACACAAAGGACAGGGACTGCTTTTGTCAGTGACATGTGGGGTAGCTCCTGGGGAACACACTACACAGTCAGGGTCAGAGCAGGCAGGGCCTGAAAGCCAAAGCTCCCAGAGTGGTTCTAATAAGGAGAGGCTGCGGAACCCAAAGTACTCTTACAAGGAGAATAGGGTCCTCGTAAAGAGCATAACTGAGAGGGAGAGCATCATGTACCTGAAAGAGAGAGTGACTGGTTTGTGTGTGAAGTAGAAGGCTGACTGGAATCAAGTGAATGCTGTCTCCACCTGTAAGCGGATACTGGAGTCCTATAAGAAGTGGTGGGGTGATTTTAAGAGGTGGGTGAAGTAGACAAGCACGCCCAAGTCACCGAAGATGGTCCCCCTGTCCATATCACCTTCAACCGTTGGGAGGACATGTTGAGTCAGAACCTGTCTTCAATGGCTGTTGAAGGGGTCCCAGGAGGAGATGGCACTGGAGACGACAGCATCCTCCACACTAACTGTAAGTGCATAATTCCATAACTAGACACCACACAAACCCTCATACCATCTACAGCCAATACAGTGACACCTGAACACATAGCCAGCACTGATTCACACAACTTCACCAACACAGCACTAAGAGGGTTCAAACAAAGACAGAATATTGGTCAATTCCTGCAGATATGGGATGGGTTCAGCAAGACAAATCCTGTACAAGTACAGGTTTACATATTTAGTTACATAGTAGTTTAGGTTGAAAAAAACTTGTGTCCATCAAGGTCAGCCCATTTTCTATTCTTGTTTACCTCTGTTGATCCAAAAGAAGGCAAAAAAAACTTATTTCAGCAATTTCAAATTCAAAAACCCCTTTGTTCCTGTTTTGATCATACCCACTCCACACAATCAATGTCTGCCATCAAGTTGTCAGTTTAAGCTCTGTCTTGTTTCTCCACAGTGTTAAACATGTAGCCATAGGAAGACCAGCACTTAACCCCTTGAGTGCTGGATAGATAAGCAAAGCATTGTTCCAATATTATTTAGATACCCATCTTGCACTCCAAGGGTTAACAGAGGATAAACACAATACAACAGGGTTACATTGCACTGATCCACAGGGATCAGTTAACACATCACAGTTTTACTTAGACAAACTGATTGATGAATAACAAATATGCCTCAAATTCAAAAATACTAGGGCCTCAAAGCAAATTGATAAACTGTTGAAAAAACAATAACAACTAAGTATAAAAATGTTTTGGTTATATGTATCCTGAGGCGTGGGGATGGCAAGGAGGGGCCGTGTTGTACATACAATCAGTCTGTCTCAATAGATCTGTGATGGTTAAGCTTTAGTTATCAGATGTATCCTGAAGAGAGGGGATGGCAAGGAGGTATTGTTTGCCCCTACACTCTTCAGGATAGAAATTATAACTAAAGCTCAAATACTGTAGGTTGTTCACATCAGTGTACATGATCCTGTCAAACTCATCAATCATTGACTGCCAGGCTGGAATCCCATGCATTGCCTTGCAATGCATGGAATACCATCCTGCCACTCAAGGATTCACATGTCAGCGTAATCATCCTGCATCCCTCTTGACTTAGTTTAGGTTAATAATAACACCGTGTCATTTCCCCACACAGCATCCATGCCTGCAGCAAAGTGGGAGGACAGTGAGGAGGACCAGCCATATGACATCCCCCCCAGTGACTTTCCCCTTGAGGAGACAGGAGAATCCACAAGCAAGAGGTATCCATCACCACCATCTCCACCAACCATGGAGTTCAGCCAGCCACACATGGCCATCACAGACTGGATGCCTCCTTGAAGGTGGATGGAGGTGGAGGGAACCGATAGCCAGCAGGAGGAGGCAAAGGATGTTGTCGTGCCACAGCCAGCACCTGATAGTCCAGCATCTCCGGATACAGAGGAGGCATCTCAGGGAGTCCATGCGATTAGTCAGGTACATGAGGAGGGTGCAGTGATGTTCAGAGGAACACAGACACCCTCCATGCAATGGAAGCCCAGCAGGCCATACTCACAATGGAGATCCGGCAATTCCACACGGGAATGGTTGACATGATGGGTCATATGCTCAATGAAATGCTGGAAAACAATTGCAGGGAGAACCCGGGGTTAAAGAAAGAGCATCAATCCATGGAGAGGTCAACCTCCCCTTTAGGGGCATCCAACTCTGTAGCCCCTTCCAAAGTCCCCTCCCCCAAAAAAATAAAAATGCTCCATTTGTGATGTTTCTTCCAAATAATAAAGCACTTATTCAACCAATTTATGTCTGTGAATGTTTCTGTTTCCTAGCAGGTTAAGTGTCAGAGATGCCTCCAATGCATTGCAAAGCAATGCAATCAACATAATTCCTGCACATTTAACTTGATTGTAAGGTGATCTGAGCATGGGTAAGCACACACAGCATATACACTGTTGTACAATTTCAACTCACAATCCACCTAGTGAAACAAAACAACATAAAGGTGTTGTTTTGCCATGGTGTGAGTTGAAATTGAACAACTGACACCTACCCCTTAGCATACTTGGTGCCAGAATGCCCCCAATTAGTTTCATCCACTGGTGTGGTTATTCTTGGATAATTATTCACTGGCAGGATAGATTTCCAGAACAAACATATACTGGGATTCATACTCTGATGAGGAAAATCCATCAGGCACTTAGTAATATAAGGTTAATTATTCAGAGAAATGTTGTGTTTGGCTACAGAACAGGAACAAGAAGAAACCACTAGTCAGGTCAAGTGATAACACTATTCAGGGAGGACATAATTTCCTTGCTCCCTGTTTAATTAATATACCCCTAAGATTAGGGGCATGCCTTCATAAGTATGATAGATACATAACTCATAACTATTTTGCTATCCAAATATATATATGACTAATACAACATCAAAATCAACACATATTTTTGATGATAATATGCTTCCTTTAATATGTTTATCAATAGATTACAGCAGAAACATGTTTTTGTATTGTACCAATATGCATTAAAGACTTCTAAAAGCACCCAAAGGGTGCTTTTAACATGAAAACAGCCTAGAGAGAAAATCAAGCTGAGTTGCTCAAAGGTGTTCCAAAAGGCCTTTGAACTCTTGAGCAGTATTGCTGTACAAGTTTTTCCCCTTAGATCATATCCAATGCATAAACATATACTTGAGCATTATTAGAATATGTGAAAGGTTTTGCAGTGGTTGCTAACAATGTCAAGTTTCACAATGAATAAACACCAGGACTGGTGAAAAGCAAGAGGTGAACTTCATGGATGTGGAGCCAAAGGTCACTTGGACATTCATCTGTTCCATGATGGGTCATGACATGGGTGCGTGTGAGGAGGATCTACTTCGGTGACACTAGTCCCACCATCTACTTCACTATCACTAACAGTAACCACGTAAATTTCAGTCTCCTCATCACTATCACCCCCTCCCTCAATCCCATTACTCTAAGTTTCTAGCTGCTGGATCTTAGTAGTAGTAGTGGGACTGCTTGGGGATAGCAAATGGAAGTGTGACTTAGGGTTCCCTGATGTCAATTGACATCATCTCCTCCTCCTCCCCCTCCTGAGAATCACAAGACACACTAGCAGCAATAGCAGCAGATACAGGTAGCTGACTTTTCCTGCTCACACTTGTGTCCTCTTCTTCCTCTGCTTGTGACACTATTTTCCTCAAGATCCCTAGAGGTGATGTAAGTGGACTAGTCATCATTGGGTCTGTGGAATCCTGGTATCCAGACTCTTCGGTGCTAGTAGTGGTCACTTCCTCTTCCTCAAAAGACTCTCACTGGATGCATGAGTCCTTTCAGCTCCACCTTTTATTGTATTCCAGGTGCTCATAGAGATAACAATCACTATGAGCTGCTCCTGCCTCAGTTTCACTAAATAAATCACACCACAGCAACATAGCACCCTCCCTCTATCTAGGTACTTGTATTGTGTTTCACTTCCTGAAAATGTCTATGGCACAAAAACAAGAAGTACATGTAAGTAAAGGGGCAAAAGTCTGTAGCCATTGAAAAATTAGCAAACATTTTTTGGCAATGGGTGAAAATGTGAAGATTTTCAGGGCTTTATTTAAACTGGTAAAAAAGAGAAATAGCTCACAGCGCTAGCTCACTTTAGTTTATACATATAAATAATAAAGTATTATATAAAGTGACTTTTGAAACAAATGGTGTAACTGAAGTCTGCAGCAAGGAATGAGAGGGTTCTCCAGTCTCTCAAATAGTAGACAGAAGCCCAAATGCTACAAAAAACAAACAACAAACCTGCACTCCTCCAATCTAATTGTGAATAATGTGCTCTGTGTTAGGCATGTATAATAACAGTTGATAAATATGAGGTTTTGGTGACAACATTTTGGCCAAAAAGAGGTGTAAGCTTGCCAACCCCATCAAGGTACCTCAAATATATGCCAAATACCTACTCTAAACACCTGGAAACCCTATCTAAATTAAAAATAGCCCCGGAAGAGATGTTATAATAAAAGTGTTGGCGGGGGACCCTTAAATACAGTTTCTTTTTAAATGCTTGGGAGTCCCCATGTATGCAATTAAAAACAGATGACAAACAATATTTTAAAAAAGGTGTAAAGGTGGACTTGCCTTTGTGTGCCTGCATTGAGTGGATACTTGTCCAATAGGACTGTAACTCAGACAGCCTTTATAGGTAGTATGCTACCACCACCACAGGCCACATGAGGAATAACTGATTGCAAACAGACAGGGTATATGAAAGCATAGATAGACCTCTTAAAGGCCTAGAATATAAAAAAGAAGAATTAGTGCAATAAAATATGTATGTGTAATGTTCGTGAAAGAAGTCTATCTAGGCTTTCATATAAAGAAAAAAGAAACTGTATTAAAGGGTCCCCCTCCAATGCATTTATTATAACATCTCTTTCAGGGCTATTTTTATTTTTTATTTTTAATTTAGATAGGGTTTTCAGGTGCTTACAGTAGGTCCTTGCCATATATTTGAGGTACCTTGACGGGGTTGGTAAGCTTACACCTCTTTTTAGCCAAAATATGGGCACCAAAACCTCATATTTTTCAACAGTGTTATTATACATGCCCAACACAGGGCACACAATTCATAATTAGACTGGAGGAGTGCAGGTTTGTTGTTTGTTTTTTATTGAAAGTGGATTTTCCTGGAAAAAAGCACACAACCATGTGTTTTTCACAGATATTTTCACTGGAACACAACAGGACCTATCACCCACTCCTACTAACAAGTGTAAGTCCAACAAATCAATGTTTCTTAACAAAACAAGTCTAAGTCTTACAACAAATCAATGTTTCCACAGGGCTGGTGCCAGTCAATTGTAAGCCCTACAAATCAATGTTTCCTAAGGGCTTGGGCCTAACACAAGTGTAAGTCCTACAACAAATCAATGTTTCCTTATGACTTATGCAAAACAAGTGTAAGTCCTACAAATAAATGTTTCTGCAGGGCTTGGGTCTCTACAAGTCTAAGTCCTACAACTAAATCTCTACAAAATAGAGTATCAGTCTGCACCAATGACAACTTACGTCAGGTGGTCCTTGTCTGTGTCATGCTACTCATTTTTATTATATTTTATTTATTTTTTAATTACCTGTTCCCCCAAACCCAGTCAACAACCCCACCTCCAAAAAGAATTCCCTGTTCAGCTGACCCCCAGACTCCACTAACACAGGCAACCTCAGTCCCCTTTAATACCATGCCTGTCGAAAATAAAATAAAATTTGCTATGTGTTCTGTGTAAATTCTTCCCATTGATTTCAATGCAATGAGCTAGGTGAAAAAAAAACTGAAAAACTGCACTTTTCGCGGGAAAATTTTTGCTCATCCCCAGGTAGGAAATGTAAAGGAAAAAATAGGCAGAAAGAAGAGGAAAACAGCTGAGTTCAAAAATGAAGTTTACATTTTTAATATTTGTGGGAACACAAATATACGTCTTTCAGGATAATGCAAATTAATCAATTTGTATTATGTTTTAAAGATTAACTATGGCAGAAAACAATGAAGGTGATTTTCTCTATCTCGTTACAGGTTATTTTTTAGGGTCACTAAATTCAAGATGTCCTTTTCTCCTGTGGAAAAAATGTCCAAATCTGTGATTTCACCTGTTTAGTTCCTCTTTGTATTACAACTCCATCAGATAATTGCATTGTTCACTGAAGCACATTAAGCTTTTCTGAAAATTACTTGCTTCCAACTGGGTTCATTTTCTCCTTCAAGGATTGTTTCACAGGCTAAATGTTAGTAATGAATATATAAAAATACTGCATTCTATGTCCAATAAATCATTGTGTGCCAAAACTGACTTACAATGCACAGAATATTGCATGTTCAATACTGTTTTAAAACAGGAATATACATTTAAAATACATCTATAATGTTATACCCTTTAAGTGCTATAAATATACCCATTAGTGTTTATAATTTGTTTGGAGATGTTATTGTAATCAATTGTTACATATGTATTTCATTAAAAGGCATTCTATATCATTGAATTTGAGACAGAATTTAAAAAATCCTATTGGCAAACACTGCTGAAGTAAAAAAAAAACACCTTTCAACCAGATCAGAGAAAGGGCAATGCTACAAACCAGTTAAAGTGGATGTGTAACCATTACTGACATTAATATGTCTGCAAATTGTTCAGAATGGACTATGTCTCCTGTCAGCCACAAAGGCTAGCATAATTTAGAAGATATTAATATTTTTTATTTAGACTGGTTATATCGCTATTATATCTTGGAGTGTATATTTAAATTACCCAGTTCCTATTCTTAAAGATTCTTCTCATAAACTATTTTCTCATTGTGGTTAAGGAGATCTATTCGCATATCTTTTTGCATTGAGAGAGGATGGGGATGTCACTTTGCAGGAAGAAAGTTTTGATATCTACTAAACAATATCTGCTAGTGTTTTAGCTATCATGATGCATGAAACTGGCCAACATGCAAACATAAGTAAAGGTAGCAGAGTACTTAAAATATCTTAATTAAGCTCTTTCAAGTATTTCCATGATTAAAATAGAATTCTAAGGGCTAGATTCTATTGCAGGAGATAAATGTTACCTCTAGTTTGATCAAATATTTTCCTGTTGAAGTCTATGGGGAACCCTGGAGATAAACACAGTGATAAAGGGCTTGATCCAAATGTTGGAGATGGCTGTTTTTTCTGCCAATGGCATTTTTCCAGCACAGTAAACTTTTCAAATGTCTGTGCTGTGAAAAAATGCCTGCAAAAAAACACCGTAACTAGCAATTCAGATGTCTGAGTTAGCCAAGAACAGGTGATAAAAGACTCAAGTTATCACAGGAAAGTTAACACCTATTTTGTTTTTAACTTGAATCCCTTATCGCCTGTTTAAACAGCTGACACAGAAACTTGAATTTAAAAAAACCTAAGTCCTCAGTGGATGTATTGATATGGGGCTCTAAAGTATAAAGAATGTGTCAGACATTAGTAGAATTAACCCTATGAGTGCCAGTGAGGTATAATTACCCTGCCGGCATTCATAGGGTTAACCCGACTAAGTTAAAAAACATCACATTACAAGTAACACATTAATCCTGATGTCCAGAGGAGTCCTCAGCTTCCTAGTCATCTTCTTTCCTATCTTCTGTCCTTCTTTCTTCTCTTGTATCTTCTGTCTTCTTTCTTCTTGCTGTAAAACAAGAACAAAAGTTTAAGTTAAAAGCATACAAACTTTCACCCCTTGAGTGCCAGATGGGTACTCAAAGCATTGCAAAGCTATGCATTGCGTACCTCTCTGGGGCCCAAAGGGTTAACATATGTAATAGTGTTCCAGTTGTTAAAATCCAAATGCCCCCATAATAATAGTAATAATAATAATTAATTTTTTTTTATTCTTTATTTTTATACCAATATTTTAAAATAGAGCACAATCACTAGTACACAGCTTTTCACTGTGCATACGCATTACAACAAACAATAAACAATACATAAAGAAAGAAAAAAAACAAAACAAAACAAAAAAAAAACTTCTGCATGACTCAGACAGCCATTGTGCTCCGAATATCACCGTCCAAGGGAGGGGGAAGGGAGTCCGGCCCCAGCCCACATCACTATCGGTGTGGTATCTCACTTGCAGGGACCTAATAATCTACCCACTACTCGTGGGTACAAAATCTCCTTATATACTTGTTCCGTAACTATTCTAATCTTGATCGAGATGTTTGAAAACCACCCTATCCCCTGCTCCATTCTCAACTGATATAACAGTTGAGAAAAGAAGTGTTCAAATGTTACTGGTTGGGCTGACTTCCAGCCTCTTGCCAGCAAGACCTTTACTGCTGCGAAACAGTGTGTAACCAGATATTCTTGTTTAATTGACAAAGCTGGCCAAAAGAGATTTAATAAAGCTATTTCAGACTTCCTGTGTAAGACGATACGGCATTTTGATGACAAAAATCTAAATACTTCATCCCAGATCTATTTAGATTTGGGGCAACTCCACCAGATATGCATATAAGCCACCTGGTCTTCCACAACCCCAACGTGTCCAACACTTGTAGGTGCATTTTCATCAACTTTGCTGGAACATAGTACCAGCTATTTACTAACTTAAACTGATTTTCAACCAGCGATAAGTCATGAATATATTTATTAACCTTATACACTGCCTTACCCCACTCAGCACTATTTACTTCTATACTTAATTCTTTATTCCATTTAACTAAAGCTTTATTCTTGATGTCCTTTTAATTCCTCCAACTTAGTGACCAACTTTGAACACACAGCAAATAGATTTTTTTGGTTTTCTCGAACAAAAATTGGCTTTAGAACCTCTGTCAAGTCACTTTTGTCTTGCCATAAATGTTCCATAAGAAAACCTTTCATCCTTAAGTAGGAAAATATCTCTGTTTTAGGCAACCCATAGTTCTCTTCTATCTCTGTAAAAGTCCTAATTCCTCTAGAGTTCACAATTTGATAGAACTCAAGGCAGGTACTAATCAGCTGACCAAATAATTAAAAAAAAAAAAGAAAATTCAAAAAAGAAAAGAGAAACCAAAGGAAGAAGGGAAAAAAGGCAAAAGAAAAGAAAACACTATACATATATTATTCGTTAATTCCTTATTTACCAATTATTTCTTAACATATAATATACCCAGTTTTTTTTAAAACATCATAATTATAGAATATTCCCCTAAGGGAAGGAGGAGAGGGAAGAGAAAAAAAAAAGTGTAAGGATAAACATTGTATTAGTATCTATTTATTGTTACATATTGACCTATCATACCCCTACTATGCTATATCATACCCATTCCTCTACTATACACAAACCATGAATATATCTCCTACTTGTTATAGCCCCCCAAAATTCCAGTGTAAGAGTACCCCAAAGAAAGAAAAAAAACAAAAAAATAACAAAAAAAAACCTTATGAATTATCAGTGCTCCTCCTGTGAGCTATAGGGATGGACATTATATTCGCTATGGTTTAAATTACTTCAAGTCTTCCAGCCACAACATTGCTTCTTCTGAGGAATGAAGTGGAGAAATAAATAGCTGAAAATAAAAAATGTGAGTCCTACAGCAACGTATGCTTTAAGAAAATCTTAACATGTTGTGTGTCACACAGCATTAACTTCCTGCTTAAGTAATAATGGCACAGCAATCCTTGACAAATAACTTTGGCTTAGCATTTTCTAGAAGGGTGCAACACATGACATTGGATCTTTCAAGTCTCTGTTTTCAACAAAATAAAAGGGCAGCATGGCAACCACCAACAAATTGTCAAGTTTAATATTCCACAGGAGTCCATTTGCATGATTTTTGTGCAGGTTCTGATTGCTTTGTAAGAAATTAGTAAGTGTGGGATGACAGTATGTAGTGGAAGAACTGTGTAACTTTATTGCTTTATTAACATGAATTGTGGAGGTGGTGAGGGTAGTGATGACAGGTGGGGGTACTCTATGACTTTTGTTATGTACAAAAATAAGCTCATAGTCATACTCCTATGCAGCAGCAGCAGAACATTTGACACACTCTCTGATACATCAACAGCACTTCTATTATGAACCTCAGAGCAGCAATGTTTAGTAGTACTTCTGTTGCTGCTAGTTGGGGCACCTCTGACCTGTTGATGATGTGCCCCTCCGTCAGACCTGTTGTTGTACTTCAGGTGGGCTTGAGGAGGTTCCTTGGTCTGAGCCTGCTTTCCCCTGCTTCTTACACAGACAACAGTTAGCAACATTCTTAGTTTTTGGATCCTGAGTGAAGTATCTCCATACTGTGGACTTTATAGATTGTGGGGTTACAGAGGGGCTACTACTACCACTGGGACTAGATGCTGTTGTAATTGTACTACTATTAGGTGTCACAGGTGCTGTACTTCCAACAGCAGCACTCATCACAGCCAATGTTGTAGATGTTGATAACCTGGTTTCAGGATTGTTACTCAATACTATAGTGTGTGTGTGTGTGTCTGTGTGTGTCTGTGTGTGTGTGTGTGTGTGTGTGTGTGTGTGTGTGTGTGTGTGTGTGTGTGTGTGTGTGAGACTGAGTGGGACTTCATGATGCTAATGAATTTTTGGGGTATCTTTGCTTGTTCAGGGCAAGACAATACAATTGTTTATAGACAGTTTATAGACAGGCACACTGCTCATTTTCAGTGGTAGAAGACTGAGCCTTTGCTTTCAGTTAACTTTCTGACCATGTCATCATCTCTCTCGCTCTCAATTTTATATCTATATCTGAACAAGAGGAGAATTCTGGAGGGATAAATTCTAGATCTACATCATCATCATCAGTAATTAGGCCATCTTCAGCATCACCTGCTGCTTCTTCCCCACTACATTTATATTATGCTAGGCATTTAGAGGTCTTAATTTATTTTTACTTTTTGCATTTGAGGGATTTTCACAATGCTCATCACTACTTTCTGGACTGTGTGCTTGTTTGTCTCACTGTCAGATGCAGAAGTTGGTTGAGCTGCAAGACCTTCTTGCATTATGCCATCAACACTTGAATGTGACTCATTGTCATCTCTAGTGTTTTTAGATGGATTCTTAATAGTACTGGTGCTGTCGGTGTTGGAACTTATGGTGGGACGTTGACAAACTACGTCTTCCTTGTGGAGAGAGGGATCACCATCATTCATTGCACACACTACAGCAACATGGCTGCAGTCAGTTTTTGGACTACCACTTTACTCACGTGCCCCTGCAGGGGTCCTGCTACTTTCATACGCCCCTAGCCCTTGTGTGTTTTCTGGATATTACTCAACTACTGTGTGTGTTTCTACTATAAAGTATATAATACAACTGATTCTGTGTGCCGTCTTGCTTTGGTCCTCTAAAAATGCAAAATACTCTATCTAATCTTATAGCAGTCTTCCGCAGTCACATTTCAAGTCAGGGTCCCTGTCCTGTCACCTATATATTTTTTTTTATTTGAATTTATTTTTAATTAACTTTGCCCCTCTATCCCTATGTCTGTAAAAAAAAAAAAAAAAAAAACTGTTCAACTACTTCTTTCAACAGACTCCCATAGCATAGAGATAACATCCAGGAAGAAAACTGGTTTTCCTCTGCAAGTGTGAACCAGTGTTTACCATGAAACTCTCCTTTGCTCCCTTCTCACACCCCTAGATACCTCTGACAAAGATATAACATCCACATCAGGAAGGAACTTTGATCACAGCTGTCTGTCTCTACTTTGTCACACTACATTTTGGGGTATTTGGTGTAATCCTCCTTTGCTCCCTTCTCAAAACCCCAGAATCTCCTAGCACAGAGATAATAGCCAGATCAGGAATAGGGATGGGTGAAAGTTTTCACCTCATCATTGAAATAAGCAAAAAAAGGCTCTTCCCTCCTATCGGCTAGTGGGGGAGGTCACAATGACAGAGTATCACGGTGCCCGTGATTGGTGCTATACACTGTCTATTACCTGCAGGGGCTCCTATTGGCTGCCTATTGTCTGCCCACCTCTGACTGCCTATTTATACTCAGCTCGGGCACCCTTTGGTTGCCCTTTCGTGGTGTCTTTGACAGTACCTGTTTGTTTTTCCTGTCATGCTGTTTGGACCTGTTCCAGTGTTCCAGAGTCCAGAGCTACAGAGTCCTGTGTTCCAGTCTGTCTCGCTGTTTGAGGCCTGTTCCAGTGTTCCAGAGTCTTCAGCTACAGAACCTTGAGTTCCAGTGTTCCTGATTCCATCTGTTCCTGTTCCAGTCTGCTTGCCACTCCGGTTGGACCTCTCCATGACGACTGATGCTCCGGTTGTTTCGTCTGGCTTGTTCCGGTTGCCATCTGTTCAGCGGTGCTCGCTGTGCTCCACCTTCACTTGGTCTCAGAGTTCCCATCAGGTAGTCGCTTGGCGACATTGCTCACTCTCTCGCCTCGGCGATATTCTTACTGTGTTGGTCCCAGCGTGCGGACGCTGGTTAACTCCATTAAACCTGGTGGCAGATTTACTGTTGGTCCCAGCGTGTGGACGCTGGTTAACTCCATTAAACCTGGTGGCATATTATCCTGTTGGTCCCAGCGTGCGGACGCTGGTTAACTCCATTAAACCTGGTGGCAGATTATACTGTTGGTCCCAGCATGCGGACGCTGGTTAACTCCATTAAACCTGGTGGCATATTATCCTGTTGGTCCCAGCGTGCGGACGCTGGTTAACTCCATTAAACCTAGTGGCATATTATCCTGTTGGTCCCAGCGTGCGGACGCTGGTTAACTCCACTAGACCTGGTGGCAGATTATACTGTTGGTCCCAGCGTGCGGACGCTGGTTAACTCCATTAAACCTGCTGGCATATTATCCTGTTGGTCCCAGCGTGCAGACGCTGGTTAACTCCATTAAACCTGGTGGCATATTATCCTGTTGGTCCCAGCGTGCGGACGCTGGTTAACTCCATTAATCCTGGTGGTGGATTATACTGTTGGTCCCAGCTCGCGGACGCTGGTTTACTCCATTAAACCTGGTGACATATTATACTGTTGGTCCCAGCGTGCGGACGCTGGTTTACTCCATTAAACCTGGTGACATATTATACTGTTGGTCCCAGCGTGCGGACGCTGGTTATCTCCATTTAACCTGGTGGTCTCCTTCTTTGGGGCTGTCCTGCCCGGTATTGATGAGGCCGGTAGAACCGGTACATTCTATCTCACAGTTGCCTTACCCGGTATTGGCAGGACCGGTAGAGCCTCTTCACAGTATTCACTGAGGCTGCCTTGCCCGGTATTGGTAAGGCCGGTAGAACCGGTATATTCCATCTCACGGTTGCCTTACCCTGTATTGGCAAGGCTGGTAGAGCCTGGTATTGCTATTCCTTATAGCCGCCTGGGTTGCCTTGCTCGGTACTATAGGCAAGGCCGGTAGAACCTGTTCTATTTCTCAGTTGCTAATATATTGTATGTATATGTATGTGAACCCTATGGGGAGTGCTTTAACTTTTCAATAAAGTTATGCTTTTACCTAAACCTGTCGTCTGAGTGTCTTAACAAACCGTGACACAGAGGTCGATTACCAGAAGACGTTGTTAGGTCTTTCCATGTCAGGACCCTAGAATCTGATCGTGAGCCAGGTGTTTTGCTCACACACAAACTTTCAAGCTTAGGCTGGGTTTCTCTATTCTTCTTCTGACTTGGTTCTTGGGGCCCTTGGGGAGGAACGGTGTTACAGCAACAGGTACAGGAACAGCAGCTCCTGATTTCTTTTTTGGGGTTTGACTTTACCATGCTTCACATAAATACCATGGTGTCTGTATTTCATGTGTGTTATCAGGGCAGTTGTGCCAAGGTTCATTTGTTCCTTTCCCCTTTTTACTGACATCACATAATGTCCCAAGAGAAAAATAGTCCCATGCACATGATAGCAAGGGGGTACAGGAAATGTAGAGAAAAATGATCTCTTTCTTCTTCTCCACAATCTCCTTCACTGGCTGGGTCAGAGGATGAGGCTGCTGCAGCACTATAACTAGGACCAAGACTATTGCTGACAAGTTGAACCTGTCCTAGTCCCTCATCACTACTGCTGGACCCCATTATCACTGTGTCCATGGGGGTCTGTGGGATACTAACCTGCTCATCATCAGCCTGCTGCCCCGTAGCAGATGAATTCCAGCAGCAGCAAACTCCACAATGTCACAGCTGGTGGTGATGCCCATCCCCATTTGCATATCAGTCTCCAATTCCTTCTTGTTTTCAGCTAAAATGGCCATTAATGTCTTTTCCAACCTAGCTGCTCCTCCATCACCCTCATCATCACAACCACCAGATCCTCCTTGCTGCTGCTGTATGAGATTTGAACTGGTTGGCGACGATCACAAATGTGATAGAGGGTCCCAGACTGTCATACTTGCCATCTCTTCTTGAGGTGAAGAAGGCAGACTGACAGCACTAGCAACAGGCACAGGCAGCTGATCTGTGCTAATTCTAATACTGCTAGTCAGTTATTCCTTCCTCGACTTCATGTTTCAGAGGGAAAGTGGAATATATCATGATGCCCGTGATTATTGCCTGACTGGTATGGGTTCCTGTCCTGTCCCCTCTGGCGAACGGCCAGCGGTGTTGCCGGCTGCTGCCTCCTGACTGCTGGCCTCTCTGTTGCAGGTGTGTGTCATTGATGTCACACTCGCTGTTTTGTTGCCTTTGGCACTAATTTGGTGTTTGTGTCCCACCATCTCCTTTGGCCTTATATATGGCCGGAATACTGGGCTTAGTTGCCCTTTTGTGGTGTACCTGTGCATTACTACTTTGTGTGTACTCTTGTTTGACCCTTGTTTGGCTTCAGTTGATTCTCTGATTCAATCCTTGGCTTTGTCTGACTATCTGCTCCGGTATTGACCAGTGACTTTGTCTGGCTACCTGCTCCGTGTATGACCTAGGCCTTGTCTGACTACCTGTTCTGATCTGACCCTGATTCTGGCTGACTACCTGCTCCATGAGTTCTGTGGGTCTGGTTGACTACCTGATCTGGTCTTGACCCATGGCTCTGTCTAACTACCCACTCTGTGCTTGACCCCGGTACTGTCTGACTCTACACTTTGTCTCAACTGGTTTTTGATGGCTCTCGCTCCGTACAGCCTATTAGCAAACTTTACCTCCCTGGTATTGTTGCAGCTGCTTTCTGCTCGGTAACTCAAGGTTAGTCTCACCTCAGGCATTGGTCTGGCAGTCTCGCTCAGTGCAACCTCAGACTAGCTATACCTCCAAGCCTATTACCTGTCTGTAACCCCGGTCTTGCTCCCGTTGCCAGATCCTTAGCTTTCTAGGTTTCTGCACGCTCACTCTGTAGAATCATAGGCTACATTCTACCTCCTTTGCTGCCTTGGCGATCTGCGATCACGGGTTGTAGAGCAGTGTCAGCTCCTGGGTAGTGGACTGCGCACTCTCCTCATACCTGTCCCTGGAAAGGTTGGGGAAGTGTTTTGCTTCTGTATATTGATCTTAATAAACTGGTTAAATTCCCCTGTACCTGTTTTGTGTGATTCCTTATCCTAAGTGAACCATGACAGAATCACAGGGTCAGGGAGATGTTGTGGGCTCTCTTGACCATTAGTCTTGCTGCTCATCATCATCACTGCTAGTCCTCATCACCTTCACCATCACTCCCTCATCCCAACACTTTCTAGCTGCTGTGTGATAGTAGTGGGAGTGCTTACAGATGGCAAATATGACTTAGGGTCACCTGCTGTCACACTTGCACTAAATAGCTTCAAAATTACCTAGCATCCTCTCTATGTCTCTAGCTGCTTAGTTTTGTGTTCCACTGCCAGGAAGCATCACGTTTTTGGTGTGAAAATGCTAAATACACGTAAGTAAATGTGCTGGAACGTTGTAGCCATTGAAAAAAATAGCAAAGACATTTTGGCTGTAGGCAAAAAAGAAAACATTTTAAGGCATGCTCAACTCAAAAAGCAGACAACCATGTGTTTTTTGCAGATGATTTTTCTCGCAGAAACACATTAGAACCTTTCGCCAACCCCTAATCAGGAAAGAAACTTGGATCATCTCTGGCTGTGTTATCCCAGTCAGTCACACAGAATTTTTTAGTATTTGGGGAATTTCTCCTTTGCTCCCTTCTCACACCCTCAGACTCCCCTAGCACAGAGATAACATCCATATCAGGAAGGAACTTGAATCACAGCTGCCTGTGTCTACTTGATCATATAACATTTTGGGGGTTTTGGGGTAAACCCCCTTTGCTCCATTCTCACACCCTCAGACTCCTGTAGGTTAGAGATAACAGCCAGATCAGGAAGAAACTTGAACCAGGATTGCCTCTGTCTTCAAAGTCACTAACACCGAATTTTGTATTATTTGGAGTCAATCACCTTTCTCCCTTACTGTCCCCAGAGTCTCCCATACTCCCAATACAGAGAAAAGATTTCCTGCTTCCAAGACTCCCTAAACTAAGCTTCAACTCCACTTTATTAGTCTGTCTTCTCTAGCTCCAAAATGTGCTGCTTTCTCTCCTATCACAAACATACAATGACATGCTGATGGAACCTGACACCCTTTTTTACTAGGCCTGAGGGAAAAGAAAATAAACTTGCCATGTGATGGGGTGAAATTCTGTCTTTCCATTGATTTCAGTGTAATGAGCTAGGCAAAAAAAAAGGGGAAGTGGTACTTTTCTCAAAAAATGCATTGCTCAGTCATTTTTCTTCTGTTTCTCTTTTGAGGTGAAAACTTTCACCCATCCTTACACAGGGTCCTTCATACAGTATGTCTTTAAGGATTATTTATAGATGTTTCATAAGTAAGAGACTTACTAAAAATGCATTGCATATTGCATGTTTGCATTTGAAATATTGTGGTGCTGCTGTGTGCATTCTTTATATGTGTTCTCTTTCAATGGAGGATAGTTTTTTAGCCCTATGGTTGTGGCTGGCTTCTCAGACAACTGGATTAGGTCTAGAGGTTAATACAAAATGATGTGGCTGTGACAAGAAGTTTGACAGTTGTTCTCTAACCAGCAAGTCTCAGTGTGCCCATATTCTCACTGGAATGGGGGCGTTGACTACTACTTCTTTTTTCTTCTTCCTTTTTGCAGTTATAGTACTGATGGAGCTCCATTGACATGGCATTTTTATGGCAGCTGTGTATTTGTGATCGGATGTGCTAAAAGGTACATGGGCATTCTTTAAAACCTATCTATCAGCCTCTCATTCTCCTCCCCAGAACATTTAGGTCCACTGTTCTCCAGGGAGGCTAGCCTAGATTCCTGCTTCCAGCCTGTGCCTGAGATGTCACTCTTTTCCTCAAAAAGTGAATATGTTATAATGAAAGTTATGTTTAGGAGAATTATAACATAGGCTGCTCATGGGGGGGTATATTTAATAATACATAAACATATTACCTGCACGAAGACCTAGAAATACTGTCATTTACAATGTATTGGAAATCTGTCAGGCAAAAGAGAGACTCATTCATATGCTGACAAGCTGAATTTATAGTTACATGTTAGTTAGATACTAAATACAGTTAAAAAGTCAATTAAGTTAAACCTGTGTCACAATATTCCACTACTAGGGTTGCCAAATCCTCAATTTAAAAGAGCACACTTATGAAAAAGTCCTGCTCCATTTATATAGGCAAACCATTGCAACCTAATCATTAACCACTGCAGCCCTGTCAGTAGATTAAATGGAAAATTTTGGTAATTAGACAAACACATAGTATAATTCTGTATGCTCCCTTCTTTTAGAAATGAATGTCATAATTTCTTAAATATATCCATTGCATATGCCATTGCCACATCCTCTTTGAAGAATTCCACAATTTGATGGACCTTACTATAAAGAACACCAACCCCTTCTGAAGCTGAAACCATATTTCCTCTAATCTATCCAGTTATTTAATCAGTCCTTAAAATGAAAATTTGGACATAACTTTTTCATACCTCAGTTCCTTCATTCCATTAATTAAATCTGCTATTCTCTGCAGTCTCTACAAGTCTAGAATATCCCTTTTAAGAACAGGTGCCCCAGATAGTTTGAGCTTTATTAACCCATCCACATCAACTGACTTTATAAGCCACTTGAAATGGGGCTAAGATGGTTATGGAGTATTGTTGGTGGCACTTTCAGACAGCTGTTTTACCTATGAGACTAGGTATGGGGTTTGAAATGCTTGTGTTCACTGTCATCACCTTTTTTAGGAGAATCAAAATGAAAATGTACTTATTAAATATGTTTTTCTTGCTTCAAATGTGGTAGTCATTTTAGGCATATGCTACTGACCTTCCTATCCACTCTTTCCCCATTTTCTCAAATTAAAATGCAACAGCAGACAATTAATTTGTAGGTCAGTTTGTACTCATTGAGGCTGATGTGGTGCAAACACAGTGCACTAAATAATGTCCCCCCATTGATTTAAAATGGGTTTTTAAAAACTGTTCCATCTACATAGTACAAGTTGAGCAACCCATCTCTGAAACAGTTAAAGTGTTTATACAGGGCTGCAGTGGGATAACCACACCATGCAGCCCTGCCCAGTTTTAATTGCTTTTTAACGCTTTCTGTTCTAGGTCGCTTACACCTGCTCATCTTAGAGGTAACACTGCTTTTAACTACTTAAATGCTAGGAAAGTCTCCAACAAATTGACAGATAGTACACTGGGGCCTTCTCTACCATTCAAATGGTTAAAAGACCCATTTAAATAAATGGGAATTTGTATTTGTTCCCTGTGGTGCAGTTGGTTTGCCCCAGATTTGTACTAGTAACTAGTATGGGATGGCAGTTTAGTTAATATGAGGAAAATTACATTATAAACTAAAGCGGGTAGTAAAAAATTAGTTTGTTGATAAAAAAGACCATACACTGATTAATGGTTCATTGAATATTTAAAAAATACATATATTTATTTTGCTCTCTTTGTAGGATTAGGGCTTATGCACAGAAGAAAAGTGGAGTAACAACAAATACTAATTCCCACATCTCCCTTTGACTTAAATTAGACTTTCAACCCATATAATGTATGCAACTTCATCTGTATTTGAAGAAGAGAAGGATGCTGGAGGGAAATATTCTAGATCTACATCATCATCAAAAGTCATCATTAGGTCATCCTCAGCATCGCCCTCCACTTCTTGCCCCGTACATTTAATTTATTCTAGGCTTTTAGAGGTCTCACACAATTTATTTTACTATTATTTTCACAACGTTTGCTACTATTTTCAGGACAGGTGTTTCTGTACTTGTTTGTCTCACTGTTAGATGCAGCAGTTGGTTGAGCTGCTACATCTTCTTCCATTATCCCAACACTAGAATACAAATTGTTGTCATCTTCAGTGTTCTTACACTACTGGTTCTGGTGGTGGTGGTGGAACTTTAGGTGGGACTTTGACAAACTACCACCTTAGGAGGAGAAGGATCATCATTATTTATTGCACAACCTGCAGCAACCATGGGTGCAGTCAGGATTTGGACTGCCACATAACTCACACGTTCCTGCAATGCTCCTGCTCGTTTCACCATCCTCCTACCCCTTGTGCATTTGCTGGACATTACTGAACCACACTGTGTGAGTGTGTATGTGTTTTAACTTTAAATGACACAATTAAAAATGATGTAGTGTGATGTCTTGCCCTGGCCATGTACAAAATACTCAGTCTTGTCTAGTATCAGTATGCCTCAGTCACACAACTAATATAATTTTTATTTATTTATTTATTTATTTATTTTTAACTTCCCCCCTATCCCTAGCAAACAAACAAACAAAAAAACCCTATTCAACTACTTATTTCCCGAGACACCACCACACAGAGATAATAATAACAGCCTGGAAGGAACCTGGATCACAGCTGCCTGTGACTTTCCAATCAGTCACACAGAATGCTAGGGTATTTACTCCCTTTTCACTCACACTTTCAGACACTGTAATACAAAGATACTAACAGTCGGATGAAGAATGGACTTGAATCACAGCTGTCTCCCCAGTTAGTCACAAAGAATTTTCAGGTATTTGCTTCTGTCTCACTCCCCCAGACTCCCCTAGGACAAATATAAAAGACAGATAAAGAAGGAACTTGGATCATAGCTGCCTGCGCATTTTCAATCAGTCAGACAAAATGTTGGGGTATTTGGGGTAAACATACTTTGCTCCCAACTTATTCACCCCCCAGTCATGTCTGACACAGAGATAATAACAGCAAGATCAGGAAGGAACTTGGACCACAGCTGCCAACGTCTTTGAAATTAGCCACAGAGAATGATGGGATATTTTGGGGTAACTCTCCTTTGCTTCCTTCTCATACCCCTCCAGCACAGTGATAATAACAGCCAGATCAGGAAGGAACTTGGATCATGGGTGCCAGCATCTTCCCAGTCAGTCACAAAGAATTTTCGGGTATTTGGGTACAACTTCTTTTCCCCCATCCTGTTATCCAGAGTGCCCCCATCATCCCCTAAACAGAAAACAACTATCATTCTTATAAGATTCCCCAAACTAAGCTTCAGCTTCTTTTTATTAGCCTGTCTTCTCTAGCTCAAATATAGGCTGCTCTCTCTTCTACTCATAAGCACAAAATGGCATACTGTTGGAACTGAAAACCCTTTTATACTATGCCTGTGGGAAGATATATAATAATATTATAATGTATTGCACACATAACAGCAACCATGGCTGCAGTCAGTTTTTAGACTACCACTTTACTGTCTCTGCACGGATCCTACTCCTTTCACCCCCCCTCTTTTCCAAAATAAAGTATCTCTTCTAGTATCAGTTTGCCTCAGTCACAGCTCACATCAGTGTCCCTTTTTCTGTCACCTATCAGTCAAGCTAATTTTGTCTTTTACTTTTTTGTAATTAGCACTCCCTTTCCCTATCACAACAAACAAACAAACAAAAACACTCCCTGTTCCAATGTTTCTTCCCCCATACTCAATAAAATGTAGAATATCGATTTCAGTAAGGAACTTGGATTGGAGATGCCTCTTCCTAGTCAGACATACAAAATCTTGGGGTACTTTGAGTAAATCTCCTTTGTTCTTTTCTCTCACCCCAGACTCCCCTAATACTGAGATAACAGCCAGATAAGTAAAGAAATCAGATCACAGTCCTGTGGGGTATTTGGGGTAAATCTCCTTTGTTCCATTTACACAGACCACACAAAGTAACTCCACTAACAGATGAAGAAGAAACTTGGATCACAGCTGCCTATCACAGCTGCCTATTGCTTTCAACCAAGATTTTGGAGTATTCTTAGTAAATGTCCTTTCTTCTCCCTTCAAACTCTTCCTAAGTTTCCAAGACTCCACTAACAAAAAGAAAAACATTTCCTGCCCTTTATTTGCTTTTCCAACCTACCTAAAAAATTCTGCTGCTTTTTCTCTTGCTAACAAATACATAAATGACTGTCCCTTCATTAAAAGATGGGACATTTGCAACCTGGTGAGTGAAATTCAGTCTTATCATTGATTTCAATGCAATGAGCTAGGTAGGAAAAACAGAACATCTGCACTTTTCGCAAAAATGTTCCTACTCAGATGGATGAGACATGTTTTTTTGTTTCTCTTTTGAGGTGAAAAGTTTCATTCATCCCTATTCCCTAACATTCTAGACATTAAAAATGAAAAGGTCCATGTAAATCAATGAAAATTTTTATTTGTTCAATTAAACAAAGCGACAGATCGCACTGTGGTGCCTTAAAGGTATCAGAAAATGTGCAGTTCACACTACAGCGGTAAAAACATCATTTATTGAAGAAATCTTCTTAAAAAACATCCACACAGGATGTAAGAGGCTGAGTTTGGAATTTTTTATGGTATAGTTTTTGAAGCCACCAACACTTGTTTTATTGAATTTTTATTTGTTACCTATGATGCAGTTGGCACCAGAATTATTTAACTCTTCTGATGAGCATGATGATCTTAACTATTTGAATGCCTGAGGGGTATGCAATGGTTTGCACTTTAGTGATGAAATTAATCTACTTTACTGATGAATTACTGTCACAGAACAATATACAAACTTGTGTTACCTTCATGCAAAGCAAAAGAAAATATTTAAATGTGTAGTTTGGATCAGTCAACTTTACATAGTGATGCACAATAAATGTAACATACTGAGACAGAACTGCAGAAATAAAGAGCATAACTTCTTTCTGCATGAAAATAACTTTGGGGGTTGGTTACAGCTGTGTAATGCATTAACCAAGAAGGTGTGCCAAAAAGATGGTGATTAAACTGCTTGAAAAAAGGTTTGGAAAGCAAATTGTAGACCCTATAAATATACTTGTCATAATGCGTACATATTATTACAAGCTTTTTTCTTTGGATAGAATACCTCCCTTTCTATTATTTATCTTTCATTGAACAACAGCTGTTCTATATAGTTTGAATATTTCATTTACACATGAGAGAACATGTATCAATTTCCACTTTACATTATTTTCAATATATGACAACTTATGCACTCTTCTTAGAAGCTATTGAAAGTAGGATTTGTAATAAAACAAAATGTTTCCTGTGGGAGAATGCCAAAATCATGACATTGTGTAAAAGGTAAACTATTCCTAGATATAAATCTAGTGTTTCTGTATTATTGAATAAGGGATCAAACAACTGTTTTCTGATTAGTAAAATCATTCAGCAAAATGTAATCATACTACTTGTTTATTCAACATTCAGTTGTTTTTAGGAATGAGATTGTTCTGTGATAAAAATGTGAACTTAACATTAAATTGCAGTGCATGAAAAATAAGTATGATAGCATGACTTAAAAGAAAACTATAATTTATTATGGTTTTTATATTAAAATAGACAACGATATATTACAGGACAGTTTAATAAATGGGCTGTCTATGAAAGGTATAATTAATCTCCCCTCTAAGACTTTAAAAATCAGAAGGGCACAGGGTATCACTGCTTTTGAAAATACACAGGGTCAGATGATTGCAAGATGTATACTATTTAGGTGCCTTGATGTGTCTCTATTACTTTGATTAACGTAGGAATTTTAATTCATAAATTCTTATTTTGGGTTATAATGAAAAAAAAGTAGTCAGAACTGTTTAAATTAATTTCATTTATACCTCCCCAATTGCTTCTTCTGCTCTGGCTACAACTGAGGGTTTTTCTTATTTTCATTTTTTGGACAAATGTTTTGACCCATTCCCATAAAAAAGACTTTTCCTTTCATCTTTCTTTCAATTAAATAATATATGAACATTTTACTATAAGTCAAAGGGATACAGTTTTTACCTTAATATCATTATCGTGAAAAATAAAAATATTTTGATTTTTTCCACAAGGGTTTGTTAAAACAAATTTATCATTTTCTATAAAATCATGAAATAGGCCTTTGAAATACAGTTAATTTGTTCATAAATAAACACATCATAGTCTTTTGTAAGAGGGCCCGCAGTCCTCCAGAAGTTCCTGTGCATATGACAGACCCAGAAAAGGTGTAAAATATTCTCATCCATTATCCAGATTGTACTTTAACATTTCCCACAGACAACTAACCTCTTATGGGTTGTATAAAAGCTCCCTGTGATATCCATTGGTCCAGATCTCTCTGGTTTCTATCTCAATTTGATATGTAATTGGAGCCATGCTTTCAGAGTTCTTAAAGAAATGGTTAGTTTTCCTTTCATTTAAAAGATCATCTAAGATTTTATCCTGCAAGTTAACCCTTTGATTGTTAGAGGGGTATGTGATGCATTACTTGACAATGCACTGCACAACCCTCTGATACTTAAAGGGGTGAACTTTGAGACAATGTTTTCTAGAATTCCATAAAAACTGTGATGATATTTTAGCAATATTTAATACTATTGGTGTATTCTTAGAGCAAAACATGCAGCATCCCAAATAAAGACTGTTAAAACTGTTAAAATTGTTAATATAAACTGATATAAAACCAAATATTTTGCATACAAAAATCTTGTTTGGCATTAAAATAATTTCTATTTTTTCTGTTTGTATATAAAACAAATTTGAGTCTCTCCATTTCTGAACCATATTAAAAGTAAAAAAGTTTTTAATAAGATGCTTAAGATGTTTAGTAGGGGGAGAAAAGTATATTAATATTCATATTATTTAATTGGAAATATTTTTTTTTTATCAGTCAACTCATACTCTCTATTGTAAGCTGTCTCATGTTCCACATTAAAATCTTTTTGTTTACCTCTTATAGTCCATGTCTTTTGACCCAACTTTATTTGCCATTATTCTCTTTATTTAAAAACAATTCCAAGTAACTTAAAAACAAAATTTAGTCCCTGATCTGTTCAATCTGGCAGGGATTCCCAGCCTCCAATTGTTAAATAACTGCTGCCTTTGTCTAAATGTAATTTAAAAACAACAGCACAAAAAATACTCAGTTCTTTTTTAAATTTATTTTGGGGTACCTGCACATAATATTTTAATATCCTCAATGGACCCTAATATATTTCCTGTACCCCACTACCACCAGCCACGTGAACTTCACCAATCATTTTATCTTTTCTTATTGAACACAGAAGTATTGCACAGATAAAGTACAAGGAGATAAATGACACCCCTGTTTTACACCACAATTAAGGTTAAAAGCATCAGTCATGAAACATTAATTAAGTATAGTTTGAAGAAAAGGCTTTTAAAGACAAAAAGTAATCTGGAATACAGATTTTCTTTAAGACATTAAAAAGAAATGTGTGTGAAACATGATAGAAAGCTTTTCTAACATCTAAGGATACATTTAGTAGCTTCTGTTTACAGTGTTTTGAATATTTATACAATATTGCAGTATATTAAGATAATGGTGAATTATTTTGTAAGCACACACCTGACTAACGTGAATA
Source organism: Rhinophrynus dorsalis (assembly GCA_037306005.1). Lineage (NCBI taxonomy): Eukaryota > Metazoa > Chordata > Amphibia > Anura > Rhinophrynidae > Rhinophrynus > Rhinophrynus dorsalis. The sequence goes on along the minus strand of CM074719.1, from coordinate 448,976,253 downwards.
ATCTGACCTATAACACTCAGATTAGAAAGCATTTTTGCAAGAATAGTATAATCTGTATAAAGGAGTGTTACAGGCATCCGGCTTTAATCTGTTTTGCGACCTTTTTTAACAATAAAGTAACTATTTCTTTCTTTGATGAACATTTTTAAATAAAACATTTATTAAAATGCATAAAATATAACACTTTAAAATGTTCCAGAAAGATAAATAAAACGCAGTTGGTATTCTGTGTAGCCCAGGAACCTTAAACATTTTTATGTTTTCTAAAATCTCCATTTCATGCAAAGTTCTCACAGGAAATTTATTAGCAGTTTTGAATAGGAATAAATGTTATGTAACGGTCGATAGATTTCATGGGAAAAAGTGGAAAAATACTAGTTTTGCACAAAAAATTCCAATGGGAAACAAATTTAACTTTTCACCCATCCCCAGTAAGAGATCCATTTTATGGTGCCAACTAGTCCTAGACTTTAACCCCTGAAAGAATATGAGTTTTTATATAAATAGCCTCTTTTTATAACAAAAGATGGAATTTATGAACTCAATCATTTTGGCTTACATCAGTCTTTTCTGTTTTGATCATAGAATGCAATGGACTGATGAATCACTCATGACAGAGTGTTTGTTCATCTCCTCAGGAAAGGATAGTTTTAGCAACAGTCACCTACACGTGTGTGTAAAACCCATAAACCATGACTGAGAATAGGTATCACAGTGACTGGGCATCATGGTTATGGTTTATGAAGGTGTATCAACAGCAAGTTCTCATGCACACAACTGTAAAGGGAAATGTCTGTTAGTGACAACCCACAAATCAGTATATTGTACAGAGAAGTATTCTATCAAATAAAAAACTATAGGTTTATAATATGGCTCACAAAAGGTGATTAAAATAAGTATTAAAACAATATTTACATAATGCGGCCACAATTATTTAGTATCACTGTGGTTACATGTTAGGAAGTGTTACTGTGACACTTCAAAAGCATAAACCCTGTGGGATTTCAGTCTTGTATCAGGAGCTGTTACATTCTGTATGAAAATTTGATTTTTGCTTTTGTGAATTTTATTCTGATAATTGGTAGATTTTATTCCTAAAATTAAGCATTTTAACCATGTATCCTATAATTTTCCTTTCACCATTTTCTCTCTAATCTACCCATTGTTTGGCACTTTTGTGCAATATTAGGATTGATGTATCATTGTCACATCAAATGACACATCTAGTGGTAGAGGTGGAGGTAGCAGAGGAGGAAGGTTTTTGTACTTTTTTGATGCCCTGGCATGTGGCACAGTTAGCAGCTGGTGGCCAGAAAACAAAAACTTTGTGATTCATCAGTTTTAAAGAGTGAGGAGATATTGGCACTGAAATTCAAAGATACCAAATACCCCGCATAATGAAGTGTATAATAGAATTCAGTCTGCATTCTATACTACAACCAAAACATGGGGTATGTTAATTTATATGACCAGTAAATGCAAACATACCTAGTCATGAAGAAAACAATCATGAAATAAAAAGGTGTCCATAGTCCTTATCAAAATGTTAATTCAAAGTTCATACATACAATTTTTCAAACTCACAAAATAAACTGCAATTTCTTGAATATCAGTCTAAAATCATGTATACTTGAGTTTCCAGAAAAATGCTCTGCCAGAGACCAAGCCCAGCCTCGGCATTATAGGTTGCTTCCAATCCTACAGTGCCATTCAGTTTTTAAATACTTGTAGAGTTGCATTTAGGTATTTATTTTATTTTTTCATATGTTTAGTATACTGATTTGTTATAGCCAAGGGAATCTTGTGCTATTATATTGTCATCTAATCTACTAAAAGATCCAGTTTACAAACCAAGTAGGTATGGGTGAAATATTTTGCCTCAAAAGTGAAACAGGAGAATAATTTAACTTTTCGGTGAGAGGAAAATTTTTTCTAAAAGTGACTTTTTTTTAGCTTTGCCTAGATCAATGGGAACATTGAATTTCTCCCTGCTAAGTGGTAAGTTTCCCTTCTTTTCCCACAGGCATAGTATACAGGTTCCCACAACATGCCATTCTGTGTTTGTGAGAGGAAGAGAAAGCAGCAGATTTTTGAGCTAGAGAACACAAGCCTAGTTAAAGCCTAGTTTAGGGGGTCTTGTAGGCATGACATCTGTTCTCTGGATAGGGGGAGTCTGGTGGACTGGATTGGAGAAAGGAGGTTTACCCAAAATGCCACAACATTTGATGTGACTGACTAGGAAGACACAGTCAGCCTTGATCCAAGTTTTTTGCTAATCTGGCTGGTATCTCTGTGTCAGGGGGGTCTGGAGGTGTGAGAAGGGAGTAAAGGAGAATTATACAAAAATTCCCCAAAATTCTGTATGACTTACTGGGAAGACACAGGCAGCTATGATCTGAGTTTCTTCCTGATGTGGTTGTTATCTGTATTCTAGGGGAGTCTGGTGGTGAGAGAAGGGAGCAAAGGAGGTTTACCCAAGTACCCAAAATTTTGTGTGACCAAGTAAACATGGGCAGCTGTAATCCAAGTTCTTTGCTAATCTGGCAGTTATTTCTGTCCTAGTGGAACCTGGGAGCAAAGCAGGTTTACCCCAAATACCCCAAAATTTTGGTGACTGAGTAGACACACACAGCCTTGATCAAGGTTCCTTCCTGATCTGGCTGTTATTTCTGTACTAGGAGAGTCTGGGGGTGTTAGAAGCAAACAAAGCTGGTTTACCACAAATTCCTCAGAAATTTATGGGACTAAGTATACACAACAGACAGCTGTGACTCAAGATCCTTACTGATCTGGCTATTATTTCTGTGTCAGGGGAGTCTGTGGTGTGAGAAGGGAGCAAAATAAGTTTACCCCAAATACCACAACATTGTATATGACCAAGCATACACAAGAAGTGGTGATCCTAGTTCCTGCTGATCTGGCTGTTATCTCTGTGTCAGGGAATTCTGGGGGAATGGGTTCATGGAAACAAGAGAAAATTATACAAAAATACCACCAAATTCCGTGAGACTTACTGGTAAGACAGAGACAGCTGTGATCCAAGTTTTTCCTGATCTGGTTGTTATCTCTGTCCTAGGGTCTGGGGGTGAGAAAAGGGAACAAAGGAGAATTTCCCCAAACACCCCAAAATCCCATGTGACTGACTGGAAAGACACACGCAGCCATGAGCCAAATTTTTTCCTGATCTGTATGTTATCTATGTCCTGGAGAAGTTCGAAGGTGTGAGAATGGAGTAAATTTTGGGTAACTAAGTAGACACAGTTAGCCCTGATCCAAGTTCCTTCCTAATCTGGCTGTTATCTCTGTGTCAGGGGTGTGAGAAAGGATCAAAGAGAATTACACCTAATACCTCAAATTACTGTGTAACTGACTCGGAAGACACAGGCAACCATGATCCAATGTTGTTCCTGATCTGGCTTTTATTTCCTATGGGAGTATAGGGAAAAGAAGCATTTTAACAGGGAGTTTATGTTTTTTGTTGACAGTGATAGGGCTGTGACTAAGGCTGACTGATACGAGACAAGATAGAGTATTTTGTAGAGATCCAAGGCAAGACATCACACTCAATCAGCTCTATTCTGTACTTTAAAACACAAAGTAGTTGGGACTTGTCTTGACCAAAGAAGCGAGCGGACATACATTGTGGGCTCTCTGCATTCTAGTGGCTAAGTTGTCTGCCATCCTCTGATACCACAGCTGTCTTTGCTCTCCTGGAGTTTGTCTCCCCGCATCCCTCTGTGGGTGCTTCTATGGTCGAGATTGACCATTGGCTGCTGCATTTACCCATTGGTGGAGCCCTAGGCCATGCAGCCATGGCCTCTCATGTGAATGATGCCTCCTCAAGGGAAGTGCATCTGGGAGAGCACAGTGCCCCAACATGAACATCAGAAGCTTCCAAGGCATCCCCAGGATCTGAGGACTGGAGGCTGAAGTTTCTGCCTCTCTGATCATAGTCGCCTTGTGGCCCTCACCACTGCAGAAGACTCCTGCATTCTGCTACGAGTTGGGCCCTGATTGCCTGTGGTCTCCCCACTCTGCTATACTGACAAAAAAGATCTGGATGACACTGCTGCTGGGTAAACTGGACAGGGATATATTAGTTGTGATTGCATCTGCTCTCTTGGACCAGACAAACTGGGCCCTGATTGGAGACCTGAAGAGCAGAATACTACTACACTTACTATAACCTTACAGGTTTGGTGAGTGGCCCTCCTCCTGGGGCTTAAGTTGGATGCTCTGGGGCTCATTCCTGGAGCACTTGGACTGTGGCTTTGAAGAAGGGGTGATGAGAGAGGGGAAAAGGAGGAATAAAAGAGAGGGCAGAGAGAACTATAGGAACATATCTGCTGGTTCCATTCCCTTCAACTCAGGGCTCATCCCATTGCACTGCTCCTTATCTTACTATTACACCCCTGTGGGGCACTCCCCTTACACCACCATAGCTCTGTGTATGTGGACGGGCCCTGGGCTCCTTCTTCAGGCTCTGGTTGAACGCAAACTCTGAGGTCAGTACCTATCTGGTACTACCGGCATTAGATACTGACCCCACCTGATACTTTGTATGTGGAAAAAGTTGGAGTGACTCCTATAGTTACCCCAAACTACATCTGGCCATAATGTTGTTAATGAAACCATCTACCCTTAAGAGAGGAGAGGGGTGCTACATCAGATAAGCCTTGCTGTCTAGTAGCATGGTATTGCTTTAGCTGTTATCTCTGTGGACCTGTCCACTAACTGGTCTCTTGGCCTTTGGAGGGCTGGATAGGCCACATCTCCTGACTGAAACTGGACTTACTCCTTTGCTCAATCATTCTCCTTGCAAACCTAGTATTGAATAACATTTTGCCCTGTAAGTCCTAGATCTACAGAGGAGCCAGCCCAGATTTCATGAAGCTATTCTGATACAGAAAATACTGCACTGATCCATGTGATATCCTGTATCTTAACAACCCTCACACAGCCTGTGGGTTAAAGCACAGTGCTTCTCTCTCTTACTCTGATTCTCTGCTCACTGTCATCGATTCCCTGTTTGTTTAACGTACTAATTTCATCAGGGGAATATAAGTTTAAAGTCAGCTGTCAAATGACAGATGAGGAAATGGAAGCTGTAATGGAATCCCCATCGGCATCAAACTCACTGTCAATTTCACCATCACATTGCTCTGAATAAGGATGGGCAAAACTTTTTGCTGTGTTCCGGTGGAAAATTTCACGAAAGCCATGTTGTTATCAGCTTTTTCAAGGGAAAATCCACTTTAAAACTAGAGCTTAAAATTTTTGCATCTTTCGCCCATTGGCCAAAATTTTTCGCCATTTTTTCAATGGCTATAAAGTTTCCACCCATTGATTTACATTGTTTTCGCACTTCTGCTATAAAAAGGTGACGTTTTCGCTGAAGGCAGACACAATAGAAGCAGCTACAGAGCGAGATAGACATGCTGTGCTGTTCTGTTGTGATATTTTGCAAAAATTGATGCAGGAAAGGCTCATAGTGACTGCTATCATTATGAGCAGAGTGAAAAATAATCACTGGAGGAGCTGGAAGGACCCTTATGTGTCCACTGAGTATGAGGAGTGACTAGCAGTACTGAATCAATGCTGTCCAGTCCCCCTTAATCGGCCCAAGGGATCTTGGGGAATTTAATGTGCAGGGAGGGAGAAAAAGGAATGAGAAGGGAGAGAGAAAAGGGTAGTACTAGTGAAAGCAGGACAGGTCAGCTGCCTGTGCCTGCTGCAAGATGTGCTGCCCCTTCTGCCAATGCCACCATTGCTGTACCTGCAGCCACTAGTGTTGTACCTGCTACGAGATGTGCTGCCACTAGTGTTGTACCTTCTGCCAGTGCTGAACCTGCTGCCACCAATACTTTGCCTGCTGCTAGTGTTTCTTGTAGTACTCGGGGGAGAAGGAGAAAATTGTGCCAACTGTGACATCATGGAACCCTCTGTCACATTGCTCGTCACCTCCTCTAAGCAGCAGTGAGATTTTTGGAATAAAGCAGCATCATGTAGGGACTAGTGGTGGTGGTGTTGGAGAGCCTGGGGTGGAAGAGACATTGATGGCCTTTTATCAGAAAGAAGGAATGGGAGACAGGGATGAGGATGGGCATCACTACCACCACTAGCAATCAGCTTTTGGAATTTGTGGAAATTGCAACTGCTTTAATTTCTGCTTCTGCTGAGATGCAAGGGAAGCAGGATGCTGAGGAGCAAGCTAGTGTGCCACAGACCACAGTGGACACAGTGGGAATGGGGTCAACAAATGATGCGGGATTAGGACAGGTTCCATTTGCCAGCACCAGCAATACTTCTGGTCCTAGTTGCAGTGCTAAATCTGAGGCAGTAGCAGCAACATTATCCGCTGCCACAGAAAGTGAAGGGGAATGTGGAGAAGAAGAAAGAGGCCATTCTTCTTCACCTGTTCCCTATCCCTCCCCCAGAAGTCATGGATGTGGGACTATTATTCTCTTCCAGCAGGCACATTGCAGTCATCATCAACAATGGAACAGTGCAAATTTTGTGACAAGTTAGTGAAAAGAGGAAAGGAGGGAACACACCTTGGCACAACCTCCCCGATAACACACATGAAACGCAGAAGCCATGACTTTTTAAGTCAAACACCCATTATAGAAATCTAGCACTGCTGTACTCCCTGACTCTCCAGAAAGGTGGAGATCAAAGAGGAGGAAGAATAAAGAAACCCAGACAGACACTGGAAGTTCCATGATGAGCAAAACAACTAGCTCACCATCAACATCACCTTCTTCCTCTAGGGTAACAAGTAGATCTCCTGTCAATCCTCTCATTCATTGTTACCTCCCCCGCCCCGCAGTTCGTCTCTACCTATTGCACACTGGTGGAGGAGAATCGATACCAGGTCATCAGGTGGCATCTGAGGAGATTCCATCCTGCAGAATATGTTAGCATTCTGACAGGGAGGGTTAATCATTACTATTAAACTGTCAGCAAGTTGTCATGTGTCCTTTGCAGGGTCTGGACAAGGGGTTCAGTGACAGCGGCAGTACTTGGTTTTGGGTGTGAAGGTGTTTTGATACAGTTGTGCCCCCAGATGTTATTTACCACACACACACTGTACACATTGCAGTTGCTTATGGAAATCACAGTTTTTGTTCTCAAGGGAAACATATATATTCTAATAACAACACACCCATGATTTTGGAGGAGGGGCAGGTGGAGAAGATTTAATGGCCAACTTCTTTTTTTCTCCACGTATACTGGAGGCTACTTTTCTTCTGCTACTGCCTCAAGCTCATGGTGGCAAGTGGAATCTTCATTATTCATCTTCTATGTTACTGCTATTGTTGATCTCATTCCCTTTCAGCTGCCTAATCATCCTGCTGCTTAAACAACTAAGTAGCAGCAGTATGAACAGCAGTTTCAACTCAGGACTCAGGAGGACATTTGACTGTGGCCACTAGCCAACATGACCTGCTGGCATTAGGCCAGTATAGCATTTTATTTTTTTCTCAGGGCTTGTGTTTTGAAAAAAATAAAAAATAAATAAATAAATAAAATAGTCCTACAAATAAACAATTTTTGGAGGTTTGTTTCTAACAAGTATAAGTCCTACAAATCAATGTTTTCTTAGGGCTTGTGCCAAACAAGCTTAAGTCCTACAAATCAATGTTTGTTCAGGGCTTGGGCCTTTAATTTAAATCTAAGTCCTACAAAAGCCTCTAACAACAAATCTAACAAATCATTCTGTACAAAATACTCTATCAAGTCAAGTATCAGTCCACCCCAGTAGCACCTTATGTCAGGGGATTCCTGTCTCTATCACTTTACATACAAATGTCTTACTTTTTTTTAATTAACTGTTCCCCCAATAGCAGTTAAGAAAACCCCAAAAACAAATTCCCTGTTTAAATGATTCATTCATTCACCAACACAGGCATCCTCCTCAGACCCCTTTATACCATGTCTTATGGTTTTTATTTTATTCTATTTTGGATTTATTTTTTATTAACTGCCCCCAATCCCAGTAAACAACCCCCCAAAAATCATCCCCTGTTCAACTGATTCTTTCCCCAGACCCCACCAACACAGGCACCCCCATGCCCCTTTTATACTATGCTTTTGGGAAATTAAATAATGTTTATTTTATGTTGTGTGTAACTTCAATGTTCCCATTGATTTCAATCGAATGAGCTAGTCGGAAAAGCGAAAAAAAGTGGAGAATTGGCACTTTTCGTGGGAAATTTTTTGCCAAGCGGAAAGTGCCATTTTTCAATGATTTCAGTTTGCCCATCAGTTTGCACATCCCTAGCCCTGAAAAGGAGCCCTGTGAACTCTCACTTCTCTGAATTAATGGCGGCTATCATTGAATCTATTGAGATCAGATCTACAGGCAATTCGAGAAAAAGTGTTTGACACTGAGAGGAGGGTGTCCACTATGGAGGACTCCCTACCGCCAATTAATGAATCCATTGAATTGTTCCACCAACAAGTTAAAGCTCTTCAGTGTAAAACGGATGATCTGGGAAAAAAATTACATAGGTGCTACATTCACATACTGGGATTTCCTGAGCAAGCGGAGGGGTGGTCACCGGAAGGCTTTCTGGAGAACTGCATCAGGGAGGCTTTGGAAGCAACAACTTGTCAAGAATGGCATGAGGCCCCTCTTAGCCAAGCTGTTACATTTTTGGGGATGCCGTCCTGTGAATGGAGCATACAAAAGGTGAAATCCAATCTGAAAATCATAAGATATTCACCTTCCCTGACTTTTCATCTGAAGTCTAAAGCTAAAGATGTCAATTTCTGGAAGTCAAGAAGAGGCTGTCTGCACGCAACATTGTATATTCCATGCTATACTCTGCAAAGCTACGAGTTATACACAACAGGAATACCAGTTTTTTCACAACTGCTGAGGAGGCAAGTCATTGGATTGACACCATATGAAGTTTATACTACTTTGGTATTGGACACATGGCACAGATACTGTTATTTGATGAGGCTTGAGATGTCCCCCCTCCGGACATCTTCAAGAACTCTGCAGACTGTACTTGTCTTCTGTTTTTCCTACATGACTGACATGGCCCAGACAGCCCCATGGAAACCCATGTTGCCCATCACCTGGAGGACATAGAGGCTGGTGAGTTGTCACTGTCCCTGTCCTAGTTCGTGGAGGATTGTACAATGTGCATGCATGCATGCATTGTACAATGTGCATGCTGCTCTGTTGGTGTGGCTTCCCAGGGCTGAGCTTCTCCCTACATGCTAAGGGAGGTGTTCTGTTGTCTATATAGTTTGAGAGGGGAGATGGGTGTCTGTGCCAGAGCTGGTATCAGAGGATGGCTCAGATGGATGCGATCAGAGGATGATCACTTCGTGAGCTGCCTCTCTGGGGCCTGGGGCCAGTACATGAGCTCAGCAGTGTGCTCTTTATTTTCTCTGTGATGTTTGCAAACATGGAGAGTGGGGACCGTTGATTAACTTTATGCTTACATGTCTCCACTGGTACCCACAATTGATGGAGAAACACTGCACATCTAAATATTTATTACCCCTTACATTCCCTCATCTATATACTAAATTTAGTGCAGTGGTTCTCAACTCCCAGGACCAACTAACAGGCCAGGATTTGATGATTTCCTTGTTAGAGCACAGGTGAGTTAATCAATGTGAATGAGCCTCTGATCACCACACCTGTGCTCTAGCAGAGAAATCCCTAAGTCCTGGACTGTTAGTGGGTCCTGAGGGCAGGAGTTGAGAAACACTGATTTAGTTTAGCACTACTGTCACTGAGTGACTTAGGAATAACAACACTGACAAGTACAGATATGGTAAAACAATGATCTTTATTAGGAATTGCACAATAATAAAATAAATAGCACTTCCCCAACCTTCACAGGGCCAGATATGAGGACAGTGAATGGACACTTCCTCAACCTTCACAGGGCAGGTTAGGACAAGGACAGGATCACCTGACTGGAGGCAGATAGAGTACCACTATGACTGCCGGTAAGCTCTAGTAGCAAGGATGGTAGTAGCTACTAGTATAGGAGCAGCTGTAAAGCCCCTGGAAAGAGAGGGAATTTCCCCTAGAATGCTAGGGTTACTAGACAGGCAAAAGAGGCAGACTCTCCCTAGAACGCTAGGGTGACTGGAAAAGTAATAGAGGCAGAATCTCCCTAGAACGCTAGGGTGACTGGACAGGCAACAGAGGCAGAATCTCCCTAGAATACTAGGGTGACTGGACAGGCAACAGAGGCTGACTCTCCCTAGAATGCTAGGGTAACCAATGGCACAGTACAGAATGGTAGGCAACGGGAAGGCCAGTATCACGGGCTGACACAACTGTACACCGCTAGTAAGGAGGAATCACCAAGACACCGAGAGTGCTAGTGGTGACAGTAGTCCAATGGTAAGGAGGATAGACTATCAGCCTGTCACGGTTTGTTATGACTCTCAGACACAGAGTTAAGATAAAAACACAACTTTATTGAAAAGTTTAAGAAAACCCTTGTGGGTAGCATACACATATAACATTAGCAATCATACATAGTAGCATGAGTAGTGGTACACAGAATGTGATACAGGCTCTACCAGCCTTGCCAATACTGGGTAAGGCAACCTAGGTGGCACAAGGTGGAATAGGTTCTACCGGCCTTACCAATATACTGGGCAAGGCAGCCCTAGACTAGTAATGAAGGAAAAGGAGGCTCTACCAGCCTTGCCAATATACCAGGCAAGGCAGCCTGGAGACAGGTACAATGAATAGAAATAGGCTCTACCGACCCTGCCAATATACCGGGCAACGCAGCCTTGAGACTGGGACTACGAGTACATAAAACTCTACCGGCCTGCCAATATACCGGGCAAGGCAGCCTTAAGATGGTACAATGAGGAATAGGTTCTACCGGCCTTACCAATATACCGGGCAGGGCAGCCTGGACTGCAAGTACTGGATAGCAGCAATGGTCACCTCAGTAACTGGCTTAAGGTGTACTAGACCAGTCTCATGAGATGGACGGACTGAGGCCCACTGGATAGACAAGATGGTATAGGCACCATATAATGCAGGAGCGAACCAGTACCCGTGTACTGGAGTACACAATCTTGGTCGGTGCTGGCAAGCAACCGGTTAACACATGGAGCGAACTAGTACCCGCGTACTGGAGTAACCAAAATCTACTGGTGCTGAGAGATGTACGGCAAGCAACCGGATAACACGTGGAGCAAACCAGTACCCGTGTACTGGAGTCACTGAAACTTCACCGGTGCTGTCTAGGACTGAACAGCAGCCAGTTAATACATGGAGCAAACTAGTACCCGCGTACTGGAGAGACTGGACCTCTACTGGTGCAACGAGCAACCGGTAAATACATGAAGTGAACCAGTACCCGCGTACTGGGGAAACCAAACCACCACTGGTGCTGTCAGGATAACACTAAGCAGCTGGTTACAGGGAGCAAACCAGTACCCGCATACTGGAGAAACTAAACCCCTACTGGTGTAACGAGCAACCAGTTAGTACATGGAGCAAACCAGTACCCACGTACTGGGGAGACTGAACCTCTACCGATGCAACGAGCAGCCGGTTAAACATAGAGCGAACCAGTACCCGCGTACTGGAGAGACTGGACCTCTACCGGTGCAACGAGCAACCGGTAAATACATGAAGTGAACCAGTACCCGCGTACTGGGGAAACCAAACCACCACCGGTGCTGTCTCGATAACACTAAGCAGCCGGTTACAGGGAGCGTACCAGTACCCGCGCACTGGAGTAACCTAGATCTCTACCGGTGCACGCGCAACCGGTTGTCAGTAGAGCGAACCAGTACTCGCGTACTGGGGAGTGAAACACAAGTGAATGAAAATGTCGCCAGGGCGACTGGAGGAGAGGTGCACACTGCGGGCGATCCAGGAGCTGGAACACAGTCGAGATGGACAGGAAACAAATCTACTGGCAGTCAACCGGATCAGGATGGCAGCAGGAAACAGCAGCAAGGACAGCAACCCCAACCAGATCAGGAATGGATGCTGGAACCAGGAAGCTGGTGAACAGGAACTCAGGCAATCACAGACGAGCAGGAACAGAAGAATGACCCAGGAAGCTCAGGAACCCAATGCAGGCACAGGCAGCATAGAGACAACATGAAAGGGCAACCAAAGGGTGCCCAAGAACAATCTAAATAGGGAATACAGGGCGGGCTGAAAGGCCCCCTACAGGTAACTGACAAGGAAAGGCAGCAATCACGGTCACCGTGATACAGCCGTAGCCAGAAGGCAATCAGTCCAGCCAGGAGTAGAACGGAACGTGTAGTCAGCCAGAGCCAGGAGTCAAACCGGAACAGGTAGTCAACCTGAGCCAGGAGTCAGCGGATAGTCAGCCAGAGCCAGGTGTCAAACCAGAACGGGTAGTGAGCCAGAGCCAGGAGTCAGATCGGAGCAGGTAGTCAGCCAGTGCCAGGAGTCAAACCGGAATGGGTAGTCAGCCAGAGCCAGGAGTTTTTTATTTTTTTTACTTATATATTTACTGCAGGATGCTGATGGGTGGGTCATAATTACCACTCCATGTTTACTATGCACGCTAGGGGGGAGTCTCACTCCTGGTCCACAGATCTCTCCAATATGAATTCATTTAAAAACATCCCTCCACCTTTCTTGCCAGATATCCTTCAAGATGCCCTGGAGTATGGGGAAAGAATCAGTTGAACAGGGAATTTGTTTTGGGGTGTTTCTTGACTGATATTGGGGGGGACAGCTAATTAAAAAAGTAAAATACAAAATTTGTATATAATGTAATAGAGACAGGGACCCCCTGATGTAAGCCACCACTGGGGTAGACTCTATACAGCTGACCTGTCTTGCTCTCTCTAGTACTACCCTTTTCTCTCTCCTTTGCCATTCCCTTTTCTCCTTCCCTTCCCATCAAATTCTACAAGATACCTTGGGGTAATTTAAGGGGGACTGGATAGCATTGGTTCAGTACTGCTAGTCACTTCCTCCTCCTCAGACTCAGTGGACACATAATAAAGGTCCTTCCAGTTTCTGCTTTTACTGAGCATAGTGATAGCAGTCACTGTGAGCCTCTCCTGCCTCAGTTTAACAAACAGTTCACAGCAGAACAGTACAGCACGTCTATCTCGCTCTGTAACTGCTTCTATTGTGTTTGACTTCCGCAAACACGTCACTTTTTTTTATAGCGAAAAAGGGAAAACAATGTAAATCATTGGTTGTAAACTTTCTAGCCACTGAAAAATTGGAGCAAAATTTTGGCCAAATGATGAAAAATGCTGACATTTTACGCTGTTTTAAAAACGGATTTTCTCCTGAAAAAGCAGACAATAATGTATTTATCACGGAATTTCTCGAGGAAATATGGAGACAACTTTTGCCCATCCCTAGTTGGAAGTTGAATGGTGAGCGAAACAACTAGCTCACCATCACCTTCTTCATCTAGGGTAACTACATCTTCTGCCAATCCATCTCGTTCATCATTACATCCCCCGCCAAATGATAGCCACTCTGTAGATTTTAGGATATGACATTTCATGTCCACCCATTGCACACTGTGCACTGACCATACATACCAGTGTGGTTGAGGAGAATTGCAAGCAGGGCATCAAGTGGCATCTGAGGAGATTCCATCCTGCATAATATGCTAAGATGGTAGCAGGGAGGGTTCATCATTACTATTAAACTATCAGCAAGTTGTCATGATTTCTGGAGCTGATGATGTCAAGTGTGAAAGCAAGGGACCCTAAGACACACTTGCTATTCCCAAGCAGTCCCGCCAGTGCTAGTACTACTACTAAGAAGGTCCCTCAGCTTGTTAGCGTTAGGAGTGAAGGAGCAGGTAATCATTATATTAATAGTTATGTGGATGGTGTTAGTAGTAGTAACAGTGATGGTGAAGCAGACGGTGGGACTAGTGTTAGGGAAGTGGTAGGAGAAGAAATTGAGAGCATCAAGACTAGTGGTCAAGGAAGCCCACACGATTCCCCTGACACTGGGAGTTCACTTCCCCCCATGACATTGTCCATGTGGAACATGATCCTGAAGAAGGCCGAATTTTCACCACCTCAATAACATGTTCAAGCCAAATACCAGCCACGGAAATCAAGCACTATTGCTGCTGTTCCCCCCACTCTCCAGAAAGGCAACAAGAGACGAGGCAGAGATCAAAGAGGAAGAAGAATAGAGAAACCTAGGCAAAGACGGTATTTCCATGATAAGCGAAACAACTAGCTTGCAACCACCTTCTTCCTCTACAGTAAGTACATCTTCTGCCAATCCATCTCAGTGTCTACCCATTGCACATTGTGCGGTGCACTGATCACACATGGCAGTGTGGTGGAGGAAAATCACAAGCAGGGCATCAAGTGGCATCTGAGAAGATTCCATCCCGCTGAATATGCTAAGATGGTGGCAGGGAGGGTTCATAATTACTATTAAACTGTCAGCAAGTTGTCATGTGTTCTTAGCGGGATATGGAAACGGGCATAGTATCACGGTGCCCGTGATTCCCTGTCAGTCACACTGATGATACCTGTGCATTGGTGCAGATTGTTTGGCCCGCCCAGGATGTTCCTTTTTATACTGGGCCTGTGACAGCTGTCTGATGCCCTTTCGTGGTGTTCCTGAAGTTGAGCCTCTTGCTGAGTTACTGTGTTCCTGTGTACCGATCCGGCTCGTCTGACCATTCTCTGTTCCTGCTCTCTGATTGGATTCCTGCACTGTCTGACTTCCTGCTCCGTTACCGACCTGGTTGTGGCTGACGTTCCTGCTCCGTTACCGACCTGGCTGTGGCTGACGTTCCTGCTCCGTTACCGACCTGGCTGTGGCTGACGTTCCTGCTCCGTTACCGACCTGGCTGTGGCTGACGTTCCTGCTCCGTTACCGACTTGTCTGAGGCTGACGTTCCTGATCGAGAAATTCCTGGTTCCGGTCATCGCTGTTGGTTGCTCATCAGTTCCTGAGTTCCTGTGTTCCAGGTCGCCCGACGGCGACATTCTGAACTGTAGTAGTGGGGCTCCGTTCATTCACTCTCATTGGCGCTACACCGTGGCCTTAGTTTACCGAGCTGTTGTATGCTAGCTGAGCTGCCCCTCTGTGGCCGTACCTGCCCGATCCAGTTACTGTGTGTGTTGCCTCCATTGTAGAGCCGAATACACTTGCCAAGCTTTATCATACTATCAGAGCCGCTTACACTGTCCGAGCTGCGCTTTGTACCTAGTCTGTCCGTGGCTTTAGCAGAGCAGTTCAGTTCCGGTACGTGGGTTACCGTGCATGCACCTCCCGGTGCAGTGGCCTCCGTTTGCTCTTGCTGTATGGTACTGATACGGCACCAGAAGGGTGTCTGGGCGCTAGTCATTGCTCGTGTGTAGTCTCATTCATCGCATTCCTGTGCGAGGCTCGCGGTGGCTGGCATAGTGTTACTCCTGTTGGCACCTAGTGGGTGACCTGGCTCTGATCTCCTTTGGCTCACAACAGTACTCCTTTACGTTCAAGGGCTTGACCGGTTCCGTTTACCAGTTCTGCTAGCGGCTCTTCCTTTCACTCCTCCTGGAGTTTTACTCAGCTCTGGTTGCTTATGCAGTCTCCTTGGGCGTCCTTTTGTAACAGCTAAATGAGAGTGATTTGAGCAAGCCTACTACTGATCGTGTATTCTTCCAGAGACTTATTGGTTCAACTGGGCGTTGTCAGCCTACCATCATTGTGACTGATCAGTGGGTTATTCCTTAACCCTTGTCTATCCTGTTATACAGTATTATTCCATATTTTTGTCTATTACTGCTTTATACTAGTCTGTCTATGCCTGACCTGGCCCCCAGGGGCGCTATTCCTGATTTTCAGTTCAAATAAACTGTGTTTTTACTTATACCTTGTCTGAGTGTCAGAAAACCGTAACAGTACGAAAGGGCCATGACCTCTGACGGTATAGGTGACAGTAATACACAGAACCTCCACTGGAGGATGGATGTGCACGAGCAGCGCTTGGACCAGTTGGCACTGGCCATGCAAACATTGCTAGAACGTACGGTACACCTTGAGAAAACTAACCAAAATCCGGTGGTCCCCCCAGTTGTGACACCGGATCACGTTGCTGGTCAAATGGTTGCCGTCTCCAGAAGTTTAACGGCGGCGCCGCCGTTACCGTTGAGATACAATGGTGAACCCATCCTGTGTAGAGGGTTTATTAACCAACTTGAGATATTTCTAGAACTCACGCCTCACGCTTTTCTGAACGACCGTAGTAAGGTGGGATTCATGTTATCTCTATTAACGGGTAAAGCCCTGGCATGGGCTAGCCCACTATGGGAGAAGGCCAAACCATGTACATCAGATTTTGACGAATTTGTCAAGCAGTTTCGGAGAGTATTCGAGCTGCCTGGGAGAACCTCCTCTGCTGCCAAAAGATTAATGGAAATTCAGATGGGCGAACGCACCGCAGGCGAGTACGCCATAGAATTTCGGATACTGGCAGCAGAGGTAGGGTGGAATAATGAGGCTCTAGTGGCAGCTTTCTCCCAGGGATTATCAGATGTGATTAAAGACGAAATGGCGGCCAGAGAGGTACCTACTGATTTGGATGATTACATAGATTTTGTACTGCTCATTGATACTCGCATACGAGAAAGGCATTTGGCCAAAAGGGCTTTTGAGACTCTCAAATCTGCATTCGCCTCCGCTCCTATCCTTTCCCACCCTAAACCCTCCCTGCCATTTACGTTGGAGGTAGATGCCTCTGAGGTTGGGGTAGGGGCAGTCCTCTCCCAACGTCCGAAAGAAGGGGGCAACCTGAGACCATGCGGGTTCTTTTCTAAAAAACTATCCAGCGCCCAAAGCCATTACGAAATTGGGGACAGGGAGCTTTTGGCTATAATCTTGGCACTGAAAGAATGGCGACATTTATTGGAGGGCACAAGAACCCCAGTACTAATACTTACAGACCACAAAAATTTGATTTACCTTTCAGAGGCTAAAAGGTTGTCATCTCGCTAGGCTAGGTGGGCACTGTTTCTGTCAAGGTTTAACTTTATAGTGTCCTACTTGCCTGGATCAAAAAACGTGAGAGCTGATGCCCTGTCCAGGCAATTTTGCACAGACATTGAGAGGGATGAAACCCCGGTTCCTATTATTCAGCCTGACAGAATTCTGGCCACGATACGTACTAGTATCACTTCGCCATTGGGGGAACAAATATTGGCATCCCAGGCCAGGGCACCTCTGGAAACCCCAGTTGGCAAGTGTTTGTGGATGAGCCTTTACGGGTTCAATTACTTGAATACTATCACTCCTTGAAGGCAGCTGGGCACATTGGCCGAGATCAGCTAGTATGGTCTCTATCACAAATGTTTTGGTGGCCTTCTCTAAGAGCTGACTGTGCGGCATTCACGTCTGCTTGTGCCACATGTGCCCGTAATATGTCTCCCAGACACCTCCCAGTGGGTTTGCTCCAACCAGTACCTAATGGCGAACGCCCATGGTCACACATCTCCATTGACTTTCTGGGAGAATTGCCATCATCCAAGGGCTATACTTTTATTCTAATGGTGGTGGATAGGTTCTCTAAGATGGCTCATTTCGTGCCCCTCTCTGGTCTCCCTTCGGCCCAGGAATTGGCAACAGTCTTTGCCAAAGAGGTATTTCGCTTGCACGGGGTTCCCAGAGTAATAGTATCAGACCGAGGGAGTCAATTCGTCTCGAGATTCTGGAGGGCATTCTGTAGTCTAATGGGCATACAGTTGTCCTTTTCCTCCGCCTACCATCCCCAGACCAATGGGGCCGCTGAGCGTGCCAATCAGGGACTGGAGCAGTTTTTGCGTTGCTTTGTGACTGATCATCATGACAATTGGGCCGACCTGTTGCCGTGGGCAGAGTTCGCCAGGAACTGTGCGGTCAATTCATCGTCTGGGAGCTCCCCGTTTCTTGTCAACTACGGGTTCCAGCCTTGTCTGCTCCCAGACTCATTTCAGTCACAACAGATTCCGGCTCTGGATGAGCACATTGAGCAACTCCGCTCCACATGGGCACAGGTGCTAAGGTCCCTCAGCCAGTCCTTTCAGCGTCAACAGCGGCATGCTAATTGCAGATGGTTGCCAGCGGTCTCATTTCAGGTTGGGGATAGGGTATGGCTCTCCTCCAGGAATCTAAATCTGCAAGTACCATCCAACAAATTGGCTCCCCGGTTCGTTGGTCCGTTTAAGATTATCCGTAAGGTTAACCCCGTGGCATACGCACTAGAACTTCCTGCATCCATGCGCATTCATAATGTGTTCCATGTATCACTACTGAAACCCTTGGTTTGCAACCGCTATACTACCACTCCGGTGGTTCCTGGGCCGGTGGATGTTCAAGGTCAAGAGGAATACGAAGTTCAGAGTATTATTGACTCCAGGAGATTTAGAGGTAAATTGCAATATTTGGTCCACTGGAGAGGCTACGGGCCTGAGGAACGTTCATGGGTGGACCAAAAAGACCTACATGCTCCACGTTTATTACGCAATTTTCACTCTAAATATCCGCACAAACCCAAACCAGCAGGCAGGAGAGGGGGTCTTTGAGAGGGGGGTACTATCACGGTGCCCGTGATTCCCTGTCAGTCACACTGATGATACCTGTGCATTGGTGCAGATTGTTTGGCCCGCCCAGGATGTTCCTTTTTATACTGGGCCTGTGACAGCTGTCTGATGCCCTTTTCGTGGTGTTCCTGAAGTTGAGCCTCTTGCTGAGTTACTGTGTTCCTGTGTACCGATCCGGCTCGTCTGACCATTCTCTGTTCCTGCTCTCTGATTGGATTCCTGCGCTGTCTGACTTCCTGCTCCGTTACCGACCTGGCTGTGGCTGACGTTCCTGCTCCGTTACCGACCTGGCTGTGGCTGACGTTCCTGCTCCGTTACCGACTTGTCTGAGGCTGACGTTCCTGATCGAGAAATTCCTGGTTCCGGTCATCGCTGTCGGTTGCTCATCAGTTCCTGAGTTCCTGTGTTCCAGGTCGCCCGACGGCGACATTCTGAACTGTAGTAGTGGGGCTCCGTTCATTCACTCTCATTGGCGCTACACCGTGGCCTTAGTTTACCGAGCTGTTGTATGCTAGCTGAGCTGCCCCTCTGTGGCCGTACCTGCCCTATCCAGTTACTGTGAGTGTTGCCTCCATTGTAGAGCCGAATACACTTGCCAAGCTTTATCATACTATCAGAGCCGCTTACACTGTCCGAGCTGCACTTTGTACCTAGTCTGTCCGTGGCTTTAGCAGAGCAGTTCAGTTCCGGTACATGGGTTACCGTGCATGCACCTCCCGGTGCAGTGGCCTCCGTTTGCTCTCGCTGTATGGTACTGATACGGCACCGGAAGGGTGTCTGGGCGCTAGTCATTGCTCGTGTGTAGTCTCATTCATCGCATTCCTGTGCGAGGCTCGCGGTGGCTGGCATAGTGTTACTCCTGTTGGCACCTAGTGGGTGACCTGGCTCTGATCTCCTTTGGCTCACAACAGTACTGCTTTACGTTCAAGGGCTTGACCGGTTCCGTTTACCAGTTCTGCTAGCGGCTCTTCCTTTCACTCCTCCTGGAGTTTTACTCAGCTCTGGTTGCTTATGCAGTCTCCTTGGGCGTCCTTTTGTAACAGCTAAATGAGAGTGATTTGAGCAAGCCTACTACTGATCGTGTATTCTTCCAGAGACTTATTGGTTCAACTGGGCATTGTCAGCCTACCATCATTGTGACTGATCAGTGGGTTATTCCTTAACCCTTGTCTATCCTGTTATACAGTATTATTCCATATTTTTGTCTATTACTGCTTTATACTAGTCTGTCTATGCCTGACCTGGCCCCCAGGGGCGCTATTCCTGATTTTCAGTTCAAATAAACTGTATTTTTACTTATACCTTGTCTGAGTGTCAGAAAACCGTAACACATAGTGACAGTGGCAGTACTTGGTTTCTGGTGTCTTGGTATTTGGATACAGTTGTGCCAGGGGTTATTTACCACAGACATTTTGCATATTGAGGTTGCTGATGAGAGGCACAGTTTCTGCTCCCACAGGAAAAATGTATATTCTAGTAACAACACACCCATGATTTTGGAGGAAGGGCAAGTGGTGAAGAATTATTGGCCAACTTCTTCTTTTCTCCACATATACTGGGGGCTACTTATTGTGCTGCTACTGCCTCAGGCGCATCACTGGAGCTAGTCATGGCAAGTGGAACCTTCATCATCCATCACTCATGTTACTGCTGTTGTTGATCCCATTCCCTTTGATGCGTGTGCCAAGGCGCATTCCCTCCTTTCCCCTTCTCACTGACTTGTCAAAAGTTGTGCACAGTGTTGTTGGTGATGACTGTACTGTTCATGACCCAAAAGGAAAATAGTCCCACACCCATAACTTCAGAGAGATGGAAAAGGTGGTGAAAAATGGCCTTTCTTCTTCTCCTCCTCATGCCCCTTCCCTGTCTGGGGCAGATGATGATGTTGCTGCTGTTGCTGCTACTGCCTCAGAATCAGCATTGCAACTAGGACCAGGAGCTTTGCTACTGGCAAGTGGAACCTGTCCTAGTCCCGCATCAGTTGTTGACACCATTCCCACTGTGTCCATGGTGGTCTGTGGCACACTAGCCTGCTCCTCAACATCCTGCTGCTCTTACAACTCAGCAGCAGGAATTAGAGCAGTTGCAAACTCTGCAAATTCCAAAAGCTCATTGCTAGTGGTGGTGGTGGTAATGCCCATCCTCAGTCCTGTCTCCCATTACGTCTCAGTTTCTCCTAAAAGGCCATCAATGTCTCTTCCACCCCTGCTTCTCAAGCATCAACATCACCACTACCATCAGTCCTTCCCTTTTGCTGCTCTCTTATAGACATCTTTCTGCTGGTTGGAGGAGGTGACGAGAAATGTGACAGAGGGCCGCTCTCAACTGCTTCCCCTATCACTCCCCTAACACTATTCCCACCAGCAGCTTCACTATTACTGTTAATACTACTAACACAAACTACATCGATTTCAGTCACTGAATCTTATTCCTCCTTCACTCCTAACACTAACAAGCTGCTGGACTTTCTTAGTAGTAGTACTAGAAGTGATGGGACTACTTGGGGATAGCAAGTTTGACTTAAGGTCCCCTATTGTCACACTTGGCATCATCTTCTCCCCCCCCTCCTGAATATTACGAGACACACTGGCATCAGGCACAGCACTGGGGGCAGCAGGCTCAGCACTGGCAGCAGGTACAGCACTGGTGGAAGCAGGGCCAGCATGTCTGACAGCAGGCACAGCACTGGTGACAGCAGGGGCAGCACATCTGTCAGCAGGCATAACATTGCTGGCAGCAGACACAACACTGGCAGCAGGCAGAACATTGGTAGCAGCAGGTTCAGCACTGGCAGCAGTCACAGCACTGGTAGTAGCAGGTCTGACAGCAGGCATGGAACTGGTGGCAGCAGGTTCAGTACTTGTAGCAGGCACAGCACTGGTAGCAGCAGGGGCAGCACTGGCAGCAGACATAGCACTGGTGGCAGCAGGGGCAGCATGTCTGACAACACACACAGCAATGGTGGTAGCACTAGCAGGGCAGCAGGCCTGAGTCCTCCTCAGACTCAATGGATATATAAGGGTCCTTTCAATTCCCCCTTTTACTATTTTTAAACTTTCTCATAGTGATAGAAGTCACTATAAGCTTCTCCTGCCTCAATATTGCAAAAAGATAACAGCAGGACAGCACAGCATGTCTACCTCACTCTGTAGCTGCTTCTACTGTGTTTTACCTCCTCAAATATGTCATGTTTTTATTGAGAATAGGTGAAAAACACATAAAACAATGGGTGGAAACTTTCTAGCCATTGAAAACATGGTAAAGAATTTTGGCCAATGGGCAAACAACGCGATCATTTAAATCTCTGTTTTTAAAGTTGATTTTCCAACAAAAAAGTGAAACAATGTGGTTTTTACTGATTTTTCCATAGGAATGTGGCGGGATCTTTCACTGTCTCCTAGTAGATAGTAGCAGGTCTAGAATTATCCTAATTAGTATTTGGACTCATTTAGTCAGTCATGTAAAATTGATTAATTATGATATATTTAAATAGTGTATATGATGTGCCCATTTACCTTCACCCCTAGTGGGGTTTGCTTAATTGATTATTATTAGCCTTTTATTTTATAACCTTCGGGGGACAGAGACTGACTAAATGAGTCCAAATTCTGATGAGGACAATTCTAAACCCCCTACCAACTACTGTAAATGTCACTACTTATTCCAATATCACCATAGATAAGTTGATCCTCCATATACCAACGTATCCACAAGGACATTATCCTATGCCCCATAGTGAAGGTCCAAATTTTATTTTATTCTTTTCCCCAAAATAACCAATCCTCCTTTTAATTTTAACAAAATTAATACAATTTAAGTTTTAACTGTGGATGAGTGCTATAAATACAGGTTTGTTTTTCCAGGGGGTCCCTCTCTCTCTCTGTTTTCATAATGTATAATTATATTCTGTAGGCACCATGTCTGAGAAGTAATTGCATCTCAAATTAAATGTTGTTGATGCAGGTAAGCTTCTTTTCTACAGTATAGTAGAGGGTTGTAGTTTACTGCCCAAGGTGGCCTCACACCATTCTCCACTGCAGCTTACTTTCACAATGGGATGGGATCACTCCATTTCCCAGTAGAAGCTCCAAGCACACTGGTTGTCTGTGAAGAGTATAGCACACCATCACACCTCGGATCTGGTTGCATACATTCAGGTGAACTATGGGAATGCACCCCAAGGTATTGGGATGGTTTGGGAGGCTGCTAACAGGGATGGGAGAAAATTTTAGCCTCAAACCAAAATAAGCGAATAATGGCAGTTCCCACTTTTTTCACCTAGCTAATTCCATTGAAATTAATGGGAACATTGAAA
This sequence comes from Rhinophrynus dorsalis, assembly GCA_037306005.1. Lineage (NCBI taxonomy): Eukaryota > Metazoa > Chordata > Amphibia > Anura > Rhinophrynidae > Rhinophrynus > Rhinophrynus dorsalis. The sequence continues at coordinate 448,953,389 of CM074719.1, read as the reverse complement.
TCACACACAACACATAGCAAATGTTACTCAATTTCCCAAAGCCATAGATAAAAGGGATATGAGGGTGTCTGTGTTGCTGGAGTGTGGGGAAAGAATCAGTTGAACAGGGAAGAGTTTTAGGGGTGTTTGTTAACTGGGTTTGGGTGGACAATTAATAAAAAATAAATACAATTAAAAAACCCATAAGACATGGTATAAAAAGGGTCTAAGGAGGGTGCCTGTGTTGGTGGGTGGAGTCTGGAGAAATAATCAGTTAAATAGGAAATTTTTTTTGGGGGGAGTTGTTGACTGGTATTTGGGGGACAGTTAATAAAAGTTAATAAAAAATAAAATGAATTAAAAATAAAATAAGAAATTGGTACATAATGTAACAGAGTATCACAGTCTCCCTTGGGCTATCCTGTGCTTCCTTTGGCTCTGGCTGACTAATTTGCTCCGTGTATGACCCCGGCTTGTCTGACTACCCACATCGGTTCTGACCTGTGGCTCTGGCTGATTAACTTGCTCCGTGTATGACCCCGGCTTCTCTGACTACCCATATCGGTTTTGACCTGTGAGTCTGGCTGACTAACTTGCTCCATGTATGAGCCCAGCTTGTCTGACTACCCACATTGATTTTGACCTGTGGCTCTGGCTGACTAACTCGATCCGTGTATGACCCCAGCTTGTATGACTACCCACATAGGTTTTGACCTGTGGTTGTGGCTGATTAACTCGCTCTGTGTAGGTTCCAGTTTGCCTGACAGCTGGCTTCTGTCTGACTACCGACTCCATATAGTCCCCGGCTTGTCTGACCTGTGGCTCTGGCTGACTACTTGCTCAGTACACTCTTGGCGTGCCTGACCTCTAGTCTTCGTTATCCGTGGCTTAGACCTGCTCCTGCTCCCTGTTGCCTCTGGTCGTGTGACCTGAGGTGGAGACTGGTGCATCCTTGTCTGTTCTCACTAGTGCTCCCCTCGTACCCCTGTCTTAGCCTTGGGTATCTTGCAGTAATACAGTGCACAGCATAGTGTGCAGCTCTGGGCAGGAGTATGGGGCTGATTATCCTGTGGTCTGGGATTGTGTGGGCTAATACCATTATTACTATCCTTAATTAAATAAAGGTGGATTTATATTTTATATTCGTGTTTGTCCTTCTTTGCCTGAAAACCGTACCAGTACGTAAGGGCCATGTCTATTGAAGGTTCAGGCAGTCCACCTCGTCAGAGCATCCTGTCCAGGATGGATTCTCAGGACCAGAGAATTGATCAATTGTCTTTTGCTATGCAGACACTATTGAATTGCACAGCTCACCTTTATCGCTTTGCTCAGCAACCTGTGGCTTCCCCAGTACCTGCACAGGTTGTGGCTACTTCCTCTGAGGCTGGCATGAGTAAAGGGTTGTCTGGCTCCACTCCTTTACCCCAAAGATATGATGGGGGATCTACATTGTGCTGGGGGTTCCTTATTCAGTTGGGAATGTTTTTGGAAATGGTACCACATGCTGCCTGAGACCTGCCTGGTGATCTAGAGGAGCTAATCTCAGTCACCATCCTGATAGACACAAGAATCCATGAGAGACCTTCTTTCAAGGAACAGGGGCTCAAACATTTAGCTCGGCTGTCACTTAATTTCTTAAACCCACCCTGTCCTCCCTCACCTCCCATACATTCTAGTTCTGATCCCACCGGGGGGGAACCGATGCAGCTAAGCTTTTTTTTGCCACAAATTGAAATCATCGTAAAATGTCACTTTCCGCTTGGCAAAAAATTTTCCTCGAAAAGTGTTGTTTTTCCTGCTATTTCCCGCTTTTTTCTCCTAGCTCATTGCATTGAAATCAATGGGTAAAAAAATGTTCTCCACCTCACAAAAGTTTTCTACAGCAATATATAAGGGTGTCAGGCTCTCACAGCATGCCAGTCTGTGTTTGTGAGAGGAGAGAGCAGCATGTTTTTGAGCTGGAGAAGAAAGGCAAATAAAGGGGAATTGAAGCTAAGTTTTAGGGAATCATTTAAGTAGGACATTTGTTCTCTGTAGTAGGGGAGTCTGGAGGTACAATGGGGAGAAGAAGGTAGGAAGGATGTTGACCCAAAATACCCCTAAATTTGGTGTGACTGACTGTCAAGACACAGGTAACTAGGGTCCAAATTGATTGCTGATTTTACTTTTATTGTCTCTGTGCTAGGGAAGTCTGGGGAAAAAAGTTGTAGATTTTCTTTTTCAGATATATATATATATATATATATATATATATATATATATATATATATATATATAACGCTGTGAGCCTGTTATGTTGTCTTTGTTTCATGTGTGTTATCAGGGCGGATATGCCAAGGTGTGTTCCCTCCTTTCCCTCTTCTCACTGAGTTGTCACAAATCCTGCAGTGTCATTGGTGATGACTACAGTGTGTCTGTCCCAAGAGAAAAATAGTCCCACACCCATGACTTCAGGGGATAGGGATAGGGAACAGGTGCCCTTGCAGCTCAGCAACAGCAAGAATTAGAGCAGTTGCACATTCTAAAAGCTCACTGCTGGTGGTGGTGGTGATGCCCACCCCCATCCTTGTCTCCCATTACTTCTCAGTTTCAGCTAAAAAGGCCATCAATGTCTCTCCACCCCAGCTTCTCCACCATCATCATCATCCCCAACCACTAATCCTTACGTGCTGCTGCTCTATTACATACATCTTACTGCTGGTTGGAGGAGGTGATGAGCAGTGTGACAGAGGGTCCCCTAATGTCACATTTGCCATTTCTTGGTGACATGAAGAAAGCAGACTGGCAGCAGTAGCAGCAGGCACAAACAGCTGATCTGTGCTCCTGGTGGAGGTAATATTATTTCTGTGCCTTCTTGTCACGGTTTGTTAAGACTCTCAGACGCAAGGTTAGGTAAAAACACAACTTTATTGGAAAGTTTAAGATAATCCCATAGGATTTCATACACATACATATAATACATGGAAATAGCAAATAAGTAATGACAATAGCAATTCAGGCTCTACTGGCCCTGCCAATATACCAGGCAAGGCAACCTGGGCAAGAATGAATAGGTGGCTCTACCGGCCCTGCCAATATACCGGGCAAGGCAGCCTATAGATAGGAGGATAAAGGCTCTACCGGCCCTGCCAAATTAACCGGGCAAGGCAGCCTATAGATAACAAGAGGATACAGGCTCTACTGGCCCTGCCAATATACCGGGCAAGGCAGCCTATAGATAGGAGGATAAAGGCTCTACCGGCCCTGCCAAATTAACCGGGCAAGGCAGCCTATAGATAACAAGAGGATACAGGCTCTACTGGCCCTGCCAATATACTGGGCAAGGCAGCCTAATGGAATACCATAATAGTAGGCTCTACCGGCCTTGCCAATACCGGGTAAGGCAACCTCAGGATGGAATGATAAAAGGTTCTACCGGCCTTACCAATATACTGGGCAAGGCAGCCCAAGGAGAAGGTGTCAACCACAGTGACCTGAATAACTGTCAGATGACAATGACAGTAAGGAGATGGTAGGTAACGGTAGCAAGGTCCAGTGGTAACACCAGGTAGTCTGCACACTCCAGTACTAGTGTACCGAGGGAATAAGTAGCTGTCTAGGACTGGACAGCGCACTGGGAACCCACAGACTATAAGAGTAAATAGTAAGCCAGAAGGCAATGGAGCGAACCAGCGCCCGCACGCTGGTAACCAACAGACTAATAGTGTATAGCTGCAAGGCAGTGGAGCGAACCAGCGTCTGCACGCTGGGACCAACAGATAGCTGTGTAATAGAGCCATAAGGCAAAGGAACGAACCAGCGCCCGCTCACTGGTAAACAACAGACTAATAGTGTATAGCTGCAAGGCAGTGGAGCAAACCAGCATCCGCATGCTGGGACCAACAGATAGCTGTATAATAGAGCAGTAAGGCAAAGGAGCGAACCAGCGCCCGCGCGCTGGTAACCAACAGACTAATAGGGTATAGCCACAAGGCAGTGGAGCGAACCAGCGTCTGCACGCTGGGACCAACAGATAGCTGTGTAATAGAGCCGTAAGGCAAAGGAGTGAACCAGCGTCCGCACGCTGGGACCAACAGATGAAAATGTCGCTGGAGCGACCGAGGAGCAAAGTCGCCACAGAAGAAGGAGCCGGATGCAAGAGATGAACAGAAACCAGCACAAAGACGGTCAACCAGATCAGGAACGGCAACGGAGACTGGCAGCAGGAAACAGCAACCTCGGACGACTTCAACCAGAACAGGCACTGGAACACGTACAGCAGGCAGGAGTCTCAGGAACAGGACGAACTCAGGAAACCAGGAACACAGCAAAAGGCCCTTCAAGCTTCTGTAGCATAATAAAAGTGGATGCAGTCTCAGACACCACGAAAGGGCAACCAAAGGGTGCCCAAACTCAGATTAAATAGGCAATGTGAGGCGGGCTCAAAGGCAGACAGCCAATGGAAGCCCCCTACAGGTGATAGACACAGTAATGCAGCAATCACGGGCACCGTGATACTTCTATCTACCAACAGTTCTGGCCTCTTCAGGATCTTGTTCTACTTGGACACTGTTGTGAAGGGAATGGGACTCCCAGGGCCAGAGGAATGGTGTGGGCTCCCTTGACCGCTAGTCTGGATGCTCTCAAATGCAGTGCCCTAACACTAGTCCTACCGACTGTTTCATCAATACTGCTACTACTACTAACACAACCACATCAAGTTCAGAGTCTTTCTCCTCACAGTCACTAGTAATATGAGGATATTGATTACACCCTCCTTCACTCCTAACATTAACAAGCTGCTGGACCTTCTTAGTAGTAGTAGTAGTAGTACTAGAACTGGCGGTACTGCTTGGGGATGGCAAGTGTGACTTAGTGTCGTCTGATGTCACTCTTGGAATCATCTTCTCCTTCCCCCTCCTGAGTATTGCAATACACATTAGCAACAGATTCAGCATTGGTGGCAGCAGGTTCAGCATTGGAAGCAGGAACAGCACTGGTGGCAGCAGGGGCAGCACATCTGATAGCAAGCAGAGTACTGGTGGCAGCAGGTTCAGCACCTGGAGCAGGCACAGCACTGGTAGAAGCAGGGGCAGCCTTTCTGACAGCAGACACAGTACTAGTGGCAGCAGGGGCAACACTTCTGACAGCAGGAACAGAAATGGGGATAGCAGTAGCAGAGGCAACATGTCTGACAGCAGGCACAACACTAGTGGCAGCAGGGGCAGCACATCTGGCAGTAGGTAGGACAATGGTGCCAGCCGGGGCAGCACGTCTGGCAGCAAGCACAGACAGCTGACCTGTCCTGCTCTCACTACTACCCTTTTCTTCCTCCCTTCCCATTAAATTTCCCAATATCACTGGGGTGATTTAGGGGGACTGGACAGTATTGGTTCTGTAGTTCTCACTTCCTCCTCCTCTTCAGACTCCATGGACACATAAGGGTACTTCCAATTCCTCATTTTACAATTTTTTAACTTTCTCATAGTGATAGCAGTTGCAACGAGCCCCTCCTGCCTCAATTTTTCAAAAAGATCACAGCAGAACAGCACAGCATGTCTTCCTCGCTCTGTAGATGCTTCTATTGTATTTTAATTCTGCAAATACATCACATTTTTATAGCGAAAAGGTGAAAACCACATAAGTTAATGGGCGGAAACTTTCTAGCCATTGGAAAAAAATGGTGAAGAATTTTGGCCAATGCACTAAAAACACAAAGATTTTAATAGCATGTTTTAAAGTGGATTTTCCAGCGAAAAAGCAGACAACAACATGAACACGGCAAAAGCATTTGCCCACCCCTACTGGGGAGGTCTACTTTCCATAGCCTGAGCCTTTTTCTACACTTGCAAACTAAACATACTAATTTGGGGATCAGTGTAGTTATGTCTTTGTTTGCTGCATAAGCATTCCAGTGGAATTATCTAAGGTTCACTCTAACTTTGGTTTAGGCCCACATTTTATATGGTGGATTTGGACCCTTTATGTGTTCTCCCTGGCATATGTCTTAACTGGTGGTTCCAGGTCTGAATGTTTTTTTTTGTTGGACAGGGGGGAGCGAGACAGGGATGTCAACTGTTTCTTGGTTTGTTTGCCTTGGCCATTGAGCCCTTGGCAGTACAAATTGCCTGGGACCCCAATATTCAGAGACTCTGACTGGGTAACAAAGATGAAAAGCTAGCAGATAATGTTTTGCTGTTCTGGGGGACTCGGGTAGGTCCTTATGCAGAGTACTCATTGCATTGATTTCAATGCAATGAGTTATGTGGGGGAAAAAAGAAAAATTGTCACTTTTCACAAAATGTTCAGCTTGTGGGAATGAGTAATTTTGTCTTTTTTGTTTTTGATAAAAACACATCTGTAGTTATTCCCTTAGAGAGCAACATGTCTCTCTATCTTTCGCACTTTGTTTTCTTTTAAATGTATTTAATTAACCAGACCTCATTGGTGGTATCAGGACCTTTCCCCAAAAAGGTGCAACTCTTTACCCATATGGTGAATGGGGCTAAACTCTGAATCCCCAGAAGGTGGAAATCCTCAGTGACCCCATCCTATTTTCTAAGGTTTTGGAACTCATGATGATGGAAAAATGAATCCATCTCAAACAATTGAGTGTTGATTCTTTCATGGGGACATGAGATCTTTGGTTGAGGTTTATTGAGACTATTCTCATGTGAATTAGAGACTTCCTACCCATTCTTCCCATCCTACCCACCCTTCCGATCCAAGTCCTTTCACCTACTATTCTCTCCACTTCTACTATATCTTTCTGAGCTACAGGAAGGGTTTATTTCCGCTTGTCAAATCACCTCTTAATCAATGTATCTGAATTTACTTGCAACTTAATAACTAATCTGGACTTTTGCACCTTGATTTCCCAGCTTGTTACTGTATCAGTGACTTGATTGCTTTTCTGCTTTTGTTATCCTTTGGTACTGTTTTTATTTTCCTTTAAATAAAAAAAAGAATTCTCCCCCCATCCAAGTCAATGAAAAACAACCCAAAAAATTCCCTGTTCAACTGATTCTTTCCCCAGACTCCACCAATCCAGGAACCCTGAGACCCATTTTATTCTATGGCTGTGGGAAATAAAGTAAATTTACCATGCGTTGGGTGTAAATTCAATCTTTCCATTGATTTTAATGGAATGCGTTAGGTGGAAAAAGCAGAAAAACAGCACTTTTTGCAGAAAGTTTCCTGCTAGGAGGGAAGTGCTATTTTTCCCTATTTCTGCATTGAGGAAAAAACATTTGCCCATCCCTAATGCAGAGTTTTGAGAGACAATCCCACAAAGTTATAGATGGTTTAAATAAACACAACAAAATGTCTTCCATGGGAAAAGGTGATATGGTGCATGTACATTGCTTTCCTCATGTCCTAAATGTATTTATGACTAGATGCTGAATATCACTCACAAAATCAGCATGTGCCCATTTTAGCCACTCCTACAGTGATTTCAATGCATTATATTCCAAACAGGAGAATAACTACTTGCCCCACCACCAGATGAAAATGGAGGTCTATACCAGATGGAATTCCACATTGTTCATGCTAGAGCATTTGTACGAGCAGAATAAGGTCATTAGCGAGTACACAATGCAAAACTGGAAGTCTTGGAGGAAGCCTTTTTTTCACCTGACAATTGCAACTAATGTGTGTATTTGAGTTGCTGAAACCTTTTGAGTTGGCCACCATGCTGGTTAATTGTATAGGGGCAGTATAGGGCACTAATAAATTTACTGCAGAAAAAATGAGGTGCATGGCTGAAAAATCGTACAATAATAACAACACAGACATGCATCAGCTAGTGAAGGACATGTGCAAGATCCTTGCATAGTGTTCATTAATAGCAATGAGAATATATTCTTGCTGCTTTGCTGAACCCCCCCTTTAAACATAACATTTCCGATCAGTTTGTGACAAGGAGTGATAGTCAGCAGAAATCTCTGATGAATCAGATTTTGTCAAAGAACATAAAGATATCTTATAGATTGGGTGGCGGTTGCATTGAGGAGGATGAGAGAGCAAAAGTTAGGGTCAAAATTACTGGTAGAAAGCATAGTGAAAAGTTTGCAATGGGTTCATACCAGCTGCAGCAGCAACAACATCAACAAGAACATTCCATTTCCAGTATATTTCAGAACACATGTTGTCATCATCACAGAATGCAATTAATGTATCTCAGGTAGGTATGGGCAAAAATGTTCACCTCAAACCAAAATCAGCGAATAATGGTACTTTCCTCTTTTGTGAATAATTTCCAACAAAATGTGCAATTTTTTCCCCCAGCACATTCCACTGAAATTGATGGGTACACTGAATATAAACACATTAGGTATGAGGGTGCCTACATTGGTGGAGTGTGGAGAAACAATCAGTTGAAAAAGGAATGTGTATGGGGAAGTTTGTTGACTGGGATTGGGGGGACAACAGTTAATAAAAATAAATAAATTAATACAATTAGAAAAACATAAGATATGGTATAAAAGGGGTCTGAGAAGGGTGGCTGTGTTGGTTGGTGAAGTCTTGGGGGGGTTGTTGACTGGTATTGGGGGCAGTTAATAAATAAATATAATAAAATAAGAAAATTGTTCATAATGTAACAGAGACAAGGACCCTCTGATGTAAGCTGCAACTGATGCAGATTGATACTTGTCAGGATAAAGTATGTTGTACAGGACAATTAGTAGGACTTATACTTGTTGTTAGAGGCCCAAGCCCCAAGGAAACATTGATTTGTAGGACTTAGACTTAATTGAGCAACAAGCACTAAGGAAACATTGATTAGTTGTAGGAAATTTGTGTTAAGCCCAAGCCTTGAGGAAACATTGTTTTGTAGGACTTACACTTGTTAGAAACAAGAGCCCAAGAATTGTTTATTTTTTTGTAAGCCTCTTTTTTTATTTAAAGAACAAGCCCTGAGAAGAGAAAAAAATGCCCTACTGGCCTAGTGCCAGCAGGTCATGTTGTGTTGGCCAGTGGCCACTGGCAATTGTCAAATACCCTGGTGTAATTGCATATTTCTGACTGCTGTTCTTGCTGCTGAGTTGTTTAAACAGCAGGATGTTTAGGCAGCTCAAAGGGAATGCGATCAACAACACCAGTACATGGATGATGGATGATGAAGGTTCCATTTTCCATGACTAGCTCTAATGATGTGCCTGAGGCAGTAGCAGCACCACAACTAGCCCCTACTACTTCAGGATAAGAAGTTATGGCCAATAATGCTTCTTCACTGTCTGTCCAACAAAATCATGGATGTGTTGGCATAATATAAATTTTAACCCTTGAGAGCAGGAACAGTGTCTCTCATCAGAAACTGATATGTGCACAGTGTGTGTGATAAGGGAATGACTGGGAACCATGGGCACATCTGGACTCACATAAAACACCTTGCATAACTGCAACCAATCACCATGACACTTAGGGACCCTGATGTGAAATCCTCCCACCAGAAACCAAGTACTGCTGCTGTCACTATGCCCCTAGTGCACTCCCCACTAAGGACATGTGACAACTTGCAGGCAGTTTAATAATAATGATGAACCCTCCCTGCCACCAGTTTAGTGTATTCTGTGGGATGGAATCTCCTCAGGTGGCGCTTTATGCCCTGCTTGTGACTATCCTTCACCACACTGCATGTGTGGACAGTGCACCACAGAGTGTGCAATGAGTGGACACAAACCGTCACATCCTGACATCTACTGAATAGCTATCAAACAGCATGGAGGTAAAGATGAACAAGGTGGATCACCAAAAGATGTAGTTACCCTAGAGCTAGAAGCTGATGGAGAGCCAGGTGTTTCACTTGCCATCAAACTTTCAACCTCTGGCTGGGTTTCTCTATTCTTCCTCCAATCTGCCTTTGAGTCAGGGGGATCAGAAAAAGCAGTTCTTTATTTCTATGGTGGGTATTTGGCTTTAACATGTTTCACGTAAATGTCATGGTGTCTGTGTTTCATGTGTATTTTCAGGGCAGTTGTGCCAAGGTGCATTCATTCCTTGCTGCTGCTGCTCTATTACAGATTACAGTTTTATTGGTTGGAGGAGGTGATGAGAAATGTGACAGAGGGTCCCCTAATGTCACACTTGCCATTTCTTGTTGACTTGTCAGACTGGCAGCACTAGCAGCAGGCACAGGCAGCTGATCTGTGCTCTTGGTGGTGGTGGTATTATTTCTGCTAGGCAACAATTACCTGAAGAGGTAAGGGCTAGTTGTGGTGCTGCTACTGCCTCAGATGCATTATTGGAACTAGTAGTGGCAAGTCAAACATGATCATCATCACCCACATCACTTCTGCTATTGGAGGGATTTCAGAGGGCTAATAAAATGGTGAATGGTTTGCAGAATAAGAGATATCAGGACAGACTAATGAGTCTGAACATATAGCTTGGATGGGAGAAGAGAGATGATAGAAATATTCAAATACATGAAGGGATTCAATAAAGTAAAGGACGGAAGTATACTTCAAAGGATTATGAATGTTAGGACAAGAATTCATAAAAGTCTAAAACTAAAGGGAGATTGCTTTATATGCAGTGTAAGAAAGTTTACTTCACTGAGAGGGTGGTAGATAAATGGAATAACCTGCCAGCAGAAGTTAACACAGTGAATTAGTTTAAGGATGTCTGGGATAAGCATAAGGCTATCCTGAACATAAGCTAAGACCAAGGACCAAAGATGGTTTGAGGTTTTTATAGTAGGAAGAATGGGCAGACTAGATGGACCAAATGGTGCTTATCTGCCAAAAAGTTATCTGTTTCAGTCAAAAAGTTTGGGTTTTTTTTTTTTTTTTTTTTTAAAGTTCCTTCACAACCGCACACACAAAATAGCCGGTAGTTGCTACCTCCAATATTTCCATTCAGCAATTCTTGCTCCCTCTTTTCCTGTCTGCCTACACCAGCTAGTATTTATTCAGCTGTTTGCTCTCCCCCTCCCAAGCACAATCTGACAACATGCAGTAAACTGACAACCCCTTACATACCTTAGCATAGCAGGAGTAAGTAGAGTAAATGTTCCAGGTGGAAGGGTACATTATTATCACTGAGTCCAATGCAGTGAAAAAGTTTATAAGAAGTGGAAAAACTACCCTTTTTGTGGGAATTGACATAAAAGATAGAATGTGCCGTTTTTCTCATGTTTCACTTTTGAGGCAAAACGTTTTGTCATCCCTATTAGCCACTTCAGCAGCATCAAGCTCTCAAAGCATAATTTGATGATGTGGAGCTTAAAGGGATAGTAATACTTCGTTTTATCTTTATTTTATTTTGTAGGCATGAAAAAAACATGAAGAACGATATAAGTCTTATCTCTCAAACCTTTATGGTTTAAGAGATATTCACAAGCCAAGTTTCCCCCTCCCGCCCCTTTTTCCTAGTGTAAGCCATCTCTTCTCAGATGTGAATCTGGTTGTAAGACCAGACAGATAACAACAGAGGACAATCTTCTTTGTATGAAAACATTGAAAGCCCTTCCCCCCTTGACAAGTTTTTCAGCTTTTTCCCTTATCTTAATTGAAGATTGTCCCTCTCTGCAATCTACCTGGGCACCTCCCTTCTGATCTGTCTGAAGAGGGGGGGGGATTCTTTGTTTGTGAATATCTCTTAAACCATAAAGGTTTGAGAGATAAGACATATCGTTCTTCATGTTTTTTTTAATGCCTACAAAATAAAATAAAGATAAAACGAAGTATTACTATCCCTTTAAGTGACATTGGAAATCCCAACATGTAACAGTGTATTCAATTGACTAACCATTTCCAGTGGACTTCTGTGGGTCATTTTATTGGCTCCCAAACTGTCCCAAAGTGATCTGCTAAAGATAGACTACAGTAATGTGATCACTTGAAATGAAAAAAAAAAAAACATTGTGAAGAGTATTTTTTCAGTAAGTCATGCAGTCACATGTGACACGACATCTAAGCTAATAGGATGTCAGGCCTGCATGAGAGAGGAGGAGGGTTTAATTTACAGTCCACTGCCTGTGGTATTGATTCTGGGTGTCACAGTTAAGTAACGGGTTGGAAACTGACATTGTACTGTAGGGTTAAGAAGGTTATCAGAACTTACAATGAAGATTGCTGGCAGACTATGAGACCTCTGGGCTTTGCACCCTAGATTTGATATGAGTGGAAGAGAGGATATTGCTGGACCATGTAAGAAAGGGGAGGCACTACATATAAAAATAGGTGAATACACAAAACTACATTTAAATAGTTTTGGTCAGAGGTACAGTACCACTGTTTATGCTTGAAAGGGAAAGTGTGACATAGCAAGCAGGGGCACTGAAAGCAAAAGACAGGCTTGGGCATTATGCTAGAGTATGTGTCTAGGGAATGCTGTACAGGAACACTGAAAGTCTGGTAGATACTGGAAGCTACTGACCAGTATAGGAGGCAACCCTGGAGGTTGTTTTGTAATCACACAGATGTGGCTGTTAATATTATGTTGTGAGTAGAATGTGACAAATTAATTGATATCAGGGTTAGGTAGATAAGAAAACAGTGGATAGCTGATTGTGGCTGACAAGGAAGTAATCTCTATGCAAACATAAGTCGAGTATAGCAATCAAGGTATAGTAATGTTGATTCAGTGGCTGCCTGAAAGGGAATTGAAAAGGCAAAGGATGTAATGTGAGGTAATGTTTTAAACAATGAGTGCTTAGATTGAGGGAGGCTGAAACAATGTAACTTGCTATGAGTTTTGGAGATAATGTGAAATCTGTAGTATTGCAGCCTGGCACCTGAGTTCATCTGGGGACAAACTAGGACCGAGGCTTAGCGTTAATGCAGACTGGTATCTGAACTTGAGACAGACTGATACTGTGAATATGGCAAATAACAGGCTATAACAATTTTTGGCTTGAGACCGACTGAGATGTTAAGCTTGATTTGAGGCAAGATGATACTTGCAGAAGGAAACTTGAAATTAAGCAGGAGACAGATCAATAATGAGCAGGAACTTGATAATCACAAGAACCTATGAACATGTTCATAAGCATGGGAGAGTTGTATACAGTTGAGATTGCAGGAACACATCAAAGGCCAATAATGGCTTGCTGTTACAGGTTTCTTACATAATTAAATCCTGTTGAGTGCAGAAGTTTCTTTTTTTTTCTTTCTTACTTTGAAGAATGAGCTCATTGGAGAGCCGTTCTACCCCACACCACACTTAAGTGAAGTATTCTGTTATACAATGTAATAAATTTTATTTTCGTTGCTCATTCATGTCATTTGCCACCCCATCACTGTTTTCACATTGTACTAGTTATACCTTTGAGTTACTCCTGATCATTGTTTCTGTTTTTTTCTTAGTTGCATGTTATGTGCATAAACTCCTCTGCACAGCTGTAGCATTTGTTAAAAAAAAACATTGCCAACTAATATATCTGATTGCATTGGAATATAATTGTTGTGGAAAGGACAACTAAAAAGTCACTATATACATCTATAGAAGTAGCTTAATACATTTTTCTAGTGATGTACATGTAGTAGAACAGTATGAAAGGGTAGTATTATATCAATAATAAACCCAATGATACATTAATCTCTTAATTGTTAAACTATTCCCTGTGATAAACTAGCTCTGTAAATAATGATGCTAATTACATTATATTGATTTGATTATATTAAATCTATAGCAAGTAAACAGTTAGTTACAATTCCCATGGTAACATATTCCTACAGATATGTCTTGTACATACTTAAAAATAGCTCCTATGTTCATTTTTATATACTTATAAAGGTTTTATTTATTTTCAGAAAATAATGAGAATATGGCTTCATCTAATATCTATTAATAAATAAAAATTACATAATTAATAGCCCTTATTTTTTGCTTTCAAATCTGAAGTGCTCTTTCCAATACTCAGAAATCCATTAACACAGCTGAAAAAGAACTAGAAGTCTATCTGTAAAGAAAGGAAAAATTTATATTCCTTACATTTACTTTTCCTTCTACTTCTGTCAATATCCTCAAGTGCAGTATTGACTGGAACACCTTGCTTTAACCTTTTTCACCACTTTCTCTAAATGGCTATAGCACAATGTGTGACAGTGTAATGTACCTTCTCAAGGCAAAGCAATTTTCACAAAGAACCAAATTTGTAAAAAGAAAATTACTGATAGAAATTGGGCTCTTTAGAAGCTAACAATATGTTGCATTGGGCTTTGAAAATCATCACAATAGTTATGGAAAATATATAGTAATATTATACTAATTGCCCATCTTTGTTACTCACTTGCATAGTGAGAAAACATTGATGTGTTGCTTCCTTAATATCAGTTGATCTAATAAATAATGTATATGTTTCTGTATACTTTCTTGTCAAATGTGAGACATTTTATTTATTTTCTTTTGATAAACATAGCAAAATATACCTTTATTATTTTTTTCGCAAAAATGTATCTAAAATGTTGAATGTAGCAAACAGTGCTTTAAAGAGGACCCATCAACCAAAAGGTATGTATTTTTAATAAATACAAAAAAGCTATGTATATGTTATGTCAGAGCAGAGGAATCTTGCAAATTCTGTTTCTTAAATAAATGTATGCAATCCAGATGGGAGGAGTGACATCAAGGAGAAACTTAATTAAATTAAGATAGTAAATTTGTTTAACCTTTTGAGGGTAGTCACTCTTCTGTCACTCAATGCATTAAAATTAAACATTTGACTAGTATAAATAACAAGTATGAAACTTCAGACAATAGGGATTCTTCACAATGCATTTGAGACATCTGAGGTGTTAAACCATTGAACTATTAAAACCTAAGTTCAGTTTGAAAATATTCCTTTTGCTATTACAAACAAGCAGTGCTTTCAATTTACAGTGTGACTGTAAGTTATGTGCATTCGTTATATAATCCTAATTTATTAATCTCAAAATGCAATGATTTGTACATAAAATTATGATAATTGTGTGTATTAGTAAAGTACCATTGCAAAACATCACATTATATATACTGAACTGACCTTGGAAGTCCTATTATTTTAGTCTAGTAAATGAAAACACACTAGTCCTCACCCAGGGTCATTCCCAAGCAATTACTGAAAGATAACTTGAGAGTTAGCTGAATAGAATTCACACAAATATTCTTCCAGCTAATAGGTACCTATGCATACAGATTTTTCTGATGGACAGGGAAAAAATAATGTACATCAGTTTAATTTGGTTGGCTATTTTCAATTCAGTTCTAGAGGAAAGTTTCCTCTTTCATTTTTGTTAAAGAGCAGCTGTTTTTTCAAACTTTCTCTTTTGTTATAATTTACAACACAATAATATTGCTTAAACTATGCCCTTTATTAATAAATGTGAGCAAAGCAATTAGATTTTACTGGTTTTACCCCTCAGCACAAGTTCTTCTCCAATTTTTTTCGACATGCCCTTGTTGTATTTGTATTGCATGATTAACCCTATGAGTACCAGAGAGGTAGCAAAGCCTTGCAATATATTTGTGACCCCTCTGGTATTCACAGGGTTAATAAGCAAGGTAAGTGGCTATAAAAATGGAAGAATATTTCATCAAGTGACCACCAACAACACCCAAAAATGTGTACTCACAAAAGGACTGACTGGATAATGGCCTATACCAAATCCAGCAGACAGGCAACTGAGGGTTCAAACTGTCATCAGAAACAATATTAGAAACAGCTTTTCACCAAATATAGGGCAGCTCTTATAGATCAAGCTCTCCCTGAGCAGCTGGAAGCTCTCAATGATGGTATAAAACAAAAAAAAGAAAAGAAAATGGCACCCAATAGTGTTATACTGTACATAAATCAATATATAAAACAGAGTGAAGAAATGGACTCACTTGTAAAGATGGTCAGACAGCTGATATCAGTCGATTTTAGGGTTAAATGGATAGAAGTTTTCACATTGCCTTTAAGGAATTGTCAGAATATCACCTTTAAGGGGATATTTGTGTATAATAGAATTCATATTTCCCTGATGAAGGGGTCAGAGGGATCCCTCAACTCAAAGTGTTAATAAAGGGGGCAATTGTTGCCCCCATGCTAGGGGGTGTAATTAGGGGTCATGAAACCCCTCTTGAGGTCTGAAGTACTTTTGTAATAAAAATTACATATATAATTTAGTAAAAGAAAATCATTGTTAAACATCGATAAAATATTTAATTACATTTTCACACAAATTACATCTATAATAAAAACAAACACCTTTTTTTATACATATACAGGTTGCCTATTAACCCTATGAGTACCAGAGGGGTAGCAAACACATTACAATACCTCTCTGGTACTTATAGGGTTAATCTTGCAATACAAAATACAAGGGCATGTCGAGTATAATAGAAGAAGAAAAATGTCGGATGAAAATGGTGACAGAAAATCATGGGAGCACTGTAGTAGACTTTTCAAGGGGGAGGGGGAGTTAAAATGTCGGATGTACGATATTCATCGAATTAATATGGTGAAAGAAAGCACTGTAAGTCGACTTTGGAAGGGGAAGGGTTAATTGGCAACTATGAACAATATTTGTCGGATTAATGTGGTGGAAGAAAGCACTGCAAGTCGACTTTTAGAAGGGAGGTTAATATGTAGAGGGGGGCACTTTATGTCGGATTTCTATGCTGTATACTGTATTATACACTGCTTTTGTTCGAAAAACGATGGTTTTGAAACTGTCATTATGGCTTCTACACCTCAACCTCAGAGGAGCAAAATGTCTGACTTAAATTTAACCACAAAACAGGCGGTAATACTGAGCGTAGGTAATAGGATACTAATTGCACGTTGTGTTTTGTTGTTTCCTATGGGCTTTTTTCAGACTGGCAGTAAGTATGATTACCCCTGATTTTGCTTTCACAAGTCGGGTAATAGGATAGCAAAAACTGACTTAAAAAAACACCATGCGATGTAGCACCATTGAGAGGCTACCATGCCTAGAACAGGACACTTTATCTCGTTCGTGCTTGATGTGTGCTCCTCACAACTCTTTTGTCTCCCTAAGTATAAGGGCATCCCAGGCATGGGCCCTTGCTTCCATGTGCCTAGAGGAATTCGGCTGCACCACACTGACGAGGCTCACATAGGCTGAAACGTTCGTCTGTGGTTTTGCTGTTTCTCTCGTACAGAGAGGTTTTGCCTGACATTTCGGAGCTGGGCTGTCTGTGGGTGGGACCAGTCTGACATGGATATGGAGATTTCCTCTCTGCAATGGCACATGGGAGTGAAAAACGTGAGTTGTAGCAGCATTGAGAGGCTACCATGCCTAGAACAGGACACTTTATATTGTTTGTTCTTGATGTGTGCTCCTCACAACTCTTTTGTCTCCTTAAAAAAAAACAACGCCTATTTTATTTTAATGCTGGTAATAGAATCGGCCCCTAGATGTATTATTTACTAATAGAGACTTGGTATCAGATGTTTGTGCTCCAGTGATCATCAATCTGTGTGATTTAATATAAAGACCGAGGCAGAGTTGCGCTACACTAAAACAAAGGTTCTAGATTTTAGAAAGCTGAATTTTCTAAAATGGGAACATTTTTATGTTGGTCTCTAACAGCTTGGAGATCTTTAGATGGAGTCCAGGAGAATGTGGATTATCTGAAATGTGCTTTACTAAATGCAGCAGAGCATTGTATTAGGCATGTCAGCAAGGGTAAAAGAAAACTGCTGTGGTACTCCACAAAAGTGGCAAATATAGTAAAGGAGAAAAAATAAGTATTTATGAAATATAAACAGACACAGAAGGAAGAATATATGTATTGATACAAGACTAGGATGAAGGAGGCCAAATGCATTAATAGATGTGCCAAAACACACACAGAGGAAAAATTGCCCAATCAATAAAAAATGTGGACACATTGTTTTTAGCTATATAAGTGAAAGGAGGAAAATTAAACAAGGAGTAGTTAGACTGAAAACAAAAAAATGGAGACTTCGTAAATGAGAATAAAGCGCTAGCTGACTGTCTCAATTAATATTTCTGTTCGGTTTTTACAGAAGAAGGTGAGGGGAAATACATGGGAAGCATGCATGTTTACAGAGAAAGACGTTCTACTTCAGCTCTCTAAAGTAAAAACAGATAATTTCATGGACCAGATGGAATACACCCAAAGTTATTAAACAAACTTAAGAGTGTTCTGGCAAAACCTTTAACAGAATTATTCAGTCATTATCGACATGTATAGTTCCAGAAGATTGGAAGGTAGCAAATGTAGTACTGTTTTACAAAAAAGGTAGCAGGGAAGAGTCTAGTAGCTACAGACCAGGATGTCTTATGTCAGTAGTCGGAAAATTAAAGAAAATAAGTGTTAAATATCTGAATTTAAATGGCTTGCAAGATCTCAACCAGAATGGGTTTATAACAGGAAGATCTTGCCAAACTAACCTCATATACATTTTTTGAGTGGGTAACTAAAATAATAGAATTTATCCACACAAAAGAGATTTGGGAGTAATTATTTCTAAAGACTTAAAGGTAGGCGGGCAATGTAACAAAGCTGTGGGGAATGCAAGCATGGTGCTGGGTTGTATATCTAGGTGCATTAGAAGCAGAGAAAGGGAAGTGGTCATGCCACTCTACATAAGTCTGATTAGACCTCACCTAGAGTATTGTGTTGTGTACAGTACTGGAGACCCCATCTCCAGAAGGATATAGATACTCTAGAGAAAATTCAGAGAAGGGCTACTAAAATTGAGACTGGTTTACAGGAAAAGAAATATCAGGATAGACTATTGGATCTGAACATGTATAGCTTGGAGGAGAGAAGAGAGAGGGGATATGATAGAAACATTCAAATACACGAAGAGATTAAACAAAGTGCAGAAGGGAATTACATTTCAAAGGAGTAAAAATGTTAGGACAAGAGGCCAAAGTCTAAGACTAGAGGGATACAGGTTTAGACATAATGTAAGAAAGTTTTGCTTCACTGAGAGGGTAGTAGATAAGTGAAATAGCCTGTCATCAGAGGTGGTAAAAGTTAATACAATGACAACATTTAAGCATACATGGGATATGACTAAGGCTGTCCTGAAGAGAAGACAAGACCAAGGACCCAATAAGGTTTGAGGTTTTTACAGTAGGAAAATGGGCAGACTATATGGGCCGAATGGTTCTTATCTGCCATCAAATTCTATGTTTCCTAAAACATGAGTATGCTTGAATGGAAGTAGCAGGATATGGAATTTTGGGGTTCATCCATGATTCAGTTTGTATGCATAACAACATATTATTTTAATTCATCCTTTTTGGATAGTTTGCTGAAAGTGCTGCAATGGACAAAGAAAGTCCTTTTATAAAGAGGACATTTTGTTGTGGTTTTAGGGCTATGGTTAATTTCTATATCCTTTTACAGGGTAAGATATGAAATGCATAACAATGTAACAAGTTGTTTGTGTTGAGCATATAGTGAAAGTACGTCTTGGTTGCTTTCAATACTGGAGCTAGGTGAGTTTGTTTTTAGCACTGTCCACTAGGGGTGGGAAAAAGGTCCTGTCGTGTTCCTGTGAAATAAATCTGCAAAAACCATGTGTTTGTCTGCTTTTTTGCAGGAAAATCTGCTTTAAATATGTTTTCTCCCACTGGCAAAAACTCTTCGCTATTTGTTCTAGAAAGTTTTCACCCCTTTATGTGTTTTTTGACTTTTGCTATAAAAACGTACCATTTTCCAAGAACATGATACAAGCAGCTACAAGGCGAGATAGAGGTGTTGTGCTGTTGCATAATGATATTTATAGCAAAATTGAGGCAGGGGAGGCTCATAGTGACTGCTATCACTATATGCAGGTTTGAAAACTATAATAGGAGGAATTGGAAGGACCCTTATGTGTCCAGTGAGTAGGAGGAGAGGAGGAAGTGACCACTACAGACCCAATGCTGGCCAGTCCCCCTAAATCACCCCTAGTGGTCTTGGGGAAATTAATCTCACTGGAGGAAGAAGAGGGTAGTAGTGAGAGCAGGAAAGGTCAGCTGCATGTGCCTGCTGCCAGTGTTGCCCCTGCTGCTATCAGTGCTGCCCCTGCTGAACCTGCTGCTAGTGTGTCTTGCAATACTCAGGAGGGGGAAAGGAGAAAATGATGCAATTGTGGCAGCAAGGGACCCTAAGTCACACTTGCCAATCCCAAGCAGCCCCACCACTAGTACTACTGCTAAGAAGGTCCAGCAGCTTGTTAGTGTTAGTAGTGAAGCAGGGTGTGATCATCATATTACTAGTGACTGTGAGGAAGAAGACTCAAGGACTGAAAATGATGTGGTTGGTGTTAGTAGTAGTAACAGTGATGGTGAAGCAGCTGGTGGGACTATCGTTAAAGGAGTGGTAGGGGAAGCAATGCAGACCACCCAGACTAGTGGTCAAGGGAGCCCACGCCACACCCTGACCCTGGGATTCCCCTACCGCTATCTGTATTATAGAAAAGAATAAGAAGAAAACACGGCTCAGGCCTTCTCTAAGAGAAGATCTGTATTTTGGAATAGTAAAAAGCCCCCATATATTTTGGTACTCACCAGATTTAAGTGTATAACCGGCCTTAAGAAAACCACAATATCTTCTTTCTCCAGAATAATCTTATCCAGGTGGAACTTGACCTTAAGAAGAAGGAAGAATTGTTGCCTAGCAGCAATAATACCACCATAACCAGGAGCACAGATGAGCTGCCTGTGCCTGCTGTTCATGCTACCAGTCTGAGTTCTTTAGGTCAGTAAGAAATGGCAAGTGTGACATTAGGGGACCCTCTGTCACATTTCTCATCACCTCCTCCAACCACTGAGATGTCTGTAATAGTGCAGCAGCAGCACAGAGGAACTGGTGGTGGTGGTGATGATAATAGTGGAGAAGCAGGGGTGGAAGAGACACTGATGGCCTTTTTAGCCCTAACTTATAAGGAGTGGGAGACAGGGATGAGGATGGGCATCACCACCACTAGCAGCAGTGAGGTTTTGGAATTTGTGGAGATTGGAACTGCTCTAATTCCTTCTGCTGCTGAGTTGCAAGGGCAGCAAGATGTTAAGAAGCAGGCTAGTGTCCCACAGACCACAGTGGACACAGTGGGAATAGGGTCAACAAGTGATGTGGTACTAGGACAGGCTCCACTTGCCAGCAGCAGAAATACTCCTGGTCCTAGTTGCAGTGCTGATTCTGAGGCAGTAGCAGAAACAAGTGTGTCAACAGAATATCAACAGTGAAGGGGAAAGTGGAAAAGAAGAAAGATGCCATTCTTCTACACCTTTCCCCTCCACTCTGAAGTCATAGTTGTGGGTAGCGGTGGGCGGAAAGTGAGAAATTTCCTGCATGACTTTTGGCAAAATACAGACTATTTTTTAATTTTTTTGTGAATTTTTTCTCCTTTTCGTCTAGTCCATAAAATTTTTAGCCTATTATAACACATTATTCTCCTATGTTTAACATGGTGTAACATTTCCCAGCACAATATTACTACTTCTGAGGGCTCTAGTGGAGAAATAAGTAGCTGGAACATATACCTTGAAAAATGTGTTAGCATGCAGAATGCATTTGTTCTTTGCCCACAACACTTACTTCCTGCTTAAGTGACACTGGCACATATTAATGTCAAATGATTAAAAAAATTAATGAACAACCTATAATGTGGCAGATGTGTATGGTAATGGTGGTGGGGGACTGGTGTGATGTGATTGGTGGGAGAGGGATCATCATCATTTATTGCACATGCTGCAGCAACCATTGCTGCAGTCAGTTTTTGTACTACCACTTTACTCTTACGTCCCTGCACTGCTCCACCTTTCCCCCTCCCGCTTGTGCATTTGCTAGAAATTACTCAACTACTGTGTGTGTTTTTGCTCTCTACAGTACACAACTGATGGAGTGGGATGTCTTGCCTTGGCCCTTAACAAAACTTTCAATATCGTCTGCTGTCTATCAAGTCTGCCTCAGTCACAGAGCTCCCAGTCAGCTGTCTAATATATTTATTTGTTTAATTAGTTATGTATTCTTTTAATATTTTTAAAATATATATAAACTAAAAAACAAAATCAACAACTTTTTTCCCAGACACAGAGACATTAAAAGTAAAATCAGCAATCAATTTGGACCCCAGCTTCCTATGTCTTACCAGTCGCACCAAATTTAGGGGGTGTCACAGTCCCAGCAAGGAATCACAGGACAAGTACTTAAAGGTAACACCAACTTTATTAAGGCAGCAGCAAAACAGAAATATCATGAAGACAGTATATAATAAAGCCAAGAGTCATACACGGAGTGGATAATCAGACAAAGCCACAGGTCAGCACCAGGTCGGTTATTCAGACAAGCCAGATCATACACAGAGCCCAAACCAAAGAACTGCACTGGACACCAAAGAAAGGGCGACTGAGCCCGGTGTCCACGCAGTTTAAGTAGTAGAAGGAGAGGAAGAGGAGGCGCAGCCAACAGGTGGCTGTCTCATTAAATGGGGAGCACGTCCATGCCTTCGGACGTGCGCCCAATAATGCTGTCACTCACTGCTGGAGCACCAGCAGCAGAGGTGGCCGGCACAGCAACAGAACCCAGCAAGCGGCCACGCCTCCAGAATGGAAGGGGATCCAGCCTCAACAGAGGCAAGCAACGCGGGGCGGACAATACGGCTTGAGCCACTGGAGACAGACGCGGTCGGCTCAAGCAGTCGCCGCACGGGTACCCTGACAGGGGTATTTTGGGTCCACCTCCTTCCTCCCTTCTTCTCCCCCATTGTGCCGCTGGACTCCTCTACTACAGAGAACAAATGTTGTACCGAAATGACTCCCTAAACTAAATTTCAAATCCCCTTTATTTGCCTATCTTCTCTAGCTCAAAACATGCTGCTCTCTGCCTCTCACAGACACAGAATGGCATGCTGTGAGAGCCTGACACTTTTTTATATGGCTATAGAAAACTTTCCTGAGGTGGAGAAAGATTTTTCTACCCATTGATTTCAATGCAATAAGCTGGACGAAAGCGGAAAGTGCCATTTTTTGCCAGTTTTAGTTTACCGTGAAAATGTTTGCACATCCGTAGGTGTGGCACTTTTTTCTCTTAGGGCAGGCACAGTGCAGTTATCACCACTGGCACTAAGCTTAGTTTGGCCCGCCCAGTATGGCCTTCTTATACCAGGCCTCTGGCACCTGTCAGTTGCCCTTTCGTGGTGTTCCTGTACCAGTGCTACTGTGTTGCTGTGTTCCTGCGTTCCTGTGTACCGACTTGGCCCGTTTGACTACTCTTGCAGGTTCCTGCTCCATGATTCGACCCGGCCTGGCTGACGTTCCTGCTCTGTGACCTGACCCGGCTTGTCTGATGTTCCTGCTCCGTGATTCGACCCGGCCTGGCTGACGTTCCTGCTCCGTGACCTGACCCGGCTTGCCTGTTGTTCCTGCGCTGTGATTCGGCCAGCGATCCTGATCCTGTTCTCTGTGTCACTTGGGTGACATTCCTACTTCCGCAAGTGCTGGTCTAGCAGACTGAGTATTGTGGCCTCCTACCCTCTGAGCCCTCCGTTAACTCTTGCAGAGCACTGTTGCCTCCGGTACACTGAGCCTTCCGTTGCACTTTCAGAGCACTGTTGCCTCCATTACACTGAGCCTCCCGTTACACTTGCAGAGCCCTGTTGCCTCCGTCATGCTGAGCCTCCATTAACACTTGCAGAGCACTGTGCCTCCGTTAACACTGAGCCATCTTTTAACCCTTACTGAGCACTGTTGTGTTCATTACCGCACTGGTCGGGTGCTATTGGCTCTGAGTCCATCAGCTCTTGCAGTGTACAATATGTCCGTTACTGCACGGGTCGGGTGCTATTGGCTCTAGTCCATCAGCTCTAGCAGTGTACAGTATTTCTGTTACCGCACCGGTCGGGTACTATTGGCTCTAAGTCCATCAGTTCTTGCAGTGTCAGTATTCCCATTACTGCACCGGTCGGGTGCTCGTGGCTCACGGTAGTGCTAGCTCTAGCAGAGTATTGTGGTCTACGTTTCTGCTCAGCACAGGGTAGAGTCTCAGTCCTGCTTACTACTAGGTGCTTCCACCGTGCACCACAGTCTCTTGTTACATTTACCATCATACTGGGCATTGTCTAAACACACCACATCAGAGACTGATTACTTTCTATGAACTTTAACCCATGTTGTACTGAAATAGCCTGGATATGCCTGTCCTGTGACAGTATTTACTCTCTACATATGTATACTGGGCCTGATAAGGCGTATGTACATGATTGATATTTTCCTGTGATATTCTATAGCCCTGGTGGGCATTCTAATTGTTTCCTTTTTAATAAAACTGTGTTTTATTCTAACCTACTGTGTCTGAGTGTCGTACAAACCGTTACAATCTTCTGCCAATCCACCTTGTTCATTGTTACCTCCCCCACCAAGTGATAGCCATTCTATAGATGTCAGGATGTGGCAGTACATGTCCACCCATTGTACACTGTGTGGTGCACTGACCACACATGAAAGTGTGGTGGAGGAGAATCGCAGTTAGGCCATCAAGTGGCATCTGAGGAGATTCCACCCCGCAAAATATGCTAAGCTGGTGGTAAGGAGGGTTCATCATTACTATTAAACTGCCTGCAAGTTATCATGTGTCCTTAGTAGTGTGGACAAGGGGCATATTGACAGCAGCAGCACTTGGTTTTTGGTGGGGGGATTTCACATTGAGGACCCTATGTGTCATGTGTTTGGATACCGCTGTGCCAGGTGTTTCATGTGAGTGCAAATGTACCAATATTTGCCAGTCCTTCCCTTAGTTACACTATGCACATTGCAGTTCATGATGTGAGAGTCACAGTTCCTGATCTAAAGGGAAAATTACTATTCTCAACACACCCATGATTTTTGAGGAGGGGCAGGTAGAGAAGCATTACTGGCCAACTTTTTCTTTTCTCCACATATACCTGAAGTGGTGGGGCTAGTTATGGTGCTACTACTACCTCAAGCGCATCACTGGAGCTAGTCATAGCAAAGGGAACCTTGATCCCATTCCATTTGAGCTGCCTAATCATCCTGCTTCTTAAACAACAAGCAGCGGCAGCAGCAATAACAGCAGTTACAAAGTCTGTATCTACATTAGGGCATTTGATAATGGACAGTGGCCACTGGCCAACATGACATGACCTGCTGGCAGTAGGCCAGTAGGGCATTTTTTTCAGGGCTTGTTCTTTAAAAAAAAAAAAAAAAAATTAAAATAGCCCTACAAAAAAAGAAAACATTTTTGGTGCCTGTTTCTAGCAAGCCTAAGTCCTCCAAATCAATGTTTCCTTAGGGCTTGTGCCAAAGAAGTATAAGTCCTACAAATCAATGTTTCTTCAGGGTTTGGGCCTAACACAAGTCTTATTTCCTACAACAAATCAATGTTTCCTCAGGGCTTGGGACTCTAACAACAAGTCCTACAAATCACCCTCTACAAAATACTCAGACTGCCCAGTCACAACTTACATCATAGGGTCCCTGTCTTTGTCAAAATGTATTTATTTTATTTACTTCCCTTTGATTTCATTGGAAAGAGCTAGGCACAAAAAAGTTGAAAAACAGCACTTTTCGTGGGAAATTATTCGCAAGAGGGACATTTTCCGCACGCTTTCACCCATACCTGCTCTCCACTAGCATTTTGAGCGAATGTGCATTTATGCAGAAATTCATACTGTGCTATGGTGCAAGTGAGACGTGTGATTGTTATGATAAAGGGAAAACTGTATTAAAAGTGGAACAGTTAAAACAATTAGTATTCGTATCTTCATTCTGGTATGCATGTTCCGAAGGATAGAAATAATAGATTAATAAGCCTCCACTTACTAAAGATATTAGAAATATAAGTCCTTGTTCTTCAAATTAAAAGAGGAGCAAAAAACACTGTTTAAATCAATGGGAGTTTACATTTCCAGGAAGTGCAGCTGTTTTGCTTCACAATTGCACCTCTTTTACTTAATGAATAAGGTCCTTTGTCTTCCAGTCTTCAATTTGATTATTTGCATTATGTGAATGGATTCATGAATCTAAACTAACTTTTAAGGATAAGATACTATATAAAATATAACATTCCATATTCCCCAGTAGATTTACTACAGTGTTTTGTATTACCTTATGCCAAATCTGTTGCAGGTATATGGGGACCTAAAAAAACAAACTACAGGAAGTAATAATCTATAATAATAGCTTTCAGTGCCAACAGATAAGAGCTATAATGCATGCTGAGTAAACTAAAGTACAAATTTCTGCCAAAGCATGTGGACATTTGTATATAGGCAATGGCCTGCAGTGAATGTGTACCTTCAGAACAAAACTCAGATATAAGTTTCAAAAGTGATCAAACTGTCCCTGAAGCTAAACACTACAAAAGAGGAAAATGCAAAACATGAAAGTCTGCCAAGCTTTTCTGACACACAGGGAAATGTAATAAATGTTTCACAGATCTTCAATTGTTATGCTTCTTGAAGTAAATGGTTATTATGCTAACTATGACTGTATAAATGTTGTTTGACCTTTGTGGCTCTATTTGCAGTGCCTAGTATTGTTTGAATCTCATATAGTTATTTCCAAAAATATTAGAACAACTGTCATCTAGTCTGGTCTTTAATCTTGACAATATTAAAGTTTCAAATGTCATTTATTTTGAATCAGTAAACTGAATTGTTACGTGATAAACACACACATTTTGGAAAATATACATGGTCTATGGAGAAATAAAAATAATAAAA
The DNA here is from genome assembly GCA_037306005.1 of Rhinophrynus dorsalis. NCBI lineage: Eukaryota > Metazoa > Chordata > Amphibia > Anura > Rhinophrynidae > Rhinophrynus > Rhinophrynus dorsalis. The sequence goes on along the minus strand of CM074719.1, from coordinate 448,926,790 downwards.
TACTCCAGTGTACATTATATTATAAATTTCAACAATTTTCTTATTAACCAGAAATAGAAAATAATGACATAAAACATACAATAGTTCATCCTACGCAATAAGAAGAATTATAATATTGATATCAAAATACAATTACACATATACAATATTACAACATACAAATATATTGGAGTACTATTAAAAACATCGATTTTATGAATTAGTTTAAAATGGTAAAACATAAGACACATAGAAAGGTAAAAGAAACTGGGATAGACAGATCAATTCTTGATAATATATACAGAATATAAAATATTGAGGACTAATATGCTAGTACACAGTCAGAAGTATACTGACAGTACTATTGATATAGTACCAGGGACCACCTTTTTATTAATAATTCTTGTACACTAATTTGTCCAGTTAAAATGTATTATGCTGGGAGTGGAAGACAGGTGGTCATTAATACGTACAATCAGTGGGGGACACTTAATCAAGAGTCGTCCAGTTCTAATATGAAATATTCAAGCATCCTATATATATATCTAACTCCTACAATACATAGGTTGAATTATATTGTAGTTGCTTAAAATGTATGATTCATGTGACAGATTAAGATAAGTTGAGTCACTAAGACCACTTTATCTACAGTGGCCTATGAGAATTAGAAAAGCTTCTGTCACAAAGTACACATGTGGAATGGCAAAGTTACCAGGGTGTGACAGTTGACATGCTTCCTATTTCTTTTATAGAAAACTGAGGTCTTAAAAAAAACTGATGTAATGTGTTTCACCCCGCTGGCATATTCCAAGACAGTTATTTTTCAGGGATGGCTGTTCCTTTATTATACCATCAGGTTGTTAGTGTGGTAGGCAAAGGCCTACAAACCTCATACACCAAGAAAATTCACAAGAAAACAGATATGTGGACAAGTGTCCAGAGAATAGACTATATGATTATTTCCTGGGTTTCCCTCACACAAGTGGGCAAGTATAGCATGTAACATCACGTCACAGCTAGTATTCTTGCCTCTGGTTTTGGCATCGACACATCTCTTTGTGCATACAGAATTAGGAAAGACAATCTCACAAAGCAACTGGATTGTTAAAGAAGCTAGAGTGGCTGAGAGAGGAATGGCTTGTACTCCACTCCTTGAAAGCTGTTTTTTTGTCTGTTGAAAATGGGCAACATTATATCTGCCTTAAGATTAGGTGACTGTACCCTGCTTTGTCCATGCCCTAAATTTAGCTGTGACTAGATTTCTTGCACAATCCAAAATCCTTAGAGAGATGTTATATGGTAACTCCCACATCTGGTGGGGTACCGGTCTCGATACAAGAGAGACCTTCCCCCTCGTCTGAGCATGGCAGCAGACAAGATTGTGTTATGCTGTCCGAGACTACACTTGATACTCTGGGCCAGATAGCCAGAGACCTGGTAGGGTGCTTGATGGCTGGACCATTGAAATATCTGTGGCCTGCACTGGGATTGCAGTGCCATACATCCGACTAATGCAGTGAATGCTTCGGCCTAAAAACATCCAGAGCGACTGCTGAATGGTGTCGGCTACAACCTACCTGGCTCCAGCAGTGGACGAGGAGTTTTTGATTCCTACTGACGACCTGTGGGCATTGTATTACCTGGACTGGGCCTCCCACAGAGTGGGACACCACGTTACAAGATTGGATGTGAAACTGCTGGCCGTTGGCCTTCCTGAGATCTAACCAATCTGGACTGTAAATTGCCCTTCCAGGGGCCTTTGCATCAAACTGTGTCCCAGCTTCCCTTCCTTACCTTAGTGCACCATTCCCTCTTTGTTGTTTTTTACCCAAGTTCTATTTCCTGCCAATATTCCACACTTCCCTAATAATAGGCCAGTTCTACAGGGGTCTGCTCTTGCCTAATCTCCTTGGGCTGCTTATATATACCAACACACTACTGCAGACTAAAGTGTGGGCTGTCCTTGCTTGGGTGCTCTCTGCTCTTCTGCTGACTGCTGGCACAGTTTATCCCTTATTAGATCTCTATCTATGATTCACTTCTACAGCAGCGTACAGCCTGTCAATGGATTTATTTACCACAACGTTGAACTAGACTGCCTATCCCGCTCTGGCTCCACGGTTGCCTACACCTTGATGGCTGGGACTTCCCACAGCTGTGGAGTTCCACATTTTCCCTGCCTAAGCCCAGGAGGACACATCCACTCCAGTATTTCCCACTTCTATTTTCCCTTGTGGAGTGGTGTGCCCCTCCGACATTTCTATTGAACCAAGAGGAGGGTTATTCTCTCATTCGCCACATCTATACTTGGCATTGACCCATGGTTTGGTGAGAGTCACTACTGAAGCACTATATCACCTGTAATTGCCATGGTTGTCTAATTGTCCTGTCTTCGTCATACAGCCAACCTGGGCCCTATAAGCCGCACGTCTGCAGCATTAGAGAAGAAATTGTATCACTAAGCATGATTGGAGAGTCCAGCATTCTCCTGTCTTCAGGGAACAGTCTCTGAAGTATACTGGTAGTGGTTTGTGAGCCAAAGAGATTTGCATAGTATCGAACAAATGTTTAATTAATATCACGCTCCCCAGTCAGTAAGTTGCCATTCTCTTCAAGCAAAGAAGATCATCTGTAAGATGATCCATCAGCCGCCCCACTCTGTCCCCATTCTCAAACAGGTTTTGTTATCTATATAAAATGTGATTAATATTTGAATGAGATAGTTCCATATTTAACGATATGGAGGCCAATTAAAAGGAGTTGTAAGTCTCATCATCACCCTTTTCTACATAATGCTTTTCAGCTTCACAAGCATCCTTCTAAAGAGAATCAACTCTCTGCCCCAGTTGTTTCTTATGAGATGAAATAAGGAAAATAAGTGGTCCCTTAGCCAACTCCTTAGCAGCCTCTCAGAGCAATGCATGCAACACCAAATTCGCATTTTCTTGAAAATAAAGGGTTAGGTCAGCCATATGTCTCTCTGCCACATGGTGCAAGGGCAACCAGTATGGCTATAGCCTCCAGGTATGATTAAGCTGACACCCCCCAGATTGACAGTTTACTGTAAGGGTGAATGATTAGAGGCCTCCCGAAGCAAATAGGTACATGCCACAGTATACCACAGGACCTGTTGTGAGACTAGGATTTATGTTTGGCTGAGTGATAGGAAAATTCTTTAGTCTCAGGGTGTAAAGTCTGGTAATTTTTTTTATCATCCATAAACTCTAACAGGGTCCTCCTATGTGAAATAGGGTCAGATGTCAGGCAACCCAGTCTGTCCAAATTAGGATTTTGTGTCATGTTGAGGTCTTCCATACAGACAAGTTAATGCCCTGGTTTAGTAGATATGTAAAGCAAAGCATTTCTTAAGATCTCTGGTGCAAAAGGTGGTGGCATATACATGGCCAATACAACAACAGGATGCCCTCTTTATTTTGCAAGCTACGAAAATATACCTGCCTTTAGGGTCAGTTTTAAAATCAGTAAATCAGTGTGCAGGTGAAAATGTTTTGTACATAGTATAAAAGGGGTGTCTGGTTCCCACAGCATGTCATTCCATATTTGTGAGAGGGAGAGAGAGCAGCACATATTTGAGTTAGAGTAGACAGGCTAATAAAAAGGAGTTGAATCTTAGTTTAGGGAGTCTTGTAAGCAGTATATTTGTTCTCTGTATTAGGGGAGTCTGGGGGAACTTCAGGGGACAAGAAGGGAGCAAAGGAGGTTGATTCCAAATATTCCAAAATTCTGTGTGAACTGGTAAGACACAAGCAGTCATGATCCAAACTCCTTTCTGATGTGGCTACATCTAGATTGGAGAACCTGGAACTGCTTGGCACCTGTCCCTTGAGTCCTTTCGGCATTATCTTTGTAAAGGATAGACTTGTAGCACTAGGCCATCTTTATTTACAAGGCAAGACATCACATTCAGTCAATTTTATAATGTACTTAACAGTAAAAACACACACACAAAATAGTCAATTAATGTCCAACAAATGCACAAGGGGCAGATGGAGGAGGAAAGGAGTAGGAGCAGTGCAGGGAAGTGTGAGTAAAGTGGTAGTCCAAATACTGACTGCAGCCATGGTCGCTGTATGGTGATCTGATTTCTGCTGAGGAGGATGCAGTTTAAGTCCCTTAAAAAATTCCACCACCGCCAGTATTATTAAAAACCATGTAAGAACACTGAAGATGTCAAGTCACATTCTAGTGCTGGCATAAACGAAGATGGTATAGCAGCTCTACCAGCTGCTGCATTTTACAAGTACATCTTATGAAAGTAATACAAACAACAATTGGTATATAAGTGTACCATTGTAAATCGATGCACAAACAAATACCAAAAAAGCACAGCGCCCTTTGTGAAAGACCCCAAGTTCAACCAATGGATAGAGATAGAAGACAGAATTAAATAGTCCAAACCTGACCACCTTATTCAGCAATAACTGTCAGCAGTCTTTCATACGCACAGATGTAAATGGAAGTATGAAATGATGAATCGATTAAATGAATGCAGTCACACACGCTTTCTAGCTTGAACTGCAACCACTTTTCAGTTTTCCGCTCCCAAATGTTGCTGCCACATCTAGTGCGCTCCTTCTCCACACTGTTTCCAATCAATTCTATAGAACAGAGGGTGCAACAAATGGGAACATATCTAAAAGCGGTGTTTATTTCAAACAAACAAGGGAACCTTCAGAAAGCCAGGAGTAAACAGGCGATACGTGTGGGGAGGATCAACTCATCTATGATATCGTTGTTTGGTGCTTGGCAACATAATATTTTTTGCTACATTGTGGCAGTTGCGGGAGAAGCTTGAATACCCAGAGAAACAGAGACCGGAGGAGAGAGCAAGGATTGGAGCAGGAAAATCTGAGTGATGCAGAGGTACCGTGTCTAGTTGGGCTTGTTACTCCAGGGAGTCCCGGAGCTCCAGGGTGTCCTAGCCTGTCTCTAAGGCCGCTTGAGAGATAGGAAAGAATTGTGTGGTGATTTTATGCTGTTTCCAATATTTTATTTTGTAAGTGCAATATTTCGTGGGGGGGGGTTGTTTGAAGTAAACACTGCTTTTAGATATGTTCCTGTTTGTTGCGCCCTCTGTTCGATAGAATCTTATGAAGTAGTAGTAAACATTGTGAAAGTAAAAGTAAAAAGAAATTGTTGGAGACCTCTAAAAGCCTAGAGGAAAGTAATAGTGAGGAAGAAACGGTGGGTGATGTTGAGGATGACTTAATGACTGATGATGATGATGTAGATCTAGAATATATTCCTCCAGCATCCTCCTCTTCTTCAGATACAAATTAAATTGAGAGGGAGAGAGATAATACAATAACCAGAAAGTTAACTGTAAGACAAAGGCTCAGTGTTCCGCCATTGAAAAGGAGCACTGTACATGTCTCTAAATTGTTTGAGAAAACAATTGGAAGGACTGACGCTGGACAAGCAAAGATGCCAAAAATACGCAGTCAACCTATCAGTCATCATAAACATCATCACCACTTCCAAGTCCAAGCCCCATTCAGCCACACAAATTAGTGTCAAGTAACCATCAACAACAACAGAGGTTATCAACAGCCACAACTTTAGCTACGATGAGTGTCTCTGCTGTCCCACAGGAACCCTGCTGCAGCCTATGAAGTCCACAGCATAGGAATATGTCACACACAATTCAAAAGCTAAGCATGTTGTTATTTGCTGTCTGTCACCCAGTGCTAGCCCTTAAATACTGAGCCCTCTCACTTCTCTGGTGCCCTTTCGTGGTGTTCCGGTTGCTAAGAGCTTGTTCCAGTATTCGTGTGATTCCTGTGTATGACCCGGACTGCCTGACTACTCTGCCTGTATACGTTCCTGCTCTGTACCGACCCGGATTGGCTGACGTTCCTGCTCTGTGTACCGACCCGGCCTGGCTGACGTTCCTGCTCTGTGTACCAACCCGGATTGGCTGACATTCCTGCTCTGTGTACCGACCCGGCCTGGCTGACATTCCTGCTCTATGTACTGACCTGGATTGACTGACGTTCCTGTTCTGTGTACCGATCTGGATTGGCTGACGTTCCTGCTCTGTGTACCGACCCTGCCTGGCTGACGTTCCTGCTCTGTGTACCGACCTGGATTGGCTGACATTCCTGCTCTGTGTACCGAACTGGTTTTGGCGGACGTTCCTGCTCTGTGTATCGACCCGGCCCGGCTCACTGCTCCATCCGGTATCCGGTTTGGGCTGTCCTCTGGTGTCCTCTCTGTCCACGGACAGATCCTCTGGTTGCCTCGTTGCTGATCCGGCAGCCTAGTTACTGTGACCCGGTCACCGAATTGTGCCTTGTGACCCAACACCCCGGTGTAGTAGAACCATTTGGTTACACCACGGTACGCTTGACGTGTTACTTGTCACGGTTTTCAAGACACTCAGACCAGTGGGTAAAAAATAAAATGCAATTTATTTAAGAACAAAATAATGACAGATAATATCGCCCCCTAGGGGAGACACTGTGAAATAGCGGGATAGCAGTAGTAAGCACAGTATACCATATACAGAAATGAACAGGCACTGAGTACTGATATACAAATGGTAAATAGAATAATCAGTCCGTCTCAGTTGTGTAGTTTGGCACGCCCAAGGTGTTAAAGGTGGAGAATACTCAACACCCACAGTCTGTAATACTGAAGAAAATGTCCATCAAGGTGAAACCTGCCTTCCACCTGCTGTATGGCACTGTTAGCCCTCACGGGCGCATGAACTGAGCGAATAGACTGCCAAAGCCTCAGCAAATAGCCCCCAGGGGCGTAACGGATATGACTAAGTACCGGAGCTGAAACCACTAGCCCCTCCGGGCGCCGTGGATGACTGGATTGCAAGAGCTTGGGCCAAAAGCCCTAAGGCCTACGGAGATGACCTGATACCAGAGCTTGAGCATATAACCCAGAAGTGCGTGATGGATTTGCAAGAGCTTAAGCCAATAAACCCACTGGAGAGAGACTGGATTGCAAGAGCTTGTATCAATAGCCCTACGGCTTAACCACAGAGATGTGCACAGAAATAGCCAGAGCCGGACGCCACCGGGCACGGAAATGAGCTACTCAAGACTGCAAGGAGAGAACTGGCTCAGCACAAGGCAACTCTCTGTATGGGCTGCACGCCCTCACTGGAACACAGCTCTGCACGGGTTAATGGCAAGAAGTTGTAGCACAGCTCTGCACTGAAGGCAGCACGATAGTAGGAACACAGCACTGTATGGGTTAACAGCTCAGAAGTAGGAACGCAACCTCTGCATGGACTAACAGCTCGGTATACAGCCACAGCTCTGCACGGGTTAACAGCTCGGTAGAGAGAACACAGCACAGCAGTGATTAGCTCAGTGGCAGGAATCAGTAGGCACGGAGCCGAGATGAATAGTGAGAGCACAGTCACTATGTCGCCGTAGCGACAAGGCAGGACAGGAACGGAGACCAGCCGCAGGGACCGGAACTGGAACGTCAGCAAGCCGGGTCGAATCAAGGAGCAGGTATTCAGACAGGCCGGATCAGGAAAACAGGCAGGAACGTCAGCCAGGCCGGGTCGAATCACGGAGCAGTTTCTCAGACAAGCCAGATCAGGAGAGCGAGCAGGAACGTCAGCCAGGCCGGGTCAGATCACGGAGCAGGTACACTGGAACGTAGTCAGGGATAGCCAAGTCGGTAACCGGAGATCAGGAACACAGGAACACAGCACAGCAAAACTGGCTCAGGAACACCACAAAAGGGCAAATGACAGATGCCACTAGCCCAGAATAAAAAGGTCACCAGGGGCGGGCCAAACAGGCTCAACCAATCGGAGCGCAGCACAGGTGAGAGTGACAGCCTGAGAAGCTGCACCGTGATATTACTGCTGCAAGCTGAGGTTGGTCTATTCCTGGGCACCTCAGGCGGTTCTCACTATCTGGCAGTCGACTCCAGGTCTGAGCATTCGTTAACCCCTTGTGGGTTGGTGCCATTACACATTGGGTCACAGTCATTGCAGTCTCAGTTTGGCATTACTCTGTGCCTACATTTGCAGTCCTCCATTACTGCTCCAGCAGTCTAGGTGCCATTACACATTGGGTCACAGTCATTGCAGTCTCAGTTTGGCGTTACTCTGTGCCTACAGTTGCAGTCCTCCATTACTGCTCCGGCAGTCTACTGCTTGTCCAGGGCCTTTGATTACTCCTGTGGCCTTAGTCGCTATTGTGTCACTCTCTGCGTATTGAGTGTCCTGTGGGCCTTGCTCTATTAGGGCCTGTCTGGCCTAATAGCAACCATTTTGCCACTGTCTCGTTTGGATTCACACGAACTGTACCTGACCTGTGTCAGTATTATATTTGCCTGTATATATACATTACTGGACCCGTGTGGGTATTGATTACTGTGTCAGTATTATATTGTGTATATATATATATATATATATATATATATATATATATATATATATATATATTTTACTGGACCCGCGAGGGTTATTCTATTTCTGTCTTTTTCAATAAAACTGCATTAAAACTGTGTCAAAGTGTCCATAAAACCATTACAGTACGAAAGGGCCATGACCTCAGATGGTACAGGTGAAGGTAATGCACAAGGTATCCATTGGAGGATGGATTTACATGAGCAGCGTTTGGACCAGCTGGCATTGGCCGTACAAACAATATTAGAGTGCACCGCTCATCTAGATAAACCAGTACAAGCCTCGGTGGTCTCCCCCGTTATGACACCGGTAGCTCAATCCCTGACGCAAGCCAGCTTGAACAGAGGGTTAACTGCCACCTCTCCATTACCTCTAAGAACCCACGCTGTTTAGAGGGTTTATTAACCAATTGGAGATTTTCCTGGAGTTAACTCCTCAAGCCTTTCCTAGTGACCGAAGTAAGGTGGGCTTTATGATTTCTTTGCTAACGGGCAGAACATTGGCATGGGACAATCTCTTATGGTACTAAGAACTTCAGGGAGTTCTTGCGTGCCTTTCGTAGAGTGTTTGAAGTCCAAGGAAGAGCCGCCTCTGCTGCCAAAAGATTAATGGAAATCCAACAAGGGCCTCGTACGGTTGTGCATTATGCTATTGAATTTCGTACATTGGCAGCGGAGGTAGCCTGGAACAATGAGGCACTGGTGGCAGCATTCGCTTAGGGACTCGGTGATCGTATCAAAGATGAGACGGCAGCCGAATGATCTGGATGAGTTCATTGATTTTGCTATATTAATTGATTCCCGCATCAGGGAGTGAATTGCGGCCAAGGACCGCAGGCAGTGGGCCAGAATTTTTGGACAGGTAAGTCAAAGTTTCCCACCCATGCCTCCCTCACCTCCCATGCCTCCTGAGCATAACCAAGAGAGTAGTGAACCAATGCAGTTAGGGTTCACTAAGTTGACCAAGGAGGAACGGGCGGCCTCTGTCTATATTGTGGCCAAGCTGGGCATTTGCTGCGCATTTGTCCTATACGGCCAGGAAAAGGATGCACCTCGGTTACCTTGGGGGACAGGCCCTAGGTGGCGTTCAGCAGTCCCTAGACCCGGTGAATCAGAAGCCCACTGTCCAGGCTGTAATTTCTTGGCCAGAACTCTTGGTGGAGGTTCTGGCCCTGATGGATTCCGGTGAAGCCAGATATTTTATGGATAATTCTTTTGCTGTGTTACACAAGATTCCACTAGTTGAAAGGGAATCTCCCTTGGCTATTGAAGCCATTGATGGCAGACCGTTGGTACCAGCCCAAATCACTATGGAAACTATACCGCTGTCTATGCGTATTGGTGTGCTCCACATGGAGAAACAGTATTTCCAGATTATCCAGTCTCCTCACCATGCTGTCATTCTGGGGTTTCCATGGTTACATCTGCACAACCCTAGGTTTGACTGGCAGACTTGCGATATAACGGCTTGGTCTGAATATTGTATTAAACATTTTATTTCACACCCTACCAAGATCATGTGTACCTCTCCCTCCGTAATGGCTGAATATCATCAGTTCAGAGACGTTTTCAGTAAGGTAGAGGCTAGCGCTCTGCCACAGCATCAGGCTTACAATTGTGCTATTGATTTGTCTCCTGGTGCCGTTCCTCCTCGGGATCTTATGTACCCGTTGTCTTACAAGGACAATCAGGCCATGGAGGAATACATTTCGGATGCCCTGGAGAGGGGTATTATCTGGAAGTCATCCTCGCTTGCGGGGGCTGTTTTCTTGTTTGTGAAAAAGAAAAATGGCAAGTTACGACCCTGTATCGATTATCATGGCCTGAATAAACTCATGTCCAAAAACGCCTACCCGATACCACTCATCACTGAACTGTTTGACAGGCTGAAAGTCTCCTCCATTTTCACCAAGTTAGACTTACGTGCTGCATATAACTTGATCAGAATAAGAGCCGGTGATGAGTGGAAAATGGTGTTCAATACCAGATCTGGACACTATGAATACCTGATGATGCCTTTTGGGCTATGTAACGCTCCCACAGTGTTCCAGGAGTTTATTAATGACATCCTCCGTGACATGCTACAGTCTTGTGTAGTGGTTTATTTTGATGATATACTCATACATTCATCCAATTTGTCGCAACACATCAATGATGTGTATCCGCAGTGTTGCTCAGATTATGTGAGAACAAATTATACAGCAAAATTGAGAAATGCAAGTTCCACAAGTCTATGGTGCCTTTTCTGGACTTTGTGATTTCTAAAGATGGCATTGCAATGGATAAAGATAAAGTCGCAGCAGTTCTGAAATAGCCACATGCCAAGGGGCTCAAGGCTATCCAACGATTTCTTGGCTTTGCCAATTACTATAGGAAATTTATTCGAGACTTTTCCACGATTGTAAAGCCACTGTCCGACCTTACGCACAAGGGTGCTAATCCTTCCCAATGCTCTGAGGAAGCTGAGCAAGCCTTTGCGACATTGAAATCTGCTTTTGAATCCGCTCCTGTGCTGTCCCACCCCAACCCCTCCCTTCTGTTCACTTTGGAATTTGATGCCTCTGAGACTGGGGTAGGGGCAGTACTGTAACAGCTCCTAGACCCAGGGAGTGTGCTAAGACCATGTGGCTTCTTCTCCAAAAAGTTGTCTAGTGCTCAGAGACACTACGATATTGGGGACAGAGAACTCCGGCGATTATTCTAGCCTTTAAAGAATGGCGACACCTACTGGAGGGTACTAGGACTCCAGTGTTAATCCTGACAGACCATAAAAACCTGACTTATCTTTCTGAGTCTAAGAGGTTGTCCTCTCGACAGGCCAGAAGTTTTAATTTTATTGTATCCTACCTGCCCGGTTCCAAGAATGTTAGGGCAGATGCCCTGTCCAGGCAATTTGGTCCAGAGATGGATAAAGATGAGTTCCTGCACCCATTATTCAGCCAGATCGCATTTTGGCTACTCTGTGGACCAGCATCACTTCGCCACTGGGGTTGGAGATTCTTGCTACCCAAGCTGAAGCACCCCCTGATACCCCAGTGGGCAAGTGTTTTGTAGCTGAGCCTTTCCGTACCCACCTACTTGAAACCTATCATGCATCTCGGGCAGCTGGGCATGTAGATCGGGCCCAATTGATTTGGTCTCTTTCACACTTGTTCTGGTGGCCTTCCTTATGTGCTGATTGCACCGCCTTCACGGCAGCCTGCACTACTTATGCCCTTGCCAAATCCCCTAGGCACCTCCCAGTTGGCTTGCTGCAACCAGTGCCTCGATAGATTCTCTAAGATGGTACACTTTGTGCCTCTTTCTGGCCTTCCCTCTGCCCAGAAGTTGGCTATTGTCTTTGCCAGAGAAGTATTTCGGTTGCATGGTGTACCCAGGGTGCTGGTGTCGGACCGCGGGAGCCAATTTGTGTCCAGATTTTGGAGGACATTCTGTGATCAAATGGTCATATAATTCTATTTTTCCTCCACCTACCATCCCCAGACCAATGGGGCCACCGAGCGTGCCAATCAAGGATTGGAACAATTCCTACGTTGTTTCGAAATTATTATTGCTAATACTTTATTAGCTTATTTGGATTTTTCTATACTGTATGTGTATGATTCCAATTGCTTTCTTTTTTTATTATGTACATCTTCTGTATTTCATTACATTATAGTAAAGAACTGAAGGATAATAAAGAAATTGGAGAGAAAGACAGAAAGAAGAGTTTGAACTGAGGCGATCTGTCACCTCTGGGACCAAAGAGGAAAGAGGCACTATGTTACAAGATAAAAGATAAATTACATGAAAAACAGAGACAGGGTTCTCCAAATGTCTCAAACCTAGCTAAGTAGGGGGTTAAATATTATAAGTATATTTCCCTAAAAAACAGTAGGAAAATTCACAAGAAAAGATGCAAACAGGTAGGTCTATAGTTGTTTTCTAAAGCACTTTAACCCATGCAATTTGGACTTATCAGACCCCCAAGGTACCTCCAGATGGATCATCCAATATTGAATTAGGGACCTCCACAGTTCAACTTGCAATAGATCGTCTGCTACTGAATGCCAAAGTTCTGCTCCAAAAGATTGTAGTTTAAGATCGTCCTCCAGCAACATGTTCAAGTTAATTGGAATCAACTTGGTATTTCCTCTCCAAGTATCTTTTTGAGTATATCAAAACTACTTTAGGGAAACCAATTTTGCATATATGAGTCAGTAGTATTAACAGAGGTTACTGACAATGTCCATTTGCTAGGGCTACTACATAAAATACAACTGTTGTTGGCTAGCATGTGTCATCCTGTTTGGACTTCATCATAGCATAAAATTCAAATATACATCTTGTGCCATAATATATACTTTAGGGCTAAATGATATGATACTATAAATTATCATATCCATTTTGGGCAACTTTAATTGCGATTAACAAATCACTTAATCAGCCACAAAAAATGTTTTACACATTCTGCATATATTAAAGCACATGATGTTAACAACATGTTGCAATTTTGTAATGGTTTGTTTGACACACAGACACAGTAGGTTTGGATAAAACACAATATTATTGAACAATAATAATAACAATAACCCTCACGGGTCCTGTAATATATTCACAATATAATACAGACACAAGACAGGTTATAATTAGGTAAGCCCACACGGGTCCAGTATATGCAAGTAATCCAGATTTCAATATACTGACACAGGTCAGGCAGTTCTTGTGTGATTCTCAGTTGGACAGCACTGAAGGGGTTACTATTAGGCCGAGAGTACTGACAGGCCCTAATAGTGCAAGGCCCTTTAAGAAGCTCAATCAAAAGGAGAGAGCATAAAATCGAGTAACTCCCAAAAGTAATGGCGACCAGAGCAACTTGTGACTGCCGTAGCAGTAACGGAGACTGAGCAACTTGGGCACTGCCGTAGCAGTAACCGAGACTGAGCAACTTGGGCACTGCCGTAGCAGTAACGTAGACTGAGCAACTTGAGCACTGCCATAGCAGTAACGGAGACTGAGCAACTTGCCCTGGGAAGCACCCAACCGGGGACACACAGAAATGTCGCCTGGGCGACACTGAGGCAACGGAGACCAAACAGCAGTGAACTGTCCGGAGACAGCGAGGATCCTGACACCACCCCACCCGGAGACCGGATAAGGAGTGCAGGAGAGGAACGCAACCACAGTAGTCCAGCAGGGCTGGAACAACACATACAGAGCAGAAATGCCAGCCAATCCGAGTCGGTACACCAAGTAGGAACATCAGCCAATCCGAGTCGGTACAGCAAGCAGGAACGTCAGCCGGGCCGGGTCGATACACAGAGCAGGAACGTCAGCCAGGCCGGGTCGGTACACGAAGCAGGAACGTCAGCCAATCCAAGTCAGTACACAAAGCAGGAACGAGATGCAGAATAGTCAGACAATCTGGGTCGGTACACGGGCAGGAACAAGATGCAGAGTCGTCAGGCAGGCCGGATCAGTACACTGAGATCACATGAATAACAGGAACAAGCGCTGGTACTGAAACACCACGAAAGGGCACTGGAGAAGTGCCAGAACCCAGCATTTAAGGACAAATGCTGGGCGGGACAATAACAGTGCAGCCAATAGCGTAAGCAGGAGTGGAAACTGACAGAATGTCGCCAAATGGCACGGGTACCATGATAAATATAAACAACAATGATTAAAAAATTGTTAAAACACATTTATTCTAAAATGTATCTATCTCCTATTCACCTATGGTAGATTCAACCTTTATTTTATTTAATGTACTTCGAATAATCCGTTCTCAATCAAACAAATGACATAATAATCCTTTAGCTTTGTCAGAGTCGAGTGTAGAAAAAAAGGCACAACATCTGGTTGCCTCCTAGTGGCTAAACACTCCAATTACATCTTAAAAAAGAGGGGGAAATACTTATTGACCAGAGGAAAATTAAATTGTATGAAATCAAAATCAAAAAGGCCAAAAAAGTATCCCAAATTCTATCAATGAGGAAAATATGTATAGGTGTTCCGATACAACTAAAACAAAATACTAAATTGGATTCAAGCAGAAAACCTATAGGTGAGCTGCCTAACATATCACCTCATTTAAGCCAATGGGTGCCATTGTATTTTCCGATACTCACCTCTGACAAAGCTAAAGGCAAAACACGTGCCGGTTTATGCACCAGCCAGTGATCGGATCTTGTGATCCTACCATTCATCTACAGTATCATGTTATGCTGATTTAAACTAGGGTTTTAAATCAAGATATTGAATTATCTGAGGGTATGAGTCATAAGTGTCTGCATACTTAAACTGTAAGCCAGATATGTCACGGTACGTGTGACACATACTTGGCTTTATCTATGCCCTATTTTCTCATTACTGATTTGATCATACCCTATCCTATACCATTAGACTTATGTATTGATAGATCATTCAATATTATCATACTTATGTATTAATACTTCAGCCTCACCATTTATTGTTGGTATTTTCACAATTAGTGCATAGGAAGAATTTGAATAGTCTTCACAAGAAATATTTAGGATTTTGATCGCTAATCTCTGAGCTTTGTTAATTCATGTTGAGAGAAACACATTAGAATGTATGGCGCACTGAGCCAATCAAGCTCTTACCAACCTTGTTGTTATGACTAATCCTTTTTTTTAATTATCCAGTGTTATCTGTGTGAGTGTGGCAATATCGGCAACTCAGTGATCATCACATGTTACATAGTACAATAAGCCCCAGGGGTAATTACTTTGGGATACAAGTAATTGCTAGATATCACTCTGACTGCATGGGAGGCTTACTAAATTGATAACCTGTAAAATAAATAATGTAAGCTCCAGGAAGATTGTTACTTTAACAATTTAACAATTTCCAGAAATATCTGGCAGCAGGGACTTTACATTCACATCAGTAACAATCCAATTGCTTTTGTATTTTTACACTTCCTGTTCCAGTTTCCTTCTGAGATAATACTAGAAAGTATGGCAATCTGTAACATCACAGAGCAATCTCAGAGGTTATCTTCCAACGAGTGCACATTCATTAACTGCTCATCTTAATGAGTTGGCATTAGTTCCTTAAGTTTATTTATTTTTTAGTTATTATCACTTAAAGGACTGCCATATAATAAGATCTAACAGAGTGTTACTGGACTATTATTCTTGCAGTCAGTGTATTAAATAGCCAGTCCATTAAAGACTACTGCTATTCAGTTTAATAAGTAAGTCAGCAGTGTTTTCTCATAGTGAGCTTTCTCCTTGTTACCGTTCATTAACATACTAGCCATTCAGAAATCTGTTTGGGTATTAATTGGTACTAGCATGAATTAGCATGGACTAAATATTCTACTTATAGTCGATTAATAAGTAGACACAGACCTGAGTCAGTCATCTGTCATGTTGTAGGGCAAAATCCAATAACACATATTAATTTTTAGTTTTTTTTGGGTGTCCTTGTGATCCACATCTGGATACGGACCTGGGACAGACAACAGCTAAATTGCAGGGAATAATGCGGGTGCTAATACTCTATAACTCTAACCTATACCATCCACCACCTAATATTTGTTATTGTACGTCTGGGTGCCTGGGTTATTTTGGCAATACTGGATTCTATATTTTTTCCAGTGTATTAATATTTTACCCTCATTAGATATTCACTGGTGTATTGGTATTATACAGGTCAGCCACAGAATTCACAATGCTGCTCATATATATCTATTTTATTATTGTTGGTTTTCTTTGTTTTGAGCATGTTTTATTTTCAATAGTCACTTAATAAAGGTGATTTTTAAATTCACTCAATAAAGTTGATTTTTAATATTTACTCCCATTCTCCATATGGTCACCACATAACAAGACCATCAGGGTTTCTTTAGGTGTTCATTCAAAAGGTAGTGCTTTGTGTCCCTGTATGTGGGGATTAGCTGTTTTTTGGAAATCTGAACTGGATGGCCAGTCTCTGTTCAAATTTGTTCCCATGCTCCCAAGTGGCTGGGATGTGGGGTTACTCAGGCCACAGAATGTGCCATGCCGTAACCACACCTCCCAGCCAATCAGCCTCTAGCTGGAGGGATACCAATTTCGAGTTTCTTCATCCCTCCGGCTAGAAGCGAATTGGTTAGGATCTATGTTTTTGCAGGACACATTCCGTGGCCTGTGTAACCCCACATTCAAGCTACTGGGAGCAAGGGAACATATGTGAACAGAGAGTGGTCATATAAATGCTAGTCTCTTTCAGATTTACCTCACTTTGGCTTGGGCAACAGCCCAAAAAGGTACTGCAATGGGGATTTTTTTTTCTCTCTGTTGGAGGTGGCGGAAGTGGTAAGTGTTAAAGGAAGCATTTATTTGATTTATTATTTATGTTTTCCGAGACTGAAGAGATTTTTAAAGAAGTAAGAAGCTTATAAAAGAAGAACATTTTAGAGAAGAAGAAAGAAGACTTATAGAAGAAGAAAGAAGACTCAAAAAAGAATTAGAGGATGACCAGGGTGCAGAAGACCCAGCTGGATCATGAGATAGCATTAGGGCTAGTAGTTAACCTTATTGTTGATTTTAGGTGTAGTGTATGGCCTGGGGCTTTTAGGGTTTTAGGGTTAATGTTTAGGAGGGTGGGTGGAGGGTGACTGTGTTATTAGCTTATGCTTGATCCTTTACACTATGTCAAACATCGAGTGTTAGCTAGTTTCCTTTGCTGATTCCATTATTCTAAGCTGTATAATGTTTGTCCCTTATATATTAAACTTATACATTTCCGTTAAAATGTTAAAATCTGATTTATAAATTATCCTTGTTGTTCTGAATGCAAATTTATTTAAGCATATTGTAAACATCAAGAGATGAGCATCACATTCTATATTTCACCATTTGCAAGGAGTAATACAAATTGAATGTATTATTTGCATCAACATTTGTTTTAAGTCCAGACCAATAATATTAATGTGTATCCACTTGTCACAATCACAACTTGAATGCTTGATGAGTAGCCTTGTCTTAGTTTTTTATTGTTGTATAAAGAAAACATTTCAGGAAAAGGCATTAATGTTGTTCAATAGAATTGAAAAAGAAATGCATTTCTCTCCCTCACAAGAAAAATAGCTGAAATGATTTTCACAAATAAAAATTGACTTTTGTTGTAGAAGAAGTAAATAAAGAATTTTGCAGCACTCCAGGGATATCAAGCAATCAATACATTTTTAACAACATTGACAAAATAAAAATACAAACAGAGAAAATAGACATTAAATACAGTTTTATTTATTTTGCTTAGGCTGCTTTTTCTGTACTAATATCATCTAATTTAAAAAAGTGTGATGCTATTTAATAAAGCTATCTACACAGATAAAAACTGTGATAATAGAAATTAAATAATACTTTAAAATTATTATCTAAACCTAAACTTACTTTTCTAATACATATTTAGACCTTTTATGAAATTGCTTATTCTTTTTTTTATATACCTTGCAATTAATTACATGGTTTAAAGCTTTATTGAAATTACTGTCCACCTATCTTCATAAGGAGCGCAAAGGAATGCCATCTAAAACTTGCACAAAGAATTGAAATTGTGCTTACCAGATCACAGATGTACAAGAAGCTCTTAAGCCCCCAGTCCTGTTAGCCACGTACTGTCTGCCCTAAACTCTTCCGTTATGGGAAAAACTTAGTGTTAGCCAATATGTCCATCCTTGGATGCTTCTTATATTAAGTGATTCAAAAGAGCAACAGGTGTAGAAGCGGGTAGTAGTGGGCAACTACAGTTCAGCTCACAGTGCAATGTTATAGCATTCTATCAACCAGAATGTGGGCATGTAATAGGGGGACGTGAGCGGGAGCTACTGTATGTCACAAAAAGGTAACAGTGATACAACCCAATGAGTATCGTGGCTAGCTTGCCACTTCATCAGGGTTTACAGTGTGTTGCATCTAAGCATACTATATAGACCCTAGGGCCACCTAGCAGCCAGGTGCAAAACAGACACCAAGCATAAAATTCAAATCACCACTATCAATTTTTAATAAATCACAATGACAATAAAACCTAAAAAATCCTATTACTGATCTCCCCAAAAGTACCTCCCTAAAACAGCAATGCATAATTATCCATAATGTATGATAATAATATAACTATCAAGACACATACTAAAATGAAGCTTATTAAAATAAAGATATGAACACAAGTTGGGAATTCGTATTGGAGCTCAGTTTACCAGGTACAAGGTGGGAGAAAAGGACTGCCTAATTCTCAATACAGGCTGCTAGATCTATATCAATAGTAAGATACCCCGGTTCTAAAATTCCCATGTCACAACCCATTCTGGCCATCCAGTTCGTGGGTGGCACAAACACCGATTGCTACCATACACACTTTGACAAAGCCTATTTAAACCCTGGGACCTCCCACTATCTTTGCCCTTGGATGGTCATTTACTCAGCATCTTCTACCTGTTATCTGTGACTCTTCTGATTCCCGTGTGACCCAATTTGTTAATCTCCTGATCTCTGGCTTCCTGAATCCGGCTTTGCTTACTGACCACCCACTTCTCTCCAGTGATTCAACCTTCTTTGCACTGACTACCAGCTTGTTCATCGACTACTCACACCTTTCCTGTTATCTGACCATCTGTGTACTGAATTATAGCTTGTCGTATGACTACCCATACCTCTCCTGTGATCTGACCTTCAAAGCACTGACCTCAGGCCTGTGGTTCAACTTCCGGTCTCTGCTTAAGTGTTCCAACTCCTCATCGGTGCTTATTGTGTCTCTGCCTACTTGATACTCGACACACTAGGTGAACCCTGACCCAGGCTGAGAGACTGCGATACCCCATTTTCCTTAATCCACCTTGTCCCCAGTCTACAGAATGCCAATAGTCTATTGTCACCTCATCTTTGGGTCATAACCTGATCAAGTACTTGTACCTTATTTCCTTCAGGGTTACAATTATGATGATCTTTAAAATGCCATGATACGCTATGATTCTCATAGCCCTTAATGATAATTCTAAAATGATCTCCTACTCTGTTTTTGAGATTCATATATGTTCAAAGACTGTATTTGACACCACAGACACAGATAATCATGTACACAGTACATCTATATTACAGTATATTCTTTCTTAGTAACGTGAGCTGAATTATCTAGCAGACTACACCTTTGGTACGAGTGCACAGGTACTACAATTTTTTTGTCCAGCTATCCTTATGAAATTATCTTCATCTAATCTCCTTTTATGGTTATCAACCTTAATCTCACTGGGTGCCACAATCTGTTTTATATTTCTATTTTTCCTAAATCATATTTTTGACTTGTCTCCCCCTAAAATAGGATAATTTTTTATAATGTGCCAATGATTATTGAAAGTATGTGAAATACTCCCTGCACATGTATTTTATGTTGTAGTGAAGAAAGGTGGCCATTTTTCTCCCTTATCCTTCCCTTATATCTTAAAATATCACTCCTATTCTATGATTTTACCCTAGTTTATGACTCCTTTACATTGCTCTCATAGTAACCCTTTTCCTGAATTTGTTTATGATTACCTCTGCTTCCCTCTCAAAATCCTCTTCTAGGAAGCAGTTCCTCCTCACTTTTTGTAGCTGACCATAAGGTATGTTGGAAACCCAGCATTTATGATGGCTACTAGCTGCATGAAGATATCCACTGCTATCCAGGTTTTTCTGTGGTTCTGTACTGCAATCTTATTGTTCCTGTGAAAAATAACTATATCTAGAAACTCCATTTGTCCTATATTTATGTTTCAATTAAAATGTAGACCCAGAGTGTTTCTATGCATATATACCAGGAACTGCTGTAGATTACTCTCCTCCCCTTCCCAGATAATAATTATATCATCTATCTAGTGTCTGTACATGAGGAGATTACTCTTATATGAATTATTCATCCAAATGTATTGCTCTTCCCAACCCCCCATGTACAGGTTAACATAGGAAGGGGCTAAGCTACAGCCCATAGTTATCCCTTGATTCTGTATATAAAATTGATCTTCAAATAAAAAATTATCATGAGTTAGTATAAACTTATATCATCCAATAAAAAGTCCCTCTGTGATCATGATAAAATATTATCTTTCCTAAAATTATTATATCTATTTCCTGTTCATGTGGAATGTTAGTGTACAAGGAGGTCACATCGCAGGTAATCGAAATATAATTATTCTTCCACTCCTTATTTTCTACCAGATCTATAATTTGTATTGTGTCCTTTAAGAAAGAAGATTGCAGACTAGTGGTTGCAGGAATATGTCTATATACTCTGAGAGGTCAGAGGTTAATGACCCAATCCCTGATACTATGGGTCTCTGGGGGACTTTTACATTTTTATGCAGCTTGGGGAGATTATAGAATATGGGGACTCTATGGTGTTCACAACATAAAAATGCATATGCATCCACTGTAATTACTCATCCTTTAATATATATATTTCTAAAAGGGTTTTTAATTCCCTTATGAACGTAACAGTCATATTTTTTTAAGTCTCTCAAACGTTATTTTATCTTTTTATTTGGGATAAAAATTCCATTAATGTCTCTTCCACTCCAGCTTCTCCACCATCATCACCACCGCCACCAGTCCCTCTGTGTTGCTGCTTCTCTATTACAGACATCTCACTGGTTGGAGGATGAGAAATTTGACAGAGGGTCCCCTAATTTAACACTTGATATTTCTTACTGACCTGAAGAAGGCAGACTGGCAGCACTAGAGGCAAGCACAGGCAGCTGATCTGTGATCCTTATGGTGGTGGTATTATTGCTACTAGGCAACAATTCTGCATTCTTCAGGATCGTGTTCCACCTGGAGAATGCCGAGAGGGGATGGGGACTCCCAAAGAAATGGTGTGGGCTTACTTGACAGTTAGTCTGGATGCTCTGCATTGCTTCCTTTACCACTCCCAGAATGCTAGTCCCACCAGCTGCTTCACCATCACTGTTACTACTAGTAACACAAAGAACAGTCCGTGACCTGGCTGAGTCTTTATCCTCACTAGTAATATGATAATCAACCTGTCTTAAAGGGGAACTATCGCCTTTATATAAGATGCTCCCATATGAAAATGAAATCAAAGATAATGCTTAAAGTAATGTCTTTTTTTTTTTTTACAAATTGTATTCATATATGATGACATACAGAGACAGTAGGAGGAGGATTATAAATGCAAGTACAAGGTGTAGTGGAGGAAGTGCAGAAGGATTCTGATGTGACTATCGATGTGTAAGAAGAGAATATTGCTCTTGAGATGCCTCCTTGGGTTTTGAGGAGATGCTTGAAAGTGATGAGTGCGGATGATTGGCGAATGGTTATAGGGAGGGCATTCCAAAGTTAAAGGGCAGCCAGTGAAAAAGAATGTAACCAAAAGGTGGCTCCAGTTGTGTAGGGAGAGGACAGGAAGAACCCTTGAGAAGACCATAGGGGACGGGAAGGGGTGTAACGGGAGATAAGGGCAGAAAAGTAAGAGGGTGCTGAAGAACAGAGAGACTTACAGGAGAGGAGGAGAATCTTGTAAGAAATATGATACTTTATAGGTAGCCGATTGAGGGATTTCAGGAGCAGATGAGAGGGAAGGTATCTGGGAGCAAATGTGATGATTCTTGCTGCTGAATTGATAACAGATTGAAGTGGAGAAAGATGAGAAGCAGGAAGACCAGAGAGTAGAATATTGCAATAGTCAAGCCTAGAGAGAATGAGTGCCTGAGATAGTATTTTTGCAGTTGACATGCAGAGGAAAGGACATATTTTGTTAATATTTTTCAGGAAGAAGCGAAAGCGTATTATATTAGTCTTAAATCTAATTATTAACTCTTACAGAACCAAATCTTTGTGTTTCTGAAATGTCATTGAGCTTATATTTGATCTGGTGAATTCGTTTATTAACCCAAAGTTTATATCAGGAAAGTTTTCCTGTTTGTTTCTATCTTGGTGTGTGTTTCAGAGGTAAGGGAGGCATTTGAGAGCATCCAGACTAGCAGTCAAGGGAGCCCACACCATTCCTCTGGCTCTGGGAGTCCTCAGCTTCCCTTTACTGCAGTGTCCAAATGGCACATGATCCTGAAGAGGCCAGAACTGGTGCTGGGGGAGTGCAGGCATAGAATTAATACCACCACCACCAGCAGGAGCACAGATCAGCTGCCTGTGCCTGCTGCTACTGCTGCCAGTCTGCCTTCTTCTTCAGGTCAACAGGACATGCCAAGTGTGACATTAGCGGACCCTTTGTCACATTGCTCGTCACCTCCTCCAAGCAGTAGTAAGATGCATGTAATAGAAGAGCAGCAGCACGTAGGGAGTGGGAATAGTGGTGGGGGAGATGATGATGGTAGAGAAGCTGGGTGAAAGAGACATTGATGGCCTTTTTAGCAGAAACTGAGAAGGAATGGGAGACAGGGATGAGGATGGGCACCACCACCACCACCACCACTAGCAATGAGCTTTTGGAATTTGCAGAATTTGCAACTGCTCTAGTTCCTGTTGCTCCTGAGTTACAAGGGCAGCAGGATGTTGAGGAGCAGGCTAGTGTGCCACAGACCACCATGGACACAGTGGGAATAGGGTCAACAAGTGATGCGGAATTAGGACAGGTTCCACTTGCCAGAGGCAGCAGTACTCCTGGTCCTAGTTGCAGCGGTGATTCTGAGGCAGTAGCAGCAACAGCAGCAACATCATCTGCTGACAGCACAGACAGTGAAGGGGAATGTGGAGGACAAGAAGAAAGAGGCCATTCTTCTCCACCTGTTCCCTATCCCAATCCCTTGAAGTCATGGGTATGGGACTATTTTTCTCTTGAGGCAGGCACAGTGCAGTCATCACCAATGGCACTGTGCACAATTGTGACAAGTCAGAGAGAAGGAGAAAGGAGGAAACGCGCCTTGGCACAACCTCCCTGATATCACACATGAAAAACAGACACCATGACATTTAAGACAAACGTGTTGAAGACAAACACAGAAATCAAACACCGCTGTCGCTGTACCCCCTGACACTCAAGAAAGGCAACAAGAGGAAAGGCAGATAATAAAGTGGAGGAACAATAGAGAAACCCATGCAGAGACTGGAAGTTCCATGACAAGTGAAACAACTAGCTAGCCATCACCACCACCTTCAAGGGTAACTACATCTTCTGCCATTCCACCTCGTTCATTGTTACCTCCCTCGCCAAATGATAGCCACTCTGTTGATGTTAGATTGTGGCAGTTCTTCTCTACCCATTGCACACTATGTGGTGCACTGACCACACATGCCAGTGTGGTGGAAGAGAATCACAAGCAGTACATCAAGTGGCATCTGAGGAGATTCCATCCTGCAGAATATGCTAAGATGGTGGAAGGGAAGGTTCATCATTACTATTAAACTGTCAGCAAGTTGTCATATGTGCTTATTGGGTTCTGGACAAGGGGTATAGTGACAGTGGCAGTACTTGGGTTCTGGTGTCATGGTGTTTAGATACAGTTGTTCCTCCAGATGTTATTTACCACACACACTGGGAACATTGCAGTTGCTGATGAGAGCCATAGTTACTGCTCTCAAGGGAAAAATTTCTATTCTAATTACAGCACACCCATGATTTTGGAGGCGGGCAGTTAGAGAAGAATTATTGGCCAACTTCTTCTTTTCTTCATAGACTGGGGGCTATTTATTGTGCTGCTACTGCCTCAGGCACATTACTGGAGCAAGTCGTGGCAAGTGGAACCTTCATGAGCCATCACCTATGTAACTGCTATCATTAATCCCATTCCCTTTTAACTGCCTGCTTCTTAAACAACTCAACAGCAGCAGTAAGAATGGCAGTTGCACATCCCGCAATTATGGACTCAGGAGGACATTTGACAATGGCCAGTGGCAGCTGGCCAACATGACCTGCTGGCACTAGGGCAGTAGGGATTTTTTTTCCTCCGGACTTGTGCTATCAGTATGAGCACCTGGAATACTAATAAAAGAAGGAGCTGGAAAGACCGTTAGAAATTCAGGGAGTCTGAGAAGGTGTAAGCAACCATTTCCAACATTAAAGGCTCTGTATGCCCTGATTCTTAAGACCCAGTAATGGCCAGTCTCTATACATCACCCCTAGCGATCTTGGGGAAACTTGTCTCATGGACAGTGGAAGAAGAGGGTAGTATATGAGCAGGACAGGTTGGCTACCTGCCAGAGTGTCTTGTGAAACTCAGGAGGGAAGGAGGAGATGATGCCAGGTGTGACATCATGGGACCCTAAATCACACTTGCCATCCCCAAGCAATCTTACCACTGCTACTATTACTAAGAAGATCCAACAGCTACAGACTCAGATTTCTAGGAGTGAGGGAGGAGGTGGTCATTCTAGTAATGAGGAAGACTCAGAGACTGAAATTGATGGTGGTTGGTGTTAAAAGTAATAGGGATGGTGAAACAGCTGGTGGGACTAGCAATACTACAATATATTCTCCTGCTAATGCTGAAGTGGTAGGGGAAGTAATTAAGAATGGCCAGACTAGCGGTCAAGGAAAACCACAGCATTCTGCTGACTCTGGGAGTTCCCTTCCCCCAATGGCATTATCTAAATTGAACATTATCCTGAAGGCAAAATTGGTGGCCACCAGGAGCACAGAGCAGCTGCCTGTAAATACTGCTAGAGCTGCCTTCTTCAGCTCACCAAGAGAGGGCAAGTGTGACTGTTGGGGACCCTCTGTCACATTCTTATCACCTCCAATCAGTGAGATGTCTGTAATAGAGCAGCACCAGCAAAGAGTGGCTGGTGGTGGTGATGATGGTAGAAGCTGCAGTGGAAGACACATTAATGGATTTTTTAGCACAAACCAAGAGAGAATGGGAGACAGATATAGGGATGGGAATGGGAATAAATGCCACCACCAACAGTGAGATCTTAGAATTTGCAGAGTTTTCCGCTGCTGTAATTCCTGCAGCTGCTTAGTTGCAAGGGCAGCAGGATGCTGAGGAGCAGGCTAGTGTGTCACAGACCACTGTGGACTCAGTGGGAAAGGAGTCCAGTGATGCGGACTAGGACAGGTTCCACTTGCCAGCATCAATACTCCTGGTCCTAGTTGCAGTGCTGATTCTGAGGCAGTAGCAACAGCAACAGCAACATCATCATCATCTGCTCCAACCAGTGAAGGGGAATATGGAGCAAAAAAGGAAAGAGGCCATTCTTCTCCACCTTTCCCATCCCCACTGAAGTCCTTGGTGTGAGACTATTTTTCTCTTGTGGCAGGCACAGTGCTTTCATTAGCAATGGCACTGTGCACAATTTCTAATAAATCAGTGAATAAATCAGCACAAATGCCCAGATAACACACATGAAGCATACATCATAACATTTATGTGAAACATGTTAAAGCCAAACCACCACCAAAGAAATTGGGCACCACTGTTGCTGTACTCCCTGACTCTCCTCAAAGGAAACAGGCGGTGTGGCATAAATCAAAGAGAAAAAAGAATAGAAAAACCCATGCAGTGGCTGAAAGTTTGATGGTGAGTGAAGCACCTGTCTCGCCATCACTTTCTTGCTCTACAGTCCAGCCATGGGAAGATCATGTAACTACATCTTCTGGTGATGCACCTCGTTCATCTTTACCTCCCCCACCAGTTGATAGCCATTTAGTAGATGTCAGGATGTGGCAGTTCATGTCCACCTCCTGCACACTGTGTGCTGCACTGAACACACACATGACAGGATAATCGCAACCAGAGCATAAAGCAGGATCTGAGGAGAATCCATACCACAGAATACACTAAGCTGGTGGCAGGGAGGGTTCATCTTTACAATAAACTGCAAGTTGTCACGTGTCCTTAGCAGGTAGTGGACAAGAGGCATAGTGACAGCAGCAGTACTTGGTTTCTGGTGGGATGATTTCACATTGGGGAACCTAAGTGTCATAATGTTTGATTACAGCTGTGTCAGATGTTTGATGTGAGTGCAGTTGCAGTTGCAAATGAGAGGCACACTTCAGTTCTGCTCTCAAGGGGAAAATGTATATTCTAACAACAGACCCATGATTTTGAAGGATGGGCTGGTGAGAAGCATTATTGGCCAAGTCCACATATACCTAAAGTGGTGGGGGCTAGTTGTGGTGCTGCTACTGCCTCAGGTGCATCACCGGAGCTAGTAGTGGCAAGTGGAGCATTCATCATCCATCACCTGTGTTACTGCTGTTCTAGATCCCATTCACTTTGAGCTGCCTAATCATCTAGGAGCGTAAAGAACTCAGCAGCAGCAAGAACAGCAGTCGCAAATGCAGCAATGACACCAGGGCATTTGCCACTGGCCACAATAACATAACCTAACCTAATGGCACTAGGCCAGAAGCAAATGTTTTTTTCTAGGGTTTGTTCTTTCAAAAAAAAAAAAATAAATAAAAACAGAGGCCTACAAAAAACACACATTTTATAGGTAGGGGTGGGCGAAAAGTGAGAAAAATTTCTTGCATAACTTCGCGAAAAACTGCAGATTTTTTGCTTTTTTTCACAAAAGTTTTCGATTTTTCACCAGTGCAAAATGTTCCTCCTTTTCGCCTATTCAGCAAATGTTTACTATTCTAACACATTTTTTGCCTATTCAACAAATTTTCCCCTATTCAACACATTTTTCTCCTATTCTATCATATTTTAACACATTTTTTTCCTATTTGGATACATCTTTTCCTATTGCAACACATTTTGTACCCATGTTTAATATGGTGCAACATTTCCAGCACAATATTCCTTCTTCTGAGGGTTGTAGTGGAAAAATAAGTCGCCGGAAGTCAAAGTTGTTAGTCCTACAGCAACATATACCTTGAAAAATGTGTTAGCTTGTACAGTGTCTTTGTCCTTTGCCCACAACACTTACTTCCTGCTTAAGTGACACCTACAATGTGGCAGATGTGTATGGTAAGTTGTCTTATCACAGTCTGTCAAAATAAATTATAACTGAAAAACAAAATCAGCAGCTTATTTCCCCAGACTTCCCCACGCAGCACAGAGGCAATAACAGCAAGATCAGAAAGCAAATAGGTCCCTGGCTGCCTGTGTCTTGCCAGTAAGTCAATCTGAATTTTTGGGTATTATTTGGGGTCAACCTCCTTCCTCCCTTCTTCTCCCCAGAGTGCCCCACTGATTCTCCTAATAGAGGGAACAAATGTGCTGCTCTCTCCTCTCAAACACAGAATGGCATGCTGTGAGAGCCTGACACCATTTTATATGGCTGCAGAAAACGTTCATGAGGTGGAGAAAAATTTGTTAGACTAATTTCACACTCAGTTTATATGTTGTCATCCCAATGTTGCAATTTAAAATAAAACAAATAAACAAGGCTATGCTAATTGTATTTATCAAGCAGCTGTGTGACCACTACATTGGACATGTTTAATGACTTAAGGTAAACCTGGGACAATGTATCTACACTTTAGAGGAGAAATAGAAATCCCCCAAAATCATTTTGATTTAAATGGAGCTTTAAACCCCAAGAATTACTTAACTTTTCTTTTGAAAATAAGTCCCACATTTATAAAAACAAACCAGAGTTATTCTGGAATAAACCATTTCTTTATAATGTATTAAAACCAAATTTATTTTGGAAAACATTTCAACAGCCTAACAGCTTGTGCAGCCCTCTCTACTGCGCATGACAGCTTCTGACAAACATCTTTAGCATATTATAATATAGAATAATAATATATAATAAAAATAACAATAAACAAATAATTATAGTAGTATGATTATCCATCCATATAGTGAAGTATCTGATGCCTGTCCCCAAAAAAATAATGATATGCTTATATTAATACATACATACATAAAAATAAACAGATAGCAAGGTAATATTTTTAGAATGAACAAGAAGCAAATTAAATTTTAGCTGCTACAAACCCATAGTTATAGTTCTTCTAGAGCACAATGAATTTAAGACACTCAATCTCATTTCCTTAATAGGGGCTCCATGTTGGAGCAGAACTGTTCAGATTTAATCTTCTCATCTTTATTTTTCCTGGTAAGAAGAAACACATTTGGTATTCCGCAGTCTCTAGAGACTGTTAATCTATAAAAATGTTCTTGCCCTCGTGTAACCTTCTAACCTACGACAATAATTATGATGGCTGGCACATACTTCTGCTACCTTTAAAAATGATAATGAAATAATAGAATTAAAAAAGTTACCTTATCTGTAAATGCAGCACTTATTTTAAGGCTGAGTGAACTCTGTTCATTTCTTATGAACTTGCTTTTGTTTTGCATTATTAAAATCATAAATTTACCATCAATTACAAGAACGTTTTGTTTTGAGAAAAATGTATTTTATTTGTTTACATTACTTGCAATTTAAAGTATATCTCTTTGCATACACACATATAGATTGAATCATACGATAAACATAGATTTTATTTAACATATATTGATAATTGTAATAAAACGTAGGTATCCAGTCAATAAACAAATACAAAAATGAAATCTGAGTTAAAGGGACAGTAATACTTCAGCAATACTGAATTTTTAGGTACAGTATCTCAATGGCCTGAAATTGTACAGTTGCACTGTTGCTACAGCATCCTATAGAAAATTTATGGTCAACTGACCAGAGTGGTTCATTGGATGGTGTAGTATCAGTGGTACTGTACAATTTCAGGCCACTCAGAGATTGCACAACAAAAATCTGGTTTGAGCTGAATAAAACCCCTTTCAGTAGTGTGAGCACCCTTGTTTTTCTCAGAGGCATAAACCCTACAATATATTTTTATTTACAATCTAAGTATTACTATCCCTTTAAGCATATCACTTAACCTCCTAAAAAGCATATAGATTTGAAACTTCATTTGATAATTTCTCATATTTGCTATCCAATATTTTTATTACTAAAGACATATAGACAACTGGCACAGTGTTTAAAGTACATGAACAAATATGGCAAAAGTTCTTTCTATACTGCTATATGTAACACAGGACATATAGCAGTTGAATGGCAGCTGTTCATTGTGAAGCATGTGATTTCAACTAAAATGTCAAGTGAATGAAGCAGAATAGGTTTCATTTACGGCATCATTCTGAAGACTATTGTACCTGTGTACTGGAAAAGTATATCTCAGTGTTCAGGGCAGTTGACAGGTTTAAGTACTATATTTAGTTCAACATCCCTTAAATATTTTCTGATTTTAACAATATAATTTTGATTTGTGAGTCTATTTAAAATATGGTGAGCTGACCAGTTCATATACTGCTCAGTTATAGCCATTAATTGCATATTTGTACATATTTCCGTGACTAGTGAAATGTTGCATGAAAAAAATCAGAATAAGTGAGTATAGAAAAATATTCATATTATATGTGTGCAATTATATATTTTCATGCTGTATCTTTATACATGCTCATGATACATAACTTTTTGTGCACTAAGGGAAAAAAAGATGCAATTCTAGAGAAAACCAACTGCACTATAGGTAACAGATAATGATTCCCCAAAATGTCCATTTATATAAATGGGGTTTTTAACCATTTGAATGCTAAAGTGGTATACTGCTCATTGGTGGCCTGATAAAATAGCTTATGCGCATAAAAATAATCCTAGTTAAAGTTTACAGATTTAAAAGTACATAAACCTGTTCATTTATCCATGAGTACCACATTTCACCTGCAAGAAAGTCAAACTTCAATTACCTTTACACAAACAATGATACAGCAAAATAATAGGAAAAAAAAAACATGTTCACACACAATTGACCTTGTAACAAATGTGAATTCTTGGTCCAGTTAGAAATATACATTTTTTAGGGTTTCCTCACAGAAAGGATCTTCCATGACAGGTTAGATAGGTTAGAACATACTCTGAAGATTTTGGAATTTACCATGTTAGAGTAGGCTATAGATAATTTACCTGGATGCAGACAAGAGAGATTAGCTGTTCATAAAAGCAAGTTACTAGTTTGATTTAAAATAGGAATGGGCAAAAACTTTTGTCTCAAACTGAAATTGGTGAAAAATGGTACTTCCCACTTTGCAAATATTTCCCATGAAAAATGCAGATTTTCTGTTTTTTTTTTGCCTAGCTCATTCCATTGAAATCAATGGGAACAATGAATTTATACATAACACATAGCAAATATTATTTTATTTCCCAAAGCCATAGTATAAAAGGGGCATAAGGGTGCCTGTGTTGGTAGGGTTGAGGAAAGAATCCTGTGTTGGTAGGGTTGAGGAATGTTTTTTGGGGGGTTTGTTTACTGGGATTGGGGTTAGTTAATAAAACATAAATCCTAAACACAGTTTAAAAAACCCATAAGACATGGTATAAAAGGGATCCGAGTATAGGGTTAATTTTTAAAAGGTCGCAAGCCTGTGACCGCAATGATAAAAATGGCAACCTGAGAATCTTGCACTGATGAAAGAGCGAGATTCTCAGGTTGTGTTATTAAACGCCGCAATCTAGAGGTACCCTGATCCCAATGATGATAAGCTCTGCTCTGGGCTCTCTACTCCTAAAGGGTTAAAAAAGAGGGTGTTGAGAGTGTAGTTTGTCCTCTGTGGGTGAAGTTTGTTCCAGAAGCTGCCAGAGCCTCATGCAGGGTAACGCCAGCACCAAATTGCACCACTTCCTATAACTTACATAACATCACTAGATATACAGGCAACTGTATGTAGAACTCATATACAAAGCTGGCATTATCCTTGCAATAAACAATCACATCCAGCACTGCTCCGGGCTCTCTCTCCCTCTCTCTCTCTGTGCAGACTGTGGAGCATGCAGAGAAAGGGAGAGAGCCCGAAGCAACACTCATTAACATTTGGATCAGGGTATCGTACCACCTACTGACATTATGGCTGTGACTGTCTTGAAACAAGGGCTGGCAGACAAAACACTGGAAGACAAAATGATGGTCTAGTAGAGGCTGCTTTGTGTTGTTTCATAGCACGACTTGAGAATCTTGTGCTTTCATGCAGTGTGAGATTCTAAGGTCGCCATTTTTATCATGGTGACATGGTTAATGCGAGATGTGGTGGCATGCTCTTTTGCGTGCGACCTTTTAAAATGATACCACCACACTGCCATGTGTGGTCAATGCATAACACAGTGTGCAATGGGTGGAGACGAACGGCCACATCCTAACATTAACAGAGTGACTATCATTTGGCTAGGGAGGTAATAATGAACAAGGTGTTTCATGTGTGATATCATGGCGCTTGTGCCAAGGTGTTTTCCCTCCTTTCCTCTTTTCGCTGATTTGTCACAAATTGTGCACAGTGACATTGTAGATGACTGCACTGTGCCTGCCCCAGG
This sequence comes from Rhinophrynus dorsalis, assembly GCA_037306005.1. NCBI lineage: Eukaryota > Metazoa > Chordata > Amphibia > Anura > Rhinophrynidae > Rhinophrynus > Rhinophrynus dorsalis. The sequence continues at coordinate 448,895,174 of CM074719.1, read as the reverse complement.
AGAAAAATAGTCCTCTTTCTTCCTCTCCTCCACATTCCCCTTCACTGTCTGTGGCAGCGGATGATGTTGCTGTTGTTGCTGCTACTGCCTCAGTATCAGCACTGCAACTAGGACAAGGAGTATTGCTACCACTGGCAAGTGGAACCTGTCCTAATCCAGCATCACTTGTTGACCCCATTCCTGCTGTGTCCATGGTGATCTGTGGCACACTAGCTTGCTCCTCAGCACCCTGTTGCCCTTGCATCTCAGCAGCAGCAGGAATTGGAGCAGTTGCAAATTCTGCAAATTCCATAAGCTCACTGCTTGTGGTGGTGGTGATGCCCATCCTCATCCCTGTCTCCCATTCCTTATCTGTTTTGGCTAAAATGGCCAGCAATGTCTCTTACACCCCAGCTTCTTCAGCATCATCATCAGCACCACCAGTAGTCCCACTCCCTATGTGCTGCTGCTGCTCTATTACTGCTGCTTGGAGGAGGTGACAAGCAATGTGACAATGTGACAATTGTCATTTCTTGGTGATTTGAAGAAGGCAGACCGGCATCAGTAGCAGTAGGCACAGACAGCTGATCTGTGCTCCTGCTGGTGATGAAGGTATTAATTCTGCGCCTGCTCTCCCCCAACACTTCTGGCCTCTTCAGGATCATGTTCCACTTGGACACTGTAGTGAGGGAAAGGGAACTCCCTGAGCAAGAGGAATGGTGTAATACTAACACCAACCACATCAAGTGCAGCCCCACAGTATTCTTCCTCACAGTCACTAATAATATGATAATTACCCCCTCCTTCACTCCCAACACTAACAAGCTGCTGTAACTTAGTAGTAGTAGTACTAGCACTGGCAGTACCACTTGGGAATGGCAAGTGTGACTTAGGGTCCCCTGCTGCCACACTTGGTATCATTTTATCCTTTCCCCTCCTGAGTATTACAAGACACACTAGCAGCAGGTTCAGCACTGGAGGCAGCATGTACACCACTGGCAGCAGGCACAGAACTGGATGCAGCAGGGGCAGCATGTCTGACAGCAGGCACAGTATTGGTGGCAGCAGGTTGATCACTAGCAGCAGTTATAGCACTGGTGACAACAGGGGCAGCATATCTGACAGCAGACACAGTACTGGTGGCAGCAGCTTCAGCACTGGCAGCAGGCACAGCACTAGTGGCAGTACATCTGACAGCAGGCACAGCAATGTTAGTAGCAGTGGCATGGGCAGCACCTCTGACAACAGGCACAGCCAGCAGGGGAATTACATCTGGCAGCAGGGGCAGTACGTCTGGCACAGACACAGGCAGCGGACCTCTCCTGCTTTCACTAGTACTGCCCTTTTCTTCCTTCCTTCCCATTAAATTCTCCAAGATCCTTAGAAGTGATTTAGGGAGGAAACTTTCAGCCACTGAAAAAATGGCAAAGAATTTTGGCCAATGGGCAAAAAAACTCTAAGATTTTAATTGCTGGTTTAAAAGCAGATTTTCCAGAGAAAAAGCAGAAAACAACTTGGCTTTCGTGGGATTTCTTGTGGGAACACGGTGACAACTTTTGCCCACCCCTAATCTAGAGAGTGTAATCTAAAGGCAGATGTGAAATGAGGTGGGGTATAGACAGGGCCAGGAGGAACTAAAATTCTGTATATGTTGGATAAAGTCTGGTCCTTAGCTTTCGGATCAGCCAAAAATGTTTCAAACCTGAGCATGATTCTACCAGCATAACCCCAAGATGTACCATGTAACAGAAAGTGTTGGACTTGTCTGTAAGGACAGGAGTCCAGTAAGAGCATATTATGAATCAAGCATAAAATTTCAAAAGTTATAGGACCAGTAGGTAATAGTTAAGAAGAAAGTTTATGGTTTGCCCATGATTTCAATTGCAGAAAATGAGTAGTTTCTATACCAGGTGGGAGCTGGGGTTTATTAATATCATATGAGAAAAATAAGGAGAAGGGAAGGGGTCTACAGCAAATTTCTTATTAACTATGATAAAGCCAAGAATGGGGTGATTTCTGAATAAACTCAAAACTGTGGTCTTACAGATCAAAAGTAGTTGAAAGGAGTCATATTGTGTAGCAAAGGATAAGGAAGCATTTGCCCAGTCTATGAAGGTATAGGTTCTTTTGCAATTGACACAAATTAGTAGTATTTTTCAAAGTCAGATATACCAAAACTCCTATCTTTAGGGGGATGGTGGAGAACATCAGATCTAAATCTTTTGCCCCCTGTAGGTCCAAATAAATGTATTGATTTGGGATTACATCTTACATAAAACCAGCCAGAGATAAGTATCAGTAAGGTTTGAAAGAGATATAAGACATTGGCTAGAACGACCATTGATAAGATTAATCCTACCTAGCCAGGACATTAAAAGGGAGTTTCAGACAACTAGATTCAAAGTAAGCATATCAAATAAGGGGCGAAAATTCATTCAGAAAATGTCTGACTGGCTAAAGGATGAGTATTCCTAATTATTACATGATTTATTAATCTGAATTTAAGATTAGGAGATCTTTCCATATTCACCAATTAGCTCTAGTAAAGATGGCAAAGACTGTGAAGGACTTGTTATAAACAATAAAATATACTGAAGGAATGAATATGTTTATTAATATAATGCCACAAGTGTATGCTGGTCTTTGCAATTTAAGGGTTTAGACAATACAGGGTTAAAAGTGCTTTGCAAAGTGAACACTGGAAGTGGAGTCTCTGCTTGAAATCTCACAATCTAAAGAGGTAAAGGGAGTACTTAAGGGCTAAGTGTGGAATACAGTGGTAGAGTTTTGGTCGGGATTAGGGACTCATACATAACAATGTAAATATAGATTCACAGGAGGAGGAGCGAGAGACAGGAGCATGCAGTTTCAAAGAGGAAGACAGGACCTAACTGTAGTTTTTGACAAGACTGTTAATGTTAGGATTAGTTGGAATAGATGAAAGCAGGGAGAGGAAGTTGGTATTACAGAAGAAGTATTAGTAGTACTGAATGTTAAAATATGGTGATCAAATAGTGGAAAGGGAGAGAGATTAAAAACAGAAAGCTCACAACCTCTAGTGAACACAAGGTCTAAGAATTGACCATCCTTGTGAGTACTAGCGGCTGTCCACTGGTGTAGTCCAAGTGCAGAAAAGAAAGAAATAAAGAAAGAAAGAAAGAAAGAAAGAAAGAAAGAGAAAGTGTACTGACTTCTCACAAATTATACTCAGTGCCGTCTCTGATGACTGCACTATGCCTGCTCCAATATAAAATAGTCCCACACCCAGGACCTCAGGGAGGAGAGGGAAGTCGGAGAAGAATGTGTCTCTTATTCTCCTCCACAATCCCCTTCACGGGTGGGGGCAGAGGATGATGTGGCTGCTGATGCTGCTGCTACAGCTACAACTAAGACCACTTGCTGGTCCATCACCATTTGTATCTCACTCTCCCATTCTTTCTTGCTTTGGGCATTAATGTCTCTTCTATCCCAGCTGCTCCACCATCACCCTCAGAACCACCACCACCATTAATCCCTCCTTGCTGCTGCTGCTGTATGAGAGGCTCACTACTTGCTGATGATGACAAATGTGACAGAGAGTCCCCTACTGTCACATTTGCTATCTCTTGAGGTGAAGAAGGAAGATGGCACCACTAGTAGCAGGCACAGGCAGCTGATCTGTGCAGAAAGTATTACTGCTGCTAGGCAGATCTGCCTTCCTCATGTTTCAGAAGCACAATGCTGGGGGAAGAGAAATAACAGGTTCAGGGGGATGTTCTGGACTCCATTGACCACTAGTCTAGCTGCCCTTCTTCCCTTCCATTTCCATCTCAGCAGGAGGATGTAATGTGGCCATGCTAAACCCACCAGCTGCCATCAACTTCATCATCACCTGTTCCCTCACCCTCAACACTCTGAGTCTCTAGCTGCTGAGTGGTAGTAGTAATGTGACTTAGGGTCCCCTGCTGTCACACTTGCTATCATCTCGTCCTTATCAGAAAGCACACTGGCAGCAGTATCAGCAAGCATAGGTAGCTAACATATCCTGCTCATATTGCTACCCATTTCTTAATGTGCCTTTGCTGGGTTGCTGATCATTTTATCCCAGGTCATTAGGGATGATGTAGGAGGACTGGTCATCATTGAATCAGGGATTCCAGACCCTTCTATGCTGGAAGTAGTCACTTAATCCTCCTCAGTTTCACTGTATGCATGATCCTTCCAAGTCCTTCTTTTCTTTTTAATCCAGGTGCTCAGAATGACAGCACACAATATGAGCCTCTGCAGCATTAAGTTTGCTAAATAAAGCTCTGCAAAACAGCCTAGCCTAGCTGCTTTTGTTGTGTTTCCTTCTTGGAAACATCAAGTATTTGGCACAAAAACATGAAGTACATTTAAGTAAAGGGGAGGGAAGTTTGTAGCCATTGGAAAAAATTGTGAAAACATTTTGGCAGTATGTGAAAACTGCAAACATTTTGAGGGCATTATTTAAAGCGTATTTTCCATTGAAAAAGCAAACAACCAAGTGGTTTTCATGGATTTTTAGTGGAAACACAATGGTACCTTTTACCGACACCATTTACACAGAGCAAAGGAGAGGAGGGCTGGGTTTGTAGAAATATCTCCAGCTGCAAGTAGCAGAAGAAGAGAGAGAGAAAGACAGGAGATGAGAAAATGTTTTGTGTGCACAAGGTTAACTGTTTGTGAAGAGAGTTGGAGTACAAGAGTAGAGAATAATGTGTAGAGGAGAAAGATTACTTTTCACTGCTATGTAAAAGACTCAAGCTTGCTTTAGAGTTTTGTGGACATGCAGACATTTGTAAGGAAATTGACCTTCAAAAGGTTTTACGCCAAAGAGAAAGCAAAACAGAAAGAAAGAAAAGAAAGGTGGTAGGATGGGTCATTCAGAGAGAAGCTTTAAACAAGCAAACTTGAAACCTAACTCAAAGTTTAACCCTAGTGAGGAAAGGTATCCATTTGAAGTGACGCATGTAAAGTTTTGTGTCATAAAATGACGCATGTATTCGGCCGCTTCATTTAAAGTGTCGCAATTAAAGTAGTGTGTCTTAAAGTGTCGTAAATTCTACATTTTGCGTAGTACCTAATGGCACATTCACCATATCGTGCGTTAACATGTTGCAGCATTAAGGACGTAATACTGTGCAATAATTATGAAAATTGGGTGCAATATTGGTGTAATATGGGTGCAATATGGGTGCAAAATGGAAGCAATATGGGTGCAATATTGGTGCAATAAAATATGGGTGCAATAATGGTGCAATATAGCTGCAATATGGGTGCAATATTGTTGCAATATGGGTCCAATATGGGTGCAATATGGATACAATTTGGGTGCAATAAAGGTGCAATATGGATGCAATATGGGTGCAATATGTTTGCATAATGGGTGCAATATTGGTGCCATATGGGTGTAATATTGGTGCAATAATAATGCAAATTGGGTGCAATATGGGTGCAATATTGGTGCAATATTGGTGCCATATGGGTGCAATATTGGTGCAATAATGATGCAAATTGGATGCAATATGGGTGCAATATGGATGCAATATTAGTGCAATATGGGTGCAATATCGAAGCAATATGGGTACAATATTGGTGCAATAATGGTGCAATATGGGTGCAATTAGGACACATTAAGGATGCAATATAGGTGCAATATGGATGCAATATGGGTTCAATATGGGTGCAATAATGGTACAATATGGGTGCAATATGGATGCAATATGGGTGCAATATGGGTGCAATAATGACGCAAATTGAGTGCAATATGGGTACAATATGGGTGCAATATTGAAGCAATATGGGTGCAATATTGGTGCAATAATGGTGCAATATGGGCGCAAATAGGACACATTAAGCATGCAATATGGGTACAATATGGATGCAATATGGATGCAATATGGGTGCAATATTGGTGCCATATGGGTGCAATATTGGTGCAATAATGATGCAATTTGGGTGCAATATAGGTGCAATATGGGTGCAATATGGGTGCAATATCAAAGTAATATGGGTGCAATATTGGTGCAATATGGGTGCAATTAGGACACATTAAGGATGCAATATGAGTGCAATATGGATGCAATATGGGTGCAGTAATGGTGCAATATGGGTTTTGTGTTGGTTTTGTGGGTTTTAGGTTGGTTTTGGTGGGTTTTCGGTTTAGTTTTGGGTTGGTTTTTGTTGGTTTAGAGTTGGTTTTGGGTTGGGTTTAGTGGGTTTTGGGTTGGTATTGGGTTGGGTTTTGTGGGTTTTGGGTATGTTTTGGTGGGTTTTGGGTTGCGTTTTGTGGGATTTGGGTTGGGTTTTGGGCTGGTTTTCTGGTTATGTTTTATTAAGTTTTGGGTTGGTTTTGGGTTGGGTTTTAGGTTGGTTTTGGTGGGTTTTGTGTTGGTTTTGTGGGTTTTTGGTTGGTTTTGTTGGGTTTTTGGTTTCGTTTTCAGTTAGTTTTTGTTGGTTTTGAGTTATTTTTGGGTTGGTTTTGGGTTGGATTTAGTGGGTTGATTTTGGTTGCACCCATAGTGCATCCTTAATGTGTCCTTACTGCACCAATATTGCACCCAAATTGCGTCAGTATTGCACCCATATTATATCCTTAAAGTGTCCAAATTGCGTCAGTATTGCACCCAAATTGCGTCAGTATAGCACCCATAATGTATCCATATTGCACCCAATTTGTGTCATTATTGCACCCATAGTGCACCAATATTGCACCCATATTGCATCAACATTGCACCAATATTGCATCCATATTGCATCCATATTGCACCATTATTGCACCCTTATTGCACCCGTATTGAGCAAGTATTGCACCCATATTGCATCAATATTGCACCCAATTTGTGTTATTATTGCACCAATATTGCACCCATATTGCACCCATATTGCTTCCATATTGCACCCATATTGCACCATTATTGCACGAATATTGCACCCATATTTCACCAATATTGCACCCAATTTGTGTCATTATTGCACCAATATTGCACTAAAGATTGGTAAGAAAACAGAAAAGAAGCCTGTAACTAGCACCAATCCCACCTTCTTATTACAGACATGTGGCTTCTATATGTGGTGATATAAACATATTAGATACACATTATTAAAAATCCAATAAAATATAACTTTTATTAATATAGATAAAAACAAAAAGGCGAATTTTAAAAGAATACATCCTGTGACAGCTGTGAATAGCGTATATCCACGGAGCATATAACAGCAATGAAGTATTTTATTATCATTCAGGGTAATATCAAAATACAACATATTTGAAGCATTAACTCAAGCCAGTGATATAATGTATTTCTACTGGAAGTGTGCATACGTTGAATGTCTTAGTGATTACAAGGATAATGTATCAAGCGGGTCTATCCTACATGTAAACCGCTGACAGTTACAGTCTCTTTGTAATAGTGTCTTAGGACGGGGACTTTAAAGTATTGAACACTATGTCAATATTAAATTCATGCGATTACAATGTACCAATCAAGCAACACAACTGCTAGTAACTCGCAGTAGCTGTGAGGGCTCTATTGTCGGCATGTAAGGAGTCCTTTACACGGAGACATCAATCACACCTGATAGTTCTGCCTCCAAATGTAAATCTGTCTATAATTGAATAGAAAACCTCATCGCTAATCCATCCTGGAAGCCGATGAGGTCCCTATATCGGCATGAAAAATAAAGTACTAGTTCTGGACTCAAATCATTACAGTAGATAGTACTAGTGATTTGTAATGTAAACTACTAAAGCGTACTCCATCAATAATGAGCTGAAATCACCACAGTAAGCGACCTGATAATATCCAGCTCTTAAGATAATCAAGTAGCGATATAAAGGTCCAAACCAAGTGCTGAAAGCGCCAATAAACTAAATACCCTGCCTCCTAAACACCAATCTCAACAAGTGGTCACACAAAAAGGGTTAAAGCAGTCAAATTATAGCCCTCAAAAATCATTGGGTAACGAGCACTTTGCTGCGTGTGATTGTAATGACCAGTGTATCACTAAATCTATTCTCTACGCTATTAATTTCAGCAGTCACTAGGAGAAAACGGAGCACATGAGTCTGTCTCCTTCAACCCGACGTACGTTTTGCCATATTTGGCTTTTTCATAGTGCACCAATATTGCACCCATATTGCATCAACATTGCACCCATATTGCACCAACATTGCATCCATATTGCACCATTATTGCACCCATTTTGCATCTGTATTGCACCAATATTGCACCCAATTTGTGTTATTATTCCACCAATATTGCACACATATTGCACCAATATTGCACCCATATTGCTTCCATATTGCATCCATATTGCACCATTATTGCACCAATATTGCACCCATATTGCACCAATATTGCACCCAAATTGCATCAGTATAGCACCCATATTGCATCCATATTGCACCCATATTGCACTATTGCACCCATATTGCACCATTATTGCACCTATATTGCATCCATATTGCACCAATATTGCACCCATATTGCATCCATATTGCACCCAATTTGCGTCATTATCGCACCAATATTGTATCCTTAATGCTGCAACATGTTAACGCACGATAGGCTGAATGTGCCATTCGGAACGACATGAAATGTAGAATTTGTGACACTTTAAGACGCATAACTTTAATTGTGACACTTTAAATGACGCAGCCGAATAGATGCGTCATTTTATGAAGCAAAACTTTACATGTGTCACTTTGATATTAAACTGTGAGGAAAAATGCCCTTTTTTGTTTTTCTGTTTGTGTAAAAAATTATCTCTTACCTGCAAAAGCTCTTCAGGACACACTTGAAAACAAGAAAAATCTGAATGCATTCTTCCTAGTAAAACATGTTCTAATAATTAAAATAAACTGTTTTCTTTGGCTCTAACTTTCTCATTCTCATCCTCCACAATGCAAACCTCCTCTATAAACATATATTTACATTCTTTGACAGAATCTGATTTTCCAGAGAGATACTACTGATCATCACGATCTGGCACAAATTGATCACTCTGTGGCAGGAATTCAGCAAGAATGTACTCCTTTTTTTGTTCAAAATGTTTTTATTTTTAGTATTCACATAGTTAATATATGTAACTCCACTATAGTTAGTGGATTATAAACTTTGGCTTGGGATATTCCAGCAGGGTGCAACACATGACATCAGTTCTTTAAAGCCCCTGTTTTCAAAATAAAAGGGCCTCATGTCAACCTCCAACATTTTGGCAAGTTTACTATTCCAGATTTGTACTTTTGCATTATTTTTGTGCAGGTTTTGACTTCTTTCTAAGAACTTAGTAAGTGTGGGATGGTAGAACATAGTAGAAGTGTGTAACTTTATTGCTTTAACTCCATCACTTGTGGAGGTGGTGATGATATGTGTAAGCAATGTATGACTCTTGTCATCTCCTACAGCAAACACAATGTCCTCATATTTCTCTGCAGCAGGAGCCATAGGTGTTATTTGGAATGAACAAACTGTTGGCAATGGCACATTCTCTGACACATCATCACTACTTCTCTTGTTTGCCAAAGAACCCTGATACACTTTTTGGAGAAGTTCTGCTGCTGCTAGTTGTGGCACCTGATACATGATTGTGGTGTTTCTCCCAGTCAGACCTGTGGTTTTGCTTCAGGTGAGATCTCATAGGGGAAGCGCTTAGGTATGAGTCTGCTTTACCCCTGCTCAAGTGTCAATCATTACTGCAGTCAGCTTTTGAACTACCATTTTACTCCCACATCCTTGCATTTCTCAAACTTTCCCCCAACCCCTTGTGTGTTTTCTGGACATTACTCAACTACTGTGTGTGTTTTTACTCTATAGTACACAACACAACTGATGGAATATGTTGTCTTGCCTTAGCCCTCAACAAAATTCTGTTGTCTGCTGCCTATCAAGTCTGCCTCAGTCACACAACTCACATCAAGCTCCTATGCAGAAGTCTTCCACCTAATATATTTGTTTAATTTTTTTTATTTCTTTTATTTTTTACATTGTTCACGGTATCTTTTCACAGTCTGTCAAAATAAAAATATAACTAAAAAACAAAATCAACAATTTATTTTCCCAGACTTCCCCTGAATATGGACAATAACACCAAGATTAGCAAATAAAATTGCACTGCATCTGCCTGTGTCTTTCAAATAAAATCAGTCAGACAGAATGTTGGGAAATTTGTGGTCAACCTCCTGTGCTCCCTTCTTTCACCCTAGACATGTCCAACACAGAGATAATCATGACAGCAAGATCAGCAGGGACATTTCTTAGACTGCAGCTGCCTGTGTCTTGAAAATCAGTCTGACAGAATGTTGGGGTATTTGGGATCAACCTTCTTTGCTCGCTTTTTACACCCTCAGACATGTGCAACACAGATATAATAATAATATCAGCAAGATCAGTAAGCAAATTAGACCCCAACTGCCTGTGTCTTGCCAGTCAGTTGCACCAAATTATGGGGGATCTGGGGTTAACCTCCTTCATCTCCCCCAGGCTCCCCTAATATAGAGAACAAATGTCCTACCTATAAGTTTCCCCTAAATAAAGCTTCACTTCACCTTTATTTGCCTATCTTCTCTAGTTCAAAATGTGCTGCTTTCTCCTCTAAAACACACTTTTATTTGCCTGCAGGAAAAGAAGAGGAAATTGCAATGTGGTGGGGAAAAATTCAGTCTTCCCATGGATTTCAATGCAGTGCGATAGTCGAAAAAAAGCGGGAAAACTGTACTTTTCTCTTGGAATTATTTGCTAATTTTGGTTTGAGGCAAACATTTTCACCCATCCCAAAATGAGAAAAACCATCTCCATAATTCTACATTTGAAATTCAACAGTCACAATTTTGTTAAGTTATTCACAGAAGAAAATTGCATCCTAAAGCTGGTGACAATTCCACTAAAAACCACTGATTTATACTCTTTCTATATTCATATATTTAAATTGCTAATGTTTCATGCCCCTTTTAGATTTTTTTGCCAAATGGTGGCCCAATGTCTATACCAGGGGTTCTCAACACGTGTCCACAGTAGCCACTGCCAGGCCAGGACTTAGGAATTTCCCTGCTAGAACACAAGATTAACTCACCTGTGCTCTTAAAAGGAAATTCTCAAATCCTGGCCTGTTAGTAGCCACTGAGGGTACAGGTTGAGAACCAATAGTCTATACTGAGCAAAACACTTTGTACTATGGATATATACCAAGTAGCACACTACATTGTGATTTCCCTGACAAACAGGGGAACTTGTTTTCTGTTCTTATACTCCAACTTAAAATCCGTATGCTTGTACCTCTGAGTATGTATGGTCTCTTTACTGCATGAAAGTGTTTTTCTATAGGTGATCCTACCACAGACCTCATAGTTCAAACAGTCCCCCAGATTAATATATCCTTTCGAGGAGTCAGTACTCTTAGGATGCTGCTAACAGTCACAGTGTCCTCAGCATCACCAACAGAAATCAAATGCAAAATATGAAAAAGAAAAAAAAAACGAGACAAAGAGCAAACTCTAAGAGTAGACAATATGAATATATAGTAGGTGTCCCCTCTCACATGTTATACACTCACCAGATTGTTTCTTGTTGTTATGCCCAAAACAAATGGTGTCTCGATGCGTCTGTCTATGCAGATCTCGCTGAACTGTTCCGATGTGTATTTGTGGCTAGATCTTACAGCGACTTGTAATGAAGAATGATAGGATTAATGTGGATTCCTGGCCACTACTAGGCCCAGGTGGATAATTGACATGGTGAGCCAAATAAGAGGCCAAAAAACTTTAATTAACTTGCATGATCTTAACATCAGTTAGTCAGTGAAGTAAGGGCTTTTAGGATTTCAACTTCTGGGTTCAGAATATATCTTGTATAGCATGAGGATTGCAACCTATCTAGTTTCTGTATAATATGTGGAGGAACTTTATTGATGGATGCTGAAGAGGCTGGCCTATTCTGAAAGAATGTCTTCAAAACTGTAATGGATTATGACCTAAACTGGATAGCATGGTTCTGAGATAGGGAGTGAATGAAGCTGTAGTCAGTATGCTGTTGTTTAATGGAAGTAAAGGGCTATGGCTACTAAAAGGTTCTATTAATTTAATCAGTTGATTAAGTGCTGTATACGGACACCAGAGGTTGTTTCTTGGGTAAAAAGGAATATAATTACCTTTATCAAGCTGATCTGTTTTAGAGTGGGATAAAAAAAGTTTAATGTGATTATTGCATACTATAAGTTACTGTTTAGTGACGAATGGAGATGATTTAGACCGGGCTAAGAATTTGCCCGGCCTGAGAAAGCCAAAAAATGCTTGACTGATAGCTGCATGTAATATTATATTGGTGTTCTCCAAAAAAGGTTTTGAAAGTAAGAAATCATATAACTGTTTAAATATCTGACTTGATATGGGTTTACAAGACTTGAATTGGGGTAGTGGTAATTTATTGATTCCTTTGAGAAAAAGTTTGAGTTTATATTGTGAAAATATGGATGGTTTGTTAGGGTATAGGATAGCTATATGATGTTGAATTCCAGCTAGATAAGATTTAATGGAAGAGTAGGCTAGATGACGTGTAGAATGACAAAAGCTAGCGAAAGCTAGAATAGTGTAATGAGAATATGGCTGCAGAGGTTTAGTTTGAATTATGAATTGATTGTACAAATTCCATGCTTTATTGTATGTGCGCACTATGTTTGGAGCTAATGCTTTATTGATGATAGAAGATGCTATGGATAAGTATTTGTTTAAGGTATTGTCAGATCTTTGAAAGCTGGTGGATGGGATGGAGACTTGATTTCTTCTGATCTGAGGAGGACCTGTAATTTGGAATGTGATAAAGTTCCATTATATGAATAGCCATAATTTGAGTTGACAGATGTGTAAAAAAATTTCTGATACAGAGACAGTCAAGTTAACTTTCTGAGTAATTTCACAGTGATTTGGGAAAGAGTTCTACCTTTAAGAATTAAAACAGAAGTTTCAGGGTAGATTAGTTTAAATGTAATGGCTTTGCCTGTCCATGAGTGACCCCAGATGGCTGTGACTACTACTATTGGGTAGATTTCTAGGAGGAACTGATATGAGTTAAATTCAGTTGAATCTGATATTTCTTTAGGCCTTCTTCCAGACCTGAAATTAGGAAGTTAACTAGATTAGAGTCTGGATGAGATGCAAGTCATTAAGAACATAAGAATACAGGTCCCTAAATTGTTTTATTAGGAATTGAGTTTCTAGGACAAATGGCTCTGGAGTGTGATTGACGGCATTTGGAACAGATATGAAATAGATGACAACCATGGAAAAAACAACCTTTGTCATAATTGTTGCATATAGGAGTATTGCCTAAGTATACGATAGGGCGGCCTAATTTCTCATGAGTCTGATTGTGATATGATGGCGGACCTGAAGGGCTGGTTGAAGTGGATGGTTGATTGATTGGTGCATTTGGGCAAAGGTTGTGGGAATGGCTGGCTGACTGACAGTACTGACAGACTGGAGCTTTAAGACCAGCAAAATGCCTACAGAATAATTCATTGTCTAGCAAGCTCCAATCTGTCACAAAGTTGAATTCTTCTAGCACTGAGGCTCTTGTATGAATGTCTCCTACAAATGCTCCTAGATTGGATACAGATGAACCTAGTTCTGTGAGTAGATGGGTGATGTGACCTAATTGGTAGTCTTGAGAATTAGCAGGTGAAGTAGGAGTGGTGGGAATATGGGTTATATTGGGTGTGGAGAATAATAATTTGAATAATCTGAAGACAGAAGATCTGCAGGAAAGGTGAGCAACCAAATTTCAGCTTTTCTTGCTGAGGCAGAATAGGGGATGTGTTTCCTGGACAGTTCAGCCATAAGTCTAAAAATGGTCCAGTGTTACGGTTTTCTGACACTCAGACAAAGGTTAAAAGTAAAAACACAGTTTTATTGAAATAAAATCGAAGGACAGCACCCCTGGTGGCCAGGACAGACATGAACAGTAATGACAGCAGATAGACACAAATACGTATGAGAAAATATAATGATCAAAAATAAATGACTGTAAAAGGGTTAATGTGAGAGCAACTGTTTAGTCTCTGTGATGGTAATTAGCCAACGCCCAGCAGTTAATATCAGTCTGTTGATGATGCAAAGGAAGGGTGTAGTAGGCAACTGAACTGAATCACTCTCAGATAGCTGTAATGTAGGACGCCCAAGTGAACAGCAAAGACAAACCAGAGCTGAGCTAATACCTCCTTAGAGGAATGTACAGGATGAAATCCACTGCTGGAGCAAACGGAATTAGAACCTGAATAGCTCTTAGTACTCGCAACTGGAAGAAACCCTGCGTGCCAACGGAAACAGAGCCAGAACACCCCTTGGATGCCAGTAAGAACCAACACTGCACAAGCGATATTGAGCCAACGCACTGGTAGTGCGATAGATAGCGTAACACAGTGAGCACTTGGAGACCAGAGCCGAGACGCCCTTCCAGTGCCGTCACAGAGCAACACACTGCAAGAGCAATGGGAGGCCACAAGCACCAGGAGGTGCAACCACGGTGCAGACCGAGCACCGGAACGGAAACTGCTCTGCTTGTGTGAACGGATAGGTTAGGTCGCTAAGGCACAGGCTCAGTAATGTAATAGGCTTGGATGAAACATACAGGCTTGGCAAGTGTATGGATGCAGTCTCGATAACGGAGGCAACCAGCACAGCAAGGGTTTAGGGCAGGTTCGATTACGGAGACAACAGCTCAGCAAGGCTATAAGGCAGCTCGGTAACGGAAGCCACAGCTTGGCTAGCAGAGAAGTGATTAGTCAGAGCGATACTAAGCAAAGTTCAGAATGTCTCTGGTAGGCGACCAGGAACACAGGAACACAGGATGCGATCACGGAGCAGGAAGTGTCAGCCGGAACCGGGACAATCACAAATCAGGAACATCAGCCAAAGCCGGGTCAATCACGGAACAGGAACATCAGCCAAATCTGGGTCAATCATGGAGCAGGAACGTCAGCCAGAACCAGGTCGAATCACGGAGCAGGAACGTCAGCCAAAGCCGGGTCAATCACGGAGCAGGAACAGAGAATGGTCAGATGAGCCGGGTCGGTACACTGGAAATGCAGGAACACAGCAACAAGGCGCAGGATCAGGAACACCACAAAAGGGCATCTGACATCCTGGGCGGGCCAATCAGCCTCCTCCAATGCACAGGTATCATCACAGAGATTGACAGGGAATCACGGGCACCATGATAGTACCCCCCTCTCAAAGACCCCATCCCCTGCCAGAGGGTCTAGGTTTCTGAGGATATTTAGAGTGAAAATTGCGCAATAATCATGGAGCGTGAAGGTCCTTCTGGTCAACCCAAGAACGCTTCTCAGGCCCGTAAGCTTTCCAGTGGAACAAATATTGCAATTCCAGTTCCAGTGCGTATGCCACGGGGTTAACCTTACGGATAATTTTGAACGGACCAATGAACCGGGGAGCCAATTTGTTGGATGGCACTTGCAGATTGAGATTCCTGGAGGAAAGCCATACCCTGTCCCCAACCTGGAAGGATACCGCTGGCAGCCGTCTGCGATTGGCATGCCGCTGATGTCTCTGGAAGGACTGGCTGAGGGACCTCTGCACCTGTGCCCAAGTGGAGCAGAGCTGCTTGATGTGCTCATCCAGAGCCGGCATCTGTTGTGACTGAAACAAGTCTGGGAGCAGACATGGCTGGAACCCATAATTAACAAGAAACGGGGAGCTCCCAGATGATGAATTAACTGCACAGTTCCTGGCAAACTCTGCCCACGGCAACAGGTCTGCCCAATTATCATGATGATCAGTCACGAAGCATCGCAGAAACTGCTCCAGTCCCTGAATGGCACGTTCAGCGGCCCCGTTGGTCTGGGGATGGTAGGCGGAGGAGAAGGACAGTTGTATGCCCATTTGGCTACAGAATTCCCTCCAGAATCTTGACACAAATTGACTCCCTCGGTCCGACATTATCACTCTGGGAACCCCGTGCAAGCGAAATACATCTCTGGCAAAAACTATTGCCAATTTCTGGGCCGAAGGAAGACCAGAGAGGGGCACAAAATGAGCCATCTTCGAGAACCTATCTACCATCATCAGGATAAACGTTTAGCCCTTAGATACCGGCAACTCTCCCAAAAAATCAATGGATATGTGGGACCAGGTGGCACAGGCAGCCGTAAATGCAGAACAGTCAGCTTTCATAGAGGGCCACCAAAACATCTGTGATAGTGACCATGCCAACTGATCCCTCCCAATATACCCAGCTGCCTTAGATGAGTGATAGGTCTTGAGTAAATGGGTATGGAAAGGCTCATCCACAAAGCACTTGCCAACTGGGGTTTCTGGGGGTGCCCGAGCTGGAGATGCCAAAATTTGCTCCCCAGTGGCGAAGTGATACTGGTACGTATCGTAGCCAGAATCCTATCTGGCTGAATGATAGGAACCGGGCCTTCATCCCTCTCAGCGTCTGTGCAAAACTGTCTGGATAGAACATCTTTTGACCCAGGCAAGTAGGACACTATGAAGTTGAACCTTGAAAGGAATAGTGCCCACCTAGCCTGGCGAGAGGACAGCCTTTTAACCTCTGAAAGGTAAATCAAGTTTTTATGGTTCGTAAGAATTAATACCGGGGTTCTTGTGCCTTCTAATAAATGTTGCCATTCTTTTAATGCCAGGATGATAGCCAACAATTCCCTATCACCAATTTCGTAATGGCTTTGGGCACTGGATAGTTTCTTCGAAAAGAACCCGCACGGTCTCAGATTGCCACCCTCCTTGGGGCGTTGGGAAAGAACTGCCCCTACCCCTTCCTCTGAGGCATCGACCTCTAAAGTGAACGGTAGGGTGGGATTGGGGTGGGACAGTATAGGAGAGGAGGCAAACGCAGGGTTTCAAAGGCCTTCTCCGCCACATCAGACCATTGAGAGGGATTAGCGCCCTTGTACGTGAGGTCAGAAAGAGGTTTTACAATGGTGGAGAAATTCTGAATGAATTTCCTGTAATAATTGGCAAAGCCCAAGAACCGTTGGATAGCTTTTAACCCTTTTGGTCGCGGCCATTGTAGGACTGCTGCCAATTTTCTTCATCCATGGCAATGCCATCCTTAGATATTACAAAACCCAAGAAGGGTACTTTGGAACAATGAAATTCACATTTTTCTAATTTACAGAACAATGTGTTCTTGCGTAACCGGAGCAGCACCTCTGACACATCCTGGATGTGCTGGGTTAGGTTAGCAGAGTGAATCAATATATCATCAAGGTATACAACTACACAGGACTGTAGCAAATCACGGAGGATATCATTGATGAACTCTTGAAATATGGCAGGTGCATTACATAATCCAAAAGGCATGACTAAATATTCATAGTGGCCAGACCTAGTATTGAATGCCGTTTTCCACTCATCCCCGGCCCTGATCCTTATCAAGTTGTAGGCGGCACGTAAATTGAGTTTCGTAAATATAGATGAGCCTTTCAACATGTCAAATAACTCCGTAATGAGTGATATGGGGTATGCGTTCTTGGACATGAGCTTATTAAGTCCACGGTAATCAATACAAGGTCGTAATTCACCACTTTTCTTTTTCAGAAAAAAAAACCTGCACCTGCTGGAGAGGATGATTTGCGAATGATTCCCCGTTTAAGGGCATCCTCAATGTATTCCTCCATGGCCTTATTTTCATCAACGGACAATGGGTACGTCCTGCCCCTTGGTGGCACCACTCCCGGGGGCAAATCAATAGCGCAGTCATTTGGCCTATGCTGCGGCAATGTGCTAGCCTCTCCTTTACTGAATACGTCACTGAACTTGCTGTATTCAGCTGGCACGGAGGGAGAGGTACACATGATCTTGATTGGGTGAGACAGACAGTGACCAGTGCAGTAATCAGACCAAGACTTAACCTCACATCTTTGCCAGTCAAACTGGGGATTGTGCAGCGATAACCAAGGGAAACCCAGAATGACCGCGTGATGGGGTGAATGTATGTGTCACGGTTTGTTACGACTCTCAGACATAAGGTTAGGTAAAAACACAACTTTATTGAAAAGTTTAAAGCAAATCCCACAGGATTTCATACATGTACATACATTACATAAAATGGAAAGTAGAAATGGCAATATAGAATCAGGCTCTACCTGCCCTGCCAATATACCGGGCAGGGCAGCCTGGGCAAGCAATAGAAAGGTGGCTCTACCGGCCCTGCCAATTTACCGGGCAAGGCAGCCAACGATAGTGAGGAGTATACAGGCTCTACCGGCCCTGCCAATATACCGGGCAATGCAGCCTAACGGATAACCAGCTGAAACAGACTCTACCGGCCCTGCCAATATACCGAGCAAGGCAGCCCGAAGGAACACTGAGAGGTTAGGTTCTACCGGTCCTGCCATTACCGGGTAAGGCAACCTTAAGATGGAATATATAAAGGTTCTACCTCCCTTACCAATATACCGGGCAGGGCAACCCAAGGAGGAGGTGACAACCGGAGTGGCCCCCAATAACTGTCAGAGGAAGAAGACAGTCAAGATGTAAGTAATTGCGCAGCCCAATACACCAGTAGTTATGAAATCCCCAATACCTGAGGATAGATGGAGTGTAGGCTGTCTAGGACTGGACAGCACACTGAGGACCAACAGTATAACTGAGTAGTAAGCCACAAGGCTTGGAGCGAACCAGCGTCCGCACGCTGGGAGCCAACAGAGGTCAATAAGTAATGCCGTGAGGCAATGGAGCG
Organism: Rhinophrynus dorsalis; assembly: GCA_037306005.1. NCBI lineage: Eukaryota > Metazoa > Chordata > Amphibia > Anura > Rhinophrynidae > Rhinophrynus > Rhinophrynus dorsalis. The sequence continues at coordinate 448,876,479 of CM074719.1, read as the reverse complement.
AACCAGCGCCAGTGCGCTGGGAACCAACAACCTTGTATAGCAACCGCTAGGTTAGGAGCGAACCAGCGTCCGCATGCTGGGGAGCCAACAGAAATCAATGTGTAATGCCGTGAGGCAATGGAGTGAACCAGCTCCCGCGTGCTGGTAACCAACACCCTTGTATAATAGCCGCTAGGCTTGGGAGCGAACCAGCGTCCGCACGCTGGGAGCCAACAGAGGTCAATGTGTAATGTCGTGAGACAATGGAGCGAACCAGCGCCCGCGCGCTGGGAACCAACACCCTTGTATAATAGCCGCTAGGCTTGGGAGCGAACCAGCGTCCACACGCTGGGAGCCAACAGAGATCAATGTATAATGCCGTGGGGCAATGGAGCGAACCAGCGCCCGCGCGCTGGGAACCAACACCCTTGTATACTAGCCGCTAGGCTTGGGAGCGAACCAGTGTCCTCACGCTGGGAGCCAACAGAGGTCAATGTGTAATGCCATGAGGCAATGGAGCGAAACAGCGCCCGCGCGCTGGGAACCAATACCCTTGTATAATAGCCGCTAGGCTTGGGAGCGAACCAGCGTCCACACGCTGGGAGCCAACAGAGATCATTGTATAATGCCGTGGGGCAATGGAGCGAACCAGCGCCCACGCGCTGGGAACCAACACTCTTGTATGATAGCCGCTAGGCTTGGGAGCGAACCAGCGTCCGCATGCTTGGAGCCAACAGAGGACAATGAGTAATGCCGTGAGGCAATGGAGCAAACTAGCGCCCACGCACTGGAAGCCAACTGACTGGAATGTCGCCAAGCGACCGTGGAACAATATCGCCACCGCTGCAGGAACCAGGCTCAGGAAGTGACAGGAACCAGCCGGGACGTCCAACCGGAGCAGGAACAATAATGGAGATCAGTAGCAGGAAACAGCAACTCAACCAGAACAGGACTGGAACTGACACAGCAGACAGCAGCACTAGAACAGCACGAACTCAGGAACTCAGGAACGCAGGTACTCAGGAACACAGCCAAGAGGCCAATGAAGCTTCTGTAGCATGGTGGTAATAGAAGAGTCAGAGACACCACGAAAGGGCAACTAAAGGGTGCCCAAACTAAGTTTAAATAGGCAATTAGAGGCGGGCTAAAGGCAAGCAGCCAATGGGAGCCCCCTATAGGTGATAGACACAGTGAAGCAGTAATCACGGGCACCGTGATAGTATGATCTGGAAACATACCTCCTCCCTGTGGAGAACCCCAGTAGACATAGTAATGAGGGTAGTTTCCATAGTGATGAAAGCTGGTTCTAGAGGTCTGCCATCAATGGCATCAATGGCTAGCGGGTTATCTCTTTTAGACAGAGGAATATTGTGTGTTTCAGCAAAAGCCCGGTCTTACGGTTTACAGACACTCAGACAGTGGGTTAGATAAAACAAATAGAATTTATTTAAAGCAAAAATTAATGACAAGGCCGCCTCTGGGGCAGTACTGACATAAGCAGAATATAGGCGGAAATACCTGGTACAACAGGAAATAAATCACCAGATATAGTAGCACAAAACAGGGAACAAGAGGTAAATATTACTGGTATTCAGTCTCAAATGTGGTGTTAGGCACGCCCTTGGTGCTGTAAATAGCGATATGTACTAGGTGATAGCACCTAAAGTCCATCCACTGTGTGAAGCTGTAGAATAGAGCTGCGACTAGAACTGGAACTGCAGAGTGATAAGGTGGTAGCCCCCACAGGCGTAACGGAGACCAACAGTATCGTGATTGCTTGAGCCAATAGACCCCACGGTCGTAACCGGAGACCACTAGTATCATGATTGCTTGAGCCAATAGCCCCCACGGGCATAACCACAGACCACTAGTATCGTGATTGCTTAAGCCTATAGCCCCCACGGGCGTAACCGGAGACCACTAGTATCATGATTGCTTGAGCCTATAGCCCCACGGGCGTAACCGGAGACCAATAGTATCGTATATGCCTGTGTCAATAGCCCCCACGGGCGTAACGGAGACCACTGGTTGCAATGCTGCTTGCCAATAGCCAATGGGCGTAACAGAACCACTGCTCTGTCAAGGGAGAGCCGCTGACTACCGAGGCCCACAAGCGGCCGGCTCACAGAAACAGCGTAACAGGCTAAGGCAATAGATGGAAAGAGTGGCAGTAATAGGATGGAGGCAACACCAGTGTCTAAGCACAATATAACGACACAGCACAGTAATGGTCCAGACTCAGCACACGTTACTCAACAATCAGATGGAAGGCTCAGCTAAACAATATGGCTCAGCAATGGTGAAACGGAGGCTCAATCACACACTGCAGCTATCAGAATGTTGCCGAGGCGACAACAGGAACCGTCAGTCGGAATGGCAGGAACTGAAGCAAGCACAGGAGTCAGTCGTCAGCCAGGCCGGGTCAGGACACGTAGGAGATTCGCAGACAAGCCGGATCAGTAACGGAGGAGGGACGTCAGCCGGGCCGGTCGGATGCCGTAGGAGATTTGCAGACAAGCTGGCTCAGCAACACGCAGGAAGTCAGCCAGGCCGGGTCAATAACGGAACAGGAACACAGGAACATAGTTGGTACAGGCCTAGTCGGTACACGGGAGATCAGAATACTGGAATAGTGCAACAGCAACGCTGGCTCAGAAATACCACGAAAGGGCACCTGTCAGGTGCCAGTGGCCAGAATAAAACAGGTAACCAGGGGCGGGCCAACACAGCTCAACCAATCGAGGAGCAGCACAGTTGAGAGTGACACACAGGATCACGGGGACCGTGATACCCGGTCTATGAAATAGCCTGCTGCGCCCGAATCTACCAAAGCTAGTGCCTCCAAAGCTTGGTCACTTATGAGGAAACTCACCGGAATTATGGGTTTTTTGGAATAGGGATCTGGGGATGATTGTACACCACCTAGGTCCTGTCCCCCAAGGTACCCTAGGTGCGTGCATTTCCCATCCGTATCGGACATGTACGTAGTATGTGCCCATTTTTACCACAATATAAGCATAGACCCTGCCTTTTGCGGTGTGCCCTCTCCTCCTTAGACAGTCTGGTGAACCCGAGTTGCATAGGCTCACCCGGTTCGCATATCCGGTAAGGAGAATTCGGAGGCGAGGGTGGGATTAAAGAACCATTGTGCCCATAGGTTTTGGATCTTGCCTTCTTACCTGGTGCCTCTCGCATATGCGCGTATCAATGAGCATAACGTAATCTATGTACTTGTCCAAGTCTGTAGGCACTTCTATGGCCGCAATCTCATCTTTAATAGCGTCTGATAACCCTTGGGCAAAAGCTGCTACCAACGCCTCATTATTCCAACCTACCTCTGCTGCCAGTATCCGGAATTCTATGGCGTAATCGCCTATAGTACGCTCGCCCATCTGTATTTCCATCAATCTTTTGGCAGCAGAGGTAGCTCTCCCAGGTAGCTCGAATACTCCACAAAACTTTTTGACAAATTCATCGAAGTTCAGAGTACATGGTTTGGCCTTTTCCCATAAAGGGTTAGCCCATGCCAGGGCTTTACCAGTTAATAGAGATATCATGAACCCCACCTTGCTACGATCGTTCGGGAAGGCATGAGGTGTCAGTTCTAAGAATATCTCTAGCTGGTTAATAAACCCCCTGCACAGAGTGGGTTAGCCATTATATCTTAGCGGTAACTGCACCGCCGCCGTTAAACTTCTGGAGGAAGCAACCATTTGCCCAGCAATGTTATCCGGTGTCATAACTGGGGGGACCACCGGATTTTGGTTGGGTTTATCAAGGTGTACCATATGTTCTAGTAAGGTTTGCATGGCCAGTGCAAACTGGTCCAGGCGTTGCTCGTGAACGTCCATCCTTCAGTGGAGGTTCTGTGTATTACCGTCACCTTTACCGTCAGAGGTCATGGCCCTTTCGTACTGTTACGGTTTTCTGACACTCAGACAAAGGTTAAAAGTAAAAACACAGTTTTATTGAAATAAAATCGAAGGACAGCACCCCTGGTGGCCAGGACAGGCATGAACAGTAATGACAGTAGACAGACTCAAATACGTATGAGCAAAATAAAATGATCAAAAATAAATGACTGTACAAGGGTTAATGTGAGAGCAACTGTTCAGTCTCTGTGATGGTAATTAGCCAATGCCCAGCAGTTAATATCAGTCTCTTGATGGTGCAAAGGAAGGGTGTAGTAGGCAACTGAACTGAATCACTCTCAGATAGCTGTAATATAGGACGCCCAAGTGAACAGCAAAGACAAACCAGAGCTGAGCTAATACCTCCTTAGAGGAATGTACAGGATGAAAGCCACTGCTGGAGCAAATGGAATTAGAACCTGAATAGCCCTTAGTACTCGCAACTGGAAGAAACCCTGCGTGCCAACGGAAACAGAGCCAGAACACCCCTTGGATGCCAGTAAGAACCAACACTGCACAAGCGATATTGAGCCAACGTACTGATAGTGCGATAGATAGCATAACACAGTGAGCACTTGGAGACCAGAGCCGAGACGCCCTTCCGGTGCCGTCACAGAGCAACACACTGCAAGAGCAACGGGAGGCCACAAGCACCAGGAGGTGCAACCACGGTGCAGACCGAGCACCGGAACGGAAACTGTTCTGCTTGTGTGAACGGATAGGTTAGGTCGCTAAGGCACAGGCTCAGTAATGTAATAGGCTCGGATGAAACGTACAGGCTTGGCAAGTGTATGGATGCAGGCTCAATAACGGAGGCAACCAGCACAGCAAGGGTTTAGGGCAGGTTCGATTACAGAGACAACAGCTCAGCAAGGCTATAAGGCAGCTCGGTAACGGAAGCCACAGCTTGGCTAGCAGAGAAGTGATTAGTCAGAGCGATACTAAGCAAAGTTCAGAATGTCGCCGGTAGGCGACCAGGAACACAGGATGCGATCACGGAGCAGGAAGCGTAAGCCAGAACCGGGACAATCATGAATCAGGAACGTCAGCCAAAGCCGGGTCAATCATGGAACAGGAACGTCAGCCAAAGCCGGGTCAATTACGGAGCAGGAACGTCAGCCAGAACCGGGTCGAATCACGGAGCTGGAACGTCAGCCAAATCCAGGTCAATCACGGAGCAGGAACGTCACCCAGAACCAGGTCAATCACGGAGCAGGAACGTCAGCCAAAGCCGGGTCAATCACGGAACAGGAACAGAGAATGGTCAGACGAGCCGGGTCAGTACACTGGAAACGCAGGAACACAGCAACAAGGCGCAGGATCAGGAACACCACGAAAGGGCATCTGACAGGTGCCATAGGCCCAGTATATAAAGGAACATCCTGGGCGGGCCAATCAGCCTCCTCCAATGCACAGGTATCATCACAGAGATTGACAGGGAATCACGGGGACCGTGATAGTCCAGTCCCAGATTGATGGACTTTTTGGATTTGGTGAAGTTAATTCATTGGTAGGAACATCATATTCTGAAGGATTAGCTTGGCCCATGTTGTCCATTTGTACTAGAAAATAAATAAAATTATTATTATTTATTTATTTTTTTATTAAGGGAGGGTTAAGTGAACCTTCGGCCTCTATGAGGGGTAAGGTTGACAACCAAACTTTCGTCTTCTACTGAGAGGTAAGGTTGTCAAAGAACCCTCGTCTCATCAAAGAGGTAAGCTTGGAATGTGAATCTTGTTCCCCACCAAGAGGTAAGGTAGGAATTACCATTCTTCCTCTACGAAGAGGTAAGGTTGAAAAGTGAACCTTCAGCGTCTGCGAAGAGGTAAGGTTGATAAGTGGACCTTCTGCCTCTGCGAAGAGGTAAGGTTAATAAGTGGACCTTCTACCTCTGCGAAGAGGTAAGTTTGGTAAGTGAACCTTCAGTCACTGTGAAGAGGTAAGGTTGATAAGTGGACCTGTGGCCTCTGTGAAGAGGTAAGTTTGATAAGTGTACCTTCGGCCTCTGCGAAGTGGTAAGGTTGAAAAGTGGACCTTCGGCCTCTGTGAAGAGGTAAGGTTAATAAGTGGACCTTTGGCCTCTGTGAAGCGGTAAGGTTGGTAAGTGAACCTTCGGCCTCTGTGAAGAGGTAAGCTTGGTAAGTGAACTTTTTCCCTCTGCGAAGAGGTAAAGTTAGTAAGTGAACCTTCGGCCTCTGCGAAGAGGTGAGGTTGTTAGGTAAGATTTGTAATTTATCTTGTGGTTTGTGAGGAGGTGTAATACGTTAACTTTCATCTTCTATAAAGATGAAATGTAGTAAGGGAACCTTATTTGTTAGCCTAAAAGTGGTAAGCTATCTTGAAGCTAAAAAATAAAATGTGATAAACTTGAGTCTACAGAGAAAGGCAGCTTATTGCACCTGTGTCATTTTGAGGAAGGTGGATTATTGCACCTTCCTGCGCGATGGCAAGGTTACGTGAATTTTAGGTTTATCAATTGGAGAGTGAACAATACGTGCTAATGAAGAAACTGAATATTAGACTTACCTGTTTCATTAGTAGGAAACCTAAATAATTATAATAAGTTAAATTGTTAGTTTAATGTAGATAGATATGGGAATAATTAAACATATATATATTTTTGTACTATACCTACCCTGGTAATTTGCTGTAAGGATAGAATAAGAATCTTGGATGACACTCTTATTTAGATGATTAAAAAAATTGCTTGAAGTATCTTATTGCAACTATTGGTATATGAAAATATATAAATATATGGTTTGAGGTACAGAGAAATTTGAATAATAGCTTCTAACTTCTTTAAATAACTTGATATCAATTAGGACTGAATACCTAAATTAACTGTAACCTTCAAAACTGGATAGCACCAAGTAAGTTTGATTCTGGTGAATTAATAAGAATGAATATGATAAGAAGACATTGATTAATAATTGATTGAATTGTAGCTTAATTGAGAACTATTCTAAAATGAAGAACTTGATGCCAATATGGAGAACTTTGATGAATCTTGACATTAACATAAGGAATAGCAGATGTGAAATTATTAATAACAATTTAGTTATTCCAATAAGTGATAAAATACTTAATTCAGAGATGTGAGAGTTTAATGCTAATTCATATGTAAATGGCTTACCATTCTTAGAATTTGTAAATAAGTAAGCATTTATTTGGAATAAAGAAAGACTTCTTGAATATTAATAATAGTTTCTTGAGTAATTCGGGTTAACTCATGTACTGTTTTGAAATTATTGATTGTTGATTTTACATGTAAGCAAAACAAACTTAAATGTCTGAAGCGTTTGATTTTGAAACAATTGATATTGTAGTTATAGCAGCACTATATTTTGATGTCATAATAGTTAAACAAAGCCAATTTGAATGCTGAATGTAGCATTAGTGATTTAGATAAAGAGCTAACATTTGCAATTGAACATGCATGAATTGGATTTGGTCCCGCATGACTCCTTTAGTATGTGCTTCAATGTGAATCGAATATTTAGATTACGTGTTAATGCTACAGGGATTGACATATATGATTGATTTGGTTTGCAGGTTGGCTTGCTTACTTCAAGACAACCTGAACTTACTTGCTGCCGAAACTTTAGAAAAGTTTAAAACTGGGAGAAGGAGAGCTCGCATCTTGCTAAGACGCTGAAGACAGCGTCTTAGCTGTGAAAACCGGATGTGACGAAAAACCAGATGTGACGTCTTGATCGCACAGGAGCTCACTGGATTACCTTTACCAATCAGAATTCCAGTATATTCTCTGTATATGATATCAGAGCTATTGGATCTAAATGTATCTGATCATTTCAATGCACCGAAGATAGCAATGTTGTACTTAGCCGGTTCACCGATGCAGGTCAAATCGGGTATCACGGTTCCTATGATCTTTCTCTGTCAGTCTTTGCTGTCGTGCACTCCCATTGGCTGAGCTTGTTTGGCCCGCCCAGTATGGCCTTTTTATACTCGGCCTTTGGCACCTGGCAGGTGCCCTTTCGTGGTGTTCCTAAGCCAGTGTTGCTGTGTAGCTGTGTTCCTGTGTACCGACTTGGCCCGTCTGACTACGCTCCTTAGTTCCTGCTCCGTGATTTGACCCGGCCTGGCTGACGTTCCTGCTCCGTGATCTGACCCGGCTTGTCTGACGATCCTGCTCCGTGATTTGACCCGGCCTGGCTGACGTTCCTGCTCCGTGACCTGACCCGGCTACGCTGACGACCCTGCCTGTGTTCCTGCTGAGATCCTGTTCCAGTGTCGCCTGGGCAACATTCTGACTTCTGCTGTGCTGTTGCAGGGCTGACAGAGTTGTTGCCTCCTATGTACTGGTCCTTCCCGTTTACTCTTGCTAAGCTCTGTTGCCTCCCTTACTCTGGGCCTCCGTTAACACTTACAGAGCACTGAGCCTTCCGTTTGCACTTCAGAGCACTGTTGCCTCCATTAACACTTGCAGAGCAGTTGCCTCTGTTCACTGAGCCTCCGTTAACACTTGCAGAGCCGTTTCCTCCATTCACTGAGCCTCCGACAAAACTTGCAGAGCCGTTGCTTCCGCTACCCTGAGCCTTCCATTTACACTTGCAGAGCCTTGTAGTCTCCATTACTAGACCCTCCCATTAACACTTGCAGAGCATGGTGGCCTTCGATTTACCCTGCGCATCCGGTTACACTTGTTGGGCGCAGTTGTCTCGTTACGCACCGACTGGGTGCGATTGGCTCCATACACCTCAGCTCTTGCAGTGTAGTTGGTCTCTGTTACAACACTGAAGTGGTGCTATTGGCTCTATACATCTAAGCTCTTGTAGTGTAGTTGGTCTCCATTACAGCGCCCATGGGGGTGCTATTGGCTCTATACAGCTAAGCTCTTGCAGTGTATTTGGTGTCCATTACAATGCCCATGGGGGCTATTGGTTCTATAATCCTCAGCTCTCGCAGTGTATTTGGTCTCCATTAATGCACTGGGTGGGTGCTATTGGTTCTAGCTCCTTAAGCTCTTGCAGAGTATTTTGGCCTCAGTTCCCTACTCAGCATAAGCAGTAGTCTCTGTCCTGTTCTATTTACTGGTGTTCTCATCTAGCACCACTATATCACTCCTTTACCAACTTATGGGCATGTCAAACACACCACAACAGAGACTGATTTGATTTCTATGTACTTTAACCCTTGAGTACCCTGTGTGCTAATATATGCCTGTCCCGTGACAATACATATTTATTTCCCTGTATACTGGGCCTGAGAGGGCATCTGTACTTTACTGTCTATTTCAGCCATTCTGTATTGCCTATAAAGGGCAGTCTTTCTCGTCTTTTAATAAAACTGTGTTTCATTCTAACCTGCTTGTCTGAGTGTCCTACAAAACTGTTACATCAGGTCAGTGGAGATCCGCATATGTTTCTTGCTATAGAGAACAAAAGACAAGATCCTCTAAGTGTAGTACCTTTTGAAAAGATTTTCCAACAGTAAGGCCCCAAAATACTGCACTCACCAGATAATTATAGGTAGATATACAACTTTAAGGAGCCGTCCTTTATCCATTGAATCAAATTGTAGGGGGTAGGTACCAAGTTTCACAATATATAGGTAGAATAAATATTTTATCCTAGGTAAAGTGATATCTTCCCAATGCATTTCGCGAGCACACTTCTTGCTTCGTCATAGTTTGCTCTTTGTCTCTTATTTTTTTCTTTTTCTCTTTAGTTCATACTGCCCACGTACACTGCCATAGTTTGGGATCTAATACTTTAAGTGCCAGTGGCGTAGGCAATACATTGCTTTATAATGAGTTGACTATCATTCTAGCACTTAAAAGGTTAATGACAGCCTCATCATGACATGTGCAGGAAAAGGATTTTTTTTTTTTTTGCTGATTTTCTTTTGTACCTCATTTGTACAAAGGAAAATAATATCCTGAAATGCCTATACCTTCCCCTTGGTGTAAGTGACAAAAACAGGAGACTGGCATAGATGACCTATTGTATAAAGCATTAAGCAGGAGCAGCACCAAAAATGTTTTCTCATTTTAGCATGGAAGTAAAGTACATATCCTCTGTTTCTCCCTGTAAACTATGTAATTTTGACAGCTCTGGTATTCAGAAAACACAGTTCTGGTTTAATGTCAGAACAGCATTAGTTGTTTCTAGTGTTGAGCGAGCATGCTCGGCCGATGCTCGGATCGGCTCGAGCATCGCTCTGCTCGGCACATGGCGGTACTCGTACGAGTACCGCATGTGCTCGCCCGCCATGTTCGGGTCTCCTCCCCGCACGTTTTGCGGCTGCTGCGCAGCCAATAAACGTGCAGGGAGGCTCTGACATCAGTGTAATGCCAGCAGCCATGTTGGATGCTGGCATTACACTGATTGGCTGGCCAGAACCCGTGGTCGGGTGCTGTATAGCACCTGACCAGCGAGTTTGGCTCAGTCTTAGCCAGGGAGAGATGAGGATAGGAAGGGAAAGTCAGTGTAGGGAGAAAAAAAGCACATTTGTGAAAAAAAAAAGAACCAAAAGTCCTTTTTTAGGACTACTGTGTGTGGGGGCAGCAGTTTATTTTGTGTGGGGGAAAAAAAAAAAAAAATTCATATATTCTGTTTAGTGTGCAAAGTTGCAGATTAGAGCACATTCTGTTTAGTGTGCAAAGTTGCAGATTAGAGAACATTCTGTTTAGTGTGCAAAGTTGCAGATTAGAGCACATTCTGTTTAGTGTGCAAAGTTGCAGATTAGAGCACATTCTGTTAAGTCTTCAAACTAAAATATCAAAGTCACATATTCCATTCAGTGTGCGTCACCGCAGTTTAGCAGCATATTCTGTGTACTCTGCACAGTTGCAGAATAGGAAGCAATACTGTTAAGTCTTCAAACTAAAATATCAAAGTCACATATTCCATTCAGTGTGCGTCACCGCAGTTTAGCAGCCTATTCTGTGTACTCTGCACAGTTGCAGAATAGGAAGAAATACTGTTAAGTCTTCAAACTAAAATATCAAAGTCACATATTCCATTCAGTGTGCGTCACCGCAGTTTAGCAGCCTATTCTGTGTACTCTGCACAGTTGCAGAATAGGAAGAAATACTGTTAAGTCTTCAAACTAAAATATCAAAGTCACATATTCCATTCAGTGTGCGTCACCGCAGTTTAGCAGCATATTCTGTGTACTCTGCACAGTTGCAGAATAGGAAGAAATACTGTTAAGTCTTCAAACTAAAATATCAAAGTCACATATTCCATTCAGTGTGCGTCACCGCAGTTTAGCAGCATATTCTGTGTACTCTGCACAGTTGCAGAATAGGAAGAAATACTGTTAAGTCTTCAAACTAAAATATCAAAGTCACATATTCCATTCAGTGTGCGTCACCGCAGTTTAGCAGCCTATTCTGTGTACTCTGCACAGTTGCAGAATAGGAAGAAATACTGTTAAGTCTTCAAACTAAAATATCAAAGTCACATATTCCATTCAATGTGCTTCGCCGCAGCTTAGCAGCCTATTCTGTGTACTCTGCACAGTTGCAGAATAGGAAGAAATACTGTTAAGTCTTCAAACTAAAATATCAAAGTCACATATTCCATTCAGTGTGCGTCACCGCAGTTTAGCAGCCTATTCTGTGTACTCTGCACAGTTGCAGAATAGGAAGAAATACTGTTAAGTCTTCAAACTAAAATATCAAAGTCACATATTCCATTCAGTGTGCGTCACCGCAGTTTAGCAGCATATTCTGTGTACTCTGCACAGTTGCAGAATAGGAAGAAATACTGTTAAGTCTTCAAACTAAAATATCAAAGTCACATATTCTATTCAGTGTGCGTCACCGCAGTTTAGCAGCCTATTCTGTGTACTCTGCACAGTTGCAGAATAGGAAGAAATACTGTTAAGTCTTCAAACTAAAATATCAAAGTCACATATTCCATTCAGTGTGCTTCGCCGCAGTTTAGCAGCCTATTCTGTGTACTCTGCACAGTTGCAGAATAGGAAGAAATACTGTTAAGTCTTCAAACTAAAATATCAAAGTCACATATTCCATTCAGTGTGCGTCACCGCAGTTTAGCAGCATATTCTGTGTACTCTGCACAGTTGCAGAATAGGAAGTAATACTGTTAAGTCTTCAAACTAAAATATCAAAGTCACATATTCCATTCAGTGTGCGTCACCGCAGTTTAGCAGCCTATTCTGTGTACTCTGCACAGTTGCAGAATAGGAAGAAATACTGTTAAGTCTTCAAACTAAAATATCAAAGTCACATATTCCATTCAGTGTGCTTCGCCGCAGTTTAGCAGCATATTCTGTGTACTCTGCACAGTTGCAGAATAGGAAGCAATACTGTTAAGTCTTCAAACTAAAATATCAAAGTCACATATTCCATTCAGTGTGCGTCACCGCAGTTTAGCAGCCTATTCTGTGTACTCTGCACAGTTGCAGAATAGGAAGAAATACTGTTAAGTCTTCAAACAAAAATATCAAAGTCACATATTCCATTCAGTGTGCTTCGCCGCAGTTTAGCAGCCTATTCTGTGTACTCTGCACAGTTGCAGAATAGGAAGAAATACTGTTAAGTCTTCAAACTAAAATATCAAAGTCACATATTCCATTCAGTGTGCGTCACCGCAGTTTAGCAGCCTATTCTGTGTACTCTGCACAGTTGCAGAATAGGAAGAAATACTGTTAAGTCTTCAAACTCAAATATCAAAGTCACATATTCCGTGTAAGATGAAGAAGGCGGGTAAAAAGGGACGGGGAAGTGGACGTGATCCTGATAGTTCAGGGCGCGGGTCAGGACGCGGAGAAACTGTGCCTGGTGCCAGAGCACAAGAAAGAAAGACATCCACCATACCTAGCTTCATGTCTCATTTTACAGGGCGTCGCAGGACATCACTCTCGAGGTCCGACCACTGCGAACAGGTGGTCGGTTGGATGTCAGCTGATACTGCTTCCAGTCGGTTAAGCACCACCCTGTCTTCCACCAAGTCCACTCTCAGTTCCAAGAGTCTGGTCAACATAATCCTCACTCTGATCATCCTTCCTCCCACCATAGACGGTCTGGTCAAAGAAGTGATCCCACACTGGGATGTAGTGAGGAGCTCGTCTCATCACCAATCCTTCATTTGACCCTCTCTCCAAGCACGCTTGAAGAGGAACATGACATCTTATGCCCTGATTCACAACCTCTAGAGGGTACCCAATCACAAGAAGATGACAGATGTGAACGGCATTTAAGGTCAAAGGAAGTAGTGGATGATGATGATGATGAGACACAGTTGTCATTAAATCAACCACTATTACTGTCTCAAGACCTTGTTGAGGAGGATGTTATACAGTTGTCAATGACTGAGTACGTGGTGGGATCAAGACATGAGGAGGATGATCAGAGTGAGGAAGTGGAGGAGGACTTGGTGGACGATGAGGTGACTGACCCCACCTGGGAAGGTGTAGAGCCGAGCGATGACAGCAGTCCTGAGGGTGAGCCATCTGCAGCACCGCAACAGGCTGGAAGAGGCAGTGGTGTGGCTACAGAAAGAAGGCGGACCGCACCAAACCGGCCCGCAAATGTTCCACGGAGCACCCCCTTGCGTAAATCTCCCTTGCCAAGGGGTAGGTGTTCCGCGGTATGGCGTTTTTTTAAGGAAAGTGCGGACGACAAAAGAATTGTAGTTTGCAACCTGTGCCACACCAGAATGAGCCGAGGCATGAACACTAGAAACCTCACCACCACCAGCATGATCCGACACATGGCATCCAAGCACCGTAATAAGTGGGAGGAACGCCTGGATCGCCCATCTGTGTCTGCAGGCCACACCACTGCCTCCTCTTCCCCTGTTTTCGGTGCCGGCCAATCGCCTGTCGAAGGCGCAGGCCCGCATACCTCCCGCCCTGCACCTGTACCATCTGAAGCACCATCAGCGACCACATCCACTTCCCTGTCCCAGCACAGCGTCCAAATGTCGTTACCCCAGGCATTTGAGCGCAAGCGAAAATACCCAGCCACCCACCCACAGGCCATAGCACTAACCTCACACCTTTCAAAATTACTGCCCATCGAAATGCTGCCATTTAGGCTTGTGGACACTGAGTCCTTCCGCAGCCTGATGGCAGCAGCTGTCCCTCGGTACGCGGTCCCCAGCCGCCACTACTTTTCCCGGTGTGCCATCCCCGCATTACACCACCATGTGTCCCGTAACATCACCCGTGCCCTGACCAACGCAGTTACTGGGAAGGTCCACTTAACGACTGACACATGAACAAGTGCTTGTGGCCAGGGACGCTACATTTCCCTGACGGCACACTGGGTGAATGTCGTGGAGGCTGGGAGCGACTCGGACCCTGGGATGGCACGGGTGCTACCCACGCCGAGGATTGCGGGCCCTACCTCCATCAGGGTTTCCGCCAGCACCTACGTTATTGGCTCCTCCTCCTCCGTTTCCACCTCCGAATTCTCTACATGCAGCGCCACTCCCCCATCAGCCAGTAGCTGGAAGCAGTGTAGCACTGCAGTGGGGAAGCGTCAACAGGCCGTGCTGAAGCTGATCTCCCTTGGGGACAAACAGCACACGGCCTCAGAGCTGTTGCAGGGGATTAGTCACCAGACCGAGCAGTGGCTCTCGCCACTCAACCTGCAAGCAGGCATGGTTGTGTGTGATAATGGGCGTAACTTGGTGGCGGCTTTGGAGCTCGGCAAGCTCACACACGTACCATGCCTAGCGCATGTATTTAATTTAGTGGTTCAGCGATTTCTAAAAACCTACCCCAATGTGCATGATCTCTTGACCAAGGTGCGCCGCGTGTGTGCACATTTCCGTAAGTCATCTACAGCTTCGGCCGGCCTGTTGAAGCTGCAGCAGCGCTTACAATTGCCAACTCACCGGCTGCTGTGTGACGTGAGCACGCGCTGGAACTCCACCTTCCACATGTTGGCCCGGCTTTGTGAGCAGCAGAGGGCAGTAGTGGAGTACCAGCTGTTACACGGTCGTCGCCTCTCCGTTCAACTTCCTGTAATCAGAAGTGAGGAGTGGGAATGGATGTCAGACCTCTGTGAGGTTTTACGCAATTTTGAGGAATCGACACAGATGGTGAGCGGCGATAACGCTATTATCAGTGTAACCATCCCACTTCTGTGTCTACTGAAACGCTCGCTGCTCACAATTAAAACTGACGCTTTGCATGTGGAAGAGGTGGAAATGCGGGAGGAAGAGCTTACACAAGGTGATAGCCAGAGCACCCTCACTTCGTCTTCTCAGCGACAATTGGAGGAGGCGGAGGAGGAGGAGGAGGAGGAGGAAGACACGGTTGCCTCCGCTACAGAGGGTAGCCATGGAACTTTAGTTCCATCTCTTCAGCGTGGGTGGGCAGAAGAGGAGGAAGAGGATGAGGAGATTGAGAGTCATCCTCCTGGTGAGGACAGCGAAATCTTGACTGTTGGTACTCTGGCACACATGGCTGACTTTATGTTAGGCTGCCTTTCCCGTGACCCACGCGTTATACGCATTTTAGACAACACGGATTACTGGGTGTTCACCCTTCTGGACCCCCGCTACAAAGAGAATTTCTCATCTCTCATTCCTCCGGTGGAGAGGACAAGCAAAATGGTGCAATACCAGAAGGTTCTTGTTGAAAAATTGCTCCAAAATTTTCCATCTGACAACGCTGGCGGCAGAGTACCTGCTACCTTGGCCAACAGAGAAGGGGAGAAAAGGGGAGCACACAGCAGTTCCGAGAAAGGCAGGGCAACACTCTCCAAGGCGTGGGACACCTTCATGACACCCCGCCAGCACCCTCACCCTGATGCGCAGCCTAGTGTCACAAGGAGGGAAAAGTTTTGGAAGATGGTGAAGGAGTACGTAGCAGACCGTGTCAGCGTCCTCAATGATCCCTCTGTGCCTTACAACTACTGGGTGTCCAAGCTGGACACGTGGTATGAACTGGCACTCTACGCCTTGGAGGTGCTGGCCTGCCCTGCCGCCAGTGTTCTGTCTGAGCGGGTATTTAGTGCTGCTGGTGGCATCATAACAGATAAGCGTATCCGCCTTTCCACCGACAATGCTGATAGGTTGACACTTATAAAAATGAACAAGGCCTGGATTTCCCCTGACTTCTCCACTCCACTGGAGGAAAGCCCCGGGGGAACATAAACTCACTTTATATATGTTATTTACAATGATGGGAATACTCTGTATTCCCATTCACCCCTTCCACCCAAAAAACGGGTATATGGTTGACTCTTAATCTTCTCATCCTCCTCCTCCTCTTCCATATGCCCTGTGATATAATTTTTATATAGGGCCAGCTCACCAGCGGGCCCTGTTTGACAATTTTTATATAGGTCAGCTCACCAGCGGGCCTTCTCATATAATGTTTTATTGGGTCAGCTCTCTAGCGGGCCCTCTCATATAATGTTTTATAGCGTCAGCTCACTAGCGGGCCTTCGCATATAATGTTTAGGATGGTCAGCTCCGCAGCAGACCCTCACCCATAATGTTTTAGATGGTCGGCTCAGCGCACGTTTCCCTCTTAATCATGGCCCCAGTTCAGAAAAATCGAGGAAATTTTTGGGAGAATTTGCCTTTGCGCACGTTTCCCTCTTAATCATGGCCTCAGTTCAGAAAAATCTAGGACATTTTTGGGAGAATTTGCCTCTGCGCACGTTTCCCTCTTAATCATGGCCTCAGTTCAGAAAAATCGAGGAAATTTTTGGGAGAATTTGCAGATGATATACAAGTAAATATACAGCAAATACTGTTTGGTAACAATTTTTCGCCTAAAGTCGTTTTTATTTTCCTTTTTGTGTGTTTTACGGTCAGTCTGTAAAAATGGCGTACTACGGGCGAAAGATCGTTCCCAGCAGCGATGTTGGAGTCCAAGATGCATCCAGACATCCTCCCTATGCTGTCCCTGAACCATTTCTGTGGTGTTTCCATCCTTTTCTGCCCTTTTCCTATGGACCAGGCACCCTCCCCTCATCAGAGCAGGGGGTGCCTGGTGTAATGCTCGAGTCCTCCCATTGACTTCAATGGGGCTCGGGTGCTCGGCCGAGCACTCGAGCCTCCGGGGGCGCTCGGTCAGAGCACCCGAACACCCGAGCATTGGGGTGCTCGCTCATCACTAGTTGTTTCAAATTAATGTATTGAATAACATATTAAGTAGCTAGTGCAGAGTAACATACAAGAAAAATGTAATGACTGACAAACAATCCAGTATCACAACAAGTTATGTTCCATTACATAATATAGTGTAAAAGGACCATATCAATAATAATGATTCATAAATGAAAATCCATAGCCCTCTGCATGACTAAAAAGCATGTGCCACACAAAAAATATGCTTTATTTTGCTTATTGTATATATTTTTTTCAACCAACATCATCAATTTCTGTAATAGCTTTTGTAAGTGAAGGTGATTCCATACTGTAAAGTATGAAAGTTATGGGAGTAAAAAGAGCATAATAAAATTAAAGCATATGGGATTTGTGTATATGAACAGAAGGTCACCAAAACTGGTGATGTACAACTTAAGTCATGAATAGAAAAGACATTTCTGTAACCTATAAAGTAAATTAATAGTTTTCTGCAGACACCTGAGTTGGTTGGATATGGCTAGTGGTTAATAAATACATTGACTTTGATGGGTCATAAAAGTATTTTTTTCAGTAAGGGAAAAATACTCTCCTGTTGAAGTTATTAATCTAGTTAAATATACTTCTAGAATAGTATTGCATGCTTTTTCTAGTATTAAAACGACTATTCGTGTTTTTCACACATTTTATAGGGACAGTAATATTTCACAATAAAAACAGCTCCAATTAATCTTCAAAGTATTTGGGCCATGAAGAGTAATATTTCAATACTGTCAGAGTTGTAGTTCATGAGTAATTGAATAATAGGTATCCCCCTCCCACCCCTTTTACTGATGTAACACTGATCACCTCAGAGCAGTCCGTATAGATCGCAGAGAGGGACAATCTTCAGTGAGCATAAGGAAAATCTGAACAACCTGTTAAAGTAGGCAGATTTTTCCTTATGCTCACTGTAAGGAGACTGTCACTTGCTGTTAGATGTCTGGTCAAGAGACCAGATTCTTCTTCTGAGGGGAGGTGGCTTACACTAGGTAAAAGTGGTGAAAGGGGGATACTTTATCATTCACTTACTCTTGAACAACAACTCTGCCAATATTGAAATAACACTCTCCATGGCCTATCTACTATGAAGATTAATTGGAGCTGCTTTTTGTGAAACATTACTATCTCTTTAACCAGGTTTCAAGGGGATTTCTGTTCTATTTTTCATTTTGATTAATTTATACAAAAATGTTTTTTTCTTAATTAAAATGTACTTTTTATGTATGTACTTCTGTACATACAGACAGATAACAGCAGGGAACAATCTTCTTTCTGTGAGAACAATGAAAGCCCTGCCCCCTTGACAAGTTTTTCAGGTTTTTCCCTTATCTTAATTGAAGATTGTCCCTCTCTGCAATGTACCTGGGCACCTCCCTTCTGCTCTGGCTGAGCAGTGTTACATCAGTAAAAGGGGTGGGAAGGGGATACTTTGCCATTGAATTACTCTTGAACTACAACTCTGATAGAATTGAAATAACACTCTCCATGGCCCAAATACTATGATGATTAATTAGAACTGCATTTATTATGAAACATTACTATCCCTTTAAACAGGGAAATCAATTAATTATTCATTATTTGAACTATGCTTGTGTTGGAATAAAGTTTAAGCTGCTATGTTCTTGTTGAATCTAAAGCTAATTTTTTTATATTTGTCATTGCTATGTTAAATTATTTTGAAACATCAAAACTAACTGTCAACAAATCTAAGAAGTAACAAAGGATTCAATACCTTAAACAGGGAAATCAATTCATGCCAGCCAGTATAGAAAAGCTCCACAATGTTTCTATCCAATAGCTAGGGTCTGTACAACAACAAAAATATATTTACTCCAGTTAGTACCACCATTTCCAGTTGTTGACTATGAATAAAAACACATTTGTATTCTTAATTGATGACCCTTGGTTTTTGCCTTTATGAAATTCTTCATAAAAAGTGTAGCTTTTTCACTTTTTACACATAGCTCATTGCAATGAAATAAATTGTAATACTAGGTTTCCCCACCAAACTATAAGTTTTCCTACTTTTCCTGCAGAATGCCATTTTCCCAAGAAACCAAGTATTGCTGTCACTATAGCCTTTGTCCACTCCACTAAGGGCACAAGATTAAGAAGACTTAGTAAAATAATGAATCCTCCCTGCCATCAGCTTAGCATATTCAGCAGGATGGAATGTCAGCAGATGGTCCCTGATAACCTGCTTTGAATTACTTTCCAGCACATTGCCATCTGTGGTCAGTGTGAGGTAGAGAAATGGGTTCATTTTTCCATAAAACACAAAGAGAAAAGGAGCAGACCCCTCTCAGTGAATATCTGTGTGGCACCACTGGTATTTTAGAACCCCAACTGTGATATGATCACCAGACCATAGTTATGAAATCACATATGTAGATGCTTGAAGACTTTCACTTCAGAATCTCCCTTAAAAGGCCACTCAGGAATCAGGACTTAGTAAATAGGATTATTTATTAGTATACCCTACTAGCCCTGTTTCACTACCTTATCAGAGATAGTACACAGTGCAGTCACTGATGACTGTACTGTGCCTGCTCCAAGGGGAAATATTCCCACACTCATGATTTCAGTGAAGGACCATTTGGAAAATAATGTCCTTCTCCTTTATCACCTTGACTGGCTGGGCCAGGTAATGCTGATGCTGCCTCAGACTCAGATCAATAGCTAGCATCAGGAGTATTGGGGCTCGATTTAAAGCCAACCGTTAAACCAGCCGCTAAGTGAAAAAGGCACATCGCTCGCAAATAATACAGGAGTTACGGCAGATTCAATAGCTACTCTACGAGAATAGCTATCGAGCGTAGGCACACAAAAAACACGTAACACAAAACCCGTTGTTGCTCATGTTAATGCACAACGGGCGGCCAAATCACACGATAACTGAGCTCCAAACAACATGTAATATAACGGCTGCCGTTGTCAAGCAACCATGATTGATGCCAAAACAAATTCAAACACACAGCCAATCCCAAAGCCCCAATGTATCAAATAACTTCAAATACACCTATATATACCCAAAAATAACCGCCACACACTGTCTGTTATCGAGTTCTTCAGAGCCAGATATCAGGACCCAGGAGCGGAGGATAGTGATTAGAGAGAGGGAGACAGGAGCGTTCATTGGAGGTAGAGGAGGTTTGGAGTTTGGAGAGAGGAGAGCATTGCACAGAATACGACACATAGCACACCTTTGCACATATTACATACACACATACAAACACATACACATACATACACATAGTCCTTTTATTTCATAACACCTTACACATTTTACTTTTTATTTTGACAGTGTGAATCTGGGAGTGAAAGTGTGTGACAGAGAGTGACTGGATCGAGTGTGTCTGTGAGGGCCTGTGGGAGTGCCTGGGTGTGACTGGGTGAGTGATGGCAAGGAGAGGAGGACAGGAGAGAGGGATGGGGAGAGTAGTGGAGGAGGAAGAAGCTCTGGAGGGGATCCCTCAGCAGAGCAGGGGTGGGAGAGGGAGATCCGCAGGGCGGAGGGGGACCAGGCCCACAAGAGCAGGAACACGCAGGACAGGGACAGAACCTGCAGTGGGACGAGGGGTAGTTCCTGGGGAGCACCCCACACAGGCAGGGTCAGACCAGGCAGGGCACTCCGGCTCTGAATCCTCCCATGCCGGAGCTGATGAGGGCAGGATCAGGGATCCCAGATATAGTGAGGAGGAGAACACGGCTCTTGTGGAAGCTGTCCTGGAGAGGCAGAGTGTTCTCCACCCGACGGCAAAGGTCCCAGGCCTGGCAGCGCGGAGGAAGGCAGCCTGGAATCAGATCTGCAGCCGGGTGAACGCGGTGGCAACATGCAGGCGGGACGTGGAGTCTGTGAAGAAGAGATGGGGCGACTGCCGGAGGGTGGTCAAGAACAAGCTGTCTGACATGGCCAAGGAAGCCCGAGGCACCGGAGGTGGCCCATCTGTGCCCATCACATTCTGCGGCTGGGAGGAGATGGTGCGGCAGAACATGTCCCCGACCATGATCGAGGGGGTCGTGGGAGGAACTGACACTGGGGATGAGAGGAGCCTCCACACTACCGGTAAGTGCAACACTACAGAACAACACACTACAGCAACCAACACCAGCTGCACACACACTCACACCTCAACACATGGCCATCACTCAGCCATACAACTGCACCAACACAGCACCATGAGGGTTAAAAAAAGGACACAACACCTGGACAAATGGCAACGTCCAACTTGGGACAAACCTTTCAAAGTCCTACTTCAACCCTCCTGTCGCTGTGCTCATTACACACAATACACAAACCTTCATTTTCAAATTGTCGACTGTCATAGATCATCACTGTTCACACACAATGTCACCCATGTCCCCACCCCCACCCTAACCCCTTGAGTGCTAGAGGGATCATCAATGCATCGATCAACAATGCATTGGCAACCCCTCTGGGACTCAAGGGGTTAACCTGACAACAAACAAGTCAATAGGACAACGATCACATGCCACACAGGGGACATTCACTAAGCGGTGACAAACAGATGGTGGACACAAAGTAACCCTCACACACCCTCACTTCACCAGTACCAGTGTTAGTCCATGGAGAATATGCCAAAACAAGAATCAAGTTCATAGGGTCCCATTGTACAGACTCCATGGAAAACACTGGAAATGGGGAAAGGAGAAGTCACCATCATGTTCATTTCATCAGTTCAACATCACCGCTTACTGAATCACAAAAGGGGGCATCAGATCACACATCACAGTGTCACACAGAATAAATGCTCGTAGGTGCAACACACAGGCCGAAAACTATTTTACAGAATTCAAGCTGGAAAAAGTAGGCATTGGTGTTGTGGCTGCAATCATTTACTCTGACTTGAAATGACATATCCCATATCTGATTCCCACATGGATCCACAGGGGTGCTGATGCCATGGATCGATGGTACACCAGCATCGCTATGCAGGATACATATGGGAAACAAATAGCAAACATTGTACCTTGGTCACCAACAGGCCATGACTGATGGATATCTAGGACTGAGTACGGTTGCCTCACACAGAAGGATGGATGGGCTCATACACAGACAAAAAAACAGGCCTCAATCAAAGATATCCCTCACTACTGGCTGGATTGTTGCCCTTAGGATTCAAATGTTACTAAATATGTTCCAACATGATGTGAACACAGAGACCACTTCACTGGATGTGATTGCCTTACTGGCCAGATATGTGCACCCATCACATATCAACCTACATTGCTACCATCCAAATACACATACATAGTATATCACACCCTACGTAGATGGGATATACGAGGTATGTTCATATCCATCATATCAATACAATGTCTTGTTGGATGGGTGCACATATATAGCCAGTAAGGCAATCACACCTAATGAAATGCTCTCTGACATCACATCTTGGAAGGATATTACTCCATCCATATGAAGGGTACATATCCACATACATATATCACCATTTCTACTTGTGTGTCACTGTAATGGGATAGCAATGGGTAATGTCATCATGATGTCATATCATTGCCATCGTTAACAGATGTGTCTTGATCTAAGTCCCATCCCTCCAACACTCATGGTTATACAGATATTGCTCCATGTGACAGGTGAAGATATCCATCATTTGACCACACGGAGGCTCTTCAGCAGAGCCAAAGTCACAACATATCGAGAGAAATACCTCTTTGGAATGGTCCACAGAGTGTGCTTGTAAATCATGCACACCCTGTACACCATTCCAATTAAGTATTGTTCTCTAAATGGGTTGATTTTGTCTCTGCTGAAAATCCCTCGTGTAGACAAATGACTGAAATCTACATCCGTCACATAGAGCATTATCTGAACAACCATGAGGGTAGGAGGGATAGGACTAACAGAGAACAACATCTGTTCCCACAATGTCTACAATCTGACATCAAGGTGGACTTAACCTTTGCCACCCCCCTGGAGGGATAGCCATCCCTACAAGTTGTGAAGACAAATATATGTTGTTGGATTCCCCCCCCCCCCCCGAGTTAAACAATGGTATTCGTACTGCTGAAAGGTGTGTTGATGCAAAAGGTATCACAGCTCAGACATGGATATGTCAGGGGCAATATCCCAGTGGACTGATATTGTACAGTGGTGCTGTTACTACACAATCATATGGACAGCTCTGGTACAGGGACCAGATATCTACATGGGAGGGTGTAGCAACAGCCCCACTGTACTATTTCTGGACACTGTGATATTGCACCTCAAAATGAAGCCTTCACCCGTAATAACTCAAACAACACCTTTCAGCAGTGGGAGTACCCTTGTTTACCCAGGGGGATTAACACAAACACATATATTTTTCTTCAACACATATCAAAGTATAACTGTCTCCACAAACATATGGCTAAGGTCACTAATCACAACATCTTCTACCTCCACACAGCTTACGGCCGTGAAGCCCAGCGGGAGACAGTGGAGGAGGCTATGTCACCCCCCAGTGAGGAGGACACAGAGGAGGGGACCAGCCGGTGGTCACCTTACCCACCATCACCATCCCCTCCAACACAGGCTGCATCACCACCTACTGCACCACCCCAGGCTGCACCACCCCTTCCAGCTGCACCACCACAGGCTGCACCACCCTTTCCAGCTGCACCTCCCCAGTACAGTGGCTGGATGCCACAGGAGGAGAGGTGGACACATCCATCCACCTCCACCAGCTACTACCCTCCATCAGCAGCACCACCACCGCCAGGGAGGCAATGGCTGCCAGGGACAGTGGCCAACACCCAATATGGGCCATATGCCTCCCAGATCAACCCACCCTCCTGGATGGCTCCACAGCATGCCCCAAGGTATGATCCGAGGTGGGGTCCCACCACCTATCAGTGGCCACCATATGACCCTTGGCCACTGGACTACACACACCTGGGCCTGATTGGTGAGCCCCAGCGCCCCCTACCCAGGGACATATTCACACCTCCACCAGCACACACATCTCTGGGCAGCTCTGCATCACTTGATGTGGTGGGCATATGCCCATCATCTGCACCAGCCACTCCAACAGCAGCCACAGCACCCTCAGCAGCAGCAGAGGATACAGCACCTCCAGCAGCAGAGGAAACAGCACCTCCAGCAGCAGAGGAAACAGCACCTCCAGCAGCAGAGGAAACAGCACCTCCAGCAGAGGAGGAAACAGCACCCTCAGCAGCAGAGGAGGAAACAGCACCCTCAGCAGCAAAGGAAGAAACAGCACCCTCAGCAGCAGAGGAAGAAACAGCACCCTCAGCAGCAGAGGAAGAAACAGCAGCACCAGGGACACCGGGCACATCCACCTCCAGCACCGCACGCCTCACAGGGATGGAGGCGGAGTGTATGGCCCTTCAGAGGAGACTACTCCGGTCGAGCAGGAGTACTGACAGCAATATCACCAGGAGCAGGAGGCAATCCAGGAGGAACATTGGCCAATTGGAGAGCAGGATCCAAGGTTTGGAGTCGGAGGTGTCCAGGGGGAATACACTACTCCAGCAGCTCAGGACTGGTGTGATGGACATGTTAACACAGGTCCTTGTGGAGCTGAGGGAGATAAACCGCAGGGAGAACCTGAGGATGGAGAGGGAGAACTTGCGTTCCACTGAGGGGTCTACTGCAACCACCACCCCCTCTAGTGTTACCCCTGAAGCAACACCTAGGGGGCAGAGGGTTACCAGGAGATCCACAAGGGCATCCACCTCTGGCACCCAGGCTAAGGCCCCCCACCCAAAGAAGAAAAAATGAAAGGCCCAACCTGTTAAGTTTCCCCTCAATAAAGAAAACATTTTTTTTTTAATTCCAGTCTGATCTGTTGTGTCTTCAGTTATGGATTGGGTGGCAGGGTTGTCTCCAATGCATTGCCATACAATGCATTGAACACAACCTCTGCCTATGTGAAATGTTAGTGGGATGCTACAACATGGGTTCACACACACACCGTTGTACAAATTCAACTTGTAATACATCCCTGGAGCCATATTACACCACTGTGTTATATGGCGGTGTTGTGTGTTGAATTTGAACAACAAAACATACCCCTTAGCACAACAAATTGTACAACACTGAACATTTGTCTACATCATATGTTGTGTTTAACCCTTTGAGTGCCAGAGTGGTAGACAACGCATTGTCAAGAAATGCTTTGGGGACCACTCTTGCACTCAGTGGGTTAATGGGATAACCAGACAAACAGCTCTGTGATTTAGCAGGGACATTATAAGCAGGATAGATAAATGGGACATGTATCCATGTTGTCTTGGATTCACACACTCATTGTGCAACTGACTTACTGGAGAAGCCAATGTTTTTAACCTAGGATTTCAACGTGTAGCACACACATTGATATCCTGGGCTGAGCATTGGGGTCTCCTGTAAGTTGAGTTGCTGTTTCCCTAAGGGTGTAACAGACTTCACCAGTGATAACACATGTCCACTTAGTCTGGTTGTTCGTTAGCCCATGTACTGAGATATGTCAAAGTGGAGCAAAATCTCCGAACATGGATTATACTGAGCAGTACAGATACTGTGGACAGGTATTCACTGTGGAAGTATGTCCCCTGTATCACCTCTTCATCACTCCCACAACACATTGGTGCATCACTGCCACCATCATCTGTTTGCATGGATACATCACAGAGTCCAGTCACTGGCAAACAAGTGGTGGACTCCTGTGATGTGGGTGTTGCCTTTCCATGTATGGGGCATACTCTACCCTGGGTGTGGTAACACATTGACATATGTGTTCTCAAATATATCCTCCTACAGACACAGATAGAATGGTGATGGTTCATCTTTATTGTGTCTCAAAGTACATTAGAATGTACATGTGTTTTCTGTGTGTATTGCCTATATGCATTGAACACCTGTATGAGAACACTAAATGTACTTTGAAACTAAATTGTAATACTTCAGTAACACTGCTGCCCTGCTCATGTGTTGTCCATGAGGTTTGACAACTCTGTAGCTGAGCATCCTGACTGTACAGGTTAAAACACTCAAGAATTAGTGTTTTCTGTGTCTCTATGAGAATGTTCCAGTAGAGGTTTGTGTGAACCTCAGGTCAAACTTTGCATCACCAACAACATCACCATAAACAGCAAGGGGTGATCTTCATGAAGGTGTTGTCAAGACATCAATCCAGTCACATGGAAGATCTTCAGTTCAAGGATGGATCATGTTACGGATGCCTGCGGGACAAGAGGACAGGATTTGGAGCAGTAGACCTGAACTGATCATCAAGCAACAACAATTTAGTCTTTTTCATCCCCTCAGTTTTCACAGTTACAGGTGAGTGCACAAACCATTGCTTGACAATGTGTTGTGTACTCATCTGTAACCAATTCTGTGGGGAACTAAGGACATGTGCATCAGTCCTAGGGATATGTGCCCCTGACATGTATACACACATTAACAAGTGTTCTGAGAGCTCCATGGAAGTAATGACATTGTGCTGCCACTGTGAAAGTGACAGTGGCAGCCCAATGTCATTTGTTCCATGGAACTGTTAGGACACATTTGTTGATGTGTGTATTCCTGTCAGGGGCACATACGTCTGCACACTCACAGGTCTGCATGGAGTCCGTGGTAATCTGATCTACGTCTCATGACCTCTACATTGTGTGCCCATACCACTGTACATCCACCCCTGTGCTGCTCTTCTCAGCTGTAGCACAGTACAGGTCCCATATTGAGTCTGATGTCCCTTCTCATGCAAATCATTAGATAATACTCTTTCACTACTGGGCTAGCATGGTTGTTCAGGCTCTAATCATGGCATATCCAGTTAGTTGCTGTCAATCAAGCCGTGTAAGGTGATGAACATGGGTAATATGTTGTACCTTGTTTCTCCTGGGGGTGTGCGTGATATCCTTGGGGTCTGTATGTCAACGTGGAGAGTGGAATGGAGGATGGTTGTTGAGTCCACGCACACAATTTTCCACGTCCACTGCCAGTGCAGTGCTGTGTCACTGTTCCTGTGGGGTGAGACAGAACAAAATGTGCAGTGTGGTTAGTGTCACAGGACTGCTGGGGGACTTGCATGGATTGTTTGCATGCATGTGTTATACTCACAGGTGAAGTATTTCGTGATGAGCCTGTCTCTGATCTGTGCCCCTCTCATGGTCTCCTCCACATGCCCGATGTCCATGGCCAATTCCTGTATGGGGGGGTCCGGGATGTGCTCCAGCAGCCTGGTGTCCACTGCAATATTGTGCAGTATTGCGCACGCCACAATGATGTCACACACCTTAGCCGGTGCATACTGCAGTGCTCCCCCAGAGTGGTCCAGACATCGGAATCTTGACTTGAGGAGCCCAAATGTCCGCTCAATAGCATTCCTGGTTCTGGCATGAGCCTGGTTGTAGCTTTCCTGGGCATGTGTTTGGGGATTGGCCAGAGGGGTCAGTAGCCAGGACTTGCATCCATAGCCAGCATCACCTGTGTAATGTGAGTGACATGGTGAAACAGGGAGCACATGTTGTGTGAATGATGTTTTGTGTGGTGGACGTAGTAGGTGTGGGTCAGGTGCATGCTGAGCTGAGTGGTGTGTACGCCTGTGTATGTGGTGTGATTTTGTTTTGTGAACTCACCCAGTAGCCATCCCCCTGTAAAGGTTCCATTCTCAAAATCTCTGTGGACTGAGGAGTTTTGGAGAATGTATGCATCATGTGTGCTGCCAGGATATTTTGCACAGACATTCATGATCCTCATGTTGCTGTCACACACCATCTGCACGTTGATGGAGTGGAAGTTCTTCCTGTTGATGAATATCTGTGCGTCACGTGCTGGGGCCTTAATCCGGACATGGGTGCAATCTATAGCACCCATGACCCTGGGCATGCCTCCCTTTGCGTAAAAGGCCTGCTTGACGTGTATCCAGTCCATGTCGGTGGTGGGAAAATGTATATGGGTACTGGCCTTGCTTTTGAGGGCTGGCAGGACCTGGGCCAGCACTCTGGAGAATGTGGCCTGTGACATGCCAGATGCGTAACCCTCAGTGGACTGGAAGGCCCCGCTTGCCATGAAGTGTATGGCACAGAGTAGTTTCTGCAGGCCAGTTAGGGCATGGTTGTGGATGTAGATGGGATCCACCTGCTCCTTGATGACCTCATACAAGGCAATGATGCTGTCAGGCCTCAACCTGTAGCGATCAATGACCTCGTCATCAGCCATTCCAAAGAGTGTGACCCTTGGGCGGTATACCCTGGGCCTTGGTGGTCGTCTATACATCCTGTGCCCTCCAGGTGGGGATGGACTCCTGTGTGGCTGGTGAGCCAGAGCCTCCTCACTTGCAACAGGTGAAGGCTGTTGATGAGGCGTGCTTGGGGTTTGCTGATGTTCCCTAGCTCTCTCCCTTGCACGCCTTCTACGCAGTCTTCGCAACAATATGTAACCCAACATACTGTTTGCTCTCTCTATCTGTCTCTATCTATCTGTATCTATCTGTCTCTCTCTCTGTCTCTGTCTCTCTCTCTATCTCTCTCTCTCTCTCTCCCTCCCTGAGTGGAAAACAAGCCACAAGTGAGTGTGTTGAGTTGTCCCTTTAAGTACTTGCTAGGGCGTTGTGTAGGTGTGGTGATGAGGTGAGTGCTGACCAATGGTAAGTTGTTTGTGTCCAGGTAAGTGTTTGCAGGTGTGTGTGTGTTATAAGATGT
Source organism: Rhinophrynus dorsalis (assembly GCA_037306005.1). Lineage (NCBI taxonomy): Eukaryota > Metazoa > Chordata > Amphibia > Anura > Rhinophrynidae > Rhinophrynus > Rhinophrynus dorsalis. The sequence continues at coordinate 448,847,828 of CM074719.1, read as the reverse complement.
GGTGTGTTGTGCTTGTTCTGTGTGTGCCATTTGCGGGCGTGCAGTTGTGGGGTGCAGGTCGCGTGTTGATGTTTCCCAGGTGAGCTTGTATTTGCAGGGTCCGCTTTGTGTGATGACCCCCATTGTTCCGTGCCATGTTGTGTTGTTGTTTTTTTGTGTGTCATTGTTCCTGTGGTGTTGGTTGTTGTTTTGTGTGTAGTGATTTGTGTTGTGTGTGCATGTTTTTGTGTTGTTTTGGCATTGCACGGGTTAATTTTCCCATTTACATGGTTGTGCAGTAAGCCTTTTGTGTGTTTTCCTCTGTAACGGGTGTTTAGTTTGGCCGTTAAGTGTCTAACGTGTGTGAGAAGTAGGTCTTAACTTTTAGCCGTTAGGTGTGTCTTTTTTTCAGCCGTTATCAGTACCGCAAGCCTTTGAATAGCTCTGGGGTATGTTGTTCCATGCGTCTGAATGCACGTAAGTGTATCGGCCGTAGGAATTGTGCAACTGCCGTTAGCTGTTGTTTAGACGGATCTTTGAATTGCAACATGACACTTAACGCACCCGTTAGTGATTTTTTTGGTTAACGGCTGCCTTTAAATCGAGCTCGTGGTGTCAAATGGTGTCTTTCATAGTCCCATATCACTAGTTGAAGAACCAAGTCCTATTGTAGCCATAGTGGTCTGTGTCACATTAGCCTGCTCATAATTATCCTGCTGATGTGTCCAGATAAATACCCATTTCTGACAAGTCAGTAGCAGGAATTAGAGCAACATTGAACTTGAGAATGTCACTGCTTGTGTGTATCTCTTTCTCCAATTCCCTATTGCTTTCTGCAAAAAAAACTCTCATACTCTCCACCACACCAGCTGTTCCACCACCAACGTCACTCTCATGATCACCACAATTAATGTCTTGCTGCTCTATAGTAGTGTGACTGGCTGATAATGATGACACATGTGACAGATAGACTCCTGTTGTCACATTTGTCATCTTCTCCACATCTGCCAGTGCCTGCTGCTACAGCTGCCAGTGTGCCACTGGCAGCAGGCACTGGCAGGTGATGCGTGCTGCTCATACTACTAGCCAGTTCTGCCATCTTCAATATTTTGCCCAAGATATCAAGAGATGATGTTGGGGAGCTGGGCATCATTGGGTCTGAGGAATGTAGGCTCTCTTTGACATTGGTGCTGCTGACTTCCTTCTCGTCTGTATCAGTAGCATCAGGATCCATCCACATTCTCTTTTTTTTCCTGTCAGTGGTGGTCAGAATGCTAGCTATAAATTGAAGCAACTTTATTTTTATTTTAATATTTGTTTTAAAGGGATAGTAATACTTCGTTTTATCTTTATTTTATTTTGTAGTCATTAAAAAAACATGAAGAATGATATGTCTTATCTCTCAAACCTTTATGGTTTAAGAGATATTCACAAGCAAAGTATCCACCCCTGTTCAGCCAAATCAGAAGGGAGGTGCCCAGGTAGACTGCAGAGAGGGACAATCTTCAATTAAGATAAGGGAAAAAGCTGAAAAACTTGTCAAGGGGGGAAGGGCTTTCATTCTTTTCATACAAAGAAGATTGTCCCCTGCTGTTATCTGTCTGATCTTACAACCAGATTCACATCTGAGAAGAGATGGCTTACACAAGGAAAAAGGGGCGGGAGGGGGAAACTTTGCTTGTGAATATCTCTTAAACTATAAAGGTTTGAGAGATAAGAATTATATCATTCTTCATGTTTTTTAATGCCTACAAAATAAAATAAAGTTAAAACGAAGTATTACTATCCCTTTAAATGTATTTTTTATCTCACTCTCTTTCTGTTTCTTTCCACTATCTTTCCTGCCTTATCTATACCATGATGCATGGTGGAAAATTCTGGGTTTTTTTGTATGGTGGTAGTATTTTCACCAACACTGAAAAACAGACAGAAAATTGAACCATTCTTGCTGGAAATTCTGTGGTCTTAGCGAGATCATGGAAAATCTGTGGGTTTCCCTATGGTTGTGAATTCCCTTGGGCAAAGCAGAAAATCATACTATTTTTTGGAAAGTTCCCAGTGGAACAAAACTAGACTTTTTGCTGATCCACATTACATACTACTTGGTGCTGTTGCTAACATTTAATGAAAAAAAGATTGATATGCAAAAACTTTTTATGCATGAAAAATCTCCCAGTAGTGGGAGTACCATTATTTTACTCCCTATAACATATTTTTATTAAAACATTTACTACTCATTTAAGCCATGCAATAATCTCATTAAGCTGCCAGTGCCAGTTTCATGCAGTATAGTATGGCATAGAATTTCTGAAAATAAAGGGTTGAATGCACAAAACCAATTCTGTCCTAAATCTACATAACATCAATGTACTTATCTACATAAAGCCAGATTTCCTTTGATTAACAAGTGGAGAACAAGGGGGGAGTCTGTGGACATTGTGGGTCAATCTATTCCTTTACGCATTGCTTAAATGAATGAACTAATCAAGGCATAAATAGTATATGTGTACACCATGTCTCTGAGCATGCTTGGTGCTGGCCTATAGGAATTATTTTCATTAAAGTCCAACAGAGTGTTGGTAGGCACTACAGAGGTCATATGCTGGAGTGCATACCCTTTGATGTAGCTGATGACATTAGATGCAAATGTAAGTGGGTCTGCACTGCTGAAATTGTATATTCACTGCAGTTTCTAGTATTTATTCACCTTAAACATGATCTAGATCACCTAAATCATCATTCCATAAACTATATCAGAGGTACAAATCTGAACCAATACAAATGGCTAATCTACAATTATTCCCTATAATTTACATGCATGGTCTTCAGCATTCCAAGTCCAAACCATATGTTTAACAAACAACATAACAGTATAAAGTTATATAGATTATGAAACATGCAATACCTTATGTTTAACTACATTAAGAGAATATCTTTTGTGTATAGCAGACTTTAGGGATGCATATGTGTTAACCCAGATTTTTCGTGTGTGTGTGTGTGTGTGTGTGTGTGTGTGTGTGTGTGTCTGTTTGACGACTGTGTATTTCCTTACTGTGACAGTGATACAGAAGGGCATATTCAGCAAGATAACCATTACATTATTTGACTGTTTTATGTTTTTTCATTTAGACTCATCTTGCTTTTTGAATTTTAAAGAGCAATGTTTTGCACATCCCATCTCATGCTAAGCATTACTTTTTTAATAGTTTAAGAACAAATGGTTTACACTGTAAGCTCTCTCTTATCACCATCTGTATCAGTTTGTTGTGCCATGTATTTGTAATGAGTTTGTAATGAGTTCCCTAATTGTACAGCACTGCAGAATATGCTGGCACTTTAAACATTAATGATAATGATAATAATACATAATAGCAAGAAAAAAGAATGCAGGCCTATGATCAGATGCAAAAACTTGCAAATAACCACATCATAACCAAGTAATTATAAACCACAAATAGTTTTTGGTGCATCTCTTAGATCTAATACGACTAGTATTATACAATGCATAGATATGCTAGTCTTCAAATTATATTAGAACAGTTAAGATAAACACTTCACCAGTTAATACATTCAAGAAAGCAAAATGAAATAGCCTCATTTTATTGTCCCTAGATATTTACTAATGAAAGGTTATCACCAAAAGCATTCATCCTTAACGGACTCTCTGCTGTGCTGGTTGTTAGCAGGATTCAGTTGGCAAATAAATCAGTTAAATCTCAGAGTTTATCTGGAACATTAAAGACCATCTGAGCTCAGCATGATTCAGTTCCTGTATTATGCACAAAACATTAGTAACCTGAAAGTTTTCTTTTTACCTAGTGTATGACAAAATGCTTATTTTTGAATATGATTAAAAGATAAAAATATCTGTTTCACTGACATTTCTTAAAAGAATAACATGGTTACTACTAAATAGACATGGGTACAATTATAAAGAGCATATTATTTCAAAAAAATCCTTCTTTTGTTATTTTAGATTTTTTTTAACGCTATAAAGTACAACCTCAGTGTAATGTTTCTATAACTGCTACACCTTAAATGTAATCTGTTAATACAACAAAAAACACCACTTTAAACACTTGGATGATAAAGAAGTTTCCAATTCATATATCGTGCTCCTGGTATATGAGATATTTTCAGATCTTAATCTATGGCATACATGTTGAAGGCACCAAACCGGTATTGAAAGCTTGCACTCTAAAGGTTGTCAGTTATTTAAAAAAGGCATCACATTTGCTCTACCTTCCTAGTGCTTTATTCAAAGCTAACACATTTCAACCCTTCATCAGGCATTATTTCAAATTGTCTTTATAGTTTAAAGATGGCTTGATATTATTACTAGGGATGGGCGAAAATTTCTGCTTCGAACTGAAATTGGCAAAAAATGGCACTTTCCGCTTGGCGGAAAATTTCCCACGAAAAGTGCAGATTTTACAATTTTTTACGCTTTTTTCATCTAGCTCATTCCATTGAAATCAATAGGAATATAGAAGTTACACACAATACATAGCAAATATTATTTTATTTCCCAAAGGCATAGTATAAAAGGGGCATGAGGGTGCCTGTGTTGGTGGGGTGTGGAGAAAGAATCAGTTGAACAGGGGATGATTTTTTGGGGGGGGTTGGGGGGGTTGTTTAGTGGGATTCAGGGGCAGTTAATAAAAAATAAATCCTAAATAAAATAAAATACAAACCATAAGACATGGTATAAAGGGGTCTTAGGAGGGTGCCTGTGTTGGTGAATGAAGGAATCATTTGAACAGGGAATTTGTTTTGGGGGGGTTTCTTGACAGCTATTGGGAGGACAGTTAATAAAAAATAAATAAATAAAATAAGAAATTTGCATTTAAAGTAAAAAAGACAGGAACCCCCTGATATAAGCTGCCACTGGGGTGGATTGATACTTGACTTGAAAGAGTATTTTGTAGAGGATGATTTGTTAGATTTGTTGTTAGAGGCCTTTGTAGAACTTAGACTTATTAGAGGCCCAAGCCCCGAAGAAACATTGGTTTGTAGGACTTAAGCTTGTTTGGAACAAGAACTAAGGAATCATTGATCTATAGGACTTAGGCTTGTTAGAAATAAACCCCCCAAAAATTGTTTATTTTTTTGTAGCACTAGTTTTTATTTATTTTTCATTTATTATTATTATTTTTTTTTTTCAAAACACAAGCCCTGAGAAAAAATAAAAATGCCCTACTGGCCTAATGCCAGCAGGTCATGTTGGCCAGTGGCCACTGTCAAATGTCCTCCTGAGTTCTGAGTTGCAACTGCTGTTCTTACTGCTGCTGCTGAGTTGTTTAAGCAGCAGGATGATTAGGCAGCTCAAAGGGAATGGGATCAACAATAGTGGTAGTAGTAACATGGGTGATGGACGATGAAGGTTCCACTTGCCACAACTAGCTTCAGTGATGCATCTGAGACAGTAGCAGCACAATAAGTAGCCCCCAGTCTATTTGGAGAAAAGAACAAGTTGGCCATTAAATCTTCTCCACCTGCCCCTCCTCTAAAATCATCATGGGTGTGTTGTTATTAGAATATATATATTTTTTTCCCTTGAGAGCAGGACAAACGCAGGTCTTATCAAAAAACTGCAATGTGCACTGTGTATGTAAATAACATCTGGGGGCACAACTGTATCCAAACACCATGACACCTGAAACCAAGTACTGCCTCTGTCACTGTACCCCTTTTCCAGACCCGCTAAGGACACATGACAACTTGCTGACAATTTAATAGTAATGATGAACCCTCCCTGCCACCATCTTAGCATATTCTGCAGGATGGAATCTCCTCAGATACCGTTTGATGCACTGATTGTGATTCTCTTCCACCACACTGGCATGTGTGGTCAGTGCACCACACAGTGTGCAATTGGAAGAGACAAACTGCCACATTCTAACATCAACAGAGTGGCTATCATTTGGCAGGGGAGGTAATGATGAACGACGTGGATTGGCAGAAGATGTAGTTGTTATCCTAGAAGGTGATGGAAAGCTAGTTGTTTTACTTGTCATGGAACTTCCAGTCTCTTTCTGGGTTGTTCTATTCCTCCTCCTCTTCGATCTCTGTTTCACCTCTTGTTGCCTTTCTGGAGAGTCAGGGACAGCAAAAGAGGTGCTTGATTTCTGTGGTGGGTGTTTGGCTTTAACGTGTTTGACATAAATGTCATGGTGTCTGTGTTTCATGTGTGATATCAGGGAGCTTGTGCCAAGGTGTGTTCCCTCCTTTCCTCTTCTCACTGATTTGTCACAAATTGTGCACAGTGCCGTTGTTGATGACTGCACTGTGCCTGCCCCAACAGAAAAATAGTCCCACACCCATGATGACTTCTGGGGGAAGGGAACAGATGGAGAAGAATGGCCTCTTTCTTGTTGTCCTCCATATTCCCCTTCATTGTCTGTGGTAGCGGATAATGTTGCTGCTGTTGCTGCTACTGCCTCAGATTCAGCACTGCAACTAGGATCAGAAGGAGTATTGCTACTGCTGGCAAGTGGAACCTGTACTAGTCCCGCATCACTTGTTGACCCCATTCCCACTGTGTCCACAGTGGTCTGTGGCACACTAGCCTGCTCCTCAGAATCCTGCTACCCTTGCAACTCAGCATCAGAAGGAATTAGAGCAGTTTCAAATTCCTCTAATTCCAAAATCTCACTGCTAGTGGTGGTGATGGTAATGCCCATCCTCATTTCTGTCTCCATTCCTTCTCAGTTTCTGCTAAACAGGTCATCAATGTCTCTTCCACCCCACCTTCTCCAGCATCATCATCACCACCACCACTAGTCCATACAGGCTGTTGTTGCTTCTGCTCTATTGAAGAGGGTCCCCTAATGTCACACTTGCCATTTCCTTTTGATCTGAAGAAGAAGGCAGACTAGCACTAGCAGCAGTAACAGCAGGCACAGGCATCTCATATGTGCCCCTACTGGTGGTGATGGTATTAATTTTGATCCTGCTCTCCACCAACACCAGTTCTGGCCTCTTAAAGATCATGTTCAACTTGGACACTGTAGTGAAGGGAAGGGGACTGCCAATGCTAGTGGAATGGTATGGGCTCCCTCGACCGCTAGTCTGGACACTCACAAATGTTTCCACTACCACTCCAGCTGCTTCACCATTACTACTACTACTACTAACACCAACCACATCAAGTTCAGCTGCAGAGTCTTCCACCTCAGTCTCACAGTCACTAGTAATATGAGGATATTGTTGATTACCCCCTCCTTCACTCCTAATGCTAACAAGCTGCTGTACCTTAGTAGCAGTAGTACTAGCACTGGCAGGACTGCTTGGGAATGGCAAGTGTGATTTAGAGTCCCTTGCTGTCATACTTGGCACCATTTTCTCCTTCCCCCCCTGAGTACTACAAGAAACAGTAGCAGCAGGCAAAGTATTGGTGGCAACAGGTTCAGCACCAGTAGCAGTTTCAGCACTGGCAGCAGGTTCAGTACTGGCAGCAGGTTCAGCACTAGCGGCTGCAGGTACAGCATTGGTGGCACTAGCAGCAGGAGCAGCACATCTGGCAGCAGGTACAACACTAGTGGCAGCACGTCTGGCAGTAGGTACAACACTAGTGGCTGCAGGTACAGCAATGGTGGCACTGGCAGCAGGGGCAGCAAGTCTGGCAGCAGTTACAACACTAGTGGCTGCAAGTACAGCAAAGACGTCACTGGCAGCATGTAAAACACCAGTGGCAGCACATCTGACAGCAGGTACAACACTAGTGGCAGAACGTCTGGCAGCAGGTACAACACTAGCAGCTGCAGGTAGAGCAACGGTGGCACTGGCAGCAGGGGCAGCACATCTTGCAGCAGGCAGCAGACCAGTCCTGCTCTCACTAGTACTACCCTTTTCTCACTCCCTTCTCGTTCCCTTTTCTCCCTTCCTTCCCATTCCCTTTTCTACCTCCCTTCTCATTAAGGGGTAGATTTAAAGGCAGCCGTTGGTAAAAAAAAAAAGCACTAACGGGTGTTTTAAGTTTCATGTAGCAATTTAAATATCTGTCTAAAGAACAGTTAATGGCAGTTTGATAATCTTTACGGACGATACACTTACATGCATTGAGACACATGGAACAAGATTCCCCAGAGCCATTCAAAGGCCTGCGGTACTGTTAACGACAGAAAAAAATACACTTAATGGACAAAACTTAAGACCCAATTCCCTTAACCGTTAGACACTTAACGGGCAAAACTAAACAACCGTTACATAGCAAAACACACAAAATGCTTACCGCACAAGCATGTAAATGGGAAAATTAACCCATGCAATGTCAAAATAACACAAAAACATAGATAGACAATACAAGTCAATGGCACACACAATAACAAGCAACACCACAGGGGCAAGGACCTAAAAGACAACACCAACACAGCATAGCACGGAACAATGGGGGTTATCACACGACACGGATACCTGCAAATACAAAACAAGCTCACCTGTGCAACATCACCACGCAATGCATACACAACCTGCACCTCACAACTTCACACCCGCAAATGGCAGAGACATACCAAGCACAACACACCACATCTTATAACACACACACCTGCAAACATTTACCTGGACAATAAACAACATCCCATTGGCCAGCACTCACCTCATCACCACACCTACCCAACGCCCTATCAAATACTTATTGCGACAACTCATCACACTCACTTGTGGCTTGTTTTCCACTCAGAGAGGGAGAGAGAGATATAGAGAGAGCTAGAGAGAGAGAACAATAAGTATGTTGGAATACTTACTGATGAGAAGACTGCGGAGAAGGCATGCAAGGGTGAGAGCTAGGTAACACCAGCAAGCCCAAGGCACACCTGATCAACAGCCTTCACATGTTGCAATTGAGGAGGCTCTGGCTCAGCAGCCACACAGGAGCCCATTCCCACCTGGAGGACAACACCTGTCTGCAGATGCACAACTGCAGCAACAGGATGCTCCACAGCAGCAGAGGATGTATAGACAACCACCAAGGCCCAGGATATACTGGCCAAGGGTCACTATCTTTGGAATGACCAATGACGAGGTGATTGATCGCTACAGGTTGAGGCCTGACTTCATCATTGCCTTGTATGAGGTCATCAAGGATCAGGTGGATGCCATCTACATCCACAACCATGCCCTATCTGGCCTGCAAAAACTACTGTGTGCCATACACTTCATGGCAAGTGGGGCCTTCCAGTCCACTGAGGGTTACGCATCTGACATGTCACAGGCCACATTCTCCAGAGTGCTGACCCAGGCCTTGCCAGCCCTCAAAAGCAAGTCCAGTACTTATATACATTTTCCCACCACTGACATGGACTGGATACACGTCAAGCAGGCCTTTTACGCAAGGGGAGGCATGCCCAGTGTCATGGGTGCTATAGATTGCACCCATGTCCATATTAAAGCCCCAGCACGTGACGCACAGCTATTCATCAACAGGAAGAACTTCCACTCCATGAACATGCAGATGATGTGTTACAGCAACATGATTATTATGAATGTCTGTGCAAAGTATCCTGGCAGCTTACATGATTCCTACATTCTCCAAAACTCCTCAGTCCATAGAGATTTCGAGAATGGAGCTTATACTGGGGGATGGCTTTTGGGTGAGTTCACAATACAAAATCATGCCACATCCACAGTACGTCCACCACACAAAACATCATTCACATAACATGTGCTCCCTGTCTCACCATGTCACTCACATTCCACAGGAGATGCTGGCTATGGCTGCAAGTCCTGGCTACTGACCCCTGTGGCCAATCCTCAAACAGATGCCCAGGAAAGGTACAACCAGGCTCATGGCAGAATGAGGAATGCCACTGAGCAGACCTTTGGCCTCCTCAAGTCACGATTTCGATGTGTGGACCACTCGAGCGGAGCACTGCAGCATGCACCTGGAAAGGTGTGTAACTTAATTATGGAGTGTGCAATACTGCACAACATCGCAGTGGATACCAGGCTGGTGGATCACATCCAGGACCCCCCATACCTGAAGTGCCCATGGACATCGGCCATGTTGAGGAGACCCTGAGAGGGGCGCAGATCAGAGACAGGCTCATCACGGAACACTTTACCTGTGAGTATAACACAGACATGCAACAATCCATGCAAGTCCCCCCATCAGTCCTGTGAATTGGTGCCAACACACTAACCACACCACACATGATGTTCTGTCTCACCCCACTGGAACATTGACACAACATTTCACTGACAGCAGCATGGCCCCAAACATCAATCATACCATGGACGTGACATATTGTGTGTGGGGATTCTAAAACCATCTTCCATTCCCCTCTGCACATTGACATACATACCTCAAGGACATCACACATACCCCTAGGAGAAACAAGGTACAACATATAACCCATGTTCATCACCTTACAGGGCTTGATTGACAGCAAGTAACTTGATTTGCAAAATTCATAGCCAGAGCAACCACGCTAGCCTTGTAGCGAAAGAGTGTTATCCAGTGCTATCACATGAGGGGTTAAAGGGCCATTGTACTTAATATGGGACCTGTACTGTGCTAGAGCTGAGAAGAGCAGCAGAGGGGTGGATGTACAGTGGTATTGTTACACAACGTAGAGGTCATAAAATGTAGATCAGATCTCCAGGGACACCTTGCTGACCTGTGAGTGTGCAGAGGTATGTGCCCCTGGCATGAATACACACATCAACATTACTTCCATGGAGCTCTCAGAACATTCTTGTTGATGTGTGTATTCATGTCAGGGGCACATATCCATAGGGCTGGTGCACGTTTCCTTAGTTCTCCACATAATCGGTTACAGACGAGTACACAACACATTACAAAGCAATGGTTTGTGTACTCACCTGTAACTAAAAAGATTGAGGGGATTATAAAGTCGAAATTGATTTTGTTTGATGATCAGTTCGAGTCTGCTGCTCCAAATCTTGTCCTCTTGTTCCACAGGCATCCTTGAACTGAAGATCTTCCATGTGACTGGATTTATGTCTTGACAACACCTTTATGAAGCTCACCCCTTGCTGTTTCAAGTGATTTTGTTGGTGATGCAATGTTTGACCTGAGGTTCACAACAGCCTCTACTGGAACATTCTCATACAGACACAGAAAACACAAATTCATGTGTGTACTAACCTATACAGTTAGGATGTTCATCTACAGAGTTATCAAACCTTGTGGACAAAACATGAGCAGGGCAGTGTTAGTGTTACTAAAGAAGTAATATTTAGTTTCAAAGTACATTTAGTGTTCTTGTACAAGTGTTTAATGCATATAGGCAATATACCCAGAAAACATGTGTACGTTTTAATGTACTTTGAGACACAATAAAGAAGAACCATCACTATTCAAGCTTTATGAAGAAATGTTGGATTACACATCTGTCAATGTGTAAACATGCTCAAGGCTAGATTATCCCCCATACATGGGAAGGCATGACCCACATCACAGGAGTCCACTACTTGTTTTGCCAGTGAGTGGACTCTGTGATGTATTCATGCAAACAGATGATGGCAGTGATACACTAATGTGTTTTGTAAGTGATAAAGAGGTGATACATGGGACATACTTCCACAGTGATTTCATGTCCACAGTATATGTGTTGCACAATATAATCAGTGTTCTGAGATGGCTTCACTTTGACATATCTCAGTACATGGGCTACATCAACAAACAACCAGACTAAGTGGACAAGTGTTATCACTGGTGAAGTGTGTGACAACCTTAGGAAAACTCAGCTTACTGAAGAACCCAATGCTCACCCCCGGATTTCAATGTGTATGTTACACATTGAAATCCTAGGGTAAACATTGGGTTCCCCAGTAAGTTAGGCTGTGATTCACACTGTTATTCTGCAACTGACTTACTGGAGAACACAATGCTCACCCTAGGATCACAATATGTAGCAAATGGAGGCTCTTCAGCAGAGCCAAAATTGACCCATTTGGTATGTGTATATAGGTATGATCAATATGAGTTAGTTTGTGATGGGTGCACATATATGGGCAGTACGGCAATCACATGTACTGAACTGAACTCTGGGTTCACATCTTGTTGGGACATATTTGTACCCATTTGAAAGGGACATATCCACATACATATCTGACCGTTTTTCTTTATGTACATATCTTTTTTAATTGATCTGAAGTATGATTCAAGTGGTATTCATCCCTATGTTATCAGTTTATCCCGTACAGTGCAGGATTTTTTCTGGTTTGACATGTCACTCTCTGGTTGTCATGATGGTATCCTATGCATTACATTGTGATGCATGGGATAACACCGTGGCAATCAGGGATCGATGTACTTTACAGGATCCTGTCCATGACGTCTGTTCAAGTTGAATCTTGAAGGGCAACAATCAAGCCAGTATTGAAGGATATCTTTGATTGAGGGCTGTTTTTTTTCCTGGATCAGCCCATCCATCCTTCTGTGTGAGGCAGCCATACCCAATCATAGATATCCATAATTCATGGCCTGTTATTGACCAAACTACAATGGTTCATATTTGTTTCCCATATGTATCCTGCAAATAGTGGCTGGTGTACCATCCAGCCATGGCATCAGCACTCCTGAGGATCCATGTGTGAATCAAATGTGAGATATGTAAATTCAGGTTAGAGTAAACGATTGCATGCACAACACCAAGGCCAACTTTTTCACCTTTAGTTATGTGTAATTGTTTTTGGCATGTGTGTTGCACATACAACAAGTTATTCTCCGTGGCACTGTGATTTGTGACCTGCTCCATCCTTTTTGTGATTCAGTAAGTGGTTAAGTAGACCTGATGAACTGAACATGATGCTGACTTCTCCAGTGATCTCATTTCCCCATTTGCAATGTTTTCTATGGAGTTTATACAATGGGACCATTGTAACTTGATTTATGTTATTGAATATTCTCCATAGACTAACACTGTAATTGGTAAAGTGAGGGTATGTAAGTGTAAAATTCTCTATATCAGCTCTTTTTCACCGCTTAGTGAATGTCCCCTGTGTGTCATGTAATCATTAGCCTATCAACTTGTGTTTGTTGTCTGGTTAACCATTTGAGGACCAGAGGGATTGCCAAAGCATTGTTGATCGATGCATTGATAATCCCTCTAGCACTCATGGGGTTATGTGCTGGATTCCCTATAGGTACATGGGTGACATTGTGTTGGAGCAGTTCTGATGTTTAACATACCACACTTGTCTGAGCATGGTTTGTATATATTATTAGTGTTGAGCGAGCGTGCTCGGCCGATGCTCGGATCGGCTCGAGCATCGCTCTGCTCTGCACATGGCGGTACTCGTACGAGTACCGCCATGTGCTCGCCCGACATGCTCGGGTGAAGAGGATCTGTGCCGGAAGAGGCACAGATCCGAAGACGCTCCGCTGGACCACCAGGGAATGGAGGTACGGGGGCATTGCGGAGATGAAGGGGGCATTGCGGAGATGAAGGGGGACATTATGGAAGAGGGGCATAGACTCTATGCCCCTCTTCCACAATGTCCCCCTTCATCTCCGCTATGCCCGTCTTCCACAATGTGCCCCTTCATCTCCGCTATGCCCCTCTTCCACAATGTCCCCCTTCATCTCCTATGCCATAGAGGAGATGAAGGGGGACATTGTGGAAGAGGGGCATAGCGGAGATGAAGGGGGACATTGTGGAAGAGGGGCATAGAGTCTATGCCCCTCTTCCACAATGTCCCCCTTCATCTCCGCTATGCCCCTCTTCCACAATGTCCCCCTTCATCTCCGCTATGGCATAGGAGATGAAGGGGGACATTGTGGAAGAGGGGCATAGCGGAGATGAAGGGGGACATTGACCAGGCACCCTCCGCTCATCAGAGCAGGGGGTGCCTGGTTTAATGCTCGAGTGCTCCCATTCATTTGAATGGGGCTCGGGTGCTCGGCCGAGCACTCGAGCATCAGGGGGTGCTCGGTCAGAGCACCCGAGCACCCGAGCATCGGGGTGCTCGCTCAACATTATATATTATGTGATCAGCACAGCAGTATGAGGGTTAACCAGGGAGTTGGACAGGTTTGGGCCTTGTTGAACCTTGACATTTATCTTTGTCTTGCATCTTGTTTGAACCATCAGGCTGCTGTGTTGGTGCAGTTATGTGGATGAATGATGGGAAAATGTTGGTATGTGACTGTGTTTGTTTGTGATGGGTGTGTGGTTTGAGGTGGTGTGTGGTTATGGGATGATGCACTTACTGGTAGTGAGGAGGTTCCTCTCATCCCCAGTGTCTGATCCTCCAGGGACCCCCTCAATAAGAGTAGATGACAGGTTCTTCTGCAGACTCATCTCCATCCGATGAAGGTGATGGGGACAGATGGACCACCTCCTGTGCCTCAGGCATGCAGGGCGGCATCTCCCATCTTGTTCTTAACCTGCCTTTTGCAGTCACCCCTTCTCTTTTTGATTGAGTCCACATCCCATCTGCAGTTGGCCACCGCATTAACCTGGCTGCAGATTTGGTTCCAGGCAGTCTTCCTCCTCGCAGCCAGGCCAGGGACCCTCTCCCCTGGAAAGAGTACACTCTCCCTCTCCAGCACAGCCTCCACGAGGGCTGTGTTCTCCTCCTTGGTATATCTGGGATCCCTGATCCGGTCCCCAGCTCCAGCATGCGAGGAGTCAGAACCAGAGTGTCCTGCCTGCTCTGCCCCTGTCTGTGTGTGGTGGTCCCAAGGAAATACTCCTCGTCCCACTACAGGTTCTGTTCTTGTCCTTGTGTGCCTGCTCTTCTGGGCCTGCTCCCCCTCTGCCATGCAGATCTCCCTCTCCCACCCCTACTCTCAACAGGGATGTCCTACTCTCCTTCCTCCTCCTCCACTACTCTCCTCATTCCTCTCTCCTGTCCTCCTCTCCTCTTCATCATTCACCCACTCACACCCAAGCGCTTCTACAGGCCCTCACAGACACACTCGATCCCACTCACGCTCTGTCACACACTTTTACTCACAGATTCACACTGTCAAACAAAAGTTTAAAAATGTGTAAGGTGTTTTAAAAAAAAAAAAAAAAAAAAGACTATGTGTCTGTATGTGTTTGTGTTTGTATGGGTGTATGTAATATGTGCAAAAGTGTGATATGTGTATATTTAGTGCAATGATCTTCTCTCTCCAAACTCCAAAAACTCCTTCTACCTCCAATGTAAGCTACTCTCTCCCTCCCTCTAAACGCTATCCTCCGCTCCTGGATCCTGTGATCTAGCTCGCCAAAACTCGAAACACAGACAAGGTGTGACCATTATTTTGTGGTATATATAGGAGTATTTGAACATTTTTACTACTTTGGGGCCTTGTGATTGGCTGTAGGTTGAATTTTGTTTGTGCATTTATCAGGGTTGCTAGCCAACGCCAGCCTTAATGTTACATTTTGACTTAAGTTGTATTTTAAAGTGTGTTTGGGACGCATGGTGATGCGAAATCAGGTGCGACGCTGGTTTTGTGTTACGTGTTTTTGTTGTGACTATGTTCAATAGCTAGTCTTGTATGCTTACCTTTAAACCTGGCATAAATCATGTGTTATTTGAGGCCAATGTGCCTTTTTTACTTAGCGGCTGGTTTAATGGCTGCCTTTAAATCGAGCCCTAAATTCCCCAAGATCCCTTGGGGTGATTTAGGGGGACTGGACAGCCTTGGTTAAAGGGATAGTAACGTTTCATAATAAAAGCAGCTCAATTTAATCATCATAGTATTTAGACTTTGGAGAGTGTTATTTCAATTCTGTCAGAGTTGTAGTTCAAGAGTAATTCAATGACAAAGTATCCCCCTCCCGCCCCTTTTACTTATGTAACACTGTTCAGCCAGAGCAGAAGGGAGGTGCCCAGGTAGACTGCAGAGAGGGACAATCTTCAATTAAGATAAGGGAAAAACCTGAAAAACTTGTCAAGGGGGGCAGGGCTTTCATTGTTCTCATAGGCAGAAGATTGTACCCTTCTGTTATCTGTCTGGTCTTACAACCAGATTCCACATCTGAGAAGAGATGGCTTACACTAGGTAAAAGGGGCAGGAGGGGAAACTTTGCTTGTGAATATCTCTCAAACCATAAAGGTTTGAGAGATAAGACTTATATAGTTCTTCATGTTTTTTTTAATATCTACAAAATAAAATAAAGATAAAACAAAGTATTACTATCCCTTTAAGTACTGCTAGTCACTTCCTCCTCCTCCTTAGACTCAGTGGACACATAATAAGGGTCCTACCAGTTCCTCTTTTTGCTGCTCATAGTGATAGGAGTCACTATGAGCCTCTTCTGCCTCAATGTTTGCAAAATATCACAAGAGAACAGCACAGAACATCTATCTCGCTCTGTAGCTGCTTCTATTGTGTCTGCCTTCAGCAAAAAGTCATGTTTTTATAGCGGAAGTGTGAAAACAACGTAAATCAATGGGCAAAAACTTTCTAGCCATTGATAAAATGGTGAAAGATTTTGGACAATGGGTGAAAGATGCGAAAATTTTAAGTGCTACTTTTAAAGCAGATATTCCGCCAAAAAAAGTGGATAACAAAGTGGTTGTCACAAGATTTCTCGCGGGAACACGGTGACAACTTTTGCCCATCCCTAATTATTACCAAGAATGCTCTTGCATTTATGGTATCACAAATAATTACATTATTTTCTAAATTTAACTGTGTAGATTCTAGCAATATCTCCATCAAACTGTGATGTGATTACATATTGTTTATGGCTATTATAAGAATAGAGTAAGTGTGAACTAACTAGAAAGGAGACTGGACAGGCTAGATAGCTTATTTACTTCTGCTGTCATATTATTAGTATCTATGTTTTAGTGAAGCAGTACATTTGGGAAATGTTAGCTTGCACGTACCTCAGGTGTTAAGTGTGAAATAAGAAATACAATATATATTATGTACAACCCCTGAGATTGCAATTAGATCTCATTGTCCACCATCTGTTATACAATGTAAAATGCTGCTTTCATTTGTAGAGCATATACTGCTACATCATGTAGAACTAGAAGAAATAAGAGTAAAGTACAAATTCCCTTATGGTGAAGTAATTAAAAAAATACTAAGACATTAATATTAAAAATCAAATAATATTTATTGTGGGCTTTTATCTGCACGTGAACAATTTAAATCTCAGTGTCCACTAGATAAGACAGTTCTTATCATGTCAACGCATGGCCCACTTCCTTCTCCATGCACTGTTACTTGACATAAAAGCATAGTACACAAAAGCCCAAAATACTATGAAGTGAAATTGCCTGTTCAGTGTATTACCAACTGCTAAATAGCTACATTAGAGTCTAAGCTGAACTATAAACCAGGAAGAATTGTCCGGGGCAGTGGTAGAGGTATGGTGCTCTCCACACCCACATTTTGGCATGGATAGTATTACTAGCATGACTAAGATGCCTCTGCCTAATGGAAAATTTGGCCTTGGGCACAATATTCAACGCCAACGCTTAAAAAACACAAAATATATCCTTAGACACCTTAATGTCGTTGCCTTGCATATTAGCACCTACTTGTCTGGATTAGATGTGCAGACCTTATACTTCAATCTACCACATCAAGAAGGTGTCAGTTAAGTTCTGGCTCTTCAGATGATCAATGTCAGTGAAAAATATAATACCTTTGTATTTAATGTCATGCAAAATTGTCAGGTGCAGGCCATTTCCTTGCACACTGGCACTTTCCTGGTTGGACTGGATATACAGACTTTAGTAACATAGTAAATTAGGTTGAAAAAGACACAAGTCCATCAAGTTCAACCCTTTCCTGATAACCCAGAAAAATAAGAGTTATATAGCTTTCCTGCTGTCAAATAAGTTACTTTTTATCAAACCTCTTTTGCCTACTAAATAAAATGGTAGATTGGGCAAACAAATGAAATGTGAAGTTTAATGTGGTACAGTGTAAAGTCATGCATTTGAGGAGAAAAAAATCCCAATACTACTTATGAACTTAATAGAATCATTTTAGGGGACTCGTTGTTTTTAGAGAAAGACCTGAGAATCCTTGTAAACTACAAACTTGGAGGCAGTAGCAAAAGCAAAAAAGTAATGTCTTGCATAAAAAGTGGCATTGAAGCTAGAGTGGATAACATTATTTTGCGAAAATACAAATCATTGATAAGACCTCAATCAAATATGCAGTCCAGTTTTTGGTACTAATTCTGAAAAAAATATATTCTAGAGCTGGAGAGAGTAAAGTGAAAAGCAACAAAATTAATTAGGGCAATGGAAGATGAAGTAGGAGAAATGTCTAGACAAACTTAATTTGTTTACTTGTATACTTATCACAATGTACCAGTAGATGATAAGTCAATACAAGGATCTCTCTGGTGAGCTTTTCATTCCAAGGCCTGATCATATTATTAGGGGCCATCCCTTATGATTAGAGGAAAGGAGGTTTCAACTTTAGCAGAAGAAGGGTTTTTTTAAAGTAAGGTCTGTTAAATTGGGGAATTTCTTGCCCAAGGATATGGTAAGGCCAGACACAATGTATACATTTCAGACAAGATTAGATCAATTTCTTTCAAGAGGGAACAAATAGGGTTATACTGTGTAATAATAGTCAAACAGACAACAGGAAAGCTTATATAATTCTCATTTGTCTGAGTTATGAGGCAAAGGTTGAACATGATGGATTTGAAACTGGAAGCATTTTTTTAAAGTAGATTATTCAAGAGAGAACTCTGTAGGAGAAAGCAGATCAACCTGCTTCTTTCTGTATTTTGGAAGAGTCAGCGAATTGTTGTAAGTGCAGTGGAAGTTATAAGAAGTGCTAAGAGCTGGAGTGATCTTACTTCTCAGGTAGTTTGGTAACTTCCAAAGAAGTGGTTATATCTAGGCAAGAAAGGTAAAGGTTATATCTTGATTTGATTGATAGCCAGTTTCATTACTTTAACATATCACAATGGTATGTTAATTACATTGGAGAACAAAGTGGCATAACCAGATATACAAAGTGCTAAGTTTACAAAGATGGATTTGTGGTGCAGAAATTTATACTACATGTATGTATGTATCTACATATATTCTTTTATATAGTGCCATACATGTACACACAGCACTTTACAGAAACAGTAATAGTATAATGTAAAAAATACAGGAAAGGCATAAGAGCATTGTACTAAAGTGGAATCATTGCTTTATTAGCAGAGGAAAGTTAAAAAAAGTGAATCCTACATTGGGAAGGGGACCCTGCCCCAACGAGCTTGCAATGTTTGTAGTTAATGACTGGCATTAATATCTGTTGCACGATACATTTGCATACCAGGGGAATTAAGCTGGATTTGATTCTAAACAGAGCTCCTATATTTGTAGGTATTGTCTAGGGTCAACTTAGACTTTGACTGTTTTTTTCAGTGCTTAATAACAGTTTGTTTTTCTAGAGATCAACTTTTCATAAATGTCATGTCACAGATATGTAATCTTCAAACATATTTTCACCTTTTGTAGGTCAAGCATACTTTTCTTGAATAATGATATAATCATTAATATTCATCAACATTTGAATCGGTGGTTGGATGGTGATTTGGTGGAGGGGAGGTGGGTAACTATTGGGGTGTACCTCATCTGCATGTGCATCAAAGGTAGGAGGATATAGGGTTTACTTTTTCTTTACTTAACCCTTTGCATGATAGAGAGAGAGAGAGAGGGAGAGATGCCTTCTCCACATATTTTCTGTGAGTGGGAGGGTGGAGAAAAGTAACCTTTTGTATCCCTTTGGTTATTTATTTGCTCCATTTTAGTAGAATATTTAAGGCAAATGTTCTATCAAAAGTGCTTGCTTTTAAGCTCATGCATGCCAAGTTTTACTCTGTTTGGTACAAAGCAATAGCTAAAATGTAAATGAAGAAAATAGTAAAATGTTTCAAAACAGTACAAACTGTTTTAGAGTTTAACAATTTGAAATAAATCACAATACAAAACAGTGAAACAAAGAAGGGATGTGTTTTGTTCTGAAGCATTTTTTTGGAAAACATGTCATTTTGTCTGATCCAGCAAAATGATCCAAAAAATTAAATACGGAATCTCTAGTTTTGATTAAAATTATAAATGTTAGTCAGTTTAAGAAGAATGAAAAATACTTCCATACCATAACCATTTTTTCTTGTTAATCTTGAAATATTGTCTGTAGACATGCCTCTAGTTCCAAAGTATCCCAAATTATTTGTTAAATGCAACAGTTTAGATTTTAAGCAAATTGCTGGACCCCTTTATCTTCCAGGTCATGACATTTTTAAACCAAATAATCTCCTTTAATATACCAATTTTTTGTGGAAATAAAGGTTTATGAACAAAACTGCAAATTATAGTGATAGTGTGTTTTGAAGTTGATTCTAATATATTTATGTATTACCTATGCAAAGATCAAAGTATGTTGTACATATTGTTGCTGATGGAATGATGTAAGTCAGGTTTATTTAGAATTTATTTTTCTTCAGAGTAAAAGCAGGATATAGAAATGCACTGCTGGATCTCAAAGCACAATCCCCATTCTCATCAAAAACATCTCTCTTTGACATACCAGTGACATTACAAATAAATAAGCAGGAATGTAATACATTCAATGCAATATTAGAAGGACAATAAAACACAGAACAGGCACAAAAATATGAATAATATCACATCCATCAATTGTGAGACTGAAATGAAACTTCAGCAGCCTTATCCTAAAGGGGATCTTGATCCTTCTGTAACCAGGCCTGAATTAGGCCTGGACAGTATTATCATGAGTATTCACTTTGTGACATAGTAAAATATGTTTCTTTAGTTTAAATTTATCTCATAGAATGTAAGATTGTGATTTGATGATCACAATGTCATATAACATCTCAAATAATTGAAGGTATTAAATAAACTAATATTGTATCTATATTTATTTGTATATATTGTGCAAATAAAATGTAAGCAGAACAACAACCTTCTTTTATATTTGAAAAATGATACTTTAATTGCTATAAATAAAGGAATAATGCTTTTAAATCTAAGAATAGACAAACAAGCAAATGAAACAAACAAAATAAACAAACAAAAAATAATGCTTGATCAAACAGTAGTGTATTTAACTAGCATAGGTTGGATTTTGCATTTCAAGTAATATTATTAAATATAAAAATGTGTGTCCTATAAACGAGAATGGAGAATCTGATACGTTTAAATTCTAACAGTAACCAGAATAGAATTAGATTTTCCTTGGTACTGTATATAATTAAATATTTGTGTCCTTATTTTTATATCTCTTAAGTATAGAAATGTGCATAAATGTTTATTCATAATTTAGCTCCTGATTGCTTGTACCCAAATAGTGTGGTTGTTTTCAGGTACCCCACAATGAATTACATTTTTGCTATTGTTTATAAAAACATCATAAATGTGTGGTTTTCATGGATAGTTTGGTAAAAGTGGTGTTAAAAGTCAAGGTTCAAATCAAAGTTACTATATCACAAATAACTTTAATTTTTATTTATTTCCAAACTTATATTATTATCTTGCACATTGTTTATTTTAGATGTACAAGGTGTCAGCAACAATTAAAATCCTGTAGGGTGAATATACTAATTCACAAGTACAGCCCCACTGGCTTTGGTCTATAATGCCGATTGTGGAACTTCAGGTTATGCATTACTGTACTGAGTATGGTTACTGTAATGCACAACAAAGGCCAGACTCTACTAGCTTAGGACTTGAATGCTCTGTACACCACCCCCAAAGCATGAGCAGGCAAATGGTATGCATATATGCCATTTACTCTATACCTTGCTTAGTACAGTAGCTCAAATAACAAATGGAATGCCATAAAATACTCACGGCCTGCCTCTTTATCCTCCTCTTTGTGCAAGTGGTCTTAAGGAAAGGAAATCTAGGTTAAATAGTTAGGTATGTTGACATTATCCATGTGTAGAGATTGATTCTTGCACTTGATTTAGATCAGAATTGGTTTTGTATTAGTTACATGCAGTGATCAAATTTTTCTATGTAAAATATAAGTTAAATCTTGTTTGGTGAAATAAGGCCTGGGTGACACTTCATATATAGTACCTCCTGCTCACCCTCAGACTTTTTTAGCTTGAGGGCTCACTTGACTGGGTGGTGCATTAAATCATAAAGAGACAATGCCCAAAGGAGAGTCTATAACATAAACTGGCAAATTGGCTACAAATGAACCTTTAGATGCTTAGCATGAACCATGGTGATCCCCTAAGTGGTGACAATTTCTGAATTTAGCTCCTTCCACTCCTCACCAGATCCTTTGTTCTCAAAGAAATAATAATGGCTTGATGCAGAAACAAAGTCCAGATGACCCATGAATAATGTTACTATTTAAAAAAACGCTATTGCCCAGGCTGGCTACCATGGTAGATCAACACTGATTCAAGGATTCTTGGTGCAATCCACCCCCAGATCACTATATGTTCTGCTCAACATATGCTATTTCATAACCAGTGCCCCAGAGATTTATGGAAATGTTTCTAACCATGGCAGACCCCACCAAGACTTCCCATCACCAAATAGAGAAAAAAGGTGAGAAAAAAACTAGATGAGACACTACTACAGTATCACTTAATGACTGAAAGGAAAACCTGACCTCAGCCACAGCCAAAACAGTCATTGATATGTTGATGTCTATTTTTGATAAGAAATTTGATATTATTCGGGCTTCTATAAATTAGCTTCTAACAGAAATTACGTCTCACACCGAATGTATTGTAACCGTAGAAGCAAGAACAGACACTTGCAAGCAAATTATCAACTCTCTTTAACACGCCATCTCCACACTGGAGAAAACAGCCACCTCACTATTCGAGAATATGGATGATTTAGAAAATAGAAGTAACAATATAAGAATTGTGTAAAGGTCAAGAGTTCTGGTAGTTTCTGAGAGTCAATCTTCCAAAAAAAACTGGCACTTTAGGATTCCTTCATACCTCTCACAATTGAGGGGGCCCCAAAGATTGGGTCCATACCTCACCAATTCCAAACAAAGGGCCAGGCACATAATCATACCAATTCTCAATTATCCAGATAAGGAATTATTATGGCAGCCTACAATAAGCTTAAGCGACTACCATGAGTCACAATTTTTGCTCTTCCAGGATTTTTAAGCCTTAGTCTCCCGGAAAAGAAAAACCTTATATAAGGTCTGCAAACACCCCGTTGCAAAAAATACATCTTAAGCGAGTCTTAAGATAACATATTATTATTATTAATTATTATTAATCTTTAATTATATAGAGCCAACAAATTCTGCAGCACTTTACAGTAGGGAATAGACATACAGAGGTATTAAATAGTACAATCGAATGTGGAGAACAGAAGGATCAGAGGACCCTGCTCATGAGAGCTTACAGTCTAGAGGAAGGTAGGTCTGACACAGAAGGAGTAAGTGCTATTAGGTGTAAGTGCCTCCTGCCGGTCAGTGGGTGGAAGTGAGAAGTGCTGCTGAGTGCAGTGGTCCAGACAAGGGGTGATTCTTAGTGATAATGTTTATGGAGGCAATTGATAGGCTTTCCAGAAGAGGTGAGTTTTCAGGGAATGTTTGTAGATCTGAAGGCTGGGGGACAGTCTGATTGGGCGGGGGAGGGAATTCCAGAGCTGAGGTGCAGCACGGGAGAAGTCCTGTAGGCGGAAGTGGGAGGATGTGATAAGATCTGTGGAGAGCAGAAGGTTGTGTGCAGAGCGAAGATGGAGAGAGGGAGTGTATTTCGAAATGAGAGATGAAATATAGTGTGGTGCGGTGTTAGTGAGGGCTCTATAAGTAAGTATCAGAATTTTGAATTTAATTCTGTATGCTATGGGAGCCAGTGTAGGGATTGACAGAGGGGTTTGGTGTCAGAGAAGCGATGAGTGAGGTAGATTAGTCTTGCAGCAGAGTTCATTATGGACTGTAGTGGGGTTAGTCGGGTGAGAGGAAGGCCAATTAGTAATGAGTTACAGTAGTCAAGACGGGGCATGATGAGTGTTTGGATTAGAATTTTGGTAGTGTCTTGTGTGAGAAAGGGTCAGATTCTAGAGATGTTGCGGAGGTGGAGGTGACTTGATTTGGAGATTGACTGGATGTGAGGAATGAAGGATAGGGCAGAGTCAAATGTGACCCCCAGGCAGCGAGCTGTAGGGGTTGGTGTGATGGTAGGATTGTTGATGGTGAGGGTAATATCAAGGGTATGGCTGGCTGTAGTGGGAAGGAAGATGATTAGTTCAGTTTTGCCAAGGTTAAGTTTGAGTTGACGTGAGGACATCCAGGAAGACACAGCAGACAGACAGTCAGATACTCAGGACAAGAGGGAAGGGGAGCGGTCAGGGGAGGAAATATATATTTGAGTGTCATCAGCATAGTGATGATGGTGAAACCCAAGGGAGTTGATTAGTTTTCCGAAGGACGCAGCGTAGATGATTCCACACTCTGATTTGACATGCCAGATGATTCATGTTAACACTAATCACATACGAGAGTGAATCATAGAGGCTTGAACAGCATCTCATATTGCTTTTTTTGAAAGCAAATCTTGAATCCTCCTTTGACACTCCCATTCTATGGACACATAGACATGTCTACAGGTCATATGACATTGTTCTCCAATTGCTCTTGACAATAGAATAACATCTTCATGTGCACTTGGCATTCTTTGATTAATAAATACCATGTTACCACCCAAGCTAGGACACTTACCTTTGCTCCATCCTGGCAAGTTTTGGATTTATGACCTGATACTGCATAATGGCAACATAATCCAACTCCTACATGCTAGGACATTTATCTCTTTATCCTCCACAATTTCGCATGCAAGATACTACTCACAACTACTGGATCCTTTTAGTACATACATAGAGAGACTTGTAGTGGGTGTCATTCAGAACTCTACTTACTCTACCTGTGATACAATTAATCTCTACTTATAGACATCAGGGCCTAGATGCACTAAAGGTTGAAGAGGGCTACGAATGTCAATGTTCTGTTGGAGCAGTGTGGTAGGCACATCCTCAGTATTCACAAAGTGTCTATGACATCAATTCAAATATACCCACATCGGCATTCATCTGACATGCCTTCACAACGTCTATGAATTTTTATTCTTTGAATCGACAATTGCTTATTTCCATATGGAAATGAAGCATAATCAGATACATTCGTATGCAAGGGGGCATGTTGATATTATAATGTGACACTTTGACTCATTCATTAAACTCCGATAGTAGCCTCTGCTGTCCGAGTTCACAGTCTCCACTTCACCTAACTCAGGCTGTCATAGCTGGGATCTCCCCTGCACTCTCCTTTAAGTACTAGAAAAGTAGCAAGACATTGCTTAGCAATGTGTTTGCTACCCCTTTGGTACTCGAAGGGTTATGTGTTGAATAAAAGGAAGTGTATGTCGAATAAAGTCAAGTGTAAAGTTGGAGAAAGTTAGTATGTTGAATGGGAGCACTATATATATCAAATATATGTCGAGTATGCCTCTGCCACTGAAACACGACACACAAACTGAGCATTATGGGTATTGTAGTCCAGTTTAAGTATGCTGCACAGCTGACTCCACCAACCCGACTTTGCCTGCAATTCCTTTAATAAACAATTGAAATGCTCACACTGTTCATAACCACGCAGAACCACATTCTTAAAACTGAAACATGATAATGTCTCCATTTTAATCACATATGCGCTCTCCCAGCTGATCCCTCTGCTTCTACTATCAGCCGTGCCGGTGGCAACAATTCGGTTTACATACCACAGTCAGGGCCGGTGCAAGGATTTTTGTATACACAAGCGAAGGTGCATTTTTGATGCCCCCCCGACACAATCCCCCCCCATGACCTTGCCACAATCCCCTGCCCCCGTCCACATATTCACCTCCACACTCTCCCAACCTCCACATTGCCCCTTCCGCAATGCTCCCTTCACCTCCACATTGCCCCTTCCACAATGCTCCCTTCACCTCCACAATGCCCCTTCCACAATGCTCCCTTCCACAATGCTCCCTTCCACATTGCCCCTTCATCTCCACATTGCCCCTTCATCCCCCTTCCGCAATGCCCCCTTATCTCCACAATGCCACTTCAGCTCTACATTGACCCTTCCATAATGCCCCTTCATCTCCATCTCCACATTGCCCCTTCCACAATGCTCCCTTCATCTCCACATTGCCCCTTCCACAATGCTCCCTTCTTCTCCACGATGCCCCCTTATCGCCACGATGCCCTTTCATCCCCTACCTTCAGTCCCTGGTGGTCTAGCGGCGTGCCATAACTTAGAGCTCTGTGCCTCCTTCGGCACAGAGCTGAAGCTCCCGCGCGCTGCGCTCAGTAATACAGAGCGCTGGGTCACATAGACGCCGCGAGGGAGCGATTGGTAGTGTAAATCAGCGTTCCCTCGCGGCAGATCTATATATTAAAAAAAAAAAAATAAATAAAATACCAGCTTCTACCTTTTCGGCGCCCCTCTGTTGCGGCGCCCTAAGGCAGCTGCCTGTCCTGCCTTAATGGTAGCGCCGGCCCTGACCACAGTTACAGGTGCATACTAACTGGAGTAGCATGAATCTGCTCAGCATTCTAGATAGCTGATCTGTCTGTATAAATTGAAATGAATAGTAGACTTAGTCATAAAGACAGAGACAATTATAATTCAGTTATATACAGATAGTCAATAAGCACAGTATTTATACATGGAGCAACAAAGGTAGCCTGTGTGCCGGAATCAGCACATCAGAGTGCTTTCAACTTTGTGACTAATGATTGACAATAATACCCTCGATCACATTCATGATAGGGTCTCATGTTTTATTATTTCTTCACTATACGTGCTATGAGATAGTAAGTATAATCAGAACCCAACTAGTATTGCCTATACTGATTTAAACAGATGACCAGTCCTACACCACACGGGTAATGGAGTCAATTAACCATGGGAACTATATAGAGTTCAATCAGATATTTGAAGTCCTGACTGTTGGCACTGAGATTAAAATAAGGTGCTACTCCTCTAGCGACCTCAACATAGCCAACATTGACGGATCAGTAACTGATGGTTAAGCCGTTTACATTACTGAACTGTGTGACACTAATATTAAAGGGATAGTAATACTTCGTTTTAACTTTATTTTATTTTGTAGGCATTAAAAAAACATGAAGAATGATATAAGTCTTATCTCTCAAACCTTTATGGTTTATGAGATATTCACAAGCAAAGTTCCCCTCCCCGACCCTTTTTCCTAGTGTAAGCCATCTCTTCTCAGATGTGGATCAGGTTGTATGACCCGACAGATAACAGAAGGGGACAATTTTCTTTGTATGAAAACAATGAAAGCCCTTCCCCCCTTGACAAGTTTTTCAGCTTTTTCCCTTATCTTAATTGAAGATTGTCCCTCTCTGCAGTCTACCTGGGCACCTCCCTTCTGATCTGGTTGAAAAGGGAGGGGGATACTTTGTTTGTGAATATCTCTTAAACCATAAAGGTTTGAGAGATAAGACTTATATCATTCTTCCGGTTTTTTTAATGCCTACAAAATAAAATAAAGTTAAAATGAAGTATTACTATCCCTTTAAGATATCAGGGCATTTAATGTTATACACCAAAGCAACAGCAGGGACCTGCAATATGCTCAGCCTTTTTATTTTTAATTAATTTGCCGTGGTTTCTATATTTTAATAATACTTAATAAAGTTTATGTTTTATCTAAATTCAAGGACCCAAGTCCTATTTCGGTTTCTGATTAGACATCTGTATATGACCATTCACTTATAAGAGGGTGGGTCTGGTGTTGCTCACTCTTTCTCTCTTTGATTTATACATATGTATGTATGCACTGTGTGTGTCTATGTACAATAATATCTTTCTGTATGTATGCTTGCATGCATGTGTCTACGTATGTCTGAGTGTATGTATGTTTGTGTACTGTGTGTGTGTGTGTATGTATGCAAGTAATTGTGTCTGTGCATGTATGTATGTGTGTATGCATGTATGTATGTGTGTGTCTCTATGTCTGTATGATATGTCTATGTATGTATGTGTGAACTACAACTAGCACTCTTCACAACATTCTTGTATCCTAAAATCCCACTTCACATAATTAAATACAAAGAAAAAAAAACAGACCCACTCTGCTAGTATAATATATGATAAATTGATTAGGGGATAATTGTGTAGTGCTTGGTATACTATTTTTGTTTATTGTAACCCTTTGAATGCCACAGGGGGGAGCAATGCACATCCCTATGGCATTCAATGCTGTCCATGGTGCTGAAAGCCTTCTCTTTATTCCCCTATTGGCCAAGTAGGGAAGCAGACAGAGAATGCTGTTTAACTTCAGAATTGTCGTAGTGTTGGAGATGTGTGAAGGGAGGAAATCCCTTCCACGCCGACAACACTTCAACAATCCTGTTTGCTAATAGGGACCTTCTCCAACCCTCCCCTTCCATCTGACAATTTTTGGTGAATATGGCAATGTGTGTGCAGATCGAAAATGTTGAAGTGTTTCGAACACATCGACAAGATCATATCAACACAGCATCGACCTTTAGTGAATCTAGTCCCTGGTTCTACCAGACAGCCAGACAACAAGAGACACCGCCCAGACTAACTGCAGAAGTTATGTTAACACAGTAATGTTGTTATATCATTATGCTTTAACTTTGTTTTCAGCCCTTATATACAGATTGCAACACAAATAATTCTATTGATATGGTAGAAGCATGCTAAACTTAGGGTTTGCACACCAATGTCTGGATGCCTGGAGTGGTTAAATGTAGTAGAGTAGCATAAGCTTCTTAATATATGTTAATTAATGTTATACATATAGGTTGATGGATAACGCTTATGTTTTGGATTGGTTAGACAAAATTTGAATCTAACATGCAAATGTATTTTTTCAAACAGTCATGATTACTATTGACACTTTGGGGGGACACGTATAGCCTACTCCCGACACAACAAGCATACTAATTGTTAATAGTCCAAAAAAAATAATTCCAGGATACTTCTTGAGTGCTAAAGATGAGGGATATTGCCTCCCCCTTTCCCTGAGTAAGCTATTATTTTGCTTCTACAAGTTGTTGTTACTGGGTAGGCTAGGATCTCCCCCAACTTATATACTTTAAGAGTTGGTCATTGTCTAGCAGGTCAGGGGAGGTACATACTTGCAGCTGCCTGAGTGGTAAGCAATTATGGGCACAATGGGTTTTTAGAATCTTGATGTTCTGTCTAGGAATCTACTAGATACCTTGTTATGTAGTTATGTTTTTACACATTTTTCTATATGTTTGGTTAATCTCTTTGCTTTTCTCTCTCTTTCTGTAATGGT
Source organism: Rhinophrynus dorsalis (assembly GCA_037306005.1). Classification (NCBI taxonomy): domain Eukaryota; kingdom Metazoa; phylum Chordata; class Amphibia; order Anura; family Rhinophrynidae; genus Rhinophrynus; species Rhinophrynus dorsalis. The sequence continues at coordinate 448,818,612 of CM074719.1, read as the reverse complement.
ATGACAGACTAGAACACCCAGTTTAATCTGCCTGGTTTTACTCTGTGAAGTAGATTCCTCACAAAGAGGTGACACACTGCTATTTGATATAAATAAAACTAGAGGGAACAGCAACAAACAACATAGGGTTAGATGCTAGAGAATGATGACTGGGATTTAAGACTAGCTGGTGGTGGCTGCTCTATAGGTTGCCTTGCCGTGGCCTAGGCCAGGTTAGAGATGCTGTCCTCAAGGCCGGCCGTCACCTTGGATGATAACCTAGAGAACAGCTGCTACCCACTGGGATCGAAGATGTTAACAGAACAGGCAGCCTGCCTGACAGATGTTGTAACAGAACACTGCAACCTGGAACTCGAGTGAGGAGACTGAAGGAACCTGAGGAAAGGATAAACCAGTAAGACTGGTTGTCGAGGTCCAACTGGTGGTTGAGATCCAATTGGTGGTTGATGTCCGACTGGTGGTCAATGTCTGACTGTTGGTCGAGGTCTGACTGAAGTTCTATGTTCGAGTAGTGGTCAATTGGAAGGCACAGGGCATAGAAGCACACGAAGATGAAAGAAGACAGAAAGTAAGACAAGCCAGGTCAGTTACAGGTGGGTGAAACAGTAGCAAGCAGCAGACAGAAGAATAGTCAAATTACGGAGTAAAGGTCGGAACTAATCTGACAAAACAGTACTAGTAGGCAGACAGAAAAGAAGTGGAAAAAACAGAATCGGTAACAGAATATCAGAGAACGTGATACCAAATTGTAGAACAGGAGGGAATTCAAAGGAAATGCTGGGTAAATACACAAGGAATCACTCAGGAAGAAGACTGGAACTACAGGTCACAAACTGGAATACTTTAATTGTGCATTCACCCTAAAGCACTGATGCTTTTAAAGGTTCAGAGTAAACAAAAGACAGGGTAGGGAACCAGGATCCAGGTAACAAAGAAAACAAAATAAAAAAACAGGCAAGGAATTATAAGAAAAATACAGAGAAAAGGGGCACAAAATGACACTTCGTTCCTTCTTTCCTGAGGCAACTCCTTCCAGATCCTACCCACAAACTAACACTCATGCACCTCCCATGTTTTTTTGATGGTTTTCTCTGGGAACGTCCTGCCTTTGTGAAGTCTCCACCTGGCTAGTCTTCCATCCTTATTCACTCTCCCACAATGGAGACTCATCAGTCTGATGTATCCAGAGTCCTTAGTCTACTTCGTTAGAACAAGTTGTTCTGCAAACCCGAGAAGTGTGAATTTCACAAGACCCAAGTTTCTTTTCTGGGCTATATTATTTCCGCTGCTGGGTTCTCCATGGACCCTCAAAAGTTGTCTGCTGTTGTGACTTGTCCACGTCCTAAGGGACTCAAAGCAATCCAAAGGTTTCTGGGTTTCACAAACTACTACCGAAAATTCATTAAGAATTTCTCCACTTTGGTTAAACCCCTAACAGACATGACTTGTAAAGGGGCTAACACTTCTAAATGGTCACAATCAGCTATTTTGTCTTTTAACAACCTGAAAGCAGCCTTCACTGCAGGGGCCATATTCATACACCCCAATTCCTCCCTGCCCTTTACCCTGGAGGTGGATGCCTCGGTGTTGGTGCCCTGTTGTCTCAGCGCTCAGCTCCTGGTGAGGCGTCACATCCGTGTGGGTTCTTTTCGAGAAAACTGTCCAAAGCAGAGATGCTTTATCAGATTGGGGACAGACAATTGCTGGCCATTGTCCTGGCCTTGAAAGAATGGAGGCATTTGCTTGAAGGCACTAAAGCTCCTATCCTGATTCTAACTGACCACAAGAATCTCATCTACCTTTCTGAAGCCAAGCGGTTGTCTCCCAGACAGGCCAGATGGGCACTGTTTCTGTCTCGCTTCAGTTTTGTGGATTCCTATATTTATGGCTCTAAAAATATAAAGGCAGATGCCTTATCCCACCAGTTTTGTAGCTCATCCCAAGACGAGGTTCCACCCTCTCTGATCATTCTGGCTGATTGTATCCTCGCTACTATTCGAACCTGTATTACTTCTCCTCTAGGAGAGGAGATTCTAGCAGCACCAAGACTCTGCTCCTACTGAGAACCCTGAGGGCCTTTGCTTTGTTCCTGCTCAGTTGTGCATTAAGCTGTTGGAAACATATCATGCCTTGAAGGTGCAGGTCACATTGGTTGTGACCAACTGCTATGGTCCGTGTCACAAGTATTCTGGTGGCCTAGTCTCAGGGCCGATTGTACCTCCTTCACAGCTGCATGTACTTGTGCTCAAGTCTCATAGACACCTGCCAGTGGGTTTGCTTCAGCCAGTGGCCAATGGGGAATGCCCCTGATCACATTTATCCATTGATTTTATAGTTGAGCTCCCGAGTTCTATGGGTTATACAGTCATTTTAATTATTGTGGACAAGTTTTCAAAGATGGCACACTTTGTGTCACTGAAGGGTTTACCTTCCGCTCAGGAATTGGGGTGGTATTTGCCAGAGAGGTCTTTTGTCTCCATGGTATTTCTAAGGTGATCGTATCCGATAGAGGAAGCCAATTTATGTCCCGATCCTGGATGTGCTTTTGGGCTCAAATGGGTATTCAACTGGCATTCTCCTCCTCGTCCACCACAGTTCAATGGTGCAGCAGAAAAGTCAAATCAAGCCTTGGAACAGTTTCTCCACTGCTATATCTCTGACCATCACTATAACTGGGCTACCCTGTTGCCTTGGGCGGAGTTTGCCTGGAATAGTGCTGTTAACTCTTCCTCGAAGAGTTCCCCATTCTTGGTTAACTATGGGTTCCAACCCTCGGCTATTCCTGATACCTTCGAAGCACAAGAAATTCCGGCTCTGGACAAATATTTAAGGGCGCTCCGTTCCTCGTGGGTACGGGTACAGCATACCCTACGTGATTCCGTGAAGCGACAAAAAAGGCAGGCTTTCAAGTAGGAGACAGAGTATGGCTGTCTTCTTGTAACTTGCATCTCCAGGTCCCGTGTAACAAGTTGGCTCCTCGATTCACTGGTCCCTTTCTGGAGTTGTGCAAAATTAACCCGGTGGCTTATGCATTGGAACTTCCTGCCAACATGCGCATTCACAATGTCTTTCATGTCTCCCTGCTAAAGCCCTTGGTCTGCAACCAGTATACTTCAGCTCCTGTCTGTCCTTCCCCCGTGAGAGTTACAGACCACGAGGAATATGAGGTCTAAACCATTCTAGACTCCCATGTGAATAGAGGGCACTTACAATATTTTATTCATTGGAAGGGCAATGGTCCTGAGGAGTGCTCCTGGATACCTGCCAGTGATGTCCAGGCTCCTTTACTGGTACACAGGTTTCATGCTCGATTCCTTGACAAACCCTGGCTGGCTCTGCGGAAGGGGGGCCTTTGAGGGGGGGTACTGTTACAGCTTTCCTTGGTTTCAGCATCATCTACAGGCGCAAGGCTTCAAGCATGCTGCAGGCCTCTGTTTAATGTGTTTGCTTCCTGTAGTCTCCTCCTACCTACTTCTCCTACCTACTTCCTCCCTCTGAGCTGCTCCTCCTACCTACTTCCTGTGGAGGGGTTTAAAATGCAGACTGAGTCCTGACTCAATTGCCCTTGCATTGTTGTTCATAGCAGTTCTATTACTCCTAGACCCAGGGAGGTTTATAAAGGAACAGAAGGAGGCAGGACCCAATTAGGCCATCTAGAATAGGCCCATAAACCAGAGGCCAGAGGTCATGCCGGCCGGTAGGAAGCCCAGGAAAACTTAGCCTCTAAGGGAGACTGTGTGTAACGGTTTTTAAGACACTCAGACCAGCAGGTAAAATAAAACACAGTTTTATTTAAAAAAAATCAAAGAGTAAAGAATGCCCTCTAAAGGTTAAGGCAATCCCATAGGGTTTTCATACACATACAAACAATACATATACGCAAATGACCATAGAAATAGGTTCTACCGGCCTAGCCAATAATACTGGGCAAGGCAACCCAGGTGACTCAGATGAAATAGCAGTAGCAGGCTCTACCGGCCTTGCCAATACCGGGTAAGGCAACCGTAAGATGGTACGTACCAGTTCTACCGGCCTTACCAATAACGGGCAAGGCAGCCTGAAGGAATACTAGGAGTAGGCTCTACCGGCCCTGACAATACCAGGTAAGGCAACCAAGGATGGCAACGTGAATAGGTTCTACCGGCCTTACCAATACCGGGCAGAGCAGCCCAAGAGTGGTGACACTACAGAGACCAACTGACTGTCAGAAGACAATGACAGTAGGATGGATATAATAGGGACTTGGTCAAGTGATCTCACTCAAGCAGAAGTCTCATGCCAGAAAACTACAGGACTAACTGCTGTTAGGACTGGACAGGGACTCGGGACCTCCAAGTACCTTACTGCAGTCAGGCAGTAAACCAGCATCCGCACGCTGGGACCAACTGACAATAATGTGAGCCGCAAGGCTTAATGGAGTAAACCAGTGGAACCAACATCAGTAATGAACCACCAGACTTAATGGAGTAAACCAGCGTCCTCACGCTGGAACCAACAGTAGTAATGAGCCACAAGGCTAAATGGAGTAAACTAGCGCCCGCACGCTGGAACCAACAGTAGTAAAGAGCCACAAGGCTTAATGGAGTAAACCAGCGTCCACACGCTGGAACCAACAATAGCAATGCCACCAAGTTTAATGGAGTAAACCAGCGTCCGCACGCTGGAACCAACAGTAGAATGAGCCACAAGGTTTAATGGAGTAAACCAGCGTCTGTATGCTGGAACCAACAGAAGAATGAGCCACAAGGTTTAATGGAGTAAACCAGCGTCTGCACGCTGGAACCAACAGTAGAATGAGCCACCAGGTTTAATGGAGTAAACCAGCATCCGCACGCTGGAACCAACAGTAGAATGTGCCACCAGGTTTAATGTAGTAAACCAGCGTCCGCACACTGGGACCAACACAGTAATGAGCCGCAAGGCTTGATGGAGTAAACCAGCGTCCACACGCTGGAACCAACACAGTAATGAGCCGCAAGGCTTGATGGAGTAAACCAGCGTCCGCACGCTGGAACCAACACAGTAATGAGCCGCAAGGCTTGATGGAGTAAACCAGTGTCCGCACTCTGGAACCGACAGTAGTAATATCGCCGGAGCGAAAGGAGAGCAATGTAGCATCAGTGATTGAAGACAGGAAACCACTGAGACCAGGCAGAGGATCAACCAGAACGAGCACCGCTGAGCCGACAGGCAACCGGAACATCAGCAACCATGGAGAACAACCGGAACCGGGCTGGAACGACAAGCAGGCGGGAACACAGGAACAGGTAGACTCAGGTACTCAGGAACTCTGGAACTCTTGAACACTGGAACTCTGGAACTCTGGAACTCAGGCCCAATCAACATAGCAGACAGAACAGGTAAGATGCTGTCAGAGACACCACGAAAGGGCAACCAAAGGGTGCCCGGACTGAGTTTAAAAAGGCAAAGTGAGGCGGGCTGATAGCAGACAGACAATGGGAGCACCCTGCAGGTGATAGACACTGGATAGCACAAATCACGGGCACCGTGATACTGAGATGCTATCACAGGTTAAGTGTACAGAAGCAAAAGTATCACATACACTATCACAGGATAGGTACACAGTAGACTGGATACTCAGTGGTTAAATACAATGCTCAGTCAGTCTCTGTTGTGGTGTTAGGCGCGCCCAAGATGGTGATCAGGCAGCTATTAGTGAAAGTTCTTAAGGCTGGAATGCGGCAGCCAGTACTGAATATTGGTAGAAGCTGCAGAGAAGTTGCAGTAAATAGCCCCCACGGGCGTAGCAACGGAGACAACTTAATCTGCAAGTGCTTGAGTCGATAGCCCCCACGGGTGTAACAACAGAGACTGCTACAATGCAAGTGCTTGCCAATAGCCCCCACGGGCGTAATAACGGAGACCAACTGCACAGTAAAGACCTGAGCCAATAGCCCCCATGGGTGTAACCGGAGACAACCTGCAAGAGCTTGAGCCAGTAGCCCCACGGGTGTAACAACGGAGACTGCTATAATACAAGAGACAGCCAATAGCCCCCACTGGCGTACAACGGAGACAACAATGTGCTGCAAGGATATGAGCCAATAGCCCCCACGGGCGTATAATGGAGACAACCTGCAAGAGCCAATAGCGCCACTACCAGGCGCGGTAACGTATACCGACTACTCTGCTGATGGAAGGATGAGCCGCCGTCTAGATCAGGCTTGTAAAGCGGCCGGCTCTGCAGAAGTAGCGACCAAACAGGATAGGCTCAGCATGTTACGTGAAGGCTCAGATAACGAAATGGCAGCACAGTAAGGGTTAAGCAGCTCAAGGATCACAGGCTCAGCAGTCGTGGAAAGTGCTCTGCAAGTGTCAGGGAAGGCTCGGCAACAGAAGCACAGCTCTGCAAAAGGTAACGGAGACTCAGCACTGGAGGCACAACTCAGCAGGAGTACAGAGGCAAACGATCAGCCCAGTAAGTGGCCTCAGTGGAAGTCAGAATGTCGCGATGGCGACACTAGCAGCAGGAAGCAGGAACAAGCAGGTCACTGGAACAAGCCGGTTCAGGTCACGGAGCAGGAAGTCAGCCAAGCCTAATTGGTACACGGAGGTGGTTCTCAGACAAGCCAGATCAGTCATGAGCAGGAATGTCAGCCAGGCCGGGTCGGTAAACGGAGGTGGTCCTCAGACAAGCCAGATCAGTCACGAACAGGAACGTCAGCCAAGCTGGATCGGATCACGGAGCAAGAACACAGGAGCGTAGTCAAGACAGGCCAAGTCGGTACACAGGAATCAGGAACGCAAGAACACAGCAACAGCAACACTGGCTCTGGAACACCAAGAAAGGGCCCCTGACAGGTGTCAATGGCCAGGCATAAAAAGGTCACCAGGGGCAGGCCAAACAGCCTCAGCCAATCAGAGTGCAGCACAAGTGAGAGTGACAGAGAGGGATCACGGGCACCGTGATACTGTGATACTATGCACTTAATGTTATTTGATAAAATAAATTATTAACATGTTTATTTTGTAAAAGCATTCTTAGTTTAGAGCATTTTTTCACATCTGCCTAAAACTATGCACTATATATACCTTCAGCAGTTTTTACCATTGTCATGTGTCAAATTGCTATCCTTCGTAGGGGAAGTAATGCAGAGCATCCAGACTAGCAGTCAAGGGGGCCCACACCATTCCGCTGACCCTGGTAGTCCCCTTCTCAACACATCATTGTCCTGGTGGAACATGATTCTGAAGAAGTCAGAACTGTTGCCTAGCAGGAATAATACCACCCCCACCAGAAGCACAGGTCAGCTGCCTGTGCCTGCTGCTGGTGCTGCTAGCCTGCCTTCTTCAGGTCAACAAGAAATGGCAAGTGTGATGTTAGGGGACACTCTGTCACATTTCTCATTATCTCCTCCAACCATTGAGATGACTGTACTGGAGCAGCAGCAGCACAGAGAGACCCTAAGGTGGTAGTGATGATGGAAGAGAAGCTGGGGTGGAAGAAACATTGATGGCCTTTTTAGCCCAAACTGAGAAAGGATGAGCATCACCTCTACCACCAGCAGTGAGCTTTTGGAATTTGCTGAGTTTGTAACTGCTCTTATTCCTACTGCTGCTGCTGAGTTGCAAAGGCAGCAGGATTCTGAAACAGCAGGCTAATGAGCCACAGACCACCATGGACACAGTAGGAACAGGGCCAACAAGTGATGCAGGACTAAGATAGGTTTCACTTGCTGGCAGCAATACTACTGGTCCTAATTGCAGTGCTGAGGCAGCAACATCATCCTCTTCCCCAGCCATTGAAGGGGAATGCGGAGGAGAAGAAGAAAGAGGCCATTCTTCTCCATCTTTCCCCTTCCCCCTGAAGCCCTGGGTCTGGGACTATTTTTCTCTTGGGGCAGGAACAGTGCAGTCATCAACAACGGTACTGTGCGCAATTTGTGACAAGTCAGTGAAAAGGGGAAAGGAGGAAACGCACCTTGGCACAGCCATCTTGATAACACACATGAAACACAGACACCATGACATTTATGTGAAACATATTAAAGCTAAATGCCCATCACAGAAATCAGGCACTGCTGTTTCTGTACCCCTTTACTCTTGCCAAAGCAACAAGAGGCGAGGCGGAGATCAAAGAGTAAGAAGAATAAAGTAACCCAGCTGAAAGTTCGATGACTAGTGAAACACCTGGCTTGCCATATCCTTCTTGATCTAGAGAAACTACATCTTCTGCCAATCTGCCTCATTACCTCCCCCACCAAATGATTGCACACCATGTGGTACATTGAAAACACATGACGGTACGGTGAATGATAATCAGAATCAGGGCATAAAGCACAATCTGAGGAGATTCTATCCCACAGAATATGTAAAGTTGGTGGCTGGGAATTACTATTAAACTGTCTGCAAGTTGTCATGTTTCCTTTGAGTGGAGTGGACAAGGGCCACAGTGATAGCAGCAGTACTTGGTTTCTGGTGATCAGGATCATCACTGGAACTAGTTGTGACAAGTGGAAACTTCATGATCCATGATCCATGACACATGATACTGCTGTATGCCATTGTATTTAGTTTTTATTGTTTATTAAATGTCCCCCCAATCCCAGTAAATCCCCCCAAAAATGTATTACCTGTTCAAAGGATTATTTTCCCAGACTCCACCAACACAGGCACTCTCATACCCACTCTCATACCCATTTTATACTATGCCTTTGGGAAATAAAATAACATTTGCTATATGTTGTATGTAAACTCAATGTTCCCTTTCATTTAATGGAATGAGCTAGTTGAAAAAAAATGAAAAACTACACTTTTTGCAGGAAATTGTTCAACAAGTGGGAAGTGTCATTATTCCCCTATTTTGGTTTGAGGCAAAAATTTTTGCACCTGGATGTATAATTGAATCGCTTACTGTGATTTTAAAACTGCTGTTAGCTGTTGTTGTTTTTTTCTCCATCAGAACCAATTGAATCAAGGCCTTTGCTCTGCCATATGTTTTACCAGACAAAATTGAATCAAGCCCTTAAACATTTAAAAAAATATTAAAATTGTTAGAAATAGGGCTTAACGCAATGCACTTCATGCACAGTGTTGAAACAACTTGAAAACCTTCTATTTATAGCAACATTCGATATTATTTCTTTAACTGACCAAAGCTATATATGTAGATAGCAATAACAAATGTAGCACATTAAATTGCAAAGGACACAAAAAAAAACTGCACTCCTCTCACACAAATGTTATTTGCACTGTGATCACATGTGAATGAGGAATTTCTGAATTCCTACCAGTACTGTTTCAATCACAAAACATTTAAATTACAGTATAGTATTCTCTGGAAATTCAGTTAGCCAACAATTAACTTATCCAGATGCTCAACTAAACATTCATGTCTCTATTTTCATCAATATAATAAATGTTTCAATATTTGAGAGGAACATTGATCTTTAACAAAATGTGTTAATCAAAGTCATATAAACTGCTAAGATAACTTCACATCATAATGTCAGAGTGATGGAAAATAGTCAGTCTTTGTTAAAGATAGACTTATGAATTTTATTAGACAGCATATATAACATTAATGCACAGGCAGTAGGAATGATTATTAAAAAAATATTATGGAAAATGGTATGGATGACAATATTATTTGGACCAAGATTTTAACCCTTTGATTGCCAAAGAGGTATCCAATGCACACATTTGAGGTTAATACAAAGAACTCTCTAAGAAAAAGAGGAGCAAATTAAAAAATAAAAAGAGGCCATCTATTATGACTAGCAGAAAGGCCTTCAGATTAAAACAAAGGCAGGGTATTTTTATATTAAGGACATAAAGGTATGGAATTCTTTGCCTTAGGATGCTGTGTTTGCAGATAGTTTAATTGCTTTCAAAAAAGTAATTGATAATTATGACAGTTGGTTTCAAAGCAGATAGGATGTTGATACAGGGTAATATTCAACTGCATTTTGGAGTCAGGAAAGAATACATTTTAACACACTTGAGGATTAATTGGAAATGGCTTCAGAAGTGTTTTTTTTTCTCTTGCCTTCCTCTGCATCAACAAGGGTGATATGACATGAGCTGAACTTGATGGGAGATGTCTTTATTCAGCCTCATCAGCTATGTTACCAGTTTAACCCCTTAAGGACCCATGGACCATCATGGATGATCTTGCCTTAAGGACCCATGACAGTCTTGGCATAGCATGATGGGAGAGTGGCAGGTTGACTGTTGCTAAGTGCTCAGATACTGGAACACTTAGTTTCAGCCAGTAGACACATTGGGACGTATGTTCAAAGGGATAACGACAAAAAATTGTTGAATGAAAGACAAAAATAAGTCATTGAATGCATGAACAACATATTTTCTATAGAGTATACGACAAAAAACTAGTAATGCTCTTTGTGTACGACACAACTCCAGAATTGATGGGCAAAGGAGCGTGGCATGGAAGTGGCTAAACTATTCTCCAGTGTTGTATAGAGGAAAAGAAAATTTGTTGTAACTAACGACAAAAAAATGTCTTCCAATAGACAAAATTTGTACGTTAAGAAAAAAGTGAAGGGAATGTGTTCTGAATGTGAGAATTTTTGTCTTTAGTTAAGACACTTTTGTCGTTAGTTAAAACATTTTTTTGTCATTACATACAACAATTTCAGTCAGGACAATCGACATATTTCCAATCACAACCGACACTCTCTGAAAATATGAATGATCCCAACGACACTGAACTTTGAAAAGTCGTTACAAACGACAAAATCTGTTTCTCTGCTACTTTGAACATATGGCCCTTTGTTGCAACATGTGATTCACTAGATTAACAAACCACATGTAGCAAAAGCAAAATGACAGGGGCAGCGTTTACAAACACTGCCCCTGTCACTTCTCTCTGTCTCCCTCCTTTTCACAGACACAGAGAAGAGAGACAGAGAAGACATATTGTTACAGTGTATCCATTGTCTGGTGTGCTTTACCTCTACTACCTGTTTAAACATTGATTTTAACACATTGATCATTGTCCTTACAGTGATCAATTAATCCCCCCAATCACTTAAATAGTGATCAATTGCTGCAGATCAGCATTTTCTGATCTGTGTGTGTTTTTTTGCATCCCTTTCATTGTATTTTATTTATTTTTTTAGGGTATTTTTATGTTATTTAGGTACTTTAGAAAGGTTGTTGGGTTGGTTAGCTAGTTTTGGATATACATAGGTTAGGGTAAGGTTTAGGACTAGATTTAGGTTTAGGAGTAGCTTTGGATAAACAAAATTTTTAAAAAAAGTATTTGATTTAATATCTGATTGGGTTGGGTTAGGTTAGGTAGGCACAGGGTATACATGTGATACAGTAAAGTTTAGGGTTTAGATTTAAACTAAGAGTAGCGTTTTATAAAAAAAAAAAAAAAAAAAACACGTATATCATAGAAATAGCGATTGTTTGGAGTTTTTGTTTTTTTCTGTAATTTAATTTGGATCTTTTATTTTTAATTTTTTTAATAGATCAATTTATTTAATATTAATTTATTTAATTAGATAGTTTGGGTGGGTAGTTACTGTTAATTTAGGTAGGATTAGTATTTACGTAGTTAAGGTAAGGTTTAGGGTTAGAGTTAGGCACAGAAAAAAAATATAGGATTTACATAGTAATAGTTAAGTAGGTTAGTAAATGTGGGTGGGTAGTTATTTAGGAAAAATTAAGTATTGATTTAGTTTAGGGTAGGTAGGTAGATAAATATGTAATGCAGAGAATGTATTCTGCTGAAGAGGCATAAGCCTTTTTGGTGTCTGTTTCAGAAGCCACTGATAAGGCATCAGACTTTGACATCACGCAGTTTACTGAGAGTGATGACACTGGGCCTTCTGTCAAGAAGAGATGTGCTGTCCTAATATCTGCCCTAAGAGCTGCCCAAAGACCTAAGACCTGCCCCAAGAGCTGCCCCAAAAGTTGCCCCTAGACCTGCAGCAACATCTGCCACAAGTACTACTAGTCCTCCTGACTAGGGATGGGAGAAAGTTGTTGGTGTGTTCCCGGAGGAAATTTTGCAAAAAACATGTTGTTATCCGCTTTTTCACGGGAAAATCCGCTTTTAAACTAGCGGTTAATATTTTCGCATCTTTTGCCCATTGGCCAAAATCTTTTGCCATTTTTTCAATGGCTAAAAAGTTTTTGCTCATTGATTTACATTGTTTTCGCACCTCCACTATAAAAATGTGATGTTTTCTCTGAAGGCAGACACAATAGCAGCTACAGAGCGAGATATTCATGCTGTGCTGTTCTCTTGTGATATTTAGCACAAATTGAGGCAGAAGAGGCTCATAGTGACTCCTATGACTATGAGCAACAAAAAGAAGAACTGGAAGGACCATTATTATGTGTCCACTGAGTCTGAGGAGGAGGAGGATGAAATGACTAGCAGTACTCAACCAATGCTGTCCAGTCCCCCTAAATCACCCCAAGAGATCTTGGGGAATTTCATAAGAAGGGTGGGAGAAAAGGGAATGGGAAGGAAGTGAGAAAAGGGAATGGGAAGGAAGGGAGAAAAGGATAGTGAGAGCAGGACAGGTCAGTTGCCTGTGCACCATTTCTGTAACTGCAGCCATTAATGTTGTACCTGTTGCCAGACGTGCAGCACCTGCTGCCAGTGCCATCATTTCTGATCCTGCAGCAACTAGTGTTGTACCTGTTGCCAGACGTGCTACCCCTGCTTCCAGTGCCACCATTTTTGTAACTGCAGCCACTAGTGTTGTACCTGTTGCCAGTGCCACCATTTCTGATCCTTCAGCCACTATTTATGTACCTGTTGCCCCTGCTGCTAGTGCCACCATTTCTGATTCTGCAGCCACTAGTGTTGTACCTGTTGCTAGTACTGAACCTTCTGCCAGTGCTGAACCTACTGCCACCAATACTTTTCCTGCTGCTAGTGTTTCTTGTAGTACTCGGGGGGAAGGAGAAAATGATGGCAAGTGTGACAGCAAGGGACCCTAAATCACACTTGCCATTCCCAAGCAGTCTTGCCAGTGCTAGTACTACTGCTAGCTAATAGGTTCCAGCAGCTTGTTAGCCTTAAGAGGGAAGGAGGGGGTAATCAACAATATCCTGATATTAGTAGTGACTGTGAGACTAAGGAGGAAGACTCTGCGGCTGAACTTGATGTGGTTGGTGTTAGTAGTAGCAGTAATGGTGAAGCAGCTGGAGTGGAAGGGGAAACCTTTTACAGCATCCAGACCAGCGGTCAAGGGAGCACTAACCATTATCCTGACCCTGGGACTGGGAGTCCTCCCCTTCTCTTCATTACAGTGTCCAGGTGGAACACAAAACCCTCCTTCCTACACCATTGCTTGAGCCATGCATTAACCTCCCTGAGCTCCCTCTGTCTACCTGCACTAGCGCAAGGCACAGGTAGTATTTCAGAAAATACAACCTTAGAGGTCCTTGCCTTGAGCTTGCACCCTAAGTCCCTGAAATCATTCTTTAAGGACCTCCATCTTACTCCTATTTTGTCATTTGTACCAATATGTACCAAGACAACTGGATCACTTCCAGCAACTCCCAACAATCTGTCAGCCCTGTCCACAACATGCCCAACCCGAGCACCCAGGAGAAGGCATACTGTTCGGCATTCAATTCCTGGTGGCAGATTACCCTATCTACCCTCCTAATAATAAAGTCCCCTATTACCACCACCTGCCTTGGTTTCTGCCTACTCTGCATCCCATCTAGCCTGGAAGGAGGACTGTTCCCCTGGCTGCTAGAAGAATTAGCCCTCTCCAGTGTTGCCAATTTGGAGCTATCCTCATCCACATCTTCACACAATCCTGCAAATCTGTTGGATCTGGACTTCCTCTTCTTCTGCCCACTTCCTCCCCTCCTTACTGTTACCCAGCTGCCTACCTGTTGCTCCTCTTCTACAACTCCACCCTCTTCACCACTAATCCCACATACTGCCTGCTCTGTGAGTTCTAAACTCCTGTCCAGTTTTCCAGTGTCTTGCAATGTTGCAATATTTCTTTCCAAATCCAATATCTTAGACTCCAAAAAGAAAATATGCTCACACTTGGCACAACGGTATGACCCCTGGAATGATTGCTCCAAGCGTTCAAACATGTGGCAAGAAGTCCATTGTGTGAGATTGTCTAACCTGCTATCACTCATGCTTGGTTTTACAATTCAATAAGATTTATACTGTCCTCTAAAGCTCACTCTCAAGTAAGTAACCAACGTTCAATGTGAATGCAGTAACTCCCTTGAAATTATTGTCACCTCAGAGCTCTGCTGATTTCCAACTCCTGATTGTATTCCAATTCCAGATTTTTTTCTAACTCCTCTTTCCTTGTCTGCAATCACAAGAAATGCAGTCTCAAAGACCCTGGGGACTGTATTTATAGTAACACTGCAGCCAGGTGACTTCCCTTAGCCAATTACCCTTAATCACACAGGCCAGAGAAAATCCCAATTAACAGTTAGTTTATTTAACCCTCACAATACCCACACAAAATGAAAAACACTTTTTTTTTTAAACCTTAATAAAACACACTCTCATATACGTAACCAGATTTTTTCTAACTCCTCTTCCCTTTTCTGCAGTCACAAGAAACGCAGTCTCAAAGAGCCTGGGGACTGTATTTATAGTAAAAATTTATAGTAATCCGGCACAGATTTACATCTCAAGAGCCTCTAGGCAGAGAAATCTGAAGCGCCCCCCCATTGGCCATCTCCGCTGGACACCTCCACAATACTCCTAACCTCCTCATTACCCCCTATCTTCATATTGCCCTCACACTGCCCCCATCATCTCCATATTGCCCCCATCAGCTCCAACCTGCCCTCACATTACCTGCATCAGCTCCAGCTTGCCCCTACATTGCCTCCATCATCTCTACATTGCCCCATCATCTCCATATTGCCCCATCAGCTCCAACTTGCCCCCATCAGTTCCATATTGCCCCATCAGCTCCATATTGCTCCCATCAGCTCCAGCTTGCCCTCACATTGCCCCCATCAGCTCCAACTTGCCTCCATCAGCTCCAGCTTGCCCTCACATTGCCCCCATAATCTCCAACTTGTCCCCATCAGCTCCAACTTGCCCCCATCATATCAACATTGTCCCCATCATCTCCAACTTGCCCCAATCAGCTCCAGCTTGCCCTCACATTGCCCCCATCAGCTCCACATTGCCCCCACTTTGCCCTATACCCGTTTCCTACCTCCCTGGTAGTCCAGCAGCAGGAGAGATCTGTCCTTCTACACAGACCTGTATTACTAAAGAGCCAGAGGAGCTCAGCAGCTACAGGTCTCTCAGAACAGACCTTACCATGCGGGCGGCGGATTTCGCCACTTAAAAAAATTATATATAAAATAAATAAAAAAATTGATTCCAATGACAGACACCCCTCTGTGGGGTGTGCCTGTAGGCAGATGCCTACTCTGCCTTATGACAAATCCGGCCCTGATAGTAACACTGCAACCAGGTGACTTCCCTTAGCCAATCACCCTTAATCACACAGGCCAGAGAAAATCCCAATTAACAGTTGGTTTATTTAACCCTCACAATACCCACACAAAATAAAAAAAACTTTTTTTTTTAACCTTAATAAAACACCAAACATACTCTCATATACTTAACCAGATTTTTTCTAACTCCTCTTCCCTTGTCTGCAGTCACAAGAAATGCAGTTTCAAACAGCCTCTACAAAATACTAAAGTCAAGTATCAGTCCACCCCAGTGGCAGCTTATGTCAGGGGGGTTCCTGTCTCTGTCACTTTAAATACAAATATCTTATTTTATTTTATTGATTTATTCTTTTTTATTAACTGCCCCCCCCCCAATAGCAGTCAAGAAAGCCCCCCAAATCAAATTCCCCTTTCAAATGATTCATTCATTCACCAACACAGGAACCCTCCTCAGACCCCTTTATACCATGTCTTATGGTTTTTATTTATTTTTTTATTTTATTTAGGATTTCTTTTTCATTAAGTGTCCCCCAGTCCCAGTAAACAACCCGCCAAAAACATTCCCTGTTCAACCGATTCTTTCCCCACACCCCAGCAACACAGGCACCCTCATGCCCCTTTTATACAATGCCTTTGGGAAACAAAATATTATTTGTAATGTGTTGTGTGTAACTTCTATGTTCCCTTTGATTTCAATGGGCGAAAAAAGCAAAAAAAACCCGGAAAATCTGCACTTTTCGCAGGAAATTTTTAGTCAAGTGGAAACTGCCATTTTTTGCCGATTTCAGTTTGAGGCAGAAAGTTTCGCCCATCCCTACTCCTGACCCTAGTGAATGGGTATCCCCAATTGATTTCTGCCCACACATTTGAGGTCAATACTCTCTAAGGAAGTATTTGCTGAAAGGGATGAGCAAAAAAAACCCCAAAAACATCCATTATAACTAGCAGAAAGGATTATAACTAAAAAGGTATGGAATTCTTTTCCTCAGGATGCTGTTTGCAGATAGTTTACTTTCAAAAAAGTAATTGATAATGATGACAGTTGGTTCCAAAGCAAATAGAATGTTGATCCAGGAAAATATTTGACTGCCTTTTGGAGTCAGGAAGTAATTTTTTTAACTTGAAGATTAATTGTAAATGGCTTCAGAAGTGTGATTGTGCTGGAAGATCAATAACTGATGCCCCCAACAAGCTATGAGTACAAAGTAATGCTAAAAAAATGTAACCCTCTGTGTGCCACAGAAGTGCAAAGCATTGCTTTGCAATGTATTGGACACCCCCGAGGCAGACAAAGGATTTTTTTTTCTATTATGATTTTATTTACACCTCATTGAGGTGGCATCAGGAGGAGGGATGATAATGATGCCCCCCAACATGGTCTAAATATAAAAAAATTACCCCCCCCCAAAAAAAACCCTGTGTACACCACCGGGAGGTCCAGTGCAGTGTTTTTGCAATGTGTTGGAACCCCTATGGCCCACACACACATTTATTTTTTTCAGTCTTTGTTGGGGGGGTATCAGGTGTGGTCCTGAAAATGCCTCCCAAAGAGGTATGAATAAAAAATAACGAAAAAAAAAAATTAACTCTCTATGTGCAAAAGGTGGTCCAATGCATTGCATTTCAGTGCATTGGATAACCCTGTGACATGCACACAAAATGCCTCCAAACCCCCTCCATGTACCCTAATCCCCCTGCCTGGTTCCACAGCCCACTGGCAGTCCCATTCCCCCAGCCTGACCCCCAGCTTGTTTCCACTGCCTACTGGTAGATTCAAAGTACCAGTATGCACTAGATTCAGGCTGGGAATCAAACAGTGTTTGAGGGGGACATCCAGTGCACACTGGTAGTCACAGATCTCCCATATACATTCTCTGACCCACCCACCACCACCATCATCCTTGCTCCGCTGCCCACTAATAGACATATCCAAATAGACTGCCCAACCCCTCATCGCCCCACTTGGTTACACTGACAGCCACAGGTCCACACATACACTGGCTGACCCCCTATATTGTTTCAACTGGTAACCATAAAACAGCCTCAAATGAGACATGGCACCAATAAAGCAAGCTGTGAAAATTCCATGTGTGACAATGAAAATACACATGTTCCACTTTGGGACCCATAGCTCCCCCCAAACCCCGAGAGACCTATGCATATGGGTTATTTCCGTACTCAGAAAAAGTAGCTGAACACTAATCAATGCATTTTTTTTTTAAATCTGCAACTATCTTGTGCTTGAAATCCACAGCAACATTGAAATCTAAGTGTAAAAAATGCTGATTTTCTTTTGAATTCATGAAGTTTTGGGAGGGATTGGTGGTAAAATGGTTACCTGAACAATGTAAAAACACACCTAAAATGAAAGTCTTGGCTATTCACATTTTGAAAATATACACTTTTGGGGGAAGATTTTTACAGTGGAGCACTGGTACACAGCCTCAAATGAGACATGACACCAGTAAAGCAAATTGTGAAAATTCCATGTGTGACAATGAAAATACACATGTTCCAATTTGGGACCCATAGCTCCCCACAAACCCTGAGAAACCTATGCATATGTGTTATTGCCGTACATCAAGATTTGAGAGAGATTGGCTATAAAATGACTGAGTGAAAAATGTGAAAATGCACTTAAAATGAAAGCCTGGGTTGTCTACTTTTCAAAAATATACACTTTTAGTGGGAAGTTTTAAAGTGGAGCACTGATACACAGCCCCAAATGAGACATGGCACCAGTAAAGGTTGTTCAGACATATGTACAGTTATTAATACAGATGAATAATTTGACACACATTTAGTAGTAGTTATTACCTGCAAACCTTCCAAAAGGCCATACATATTGACTGGAGGCATATTGCTAGTTGGCATCCTGATTCACATATTCTGCCAATGTGTGCTGATCTTTTAGTGTATATGTCACTTGTGTATATTTGCTCTTCATCGAAACTGGACAAGTCACATGTTTCCTTGAGGATGAGATCAGCACACATTGGCAAAAGATCTGAATCAGGATGCCTACTAACAATATGCCTCCAGTCAATATGTATGAACTTTTGGAAGGTTTGCAGGTAATAAATTACTGAATATATGCCAAATTATTCATCTATATTAATAACTGTACAGAATGTCTAAACAACCAAAGGTTCTCTTGTTGTTGGACTGCCACTGGCTTATCTGGAGGGTTTCCCAAGGCAAACTATGGGCCAGTACTTATGATTGTTCAGCCCCTGGAATGACTGACATAGTGGTTCAGACTCTCTCCTTTATTTGACATACATTTCCTTACAAGAAAATGTATGCATTTGTTTACTCTTTTTTTCTATTTTAATCAAATTAAAACATGAGGAATTCATATAAATGTAGTAGCAAAAGAAAGCCCTACTTGTGCTTAAAAACAGTATATAATTTATGTGTGTGTACTAAAGGAATAAAGGGAAAATATGGTTGAACAAAGACATAGTCAAAAAAAGTCAAAATTGTTCCAGGCCTTAAGTTCAAACCACTTCAGGTTTTATCTGTCATTAAGGGGTTAATATATCCTAGTAGGCACCGCCAGTTACATTTCCTTTTTAAGAAACATTTATTTAATGTGTCACTGTTTTTATTGTTAAATGTACAAGAGTGTTTACCTGCATTTTATTCATAGGCTAGCATTCTTTAATGTTTTCACTAATAAACAACAAATAAACTATAGGAAGAATAAAATATCCAGGAGTCATGACCAAAGAGATGTACTTCCAGAAACTGTTGATACTAGTGATGTAAAAACTGATCACAGATACCACAGATGCCACTAAAGAATTTAAATCTAACAGGATGTAGGGTGAATACTCCTATATTTATATTCTAACAAATAGTACAGTAATTTGAACATGTTTAATAAAGTGTCAAAATTCCATGTACTATACATAGTTCATTAGTCCATGGTATTTTTTGATCACAATGTATTTTGCAGTTGGATATGGATAAGGAGCAACATATCTCCCCTACATCTGGAAGTAAAGGATATGGTAAAGAAACAAAACTGATTAAAAGTAAGAATGCCACAGACCAGTCAAATATCAAACACTTTCTTTAAACTGTACTCAACTCTAGTGTGTGTGGCTGGCTGGAGGTTGAATTTTGCCTTTGCCTTTCATAATCTCTCTCCCTCTCTCTCTCTCTTTGTCAACTTCAAATATATCTGAAGAAGAGGATGCTGCTGGAGGAATATATTCTAGATCAACATCATCATCAATAATAAGGTAATTTTAAGCAACGTCTGCCTCTTCTTCCCTCTGCTTTTATATTCGTCTAGGCTTTTTTTGATGTCTCCAACAATTTCTTTTTACTTTTGCTTCTAGGGGTATTTTTACAACATTCACTACTACTATGAGTACATGTGTTGAATTTGTTTGTCTCTCTCTGTCAAACACATCAGTTGGTCGAACTGTTACACCTTCCATTATTATTAGTGATGAGCGAGCACCCCAATGCTCGGGTGTTCGGGTGCTCTGACCGAGCACCCCCTGAGGCTCGAGTGCTCGGCCGAGCACCCGAGCCCCATTGAAGTCAATGGGAGGACTCGAGCATTACACCAGGCACCCCCTGCTCTGATGAGGGGAGGGTGCCTGGTCCATAGGAAAAGGGCAGAAAAGGATGGAAACACCACAGAAATGGTTCAGGGACAGCATAGGGAGGATGTCTGGATGCATCTTGGACTCCAACATCGCTGCTGGGAACGATCTTTCGCCCGTAGTACGCCATTTTTACAGACTGACCATAAAACACACAAAAAGGAAAATAAAAACGACTTTAGGCGAAAAATTGTTACCAAACAATATTTGCTGTATATTTACTTGTATATCATCTGCAAATTATCCCAAAAATTTCCTTGATTTTCGGAAGTGAGGCCATGATTAAGAGGGAAACGTGCGCAGAGGCAAATTCTCCCCAAAATTTCCTTGATTTTCAGAACTGAGGCCATGATTAAGAGGGAAACGTGCACAGAGGCAAATTCTCCCAAAAATTTCCTTGATTTTATTGAACTGAGGCCATGATTAAGAGGGAAACGTGCGCTGAGCCGACCATCTAAAACATTATGGGTGAGGGTCTGCTGCAGAGCTGACCATCCTAAACATTATATGCGAAGGTCCGCTAGTGAGCTGATGCTATAAAACATTATATGAGAGGGCCCGCTAGAGAGCTGACCCAATAAAACATTATATGAGATGGCCCGCTGGTGAGCTGACCTATACAAAAATTGTCAAACAGGGCCCGCTGGTGAGCTGGCCCTATATAAAAATTATATCACAGGGCCCGCTGGTGAGCTGGCCCTATATAAAAATTATATCACTGGGCATATGGAAGAGGAGGAGGAGGATGAGAAGATTAAGAGTCAACCATATACCCATTTTTTGGGTGGAAGGGGTGAATGGGAATACAGAGTATTCCCATCATTGTAAATAACATATCTAAAGTGACTTTATGTTCACCCAGGGCTTTCCTCCAGTGGAGTGGAGAAGTCAGGGGAAATCCAGGCCTTGTTCATTTTTATAAGTGTCAACCTATCAGCATTTTCGGTGGAAAGGCGGATACGCTTATCTGTTATGATGCCACCAGCAGCACTAAATACCCGCTCAGACAGAACGCTGGCGGCAGGGCAGGCCAGCACCTCCAAGGCGTAGAGTGCCAGTTCATACCACGTGTCCAGCTTGGACACCCAGTAGTTGTAAGGCACAGAGGGATCATTGAGGACGCTGACACGGTCTGCTACGTACTCCTTCACCATCTTCCAAAACTTTTCCCTCCTTGTGACACTAGGCTGCGCATCAGGGTGAGGGTGCTGGCGGGGTGTCATGAAGGTGTCCCACGCCTTGGAGAGTGTTGCCCTGCCTTTCTCGGAACTGCTGTGTGCTCCCCTTTTCTCCCCTTCTCGGTTGGCCAAGGTAGCACGTACTCTGCCGCCAGCGTTGTCAGATGGAAAATTTTGGAGCAATTTTTCGACAAGAACCTTCTGGTATTGCAACATTTTGCTTGTCCTCTCCACCGGAGGAATGAGAGATGAGAAATTCTCTTTGTAGCGGGGGTCCAGAAGGGTGAACACCCAGTAATCCGTGTTGTCTAAAATGCGTACAACGCGTGGGTCACGGGAAAGGCAGCCTAACATAAAGTCAGCCATGTGTGCCAGAGTACCAACAGTCAAGATTTCGCTGTCCTCACCAGGAGGATGACTCTCAATATCCTCATCCTCTTCCTCCTCTTCTGCCCACCCACGCTGAAGAGATGGAACTAAAGTTCCATGGCTACCCTCTGTAGCGGAGGCAACCGTGTCTTCCTCCTCCTCCTCCTCTGCCTCCTCCGCCTCCTCCAATTGTCGCTGAGAAGACGAAGTGAGGGTGCTCTGGCTATCACCTTGTGTAAGCTCTTCCTCCCCCATTTCCACCTCTTCCACATGCAAAGCGTCGGTTTTAATTGTGAGCAGCGAGCGTTTCAGTAGACACAGAAGTGGGATGGTTACACTGATAATAGCGTTATCGCCGCTCACCATCTGTGTCGATTCCTCAAAATTGCGTAAAACCTCACAGAGGTCTGACATCCATTCCCACTCCTCACTTCTGATTACAGGAAGTTGAACGGAGAGGCGACGACCGTGTAACAGCTGGTACTCCACTACTGCCCTCTGCTGCTCACAAAGCCGGGCCAACATGTGGAAGGTGGAGTTCCAGCGCGTGCTCACGTCACACAGCAGCCGGTGAGCTGGCAATTGTAAGCGCTGCTGCAGCTTCAACAGGCCGGCTGAAGCTGTTGATGACTTACGGAAATGTGCACACACGCGGCGCACCTTGGTCAAGAGATCATGCACATTGGGGTAGGTTTTTAGAAATCGCTGCACCACTAAATTAAATACATGCGCTAGGCATGGTACGTGTGTGAGCTTGCCGAGCTCCAAAGCCGCCACCAAGTTACGCCCATTATCACACACAACCATGCCTGGTTGCAGGTTGAGTGGCGAGAGCCACTGCTCGGTCTGGTGACTAATCCCCTGCAACAGCTCTGAGGCCGTGTGCTGTTTGTCCCCAAGGCAGATCAGCTTCAGCACGGCCTGTTGACGCTTCCCCACTGCAGTGCTACACTGCTTCCAGCTACTGGCTGATGGGGGAGTGGCGGTGTGTGTAGAGAATTCGGAGGTGGAAACGGAGGAGGAGGAGCCAATAACGTAGGTGCTGGTGGAAACCCTGATGGAGGTAGGGCCCGCAATCCTCGGCGTGGGTAGCACCCGTGCCATCCCAGGGTCCGAGTCGCTCCCAGCCTCCACGACATTCACCCAGTGTGCCGTCAGGGAAATGTAGCGTCCCTGGCCACAAGCACTTGTCCATGTGTCAGTCGTTAAGTGGACCTTCCCAGTAACTGCGTTGGTCAGGGCACGGGTGATGTTACGGGACACATGGTGGTGTAATGCGGGGATGGCACACCGGGAAAAGTAGTGGCGGCTGGGGACCGCGTACCGAGGGACAGCTGCTGCCATCAGGCTGCGGAAGGACTCAGTGTCCACAAGCCTAAATGGCAGCATTTCGATGGCCAGTAATTTTGAAAGGTGTGAGGTTAGTGCTATGGCCTGTGGGTGGGTGGCTGGGTACTTTCTCTTGCGCTCAAATGCCTGGGGTAACGACATTTGGACGCTGTGCTGGGACAGGGAAGTGGATGTGGTCGCTGATGGTGCTTCAGATGCTACAGGTGCAGGGCGGGAGGTATGCGGGCCTGCGCCTTCGACAGGCGATTGGCTGGCACCGAAAACAGGGGAAGAGGAGGCAGTGGTGTGGCCTGCAGACACAGATGGGCGATCCAGGCGTTCCTCCCACTTACTACGGTGCTTGGATGCCATGTGTCGGATCATGCTGGTGGTGGTGAGGTTTCTAGTGTTCATGCCTCGGCTCATTCTGGTGTGGCACAGGTTGCAAACTACAATTCTTTTGTCGTCCGCACTTTCCTTAAAAAAACGCCATACCGCGGAACACCTACCCCTTGGCAAGGTAGATTTACGCAAGGGGGTGCTCCGTGGAACATTTGCGGGCCGGTTTGGTGCGGTCCGCCTTCTTTCTGTAGCCACACCACTGCCTCTTCCAGCCTGTTGCGGTGCTGCAGATGGCTCACCCTCAGGACTGCTGTCATCGCTCGGCTCTACACCTTCCCAGGTGGGGTCAGTCACCTCATCGTCCACCAAGTCCTCCTCCACTTCCTCACTCTGATCATCCTCCTCAAGTCTTGATCCCACCACATACTCAGTCATTGACAACTGTATAACATTCTCCTCAACAAGGTCTTGAGACGGAAATAGTGGTTGATTTAATGGCAACTGTGTCTCATCATCATCATCATCATCATCCACTACTTCCTTTGACCTTAAATGCCGTTCACATCTGTCATCTTCTTGAGATTGGGTAGCCTCTAGAGGTTGTGAATCAGGGCACAAGATGTCATGTTCCTCTGCAAGCGTGCTTGGAGAGAGGGTCAAATGAAGGATTGGTGATGAGACGAGCTCCTCACTATATCCCAGTGTGGGATCACTTCTTTGACCAGACCGTGTATGGTGGGAGGAAGGATGATCAGAGTGAGGATTATGTTGACCAGACTCTTGGCTACTGAGAGTGGACTTGGTGGAAGACAGGGTGGTGCTTAACCGACTGGAAGCAGTATCAGCTGTCATCCAACCGACCACCTGTTCGCAGTGGTCGGACCTCGAGAGTGATGTCCTGCGACGCCCTGTAAAATTACACATGAAGCTAGGTATGGTGGATGTGTTTCTTTCTTGTGCTCTGGCACCAGGCACAGTTTCTCCGCGTCCTGACCCGCGCCCTGAACTTTCAGGATCACGTCCACTTCCCCGTCCCTTTTTACCCGCCTTCTTCATCTTACACAGAATATGTGAGTTTAATATTTGAGTTTGAAAACTTAACAGTATTTCTTATTATTCTGCAACTCTGCAGAGTACACAGAATAGGCTGCTAAACTGCGGTGAAACACACTGAATGGAATATGTGAGTTTAATATTTGAGTTTGAAAACTTAACAGTATTTCTTATTATTCTGCAACTCTGCAGAGTACACAGAATAGGCTGCTAAACTGCGGTGAAACACACTGAATGGAATATGTGACTTTTACTGATGAGCGAGCACCCCGATGCTCGGGTGCTCGGGTGCTCTGACCGAGCACCCCCTGATGCTCGAGTGCTCGGCCGAGCACCCGAGCCCCATTCAAATGAATGGGAGCACTCGAGCATTAAACCAGGCACCCCCTGCTCTGATGAGCGGAGGGTGCCTGGTCAATGTCCCCCTTCATCTCCGCTATGCCCCTCTTCCACAATGTCCCCCTTCATCTCCTATGCCATAGCGGAGATGAAGGGGGACATTGTGGAAGAGGGGCATAGCGGAGATGAAGGGGGACATTGTGGAAGAGGGGCATAGACTCTATGCCCCTCTTCCACAATGTCCCCCTTCATCTCCGCTATGCCCCTCTTCCACAATGTCCCCCTTCATCTCCTCTATGGCATAGGAGATGAAGGGGGACATTGTGGAAGAGGGGCATAGCGGAGATGAAGGGGCACATTGTGGAAGACGGGCATAGCGGAGATGAAGGGGGACATTGTGGAAGAGGGGCATAGAGTCTATGCCCCTCTTCCATAATGTCCCCCTTCATCTCCGCAATGCCCCCTTCATCTCCGCAATGCCCCCGTACCTCCATTCCCTGGTGGTCCAGCGGAGCGTCTTCGGATCTGTGCCTCTTCCGGCACAGATCCTCTTCACCCGAGCATGTCGGGCGAGCACATGGCGGTACTCGTACGAGTACCGCCATGTGCAGAGCAGAGCGATGCTCGAGCCGATCCGAGCATCGGCCGAGCACGCTCGCTCAACACTAGTGACTTTAATATTTGAGTTTGAAAACTTAACAGTATTTCTTATTATTCTGCAACTGTACAGAGTACACAGAATAGGCTGCTAAACTGCGGTGAAACACACTGAATGGAATATGTGAGTTTAATATTTGAGTTTGAAAACTTAACAGTATTTCTTATTATTCTGCAACTGTATAGAGTACACAGAATAGGCTGTTAAACGGCGGTGAAACACACTGAATGGAATATGTGAGTTTAATATTTGAGTTTGAAAACTTAACAGTATTTCTTATTATTCTGCAACTGTACAGAGTACACAGAATAGGCTGTTAAACGGCGGTGAAACACACTGAATGGAATATGTGACTTTAATATTTGAGTTTGAAAACTTAACAGTATTTCTTATTATTCTGCAACTGTACAGAGTACACAGAATAGGCTGTTAAACGGCGGTGAAACACACTGAATGGAATATGTGAGTTTAATATTTGAGTTTGAAAACTTAACAGTATTTCTTATTATTCTGCAACTGTACAGAGTACACAGAATAGGCTGCTAAACTGCGGTGAAACACACTGAATGGAATATGTGACTTTAATATTTGAGTTTGAAAACTTAACAGTATTTCTTATTATTCTGCAACTTTGCAGAGTACACAGAAAAGGCTGCTAAACTGCGGTGAAACACACTGAATGGAATATGTGACTTTAATATTTGAGTTTGAAAACTTAACAGTATTTCTTATTATTCTGCAACTCTGCACAGTACACAGAATAGGCTGCTAAACGGCGGTGAAACACACTGAATGGAATATGTGACTTTGATATTTTAGTTTGAAGACTTAACAGTATTTCTTTCTATTCTGCAACTCTGCACAGTACACAGAATAGGCTGCTAAACTGCGGCGAAGCACACTGAATGGAATATGTGACTTTGATATTTTAGTTTGAAGACTTAACAGTATTTCTTCCTATTCTGCAACTCTGCACAGTACACAGAATGTGCTGCTAAACTGCGGCGAAGCACACTGAATGGAATATGTGACTTTGATATTTTAGTTTGAAGACTTAACAGTATTTCTTCCTATTCTGCAACTCTGCACAGTACACAGAATAGGCTGCTAAACTGCGGCGAAGCACACTGAATGGAATATGTGACTTTGATATTTTAGTTTGAAGACTTAACAGTATTTCTTCCTATTCTGCAACTCTGCACAGTACACAGAATGTGCTGCTAAACTGCGGCGAAGCACACTGAATGGAATATGTGACTTTGATATTTTAGTTTGAAGACTTAACAGTATTTCTTCCTATTCTTCAACTCTGCACAGTACTCAGAATGTGCTGCTAAACTGCGGCGACGCACACTGAATGGAATACGTGACTTTGATATTTTAGTTTGGAGACTTAACAGAATGTGCTCTAATCTGCAACTTTGCACACTAAACAGAATGTGCTCTAATCTGCAACTTTGCACACTATACAGAATGTGCTCTAATCTGCAACTTTGCACACTAAACAGAATGTGCTCTAATCTGCAACTGTGCACACTAAACAGAATGTGCTCTAATCTGCAACTTTGCACACTAAACAGAATATTTTTTTTTTTTTTTTTTTTGTTTTTTTCCCCCCACACACAATATAACCTGCTGCCCCCACACACAGTAGTCCTAAAAAGGACTTTTGGTTCTTTTTTGTCACAATTTTTTTTTTTCCTCCCTACACTGCCTTTCCCTTCCTATCCTCAGCTCTCCCTGGCTCAGACTGAGCCGAACTCGATGGTCAGGTGCTATACAGCACCTGACCACGGGTTCTGGCCAGCCAATCAGTGTAATGCCAGCAGCCAACATGGCTGCTGGCATTACACCGATGTCAGAGCCTCGCTGCACGTTTATTGGCTGCGCAGCAGCCGCAAAACGTGCGGGGAGGAGACCCGAACATGGCGGGCGAGCACATGCGGTACTCGTACGAGTACCGCCATGTGCCGAGCAGAGCGATGCTCGAGCCGATCCGAGCATCGGCCGAGCATGCTCGCTCAACACTAATTATTATGCCATCAACACTAGAATATGACTCATTGTAGTATTTCGTATTCTTAGATGGTTTATTAATATTATTGATGATGGTGGAACTTTTTCTGTGATGTTCTCAGAAGAAAGGTCATAATAATATTTTGCACATGCTGTAGGATTCATGGCTCCAGTCACTTTGAACTACCACTTTACTAATGCATCCCTGCACTGCTCCTACTCCTTTCCTCCTCCCCCGACACTAGTACATTCGCTGGATATTAGTAATTTAGTGTGTATTTTAATAGTAAGGTATACAACAGATCTGATTGTCTGTGAAGTCTTGCCATTTATAAAACACTCTATGTCTTCTAGTATCTGTTTGCCTTGGTCACAGCTAACAACAGTGTCACTGTCTCTATCACCTACTGTAAAATCATTTTTATTATTTTTTTAATTATTATTTTTTTTACAACTGTCCCTTTCATTTTCGACAGAAAAAAAAACTCCCTGTGCAACTTCTTCTTCTCCTAGCCTGCAGGCAGGGTCTTTAAGATTTCAGCTGTTTCTCTCTCTCTCCCAATGTTATTGCAGTCTTTATTTATTCATTTACATATTTATTTTACAGTACATATGATGACAGTCCTTACTAAATATGCTGCCCCCTCTTCTTCTGGCTGTTGAAAGAATCAGTGTCAGTTGAACTTGTCTGTCTATTGAGTGTCAGTTAGCAACAGCACCTCAGCAAGCTCCAGGAGATATTTGGATCACCTTTCTGTCTCTTCTCAGTCACACAAGATTTTTTAGAATTTGGGGAAAACCTTCTTTCTCCCTTCACACACACCTCCAGACTCCTCTAATACAGTGAAAAGCTAATAGGAACGAACTTGGATCATAGCTGCCTGTCTCTTTTCAGACAGGATATATTAGGTTACTTTTGATAAATCTCCTTTCTACCTTCAGATACCCCCAGACTCCCCTAACACAGAGAACAACCAGATCAGGAAGTAACTTGGATCACCTGTCTGTCTCATTCAAAAAAGATTTTGGGGTATTTTGGACAAATCTACTGTCTCCCTTCAAGTTCCAAATTCTCCTTAAAAGAGAACAAATTTTCACCTGACAAGATTCCATTAAGTAGACTCCAATGTCACTTTATCACTTTATTTGCCTGTCTTTTCTAGATGATAAATTGTCCTTCTTTCATTCTCTCTAACAAACACAGAATGACATGATATGGGAAACTGATGCCTCTTTTATATTATCTCTGAAGGGAAACAAGGGAAATTTGCCATGTGGGGGGAGATTTAGTCTTACCATTGATTTCAATGAAATGAGCTAGGTGGAAACTTTTGCAGGAAACATTTTTCACCTGCTTTTAAGGCAAGAAATGTCAACCATCCGCCCTGGGAACTCTGAGGACAAGCCTTTTCACAGGATGTGTTAGATTTAGCACAAGAGGGGCATGCTTAGAGAAGGAGAGGTGCAGGAGTTAAGCATGGAAACCTCCCTGCAAAAACAGCAGCAGCGCCACCCAGCAGTCTTACTTTACAACCTTCTCATGCACCCATGCACCATAGCAGCAGTGGGAATAATAGATAAACTGAAGCCTCAGCTTTTTTGATCGAGGTACTTTATTCTTTGGTGGGTAGAACTTAAGTCCATCAAAGCAAGAGGAACAAATCCATCAGGGTTAAAACCTACCTTGATGAACTTCCACTTCCTTTTATGCAGCAGGAGCAGCATTAGATCAATATTGACAGACACGTACAACAGCCTGGTATATAGGCAAGAAATGTTTGTTACATATTCATGAATGAGGTTTAAGGGAGTGGGATAATCATGTGACTCAGCCTGAAAATGTAGAGCTGGGTATCCTGGTTTGGGCATGAGGGAGAGCTGTGAGCACTGGGTTTTGATGATGTTGCTGGCCATGGTAGAAACCCTCTTGCTTTGGACACTGGTGGATAGACAGGAAAGCAGCTCCTGGGACCCCAAGAAGAGCAGTGACCACATAACAGCTTTATGGTCCTACAAGCTTTACTGCATTGTTATCTCTTGCCTCCTCCAACCCTGCTTGAAGCCCATACATGATTGTGTAAGAGATTAATGGTGGATTATTGGAGGGCAATCATTGCCTTTTTTCCGTCTCCCCCACTCCAGCCAGTCCTAGTTTTAGGGAGACGAGGGAGGATCCCACAGCATCATTACTAATATCAGTGATAGCATGATTAGGAATTCCTTCTCCTCCCACACAAATCAGAGGTTCTGTGAACTCCAGGTTGAGGAGAAAAGAAACACAGGATATGATTGCCTTCTTGGCAGCAGTCACTTTATTAATTGCCTATAGCAATCAGATAGGTGATCATTTACTGGGGGGGCATAAGGGTTGTCTTATTTTTAATGTTATGGTAGGGAGGGAATGAATTGCAAGATTAGTAAGTAATATGGACTTGGCAGTGGGGGCTTTCACTGATATATTTACTGCAGAAAAAACTGAGACGCATGGAGGATGAATCTTACTATGACAACAAAGATACTTTTCCCATGAGTACAGCATACCAGCTTGACAATATCTCTCTTCTAATTAAAATAATGTATTAAATGGAAATATACTCTAAAAACAGTAAAGAACCATTCAGTTTTCAATATATAACCTTAAAAACAGGAACTTTTGTTTCAACTAGTCATTGCCTTTTCTCTTTCACTTGGGAAAGCTGAGAAAACTGCAGTGGTGAAAGTATACATTTTGTCCCTACAGCTGCTTTAGCTAAAGATGCTGTGAATAAGTAACTATTGTTATGACCAGTTCATACTTCATTTCCACGTTTCTTTGTAATGCATAGAAAACAGGTCTACATTCAGGCAACCTAAGTGCTCTTCTCATGCCCCCAGCCCCATTTACTGTTGCCCCTATGAGCTAGTTCATAACAGAGACACAAACACATTTTTAAATAAACTGGTAAACATTAGAGTATAAACTAGTAAATAAAGTGAACAAAAATATATTGCATCAATATATATAAAATCAGAAGTAAAATAATCACAAAGCATAGGGTACTGGAATTTCTGTGAACATATACATAGAAAAGTTTGATGAATTTGGATGCAATAACTGAGATATCCATCACAAGCAGATACATACAGTACTGTGCAAAAATCTCATACAGGTGTGAAATAAATGCTGTACAGTGAGAACGCTTTAAAAAATGTTAATAGTTTATTTTTATCAACTAACAAAATGATAGTGAGTGAACAGAAGAAAAATCTAAATCAAAACAATATTTGGCGTGATCACCCATTGCCTTCAAAACAGCATCAATTCTTCTAGGTACACTTGCACACAGTTTGGTAAGGAACTCGGCAGGTAGTTGGTCCAAACATCTTGGAGATCTAACCAGAGTTCTTCTTTGGATTTAGGCAGCCTCAGTTGCTTCTCTCTCTTCATGTAATCCCAGACAGACTTGATGATGTTGAGATCAGGGCTCTGTGTGGGTCATACCATCACTTCCAGGACTCCTTGTTCTTCTTTATGCTGCAGAATAAATTTGGGGCCAATCAGATGCCTCCCTGATGGGGTTGCATGATGGATAAGTATTTGTCTGTACTTCTCAGCATTGAGGAGACCATTAATTCTGACAAAATCCCCTACTCCATTTGCAGAAATGCAGCTCCAAACTTGCAAGTTACCTCCACCATGCTTCACTGTTTCCTGTAGACACTCATTCTTGTACCCCGCTCCAGACCTTCAGCAAACAAGCTGCCTTCTGATACAGTCAAATATTTAAAATTTTGATCAGTCTAGAGCACCTGCTGCCATTTTTCTGTACCCCAGTTTCTGTGTTTTTGTGGATAGTTGAGACTCTTCACCTTGTCTCCATGTCAGAGTTATGGCTTTTTGGCCAATAGTCTTCCATGAAGACCACTTCTGATCATACTTCTCCGGACAGTAGATGGCTGTACAAGGATCCCATCATTTTCTGCCAATTCTGATCTGATGGTACTGCTTGACATCTTCTGACTGAGAAGGGAAGTACGCATGATGTGTCTTTCATATGCAGCACTAAGTTTTCTTGGCCAAGCACTGTGTCTACAGCCCTCAACATTACCTGTTTCTTTGTGCTTCTTCAAAAGAACTTGGACAGCACATCTGGAAACCCCTGTCTGCTTGAAATTTCTGCCTGGGTGAGATCTTGAAGCATAACAACATTCAGTCTTGTTGCTGTGCTCAGTCTTGCCATGGTGTATGACTTTTGACATTAAACTATCTTCAGCAACCTCACTTTGTTAGCTGAGTTTGATTGTTCCATACCCAGCTTTATTCTTCCTACACAGCTGTTTTTGTCTCAGTTAATGATTATGTTTCAACCCACATATTAAATTGATGATTATTAACACCTTTGTTTGTTATAATTGTTTGTCATACATCTGACTATGGGCTCGATACTATCTATTACCACCGGTAAAAAAAATATGCTGGAGTTGTTTTTTAAGTCAGATTTCAGTATTTTAGCACCCACATTGCTAAAACAAAACTTGCGGTATTTCTACACACAGCCAGTCAAACAAAAAAGCCCATAAGAATCAACTAAAAACAATGCACAAGTCGTATTCTATTACATATGGTCAATTCTACCACGTGTTTTGTGGATACATTTTCTGCCGGTTATACTGCGCCTCAGGGTTGAGGAGTAGAAACCACAATGACAGTTTCAAAACTATTATTGTTTCAATGAAAGCAGTGCAGAATTCATATACGCATGTTCTCTAAGACCAAAACAAGTGTCAAGTTAACCCCTGAAAGCACAAATAAGAACCAGAAAAAGTAAATCAATTGCCCCTAAACCTGAACAGCTACCAGCAAAACAGGAACCCCTTGAATACCAAAAGGGTATGCAAAATAAGCAACTCCAGGTCAACAAGGGTTAAAGCACAGGCACAAAAACACATACATACATAATCGAGGTATGTACACTCATACTGAAAAAGGTGAATAATGGTACTTCCCGCTTGGCAAATCATTTCCTGTGAAAAATTTTGTTTTTTCGCTTTTTTCGTCGAGCTCATTGGGCATTGAAATCAATGGGAAAAACATTTTTCTCCACCACACAAAAGTTTTATCTAGTATTCTACAGACATATAAAATGGTGTCAGGCTTTCACAGCATGCCATTCTGTGTTTGTGAGAGGAGAAAGCAGCACATTTTTTGAGCTAGAAAAGATAGGGGAATTGAAGTTTCATTTAGGAAATCGTTTAGGTAGGATATTTGTTCTCTGTATTAGGAGAGTCAGTGGGGCACTCTGGTGAGAAAAAGAGAGGAAGGAGGTTGACCCCAAATACCCCAAAATTCCACGTGACTGACTGGCAAGAGACAGGAAGCTGGGGACCTATTTGCGTGCTAATCTTGTGTTATTGTTTCAGTGCTATAGAAGTCTAGGGAAACAAGTTAATGATTTTGTTTTTGAGTTATAATTTTTTTTTTACAGACTGTGATAAAACAGAGTGGACAACTTAAAAGAATAAAAATAATAACAATAATAATAATAATAATAATAATAATAATAAAAATAAAAAAGAATAAAGAAATAAACAAAGAACTAAATATATTAGGTGACAGACAGCTGACTAGGCTAAGGTAAAACAGAGATCATTCTCCATCAGTTGTGTAGTGTAGTGTAGAGTAAAAACACACAGAATAATTGATTAATGGCCAGTATTAAATGATTTTGTTGGCTTTCCTCCAAGGGAAAACTAAAACATAAAGTACCAGTAGTGCTCACTGGGAATGTCAATAGAGCACTTATATAGGATGTCGGGTGGTTTCAAGAAGCAAGGGATACAACAATAATAATTCTATCCTAGTACTCCCTACCGTCTAAATAGACATATATATAATAGGATAGTATGGATATCAGAAAGCAATTATAGACATAAGCAAAAATAGTGATAGGAGATACAAAAAATATTATTATTGATATATAAAGAGTAAAATGGTAATAAGTCCTTGGTTCCTCGTGCCAGTTGCGATGTATGAAATGAGATGGATGAAACATCAAATGAAGGTTAGTTGAATGAAATGGATGATTTTAATGATTCTAACTTGCTCGTGTTAGTCATTCACCATGCAAAGCCAAAGAGATCTGGCGGCTGTCTGTGTACCCCGGAGTCCACTCGGGTCAATAGGATATATGGAAAAACAGAAAAAGACAGTGCACAAAGAACCTCTAAGTGTAGCGTTGTGGTTAAATCGGGTATTAAAAAACTATGTAAATAGGTGTACTAAATAAAAAGTATATTTTTATTGATAAATAAATAAAATATATGGACATCAAGCCATAAAAGACAGTTAAAATTTGTTGTTGATTCCGTGAAATCTAAAAACACAATATGTCATATATCATAACAGATACTGATTTACAATCATGTGAGTCAAACTCTGACGGGACCTATTGTGAGGGAACATCAATTGTTGGAGCTGACTGATAATCGCTAAATCTTAGCTTAAAAAGCCAGTGATTCTCTCATGAATACAGTTCATAATATGCGCTCACCGGAAGGTTTCTTTGTATGCGGGCCCGTAATCAAGACACCTCCGTGGTGAGACGCGTGTCTCCGTTGTTTGCTCCGTCCCCCTGGTTCTCTGTCTGCGGTGTTCTTCTTTTTCCTATTATTGCATCAGTTCGTTCTCACTTCAATTAATATTTGTAATCCAAAGTGGTTATGGGTTACCCCAAGGTGTAATAAAATATCAACGCGTTTCGGGAACTCTCCTTCCCTTTCTCAAGATAAAAAATGGTCAAAAAGACCGCGATCTTAAATTGTCCCTCCATCCAATCACATTTCGTTTTCAGGTTCAAATGTTACTTTGTAACGGGACACATAATTGAACTTACACTTTCACTATATTGTAAAACATTGTTTTAAATAGTCACTTATCTTGTCTTACAGTTTGAAATATATACCGATGACAAGATAATGACCCCAAAAACAACAGTATAATTGTCCGAGAACATAACATTAGTACATCAGTTAATGGAGCATGGTTTAGGTTATTTTTTAAAACTTTTTAACTGTATTATTGCAAATAACTGTTCTTAATCTCAGATTTTACTCTCAAGTTGAACATGAATTTTTATAGTGAATCTATAATATAAAGATTACAGGACAATTGTAATATAACACAGGACAATTTTACTGTAAAATACGGTATATTTATATATATGTATGTACCTATTAAAGATGTAACCCTAAATATTATATTTATCATTGTTTTACTGATTCAATTGAAGAATATGCATGAGACTTTCCTTTTTATAGCTAACTCATTTCTCTTAACATTTTGGATTGACCGTTATCCAAGGGAGGATGCAGTTTGTCAAGGTCCCAGCAAAACCTCCAGCACCAGCAGTTCCAGTACATATAAAGAACCATTTAAGAAGACAAATAAACACTGAAGATGACAACAAGTCACATTTGAGGCTTAGCAGCTGAACTGCCCGCTGCATCAGATAGTGAGACAAACACTTCTCCTCAAAGCAGTAGTGAACTTTGCTACAGTAAACGTAAAACAAATAGTTTGAGACCTCTAAAATCTTAGAGGAATATAAGGGAAGTGAGCAAGAAATGGTATGTGATGCTGATGCTGCTGAGGATGGCCTAATGATGACTGATGATGATGCAGATCTAGAATATAGCCCTCCAGCGTCCTTCTTTTGTTCAGGTACAGATAAAGTTGAAAGTGAGGATGATGACATGGCTATAAGGTTAGAAGTAAGTCAAAGGCTGATTCTTTCACCACTGAAAAGGAGCATTGTGTCTGTTTATAAACTGTTTGAGAAAATCATTGGAAAGTTTGACCCTGGACAAGCAAAGATGTCAAAAAGTACAAAGTCACCCTATCAGTCATCATCAGCATCATCACCTCTTCAAAGTCCAAGTCCCATTCAGTCATACACACCTGTGTTGAGTACCCAGCAGCAGCAACAACAACAGCAACACAGGTTATTAACATCCACAAAGTTAGATATGATGAGTTACTTTGCTGCTTCTGCTGTAAATGCTGCATCTTTGACACCTAGTAGTAGAATTGCATCAACATCTGGCCCCAGTAGCAGTAGTAGCAGCAGCAGCTCAGGAACCCCTCAGTCCATGAAGCTCACAGTATGGTGATACTCCACTTAGGATACTCAAGCTATGCATGTTGCTATCTGTTGTCTGTGCAAAAAGCAAGTGAGCAGGGGGAAAGCAGTCTCACACCTAGGCATTTCATCTATGAGATCCCACCTGAAGGACAACCACAAGTCTGACTGGGAGACACACTATCAACAGGCCAAAGGTAGTGCAACTAGCAGCAGCTAAAAATTTCCCAGAGCTCTAGGACAGAAAAAAGATGTAGTGAAGTTATTTATGTGTCAGAAAGTGTGCTACTGCCAACAGTTAGTTCAGTCCAAATAACACCTATGGCTCCTGTTTGCTGTAGGAGACATAGACTGCCCACATATGCTGCATCTACCACCACCACCTCCTCTAGTCATTTTGTTAAAGCAATAAAGTTCCAGAGTACTTCTGCCATGTCCTGCCAAGCCACACTGACTGAGTTCCTTGGAAGGATTCAAAAACTGCATGAAAACAATCCCAAAGTATGCCTGTGGAATGGCACACTTGCCCCGGGTGTGTGTGTCCCTCCTCAACACCCCGTCCCAAGGCCATCTCTCTCCCTGCCTGACTTGTGCCTATCTTTA
Organism: Rhinophrynus dorsalis; assembly: GCA_037306005.1. Classification (NCBI taxonomy): domain Eukaryota; kingdom Metazoa; phylum Chordata; class Amphibia; order Anura; family Rhinophrynidae; genus Rhinophrynus; species Rhinophrynus dorsalis. The sequence goes on along the minus strand of CM074719.1, from coordinate 448,782,572 downwards.
GGCTGGATCCCCTTCTCCAACCTGCTCTCCCTCTCCTTCTCTGCATGGGGATGCTCTGCACACTTTCCTCCTCTATCTCTCCTCTCCCACCAGCTTCCACTCCTCTCCCTGCTATCTCTCCTCTCCACCTCCCTCATACCCAGTAACACACAGTTACTCACATAGGCATTCACTCAAGCACTCAATCACAATCCCCCTTTTGCACTCCCTTGCATTCACTCAGTCAAACTGAAAAATAAAAAGATAAATGTGCTTAGTGTGATAAAAAATGAGTGCTTGTTATTGTGCATAATGTGTGTGATGTGTTAAAAAGTATTATATGTGTAACTTTGTTGTGTATTTTGCTCTCCTAACTCCTCTGCATCTACCTCTCTCCCCTGTCTTCTCTCTCTCTCTAACACTATCCTCCTCTCCTGAGGCCCAGTGCTATAGCTCAAAAAACTGTGAAACATAGGCAGTGTTCGGTGGTTTTGGGGGGCTTTTTATACATTTTGGCACTAGTATTGATACTTTTCTGGCTTTGGATTGGCTAGGGCTTGGATTTGCCCTTGTTAAAGCTTAACTCAACCTTACTGTTATCAAACTTACGCCAATTTCCTTTCATGTTGATGTTTTACACATTTTTTGATGCAGAAGTTTAATGAGTAATTGAACAAAAGCAGACATCTCCATTTTTGTTAGTACGGCGACCTGTGCGGCCTACGCTGGTTTTGTTTTATAGTGGTTCTGCAATACAATATTGGTAAAACACATGGTTTGCATTTTACATGGTGCTTGTTGTCCCTGTTATGCCTGTTTTAGCGCTAGTAATAGAATTGAGCCCCTTATGCTTACAAAATCCCTGATTTTGTGCAAGTGTTCCTAGGAGAATTTATGCTGTTTTGAAGGCAAAGATTTTTCTTTTGTTCACTCACTATCATTTTGTTAAATTATACAAATAAACTATTAACATGTCTATTTGTGAAAGCATTCTTACTTTACTGCAACTTTTCATACCTGCCTAAGACTTTTGCACAGTACTGTATATAAATCTGATTACTTTTCCTAATAGGAGTTCAAAACCTGCCAGAAAAAGTGTCCCTGCTTATCTTTTGCAGACCATGCTTGCAATGCACTTAAAGCTTGGCCTAGAAGGCTTAATTTCTCTTAATTTCTCAGTACTACCATTTTCACAAGTAGTAAAGCTAAAAACATTGTAATTTTGGGGAGAAAAAATATTTGTACATTTGTACAGTGAATGCAGTCTCTTTGTATCTTGCAATGTCCAGTCTTCAAGCTATTTCAATATCATAGATACTACAGATGTATAACATATTTTAATACAGCAATCTATTAGCAAAAAACTGCTGTACTCTGATCCACATAGAAGAAAATGAAAATAACAGTAATCCCTGTGTACTTTAATAAGTATGTTTGACAATAAGTATGTTTGACAATTGCCTATAAAAGTGAACATCTGTGTTAAGCTGCTTGTATATTTTAATAAAAACTACAGGAAAATAAATAGGATTAAATATGTAAGATATAAATGACATTAAATATTTAGGTCATACAGTATATATGGACGTGATTTTTTTTCTAACTGTATTCTGTATTGAAAATTTTATTTTTTAGTCGAGGTAAGAAAATAAAATTTTTTAACAAATAGCTATAACTTCAACTAATCTAAAACATTTAACATTGTTACAGTAGTAGTGCTAGTAGAAAATAATACGATTAATATAAATTGGCAATGCACTCATTGACGGTGTATTTGTTGACACAGGGCTTCTATGGAGCTTTATGGAAAGTGGGAAAGTTAGAATAATATACAAATGACTTGTATTGTACCTAGTTCTTGAAAAGAAAAGCAACATTTCATTCACAATAACATAATGCTACTTTTAATTACCATTTCATATATGCTAGAAATATTTTTCATGGTGGTAAAACATGCAATCTCTTATGACAGATTAAAAGAAAAATGTCAGGGTATTTTTTTTTTTTTTTTTAATTTCCTCTTTTCACCTGTGTCCAAGTGGGCCTGATTGAAAATCGGTTTCATCTGTCATATTCCTCTATATAATGAAGTACATTAGCTCACTGGGGGAACTTTTTCCTCAAAAGTGAAGGTGTTTGTGGAGAAGAAGCAGAAGGCCTTTCTTTTTCACCTTTCCCTTCCCTGAAATTATGGGTGAGTGAATAATTTTCTGTTGGGGTAGGCACAGTGCAGTCATCAGTGCCTGTACTGTGCACTATGTGTGACTGTGACAAGGATGTGAAAAAGGGAAAGAAGGGTACAAACCAAGCTGGAAAAACACAAGCCTTGATAAAAGAAATCTTCTGACCTTGTATATATTTAATAATAACTAATATTTATATAGCGCCTTTCTCCCAGTGGGACTCAAAGCGCATTCAGAATTACCCAGATCGGCAGCTGAAATAATAGGTGTTATTACTACCCAATCAATGGTACTCATTTATCGACCTCGGAAGGATGAAGGGCTGAGTTGACCCTGTCAGACCTGCAACCTTGAGGTCTGAACAGGCTTCATAGTCAGGGAATTTACCACTGAGCTATCTCACCAAGTCAAGCCTGAGTCCTGTAAAAACATATTTACTCAGGGCTTTTGTTTAGCTAAGCTGGATGTTTTTGTGTAAGCCTTCTGTGATGCTGGATGACTATTATTCTCAATGAGAATAAAAAACAAAACAAAAAAACTACAAACCACAATGAATGTGGCAGAAGTGTATGGTAGTGGTGGACTGGTGTGATTGATATGTGCGTGTGTGTACCATTAACATGTCTTAGTCAAAGGTAAGTTATAATTAGGAATGGGTGAAAATTTTCACCTCAAACCAAAATCAGCAAATAATGGCACTTCCCGCTTGGTGAATAATTTCCCGAGAAAATTGCAGATTTTCCACCTTTTACTCTTAGCTCATTCCATTGAAATCAATGGGAACATTGAATTTACACACAACACATAGCAAATATTGTTTTATTTCCCAAAGGCATAGTATAAAAGGGGCATGAGGGTGTCTGTGTTGGTGGGGTGTGGAGAAAGAATCAGTTGAATAGGGAATTTTTTTTGGGGGGGGGGTTGTTTACTGGGATTTGGGGGGCAGTTAATACAAAATAAATCCTAAATACAATTATAAAACCTCCCTGATGGTAGTGCATGATGGATAAGTATCTGCCTGTATTGAGAAGACCATTTATTCTGACCAAATCCCAAACTCCATGTGCAGAAATACAGCCATAAATTTGCAAGGAACCACCACCATGTTTCACTATTGCCTGCAGAAACTTGTTATTGTACCACTTTCCAGCCCTTCGGCAAACAAACTGTCTTCTGCTACAGCCAAATGTTTCACATTTTGACTTATCAGTCCAGAGCACCTGCTACCATTTTTCTGCACCCCAGTTCCTGTGTATTTGTGCATAGTTGATTCACTTGGCCTATTTCCACATCAGAGGTATGGCTTTTTTGGCCACAATTCTTCCATGAAGACCAGGATCCCACTGTTTTCTGCAAATTCTGAGCTGATGGCACTGCTGGACATCTTTCGATTGTGAAGTGAATTAAGCATCTGATGGACTAAGTTTCCTTGGCTGACCACTGCGTCTATGGTCCTCAAAGCTGCCCATTTATTTGTGCTTCACAGCACATCTGGAAACCCCTGTCTGGCTTGAAATTTCTGCCTGGGAGAGACCTTGTTGATGCAGTATAACTATCTTGTGTCTTGTTTCTGTGCTCAGTCTCATCATGGTGTATGACTTTTGACATTAAACTGTCTTCAGCAACCTCACATTGTTAGCTGAGTTTGGCTGTTCCTCACCTAGTTTTATTCCTCCTACACACCTGTTTCCTTTTCACTTAATTTTTGTTTTAACCCACATATTAAATTGATGATCATTAGCACCTGTTTGGTATAATTGTTTAAGCATAAACCTGATTACATGCCTACAAAATCCCTGAATTTGTGCAAGTGTACCTAGAAGAATTGATGCTGTTTTGAAGGCAAAGGTTGGACACACCAAATATTGATTTGATTAAGATTTTTCTTCTGTTCACTCAATATCATTTTGTTAAATGTTAAAAATAAACTATTTTAAAGCATTCTTACTTTATAGCATGTTTTCACACCTGCCTAAGACTTTTACACATTATTGTATATATATATCACTGTCCAAAGAAAAATTACTAAGAAACAAAATCAACACATTCTTTCCCCAGACTTCCCCAGCACAGAGATAATAACAGCAAGACCAGCAAGGTAATTGCTTGGACCTCACCTGCCTGTGTCTTTCAAATCAAGCTAGTCAGACAAACTGTTGGGGTATTTGGGGTCAAACTCATTTGCTCCTCACCCCCACATTGTCCAAGCACAGAGATAATAACAGCTAGATTAGAAAGGAGCTTGGACCATGGCACCTTGTGTCTTGCCAGTCAGTCACATTGAATCTTGGGGTATTTAAAGAGAACAACTGTCTTACCTAAAAGACTCCCTAAACTAAGCTTCAATGTCACTTTATTTTTTATCTTCTCTAGGTCAAAAATTTTGCTTTCTCCTCTCATAAACACAGAATTGCATTCTGTGAAAGCCTCACATTATAAATGCCTGCAGGGAAAAAAGAGAAAACTGCCATGTGGTGGGGAGAAATTCAGTCTTTCCATTGATTTCAGTACAATGAGCTAGGCACTTTTGGCCGGAGTTTCCCCAGGCAGGAAATGCCATTGTTCATCTATTTCAGTTTGAGGTGAACATTTTTGCCCATCCCTACCAACTGCTGGAGATCTCAAGGTTTAATTTGCCTGAACACAGGACATTTACATTGCCTTCAGTTTTATGGCACATACAATAATTATACAATATACTGTATATTAAAAGTAAGAAATGAAGTTTAAAAATAACTTTAAAGAAACATTGACAATAACAAACTATTATTATTTGCAGTATATCTTTTTAATATCTGCCATATGTCCTGTTAACATGTTAACTTGTAGCCTAGTGCATGCATTGGATATTTGCATTAGGTTTCTGGAGGAATTTACAGTACCTACTTACATACCTCATCAAGGATGACTAATAAATTAAGGTCTCTAAATAACTGGGCTCTCCAGTAATTACCAGTACCTTTTCCTTTCATCTTTTTTTATATTTTTCTGCTTTTGCTTGAATTTGCTCCTCCCTATTTGTATAAAAATGAATAGAGCATTCCAGGGACATTTTTCATCCCATTCTTAGCAAAACCTTCAGATGTCATTGAAGTGCATTTTCCATGCTGTCCTCTATGAAATTATGTTTCTTCAGGGACTTTGGGTGAAATATGAAGATACAGAGCTGTAAATCTGAGATGTTAGACAGATGGTGAAGCCTCTACGCATCCTTGGGAATACATTATATTCTTTATGGGATGCTTTCAATCAGTTTTTGATTGATAAAATAGTTTCTGTTTTTGAAATCAAGCTTATTTTTACCCTATATTCTTTGCAAATCAATGGCTAATCAAATTACACTACAATTACTTTACATTAATGAATTATTAATGAGTAACATAAAACAGGTATGAAACTAAAGCATGAACAGTAACAACATGAAAGAAGATATACACTGTGAATGTAAGATTACACCTAAAATTATTTTCTCTTACAACAAAAAAGCTTGTTAATGGGTGAATATTTATTTATCAACTAAGATCAACCAAAACGTTAGAAGATTTGCTTCATACACAGTTTGAAGTATAGGAAATAAGCAAAAGACATAGAGTTGCTTTTATGGAAAATGTTTTGCAATAAACATTTTCTTGAGATTGTAAAACAGCAAAATTACAAGAAACTCTGCACAATATATTTTCAGCAGAACCATCACTAAATCAGAGGCTAGGAATTGGACCCCAGGGGGTCTAGAGATATAGATATGTTATCTTTTCCTGAAATAATTTTACTTAAGTGATGTGGTATCTTAAGACCCCTTAGTTTTTTTTTTTTTTTAAACAGTATGCAGATTGATAATGCTCTCTTGAGACTTCTGTTAAATTGCTTATCTTCAGTGGAGTCTAGAAAAAAATTTAAGTTGGTCAAGACCTATGATTTCTTGGGGGCATTGGGATTTTTTGCAGGATAGAGCTTTAGAATGTACTATGGATTAGGGATGGGAGAACATTTTCACCTCAAATTGACATCGGTGAAAAATGACACTTTAATTTCCTGCCATTTTTCTCGCTTTTTTCACCTAGCTCATTCCATTGAAATCAATGGATAGGAAAAATTTTCTCCACTTCACAAAAGTTTTCTATAAAAGGCTGCCAGGATCCCACAGCATGCCATTCTGTGTTTGTGAGAGGAGAGAGCAGCATGTTTTTGAGCTAGAGATGATAGGCAAATAAAGGGGAATTGAAGCTTAGTTTTAGGGAGTCATTTAGGTAGGACATTTGTTCTCTGTAGTAGGGGAGTCAAGGGGCACAATGGAGGAGAATAAGGGAGGAAGGAGGTTGACCCAAAATACCCCAAAATTTGTGTGACTGACTGGCAAGACACAGGTAGCTGGGAACCAAATTGCTTGCTGATTTTACTTTTATTGTCTCTGTGCTGTGGAAGTCTGGGGAAAGAAGTTGTTGATTTTGTTTTTTAGTTATATATATTTTTTGGGGGACTAACTGTGATAATATTTGGTAGACAACTTAAAAAATAATTAAATATAGAATAAAAAACAAATAATTAAACAAATAAATATATTACACAGCTGACTGGGAAATCTGTGACAGAGGCAGACTTGATAGACAGCAGACAACTTTGAGAATTTTGTTGAGGGCCAAGGCAAGACATCACACTCCATCAGTTGTGTACTGCTGAGAGTAAAAACACACACAGTAGTTGAGTAATGTCTAGCAAATGCACAAGTGGGAGGGGGAAAGGTGGAGAAAGTGCACAGGCGTGGGAGTAAAGTGTTAATGCAAAAACTGACTGCAGCAATTGTTGATGCAGCATGTGCAATAAATGATGATGATCCCTCTCCTCCTGGGGTGGATGCAGTTTGTCAAGGTCCCACAAATAACACCACTCCAGTCCCCCACCTCCCCTACAATACACATCTGCTACATTGTAGGTTGTACTTTATATTTTTTAACCACTTGATATCATCATGATGAATACTTGCCAGTGTCACTTAAGGGGATAGTAATACTTCATTTTATCTTTATTTTATTTTGTAGGCATTAAAAAAACATGAAGAACGATATAAGTCTTATCTCTCAAACCTTTATGGTTTGAGAGATATTCACAAGCAAAGTTTCCCCTCCCGCCCCTTTTACCTAGTGTAAGCCATCTCTTCTCAGAAATGGAATGCAGTCCATAGACCAGACAGATAACAGCAGGGGACAATCTTCTTCCTATGAGAACAATGAATGCCCTGCCCCCCTTGAAAAGTTTTTCAGGTTTTTCCCTTATCTTAATTGAAGATTGTCTCTCTCTGCAATCTACCTGGGCACCTCCCTTCTGCTCTGGCTGAGCAGTGTTACTTCAGTAAAAGGGGCGGGAGGGGGATACTTTGTCATTGAATTATTCTTGAACTACAACTCTGACAGCATTGAAATAACACTCTCCAAAATCCAAGTATTATGATGATTAATTAGAGCTGCTTTTATTATGAAACATTACTATCCCTTTAAAGAACTTGATAACTTTACTATTGTGCAGTATATAAGTTCATGCTACATTAGCCATCAACATAAAGTTATAATCTTATTTTTATTGTCAATCTGTTGTCTTCTGTTATCCCTTCCAGGCTTTACAATGATAATGAAATAATATATGTGGTAAAATTTTGAGTTATTCTAAAAAAAATGTTAGACTATGCAAAAAAAGTGTTAAAATAGGAGAATAATGAGTTGGAATATATGAAAAATTTGCTGGAATAGGCAAAAAGGAGGAAAATTTTGCATTGGAGAAAGAAAGAAAACTTTTGCAAAAAAAGAGAAAAATCTGCTGTTTTTCATGAAAAGTCGTTTGGGAAATTTTTCTCATTTTTCGCCCACCCCTACTATGGATGTGATGTTAACCTCTCCTACGTATCACTTTCAAATGTCAACCAGCATGCTCAATTTATTTCCAAACACTGAATGCATCAGTAAAATAGGCATTGAAGGATAGTTTTAAGGCAAATTTTAGCTGCTTATCATGAGTAATTGAATAGAGCCCTAAAGGTTCCTGGAATCTATGAATAGGATTGTTATTGATGAACATGATTAGAGCTGATTTTTAGTATGAGAAGCTCACAATTTAATACAATACACTGTGGAGGGTATATACTAAGAACAGGCGACTCAAGCTTCGGAATAGTATGCACCATCTATGTGCCATGACTAGTCTACGCTTTATATACTAAAGACTCCCTTGGAGCCTTTTGCACATAGATGGATTTCATCCTTGAGGCTGGATAGACCTCACTGCTGGAGATGAAATTAGTTTGCTTTACTAATAATGTGGAAGGGAAGGAGAAGATCATATGCCTACTACCTTACCCCTGGATCAAGCATGGATAACCTGTCCATTACTGAAGTTGATTGAAACGCATTGCATGGCAATCTAAAATGACCACCAATTAACCCTCCATTGCCAGATCCTTTCATATTAGCTGAACCAACAAAAAAGGAATTTGTGGTAAAACAAACAGCTGATTTTATTTAATGCCATAATGACCTTACATAGCACGAGGTGGAGGGTAACATTATTTCCCTTCTCTTCATCTTGTTTGGATGTGTTCAAAATAGTTTGGGGATACATTTCATGTTTCTTTTTAAAGGCAGAGCACTTCAGGGTCAGAACCCAAGTGGAATCTTGCCCTCCTGATACCCCTGCTACATCCAGGGGCAAGGGAGCACTTTCTTCCCTTTCATTTAGTTCACTAAAGAAGTTCTGACTACAAATCCAGCAGGGAGGCACAGCCAGCCTTGTGCAATGGATCCAGCTATATGCCGAGGCTCAAAGGGTGTCTTTAGTGTGGAGATGTAGAAAGGATGTAGTGAAAAGAACATGCAGATCAATGTGCCAATACTGCTCTCAGACTCATTCTGCATATTCTTAGTATTTGCTTTTCACAGTGTATTGCATCTAAACTCCTCCAATAGTTTCTACCATGTTCACCTTCTGAAGGGGTTCTCTAATATGATCAGGAATTAACATAATCTGAAACTGGAGTTTAGGGATCATTAACCCAATGAACTGGCAATTAATTACACAGCTCTTGGATACTAATAGCCTTAATATGATAAGTCAAACACAGTGTAATAAACTGAATTATATTTATTTTAAGTGTAAATTGAAACTCACAACAGACAGAGGTCTTCCTGACCTGACCATCATACCCTGAGATCTGGCAGTGGGTGTGGGGATTATTAATCTTATGGCAGGTCCAGTGCTGTTTACTGTATATTGTAGCTCTGAAGCACTCATGGTGTTAATATTACAGAACTAATATAGTGTGATTATTACACTGCAATACCTCTTAATGTACAATTAACCTTTCTATCATGCAGAGGTGATTCCTTCTCCTGATGAGAGCGAACCTCACATCCTATGTTGGTGGTGGGGGACTTTACTCATGCGAGCACCAGACTGTTGATCAGTGCAATTCAGTGCACAGAGCATTGGCAATTTCTCATTAATCATTTGAGTGGCAGGGGGGTGCGTAATGCACTGGTTTGCAATGCATTGTATATGCCTCTGGCACTTAAAGGGTCAATGCTGCAGACATGGCATTAGAGTGGTTAAACACTTGAGTGACAACCTCACTCCACCCTTTAAGGTCCATAGACGTATTCAACTCATTGCTACACAATTTGTTGCATACCACATGACGCTATAAATGGTTAATTAAATTCCTCTGTCTCCATGGTTGGCCATAACACATTGAAAAGTATTGTGTTTCAGGATTTAGTGCTATAAATTTCATGGCAACTGAGGAGTTAAAATACTCAAAAACCCCTACAGAAATATTTTGAACCTTTAAGGACCAGAGGGGTGTGCACCACATTTTTTAATACATTGCACACTCTTCTGTTCCTTGAAGGGTTAATTCAGGGGATAATGCCAAGAAAAACATAAATGTTAATCCCCAGCACCCTGTGTATTCTAAGCATGTGCGTATATTATACTTGCAAGTCAGTTATATTTGTCATTCTTCCTACCTAGGCCACCATGTATCTTGGGCACAAAATGGAAGCAAATGGAGTAGCTTAATATAAATGTTTAATAAAATCAATGCACTCTAAAAGCAATAAAAAATAAACAGTACCTTTGTGCATTTCACATCCTAACTGCTTGGTTCATCAAGTGTAAATTGTTACATTTTACTTCTACATCTACTTTCTTGTAAGAGCTCCCACTCTGGCTACCAATTAACAATTCATAACAAATATGCACGATTTATCTGTCATGTCATACCTGGCATACCTGGAGGCTGATGTCCTTGTGCACATGGGGGGAGATGTATAAAACTGGAGTTAAAAAGTAAGTGTCTGTAAAAGTGTCTCAAAGCAACATAAGTATATGTATAAACATTTAGTAACATTTTGCTAAGTGCTAACTCCAGTTAGTTGACTTTTTTGAAAAGTGGAGTAGAAATGGTCTTGGCCAAATAAGAATTGTGTCCCAGTGTATTTATGAAGAAATTTGCTAATTGCGCCAAAAATAAAGCCAGTTTTAGGGATTAAATCATAATGCCAAGTTCTTATTGGAAGTATATAATACTGTTATGTGTGCGAATATATATTCTCAGGTGCGAATACTCACAGAATATTCTCAGAATATTCTCAGATAGACATATTTATAAACGTGACTTTATTTCTTTATAAATATGACCAGGCTTTGTGCATTTTAGTAACAATTCTTAAGAATACACTAAGAAGGCTTTTTATACATCACCCCCATGGTTCCTTACATTCACTCCTTCTGCATATGCACATTGCACAATCTGTCCATTTAATGTCCTAGAATAAGTGTGGGTTTGCGCATGATTGATTAGTTATTTTAACTGCAATTGTGCATATGCAATCTCATGCATCCCTGACTTTTGGTTCTACAAATATCTAAGTGCTACTGTGTCCTCACTCAGGCACTCTACTAGTATTGTCTACTGACTTCACTTGATTTTTGATCAGCCTGACTTTGGCCTCTTATTTGAGTACTCTAGAATGTTGAATGCCCCTACTCCTGTCTTGTCTACTGGTTTATAAGCTCCAGCTTATTCTTGACCTTGCTTGTGGTTTTCGGTTCTGCTTTGATTATTTTTGTGTTTGGTGATCAAGATGCCTCTGCTACAACTCAGGTTAGAGAGTTTATTCGTTCTTGCATGACCCCAGCGCAAACAGGGTTAGACATTTAACATCATCATTGACATCTTTACTTTGCAGTGCTAAGATTTAGCAAGGATACACTCTAAACCGTCTTCCCACTCAAGACTCAGCTTCAATCATTGCTCTCTAGCCACTTGTAGCGGAGGTCTTGCTCACTTTTTTTTATTTCTCTCCTTGGGTAAATTGTCACCAGGGTCTAAGGCTTCAATAATCTCTTTACAGAATAACTAAGCAATCATTACATATTCTGCAAGGCTTAACTGGAAACTGGGAAATATCACTCAGAAGGTTGAATGCCTTTCATAGACTGTGTTTGATCTTGAAGGTGGTTGGACCTGATACACTCTCAGGTCCAGGAACTGCTCTCCCGTAGGATGCCATTCTCTAAAATTTTGAATGATTCTGATCTCATTCCTGATCTGCATGGGCATCCACATATATTTTTTTCTGGAAGGAGAGAATCCAAAATATGCTGCCCAGACCAGCCCATCATGACTCTTTGTTAATCCACTCATGGGGGGTAAGCAACCCATTTTTTCCCATTCTGTGGATGTCCATGGAAAAGTTTTCATTCCTACAGAAAAGAAACTGCTGACATATAACGTGAATTTGAGTCTCTACTGCAATGGAGAATGTAACTTACTGTGTTTCTTCCCAATTCATCCCCAGTCAGGAAACTAAGAGTAAAAAAACCCAAAAAGCTATGCATCTCTGCTTCATACAAATGATTTAAATGTGAACCCTGTGTAAAGCATATGTTATATCAATGTGTTAGTTTAACTGTTTCCAAAAAATGAGCGTTTTGTCACATTGGTAAAAATATATTCAAGCTTGATTATCTTTACAAGGTACCCGACTTAAAATTAGTCCTATCTAAGACACATTGTCATTTTTGTGGCTTACAATTTCCTGAATATTACCCCTGATGGAAAGCTTTACATTAAAAAATCCTAAATATAATGTATGTCCCTGATGAAAGACAGCATTAAAAACAAGCTTAAAAGCTCAAAACTCAATCTATCTTTTGGCTAAATTACCTGCTTTCAAATAGGGATCAATTGCAGTAAGTGGGTGGGAACCTAAAGAACTGGGATATTTCCACCAGTTCATTTGTATAAGGTCCTACCCACTACTATAAATTGCATGAAGCCTGTATAACACACCCTTCCAGTAAAAATTGAGTTCCTCATTTTCATTCATTCAAATAAATTGAAATGCTTGCAGGCAAACATAAAGTAGGGGAAAAAAGAAAGTCACAGAGCTAGCACACCAGAAAACTATGCTGTACTAGCACTCACTCAAGTCATAAAGACACTGGTAGGGATGATGGAATCATGGACATATACAGGGAAGTAAAACTGTTGTTATATACAAATAAACTACACAATCCATCAAAAATAAAATCTAATAAAATAGTGTGATACTCCTGCAATGTATAGGTGTATTGCCAGTGCACAATCTCACTTGCCAATAGACTGATTGTAGCTTAAGTTCTATTCAAACCTAGTGGTGGGTGAAAGGTCCATCTGTGTTCCCGCAAAAAAATCAGCAAAAACCCCATTGTTGTCTGCTTTTTTCCCCCTTTAAAAACAGAAATTAAAAGATTTGCATTTTTTGCCAACTGGCAAAAATTATTTTCCATTTTTTCAATGGATAGAAAGTTTCCGCCCATTGAGTTACATGTTTTTTGCCTTTTCACTATAAAAACGTGAAGTATTCAAGTAAGTGGAATACATTAGAAGCAGCTACAGAGCGAGGTAGATGTCCTGTGCTGTTCTGCTGTGATCTATTTCCTGTGATCTGCTGTGATCTTTTTGCAAAATTGAGACAGGAGACTGCTCTCACTATGAGAAAATGTAAAAATAATAATAGGAGGAACTGGAAGGACTCTTATTTGTCCACTGACTGAGTCTGAGGAGGACGTAAGCACTACAGAATCAATGCTGGCCAGTCCCCCATAATCACCCCTTGGGGAAATGAATGTCAAGGGAGGAAGAAAAGGGTAGTAATGAGAGCAGGAGAGGTCAGCTGCTTGTGCCTGATGCCAGACATGCTGCTCCTGTTACCAGACATGCTGCAACAGCTGTGCTTGCTGTCAGATATGCTGCTCCTGCTGCCACCAGTACTGTGCCTGCTGCCAGTACTGCCCTTGCTGCCACCAGTGCTGTGCCTGCTGTCAGTGCTGAACCTGCTGCCTCCAGTGCTGAAGCTGCTGCCAGTGTGTCTTGTAATACTCAGGAGGGAGGGAAGGAGAAGATTATGGCAAGTGTCACAGCAGGGGACCCTAAGTCACACTTGCCATCCCCAAGCAGTCTTGCCAGTGCTAGTACTACTACTAAAAAGGTCCAGCAGCTTGCTAGCATTAGCAGTGAAGGAGGGGGTAATTATCATATTACCAACACCAGTAGTACAGATCAGCTGTCTGTGCCTGCTGCTAGTGCTGCCAGTCTACCTTCTTCAGGTCACCAAGAAATGGCAAGTGTGACATTAGGGGCACTCTGTCACATTTCTCGTTGTCAATTCCACCAACCAGCAGTGAGATGTCTGTAATAGAGCAGCAGCAGCATCATGGAGGGGCTAGTGGTGGTAGTGATGATGATGGTGGAGAAGCTGGGGTGGAAGAGATATTGATGTCTTTTTAAGCCCAAACTGAGAATGAATGGGAGATGTGGATGGGATGGGCATCACCACCACCACTATCAGTGAGTTTTTGGAATTTTGCAGAGTTTACTACTGCTGAGTTGCAAGGGCAGCAGGATGCTGAGGAGCAGGCTTGTGTGCCACGGACCATCATGGACACAGTAGGAATGGGGTAAACAAGTGATGCGGGACTAGGACAGATTCCACTTCCCAGCAACAGCAATAATTCTGGTCCTAGTTGAAGTGCTTGTTCTGAGGCAGTAGTGGCAACAGCAGCAACATCATCCTCTGTCCCAACCAGTGAAGGGCAATGTGGAGGAGAAGAAAAAAGAGGCAATTCTTCTACACCTGTTCCCTACCCCTGAAGTCATGGGTGTGGGACTATTTTTCCCCTGGGGCAGGCACAGTGCAGTCATCACCAATGGCGCTGTGCACAATTTGTACCCAGTCAAAGAGAAAGGAAAAGGAGGGCACACACCATAGCACAACCACCCTGATAACATACATGTGTGTATGCATGTATCTTTATTTATATAGTGCCATACATGTACACAGCGCTTAACAGAAGTTGAAATAATACAATACAAAAATACAGAACTGGATTAACCCCTTAAGGTCTGGGAAAATCTGAGGTCGTTTTCATTTAAAGACTGAAGCAATTCTGACCTTTTTGACTATGTCTTTGTTCAACAGTGTTTTCCCTCTAAGTACTTTATTTTACCTATGAAAATTACATACCTTTTTTTACGCACAAATAGGGCTTTCTTTTGATACCATACTTATATGGATATCCCACCATTTATTTTTGGAAAATTAAAGAAAACGGTAAAAAATTTAAAAAAAACACACCATTTTTTTCCCTCTTGGGATCATTTGGGCACAATCTATTAACTTTTTATGCACACTGCATTAAACATATGACCAGTCAGTCACACCTACAAAATGGGCAGTTTTAAGTGGTCACTGTCCCCCCTGGGTGAAACCCCCCCCCCCATTTTCTCACTTTTTTATTGATGACATTTGGCGGTGTGTATAAATGTATTACATGGCTCCAAAACAATCACACTATTTTGGTTATTGAAATTTTTTTTTATGTAAATAACATTTTTGTTGTGCTGCATTTTATTTGTCCACTAGGTGTCTCCTCTCTGCTTCTCTGTCCCTTACTTTGATAACAAGGGACAGATGCCTGAAAAGAGACACTAGAGGCAGTGTAGAACACTGCCTCATTCATTCTTTCACAATGCAGGTACATGGGATTGCTGCTGCAGTGATCCCATGACCTGGCACTTGTGCAAGTGGCTGAGACTGAATGCTCCAGTCCATGAGCACTCAGTTTCAGCCGAGAATTAATGATAGCAGCATGTACAGAGGTGTACCAGGATAGTCATGAGTCCTTAAGTCAAATCTACCCATGATGGTCTGGCTCGTTAAGGGGTTAAGATAATTAAAGGGACAGTAATACTTCGTTTTAACTTTATTTTATTTTGTAGGCATTAAAAAAACATGAAGAATGATATAAGTCTTATCTCTCAAACCTTTATGGTTTAAGAGATATTCACAAGCAAAGTTTCCCCCTCCCGTCCCTTTTTCCTAGTGTAAGCCATCTTTTCTCAGATGTGAATCTGGTTGTAAGACCAGACAGATAACAGCAGGGGACAATCTTCTTTGTATGAAAAGAATGAAAGCCCTTCCCCCCTTGACAAGTTTTTTAGCTTTTTCCCTTATCTTAATTGAAGATTGTGACTCTCTGCAGTCTACCTAGGCACCTCCCTTCTGACCTGGTTGAAAGGGGGGGGGATACTTTGCTTGTGAATATCTCTTAAACCATAAAGGTTTGAGAGATAAGACTTATAGCATTCTTCATGTTTTTTTAATGCCTACAAAATAAAATAAAGATAAAACGAAGTATTACTATCCCTTTAAGTGTGATCATTGCATTATTTGTGGAGGAAAGTGCAGCAAGGGAATCATACACTAGGAAAGGGACACTACACCAAGGAGCTTACTATGTAATAGAATTCATGATGACATACAGATACAGTAGGAGGAGGATTATAAGTGCAAGGTGTGCAGAAGGATTCTGATGTGACTATTGGTGTGCAAAAGGATATTGTTACTGAGATGCCTCCTTGCAGGTGGGTTTTAAGGAGATGCTTGAAAGTAATGAGTGTGGATGATTGGCGAATGGTCAAAGTCAAGGGGCAGCCAGTGAAAAAGCTTGTAGCCAAGAGATGCACAAGTTGTGTAGGGAGAGAACAGGAAGAACCCTTGAGAAAGCGTAGGGGATGGGAAAGGGTGAAGCAGAAGATAAGAGCAGAAACATAAGAGGGTGCTGAAGAACAGAGAGGCCTACAGGAGAGGAGGAGAATCTTGTAAGAAACATGAAACTTGAAAACCAGACACCATGACATTTATGTCAAAAATGTTAAAGCTAAACAGCCACCACAAAAATTGAGCACCACTGTTGCTGTACTCCATGACTCTCCAGAAAGGTAACAAGAGGCGAGGAGGATAACAAAGAGGAGGAAGAATAGAGAAACCCAGGCAGTGGCTGGAAGTTCGCCATCACCTTCTTCCTCTAGGGTAACTGCATCTTCTGCCAATCCACCTCATTCATCATTACTTCCCCGACCGAATTATAGCCACTCTGTTGATATTAGGATGTGGCATTTCGTGTACACATATTGCACACTGTGTGCTGCACTGACCACACATGGCAGTGTGGTAGAGGAGAATTGCAAGCAGAGCATCAAGGGACATCTGAGGAGATTCCATCCCACAGAATATGCTAAGCTGGTGGCAGGAAGGGTTCATCAATACTATTAAACTGTCAGCAAATTGTTATGTGTCCTTGTGGGGTGTGGACAAGGGGTATAGTGACAGCAGCATTATTTGGTGTCTGATGTCATGGTGTTTGGATACAGTTGTGCCAGGTGTTATTTACCATGCACACTGTGCACATTGCAGTTGCTGATGAGAGGTACAGTTCCTGCACACAAGGGAAAAATTTCCATTCTAGCAACAACACACCCATGATTTTGGAGGAGGGGCAGGTGGAGCAGAATTATTGGTCAACTTTTTCATCTCTCCACATATACTGGGGACTAGTTATTGTGCTACTACTGTCTCAGGCTCATCAGTGGAGTTAGTGTGGCAAGTGGAGGCCTTATCATCCATCACCCATGTTACTGCTGTTGTTGATCCCATTCCACATCTGATTTGTACTATTTAATACCTCTGTATGTCTATTCCCAATTGCAAAGCACTGCGGAATTAGTTGGCGCTATATAAATAAAGAATAATAATAATAATAATAATTTGAGCTGCCTAATCATCCTTCTGCTTAAACAGCTCAGCAGCAGCAGCAAGAACAGCAGTCACAAATTCCACATCTTCATCAGGGCATTTGACAATGACCAGTGGCCACTTCCAAACATGACAAGAAAAAAAAAAAACATAGCCCTACAAAACATAAACAATTTTGGGGTGTTTGTTTATAAGAAATCCTACACATCAATGTTTCTTCAGGGCTTGAGCCTCTAACAGCAAATCTTACAAATCATCCGCTATAAAATACATTATCACGTCAAGTATCAGTCTACCCCTGTGGCAGCTTACATCAGGGGTTCCCTGTCTCTATCATGTTACATACAAATGTCTTATTTTATTTTATTTTTATTTTTTTTTATTAACTGTCCCCCAATACCAGTCAATTAACCCCCCAAACAAATTCCCTGTTTGACTGATTCTTTCCCCAGACTCTACTCACCAACACAGGCAGCCTCCTCATACCCCTGTTATACCATGTCTTATGGGGGGTTAATTGTATTTAGTATTTATTTTTTATTAACTGCCCCTAATTCCAGTAAAAAAAAAAACAAAAAAAACATTCCCTGTTCAACGGATTCTTTCCCCACACCCCACCAACACAGGCACCCTCATGCCCCTTTTATACTATGCCTTTGGGAAATAAAATAATATTTGCCATGTGTTGTATAGACACTCAATGTTCCCATTGATTTCAATGGAATGAGCTGGAAGAAAAATGCAGAAAAATGGTACTTTCACAGGAAATTATTCACCAAGCGTGAAGTGCCATTATTCATTGATTTCAGTTTCAGGTGAACATTTTCACCCATTCCTATTCAATCCACCACAATATAGTGTGGAAAAGACTATAACAGTCTTGAAGAAAGTCTCAGTTCAAATTAGTAAAAATAATGTATTCAGCACTGATATGCAAATAAAAATCAGAAACTAAATTGGACTCTATTGAATTAGGTCCAATGGCTAAAAAAACAACCAACAGCATTTTTTTTTCAAGCACTGTAAGCTATTCAATTACCTGTACTATTAAAAAATTCAGGCAAAAAAAAGAATGTTGGGAGATACATTCAGCTGCGTTTTCACCCATTGAAAATAAAAAATAAAAAAATGCTGCAAGATGCAATTCAATTACTGCATCCATGAAGATACTCACTTTGGGCTAGATTCTATTGCAGGTGCTAATTGTTAACACCCGTTTTAGCAACCATTTTCCTGTTGAAGTTTATGGGGAAAACTGGAGATAAAAGCAGTGATATAATTAGCACATGTAATCTAATCTAGCTCTTTATCTTTGGAAATTCTGCACCCAGTTTTTTTTGTTTATCGGATCTAAAAAGTGCTGACTGCTGAAGCATGAATTGAAAGAAAAAAAGTCCTCGGTGGATGTATTGATATGGGGCCCTAAGCCCTACATCAGTACATCAAAAACACACCTATAATGTGTCCAGTAGGATTAACCCTATGAGTGCCAGTTAGATATTCTTACCCCACTGGCTCTCACAAGGTTAATCCAACTAAGTTATGAAGCAACAGCCCCTGAAAAGAAACATTTACCATTAATTCTTATGTCCAGCAGAGTCTTCAGCACCATGGTCAGCTACTGTCACCTTTTTTTTTTCTTCTTCAGATAAAGCTTTATTGAGAAGATAAGACATTACAAGATAATAAAGAACAAAAAGGTAAAATGTGATAATACAAATGCAGTAATATTACAGCACTATTCAAAGAATATAAAACATAATAAAGTTACACAGTGAAAGCATTGCAAGTTAATACCAATAGATACACAAATGTGTATAGTAAGAAACTGAGAAGGTATTCAAACTATATCCTTTCTATATGTGGTGAGGAGAGTATTATTGAGAATGATATGCCAGCTGGATAGGATTAGGGTCTGCTCATATCATATGAAATGGTAAGTGGGGAAGGGTAAGGGTGGATGGGAGCAGGAGGAAGAAAAATAAGTGAGAGTAAAGAATTCAAGAGAGACAGGGTGAAGAAAGTGAGAGGAGGGTAAGAGAAGGGCATAGACATAGAAATAAAGATGGGAAGGAAGATGTGGGGTTTCCATTGATGGATCCGCAGGAAGGCACAACCGCCAAACACTGCATATGCAATAAAGTGAATATGTTGTGGGTGTCTGATTGTGCAAGTGACAAAGTTGATATTGTCAGGGACATTAGATTAACTGTACTGATGGGACCGTTCCACACTCAGAGGGACAGAAAAGTATGGGAGATTAAGTTAATATTGAAGTTTAATGCTATTCATAATGGTTTGAATAAAGACAGAGTACTTGTCACATTATCATATTGTATATTGACCTTTCCAACAACCCTAATGGGATTGTAAATACCTCTAAAGCCTCCGAGGAAGAATACAATTTACCACTGATCGATCAAAGTATCTGGATCTGGACTGCATTCTCTTATCTGATTTCCATTCTAAACAATGCAACGTGTACTTGTATATAAGAGAGATGTTTTCATATTTATCTGTATAACATGCCTGAGGAAGTGACCTAAGGTCTTGAAAGCTTGCATTCTAAATCTGCTTAGTTAGCCAACAACTATATTTGCCTCCTGTGATACTGTAGTCACTCAATGAAAAGAGTCCCTAGGTATAGGGAAAGTCAAAGGTGCACATGTAAATGGGAGATAGTCTATAAAGAGAAGTTTGGTAGTGGGTGTGTATTTAGCCACTTTTCCCATTTGGTCAAGAAGGAAGGCAGTATGTTAAAATAGTGTAACTCTTTCCATCTGCAGGTACAAGTTTGTTTTCATAAGCCAGTGCTCTAGGGAGAGAGTTTCTGATTTAGCACAATATAGCGGGATTAGTGATTTAGCTGTGTTAAGGAGAGTTGTTAGACATGTCCACTCCAGTTGACAAGAAGTGGTGAAAACAAGCAAATGACAGGATCAGGAGAATGTTGTAAGCCCAATATGTAATTCACATGGTCTAACACCAATGACCAGAATGCGGTTATAAGAGAACATGACCACCAAATGTGGAGCAAGGAGCCTTTGTGTTGGAAGCAGCACTAACAGCTATCAGAAGAATTGTCTGAGAATTGAGAAAGATGTTGTGGTGTGTAATACCAACGTGTCAAGATTTTATAATTCAATTCTTGAGTTTTAATGTCACGTGCAGATTTGTAAATAGATTTTATGATTTGTGACCACTGTGTTGTGGAAAGTGGTGTCTCGAGTTCCCTATCCCATTCTGAAAGGAAGTAAGGTTTTGAGTCATGGGATTCAGGTAAAAGGAGGGAGTGACAAAATGAGAGCATCCTTAAGGACGAAGAGGGGGTGTATATGGCCCACTCCAGAGTAGAGAGGTATTGTGTGATTCCTGTATGTGGATCTGAACCAATCTCTCATCTGAAGTAGCTGCCACCAAGGGATAGATGGGAGATCCAATTTAACTAAAAGTAGTTGTGTGGGGATGAATTCTGAGTTATGTTTCAGAGCAATTAAAGTATCTACAGATTTAATTTTCCAGGTTTCAAAATTCTGAGATTGAAGCCCAGCAGGAAATTACAGATTCCCGATAAGTGATTGAGGAGGTGATGGTGAAAGTGCAAGGGCAAGTGTTTGATTGATAATTCTCCAGGTTCCAAGAACAAGGCCCAGAATTGGGTGATTGGCCTGAGAGGGGCATTGAGTATCAGATCAAGACCAGCATATCTGTAAAAAGTCAAAGTTTTTTGAGGCAGAGGCTACTGTGCCAACCCAATGCTTAGGTGGGCTAGATGAAAAGTCGAACAGCTTGGCTAAAGCTGATGCTTTATAGTATCTATGAACAACAGGCAGTGTGAGGCCTCCACCTTCAAGCAGGTTAGAATGAAAGGCCAGGTTTAGTCTAGGTGTTTTATGGGACAATACAAACCGTGTAATTACAGATTGAAATGTATCTTACAAGGATTTTGGAATATGGATGGGAAGGGCGTTGAAGACATAGAGGAGCTTGGGTACAATCATCATTTTAATAACATTGACCCTACCAACCAAGAATTGTGGAGGTTTCCCCAGGCGAGTAATGCTTTGGAAATGGAACTAAGTAAGGGGGATAAGTTGATATGTACAATCGAGGGGAGGTTTGCAGATAATAAAACACCCAAGTATTTTATTTGAGAATCTGCCCAAGGGAATTTAAATATACGCTTCAATTCACAGACCGTGGAGCCAGAAACCCCAAGGTTGAGAATTTTGGATTTGGTATAGTTAATTTTCACTTGCGATAAGAAGGTGTGCAGGGAGATGTCCTGGTACAATGAGACGCTGGCTCCTGCACATGGAAGTAGATTCCCTTCTCTTCTTCTATTCATAATTCTCTTTTTCTGCTTGAATCTGTGGAAACAGACAATAACGTCTCTTGGAAGGCCATCGTCCCTAGGCTTCAGCGCCCTATGTGCCCATTCCAGTAAGACTTGCTCTGGACTATCGTTGTCCAGGAGTAAGGCAAACTATGTGGTGAGGACCGTTTTCAGAGTTTGGGGACAGACTGATTCTGGAACATTTTTAATACACACGTTGCATCTGCTACCTCTATTGTCAGTATCATCTAAGAGTAATGTTAGGTGATGAACTGTGTCTCTGCTTTTCATAAGAGCTTGTTCTACGTTGTTAAGATGTTCTGCCATAATAGATTTTTCTTCCTCTAGAAAGGCAACTCTGTGAGTCACTTGGGAGAGACTTTCCTTGATAGAAGCAATTTTGGCTTTCATAGCATGTTTAAAAACTTCCAGTGACTGATCAGCTATCTGTTCTTCCATAGACTGAGGCTGAGATAGGGGCAAGATGGTGGCTGAGGAATCCGAGATGTTTTTCTGCCCTTGGTGTTGGAGCTCTGCAGTAATGGAGGCCTGTGTATGGTGCGTTATGAGATAGGACATAGTAGCGTTCCCGCTGTGTCTTGGCTTGTTTCTTTGACCTTTCATTCAGCTAGTCTATAAGAGGTGTCCCATAGGACGAATGGAGGCTATAGGAGTCTAAAAATGCTCAAAGAGCTGTCACTGACATGGAGCTCACGGACTACATGTCCAACTCCATTGGGTGCTAGGTTACACCCCCAACTACTGTCATCTTTGTCTTCTTACTTCTTTCTCTCTTCTTTCATCATTTTTATGAAAAAGAAGAGAAGTCATATTAAATGATGTGTGCTCAAACATAACCCTGACATATGTGCATAGTTTAACCCCTTGCGTGCCAGAGGAGTACGCAATATGTTGGAATATAGAGAATTCCAAAATAATCAATGAATTGCCCCATAAATCCGGTTAAAATCCAGATATGTTCTCCCATTAAAAGTTAACTGAAGTGGCCCAAAAAATATTGAAATCCATATGACCCCCATTGTTTTCTTCACCGCTGGCAGTGGAGGCGGCGTGGAAAGGGCATATCAGCAGACTGGCTGATATCCATTCCACTGTGAGGGAATTTTGATCAGAGACTACCTTTATGTATGGGAGTCTCTGTTCAAAAGGACTCACTCTCATTGGCTGAGATTTGTGCTTACACACCTCCCAGTCAATCAGCTTCAAGTGGGGGATTGACAAAACCTGTTAGAAGCTGATTGGCTAGAAGGTGCATAAGCACACATCTCAGTCAGTGACTGTGAGTCCTTTTGAACAGAGACTGCCCATACATAAAGGCAGTCTCTGTTCAAAATTCCCTCACAGTGGAATGGGCATCAGCTCTTTAGGTAGTAAAGGGGGGTTCTGCTGATTTGCCCTTTCTCTGCCACCACCGATGGTGGTGGACAAAACAATGGAGCCATATGGATTTCAATATTTTTGAGCCACTTCAGTTAACTTTTTATGGGAGCAGTAATTAAAGTAATACTTAAATTTAACTATAATTCATTCTGTAGTCCTTAAATAACTAAATTAAGTGACCCCAGCAGCATCTCTCAAACCTTTATGGTTTGAGAGATATCCACTTTCAAAGTTCCCCCTCCCCTGAAGTCAGTGCTCTAGCTGACTGCAGGGGAATCCGGTCCCAGGACCGGCGGAGGCTTTCAGCAGAGTCAAGATCACTTTATGGAAAAAGAAATCCTTCATTGGAACTGTCTTCTGCGTGTGCTTGGTTTGCAAGCACACATAAAAGACTATTTCACAGTATTTCTTCTTCAATAACGCAATCTTGGCTCTGCTGTAGGGCCTCCACTTGTTCAGGGACCGGATTCCCCTGCAGTCAGCTAGAGCACTGATATCAGAGGAGGGGGAACTTTAAAAGCAGATACCTCTCAAACCATAAAGGTCTGAGAGGTGCCGCTGGGGTAATTTAATTTGTTTTTTTAAGAGCTACAATAAGAATTATACTTAAATTTAAGTATTACTATCCCTTTAACTGGATTTATGGGGTAATTAATTGATTATGTTAGCATTCTCTATCTACCTAACACTACCATCTATGCCTTGTTTAACCCTTTGAGTGCCAAAGTGGTATGCAATGCATTGTTCTGCATAACTATGCACAGATGTCACTGTTATGTTTGGGCACACATCATTTAATATGACTTTTTTTCTTTTTTCACAGGAATGACGGAGAAATAGAAGAAAGAAGTTGAAGATTAGAGAAAAAAAGAAGAAAGAAGATAGAGAAGACAGAGAGTGGATGACAGGTAAGTGTAACACAGATGAGCTAACGATCATTGCTTGAAAGTATCTAAGGCACTGATCATTAATTTTTGCCTTTGATGTTCCCATTATTCATGCTACTTAGCATGTGTTTTTGGGAACTTATTGCACAAAACGAACTTTTGGCTAAGAGTTCTTTTCTGTGGCCTAACGTCCATTGTGCTTTCAGCTGGTAGGACATTTGAATACCGACTTGTACATTTTTTACAGTTGGCTTGTAGACAATTTAACTCAACTGGCTGTTTTACTGCACAAATTTGAATCAATGCCTAAATCTCCAAAGATCAAAATCTAATTTGGAAATCATTCCTCGAGTATAAATAATCATATGGCTGGTCAGAAAAAAATAGCGGGGTTACTACGCTTAAATATTGCAGGAGGTAACATGTTTTTTACGACTTATACTAATGTTTTCCACTCTATTTTTTTTTATTATTATTTATACTCAGAAATGATCTCCAAGTTAGATTTTGATTTTTGGAAAATTAGAATCCAATTTAGTTTATGATTTCTAATTGAATTAATTATATATATTATGGTGGGTTGAATAGGAGGAGGTGAGCTACAATCAGTCTGTTGGCAAGTCAGATTGTGACCCTGCAGTACACCTATATTTTGCAGAAGTATCACAGTAATTTATCAGATTTTATTTTAGCTGCTTCTTGTATTCTTGCAATGTTTTATTCCCCATATATGTCCATGATTCCATCATCCTTACCAGATATCTTTCTTTCTTTCTTTCTTTCTTTCTTTTCCTCTGTAGTACTACCCATTTAGTTTGACTGGACTAGGAATTTGATTATATTTTTAGTAATAGAGAAGTAGAATTGAGTGCACTGGGTTTTCTTTTTCTGCAGAGTATGTTTAAGCTTGTTTAATTTGCCAAGGTATCCCATTTTTAGCAAATACTACCCAATATATTGCCATTTTTATGACTTACAGAAGTGTAAATATATACAGATTCCTTCAGATGGAACTGCATACAATGCCTACCTACCACAAAGGACTGGAACACCATCAGTGCATTTTATAGGTCCATCATGCCCCCCTACTACAAACTACATATAGACTTTTAAACAAACCATAATTAAAGGAAGCACCACGGCCAGCATACCAATCAAAACAGTTATATACAATTGTGCATAATAAAACTTAAGTGCATTTTTATATGTCATATTTGTATTTTTCACATATACAGTGGATATAAAAAGTCTACACACCCATGTTAAAATGCCAGGTTCTTGTGATGTTAAAGAATGAGACAAAGATAAATCATGTCCACCTTAAATGTGACCTATAATGTGAACAATTCAAACTGAAATTGTTGAGGGGGAAAATAAAAAATAAAAAACTCACAATATCCTGGTTGCATAGGTGTGCACACCCATAAACTAATACTTTGTTGAAGCACCTTTTGATTTTATTACAGCAATCAGTCTTTATGGGAAGGAGTTTATTAGCATGGCACATCTTGACGTGGAGATATTTGCCCACTCTTCTTTTCAAAAGTGCTTCAAATCTGTCAGATTGCAAGGATATCTCATGTGCACAGCCCTCTTCAGATGACCCCACAGATGTTCAACTGGATTCAGGTCTGGGCTCTGGCTGGGCCATTCCAAAACGTTAATCTTCTTCTGGTGAAGCCATGCTTTTGTGGATTTGGATGTGTGCTTTGGGCCGTTGTCATGCTGAAAGGTGAAATTCCTCTTCATCTTCAGCTTTCTAACGAACACCCTGAAGGTTTTGTGCCAAAATTGCCTGGTATTATCATGGTTCCCCTGCTTTGTGCAGCAGGCGGCAACATTCTGACTGCTAATTTGCATTACTGGTTACTGATTGGCTAGCACCTTTTGTTGCCACCCAGGGATGGGCTTTATATACCCTGTCATTTCCTCAGGATGGTGCCCTTTCGTGGTGTTTTTGTTCCTGCATTCTGCTCCGTTATTGTTGACCGTGTATGACCTGGCCTGCCTGATGATGTTCCTGATTTTGCTGTTCTTCAACTACTCTGTTGCTGACAGTATCCGGCTAAGCACCTACTCTGTTGCTGACCGTATCTGGCTGAGGACCTGTTACCGACTGTATCCGACTGAGAACCCGCTCAGTTGCTGACCTGGCCTGGCTATGAACCCGCTTCCGTTACCGACTGTATCTGGCTGAGAACCCGCTCCTTGCTGACCTGGTCTTACTGAGAACCCGCTTACATTACCGAGTGTATCTGGCTGAGAACCTGCTTCTGTTTACTTTGTGCTGGTCTGTGTACTCGTTCCATGTCTGACCTCTCTGACTACCTATTACTTTGTGGGCTGCCTTGTCTCAGAGTGCTGTGCGTTTCCAGCATATCACTTGTGGTCTCTGTTTTGCTCTCCCTTTACTTGGTGGTTACTGTACGTTAGTCAGTTGCGCCGTATGGCGCTATATCTCTGTTGACCGTTAGCTAGGCATTTGTGCTAAGCTTATCTCCATGCCGCCACTGCCGGAGTGTACAAGCGAAGTACCGGTGCAGTGTTCTATCACTGACTGTGTTAGTCTGATCTCTCTGTGTCCCCTCTCATACCTCGCTGGGCTCACTCCGTTTGGGAGTTGCAGTATTCTGGATGTTACCGATTGACCCCTTGCATACCTGGACGTTCCAGGTAGAGTGTTGCATATCTATCTGCAGGAGCCTTGGGCTCAAGAGCCAGCATTACATTGCACCATCCTCATAGAGGGGACACTGGTTGCCTACATCACTATACATGCTGTGCTGCGATCCACCCCTAGATGTCTAGGGTTATTTCTGTGAGAGTTATCTCGGTCTGTTGCCATCCGGTGCCAGGGTCAGTGGTGCCTTGATCCTTGGGTTCTGTACCGCCCAGGCGTCTGGGTTGTGCCAGTAGTGTTGCCTAACTCCTTGGGTTCTGTGCCTCCCAGGCGTCTGGGTTGTGCCAGCAGAGTTGCCTCGCTCCTCTGGGTTGTGCCAGTCACCTTCCTCTGGACCATCTACCATCTAGGTCCTGTGGTCAGTCAGCTGTCTACTTATCCTGCTACCTGTCCTGATCCAAAAGCCAGGACCTCCACTGTCTAGAGATTGTCATTATTCTCACATATAACTCCCTTACTGGCCTGATCCTGTTGTATATACTTGCCTGTATATCTACTCTGTTGTGTGGACCCATAGACCTATCTATGTCTTTGAACTTATCTCTAATAAAGTTATTTTAACCTTACCAAACTGTTCTGAGTGTTCATCAAAAACCGTGACAGGTATTTGGAACTGTTCATAATTCCCATCACCTTGACTAAGGCCCCAGTTCCAGCTGAGGAAAAACAGCCCCAAAGCATGATGCTGCCACCACCATGCTTCACTGTGGGTATGGTGTTCTTTGGGTGATGTGCAGTGTTGTTTTTGTGCCAAACATACCTTTTGGAATTATGGCCAAAAAATTCAGCCTTGGTTTCCTCAGACCATAACACATTTTCCCACATGCTTTTGGGGGACTTGATGTTTGTTATTTCAAACTTCAGCCGGGCTTGGATGTTTTTCTTTGTAAGAAAAGGCTTCTGTCTTGCCACCCTACCCCATAGCCCATTCATATGAAGAATACGGGAGATTGTTGTCTCATGTAGCACACAGCCAGTACTTGCCAGAAATTCCTGCAGTTCCTTTAATGTTGCAGTAGGTCTCTTGGAAGCCTCTCTGACCAGTTTTCTTCTCGTCTTCTCATGAATTTTGGAGGGACGTCCAGTTCTTGGTAATGTCTCTGTTGTGCCATATTTTTTCCACTTGATGATGACTGTCTTCACTGTGTTCCATGGTATACCTAATGTTTTGGAAATTCTTTTGTACCCTTCTCCTGACTGATATCTTTCAACAATGGGATCCCTCTGATGCTTTGGATGCTCTCTGCAAACCATGGCTTTTGCTCTGAGATGCAACTAAGGAAATGTCAGGAAAATCCTATTAGAACGGCTGAGCTTTATTTGTGATTAATCGGAGTCACTTTAAATGATGGCAGGTGTCTAATGACATCTATTTAACATGAGATTGAATGTGATTGGTTAATTCTGAACACAGCCACATCCCCAGTTATAAGAGGGTGTGCACACCTATGCAGCCAGGTAATTGTGAGTTTTTTATTTTCCCCCCTCAACGATTTCAGTTTGTTTTGCAATTGAATTGTTCATGTTATAGGTCACATTAAAGGTGGAAAAAGTTCTGACATGATTTATCTTTGTCTCATTCTTTAACATCACAAGAACCTGGCATTTTAACAAGGGTGTGGACTTTTTATATCCACTGTATATTATATGTAGACAACGGTGTGCTAGTGCTGTGTGTTTCTCCTTTTTCTTTGCTTTGCAATCACTTTCTCA
The DNA here is from genome assembly GCA_037306005.1 of Rhinophrynus dorsalis. Lineage (NCBI taxonomy): Eukaryota > Metazoa > Chordata > Amphibia > Anura > Rhinophrynidae > Rhinophrynus > Rhinophrynus dorsalis. Next base: position 448,754,268 of record CM074719.1, on the reverse strand, counting down.
TTCTAGTGGCTTTCCATTGTTTTTCATGTTATTTGATTTCACAGTTACAAATGTGACATATGAAAAATGCACAATTAGTTATTATTGTAAAACAAGGAGTTATCCTAAAGATATAATACATGGCCTTATATTTGATTGGCTTTCTTGGCCTGATAGTGCCTTTAATTATGGTTTGTTCAAATGACTAATTGCAGTTTGCAATAGGTGGTGGGATGAACTTGAATGAATTAATATGCTTATTTATATAGCGCCACAAGTTTACGCAGAGCTTTACAATTTGAGGGTTTAAACAATACAGTATTTTGTAGAGTGAAACATTGGGTGGGGGTGGGAAGTCGCTGCCCGAAAGTTTACAATCTAAAGTGGTAATGGGATACATACAGAGTACATAAGGGTCAAGTGCTGAATACAGTGCTAGTTCTGATGATGATAGAGGACATCAGTAAAGTAAATAATTTATAAGAGTGTTCATTGTTCAACATCAGTGCCTTCTAGCATTTTTGGATTTGATCCATGAGGTGCGTTTTTAAGTGAGATTTGAAGGTTATCAGAGAGGTGCAGTGGTGCAGGTTGGATGGCAGAGCATTCCATAGATATGAAGCAATGAGAGAAAAAGGTTTGATACGTGACAGGGCTGTAGACACAAAAGGAGCTGAGAGAAGACAATCATTGGCCGAACATAAGAGGTGGGATTGGTTATAACGGGAGATCAGAGTGGAAATGTAAGAAGGAGGAGAGGAGAAAAGTGTCTTGAAAGAGAGAGGTAAGATTTTGTAAGATATCCAGAGTTTGATAGGCAGCCATTGGAGAGTTTTGAGGAGGAGTGGGGCAGGGACAAACCTAGGTGTCACGGATTTTGATGAACACTCAGACCTGACTGGTAAGGTTAAAATGACTTTATTAGGATAAAGTACATACAATAAGTTAGGCCCAGCCCACAATAACAGAACATATATTGCAATAACAAGCCAGTCCCTTGAGATATAGGAAGAGATGGAGGCAACAGCTGGCTGGAGAGAGTTCTGAACTTGAACCCAAATGACTGGAGGCACACGAGACAATAGGCAACCAAACCCTAGTGGACTAGGGGTTAGCGGAGGCTACGCAACCCAAGTACTGGTGGCAGAACCCTAGAACACTAGGAGTCCAGTGGTAGGTAACTGGCACGAGGCCCAGACACCTGGGAGGCATTGAACCCAGTAGTAACGAGGCAACACTGACCCTAGGGACGAGAGTCGCAGTAGGACCAAGGCAACCGCTTTTGGTAGGAAAACCCTAGAATGCTAGAGGTGGATCGAGACAGACTACAAGAAGGCAACTTGTGTCCCCGCACACTTGCAAAGTGTGATGTAACCCAACATCTGGCTCTTGAGTCCGGGGTCTACTGCAGAAGGGAATGAAGCACTGACCCTGCCTAGAGGATCTAGGTACTGAGACTGTCTAAAGGTAACGCCCAGAGAGAAGTCTGCAACTCCCGCTATGAAAGCGAAGGAACAGACAGATGGAGATCAGAGTAACTCAGTCAGCGCTATACAGCACTGAACTGGTACTTCGCATGTGCACACCACCTGCGGCGGTTATTCAGTAAGCGGCTATAGCACAAATGCTCAGCCTACGGTTGGCAAGAGAATGGAAGTGCCATGCGGCGCTACTACAAGCAAGCATAACAGGAAGGCAGCAGAGTGGAATACTAGCCAGATAGAGGCAACCGAGCAGGTTCAGCCAGGCACAGTTAGCAACGGAGTGGGTTCTCAGCCAGATACTGTCAGCAACATAGCGAGTTCTCATCCAGTTCAGTCAGCAACGGAGCAGGTTCTCAGCCAGATACTGTCAGCAATGTAGCGAGTTCTCAGCCAGATCAGTCAGCAAAGGAGCGGGCTCTCAGCCAGATCAGTCAGCAATGGAGCGGGTTCTCGGCCAGATCAGTCAGCATCGGAAACAGCAACACAGGATGCACAGGAACATCGTCAGGCAGGCCAGGTCATATACGATCAGAGCAAAACAGGAACTAATGTCAGGAACAGGTACACCACCAAAGGGCGCCTCAGTATAGACATGACAGAGTATATAAAGGCTGGCCCTGGGCAGAGTCAGGATCGCAAGACCAATAAGAGAGAGTCAATGAATCAGGAATAATAATGTCGCCGCCTGCGGCCTTGAGCACAGGCACTGTGAAACTAGGTGACAGAAGAGTAATTCATGCTGCAGCATTCTGTATAGATCGAAGTGGATGGAAATGGGAGGCAGGAATGCCAGACAGAAGAATGTCACAATAGTCCATGCGGGAGAGGATGATTGCGTGTATAAGAATTTTAGCTGTGGAGGAGCAGAGGAAGGGAGGATTTTAGCAATGTTATGCAAAAGAAAGCGACAGGATTTAGCAATGGCATTAATATGAGGGGAGAATGAGAGAGACTTGTAAATTAGCACCCCTAGACACCACGCTTCTGATACTGGTTTTATGGTAGTGCCATTTACAGTCACCTGGAAGGGCACTACAGGGCCAGGCCTAGGTGGGATGAGGAGTAGCTCAGTTTTAGACATGTTGAGTTTGGGGTGCCTATGAGACATCCAGTTTGAGGTAGCCAAGAGGCAATCTGTGACTTTAGCCTGGATATCAGAAGTCATTTGAGGTGCAGATAAGTAAATCTGGGTGTCATCTGCATAGAGGTGATATTTGAGACCAAGTGAGTTAATAAGATCACCAAGTGTTATTGTGTAAAGAGAAAACAGAAACGGTCTTAGAACAGAACCTTGAGGAACCCCAACAGAGAGTTGGACGGGAGAGGATGAAGAAGTGGCAGAGGAGACACTGAAGGATCTGTTAGATAGCTAAGAGGAGAGCCAGTCCAGTACTGTTTTATGGATTCCTAAGGAGTGAAGAATGCGGAGGAGGATAAATATTGAATAGTGACCTTGAGATTTCGCAACGTGAAGATCATTGACCACTCTTGTAACAGCAGTTTTGGTGGAATGAGCAGTGCAAAATCCAGATTGTAAAGGGTCCACCAGATCATATGTGTTAAGGAAGTCAAGCAGGGCTGAGTAGGCTAGGCGTTCCAAGAGTTTAGAGGCAAAAGGCAGAAGAGAAACGGGTCGATAGCTAGAGGGTGTGTTTCTGTCAGAAGTGTTGTTCTTGAGGATGGGTGTTACTAAGGCATGTTTGAAGTTATTAGGAAAGGTAGCAGTGGCAAAGGAGGAGTTAAAGTCTTGTAATAGGATAGGGGCTCTGGAACCACCAAAAATTTGATTAATGACCAGTCTGCAATTTCCATCCCCTATAAGGTCCACCCTCTTACATATGGAAGGCTACGCCTTTATTTGTAGTAGAGGATGCAAGCTGCAATAAGAAGGTCAGCATCATCTCCCTATGGTCTGTGGCAAGCGTCCTTACATCAGTTAGTGGTTGTTGAAACGTTGCTTGACGTGGCCCTTTATTGCCAACAGAGTCACCACTTTTAACTCTACAGTTACAAGAGAAACATTTAGTATAAAGACACATATAAACTGTGGATCACAATATATATCTCTTGTTCTGTCTGTACCAACTTCAGTATGTAGGGTGCACCACCTAATGTTGAAGAACGCATTTGGGTCAACATAAATGCAATATTTTTGAAAAATTATCCATTTCATACTGTGTCTAGACACTTCAAGGAGGCACATATTAGTAACCCTAGTTCTCTGTGTCTGATCCCAATAGAACATATTTGTCTTACTGATTCCAAAGATAGACTTTCTTTATTAGTCAAAATAGAGTCATGTTGAATGTTTAGTAGGGATGAGAAATTTTTGCCTCAAACTAAAATCGTTGAAAAATGACACTTTCCGATTGGAGAAAAAATGTCCCTCGAAAAGTGCAGTTTTCCTACTTTTTTCGCATAGCTCATTGCATTGAAATCAATGGGTAGAAAAATGTTTCTCCATTATACGAATGTTTCCTATAGCCATATACAAGGGTGTCAGGCTCTCACCGCATACCATTGTCTGTTTGTGAGAGCAGCATGTTTTTGAGCTAGAGAAGATAGGCAAATAAATGGATATTGAAGCTTAGTTCAGGGAGTCATTTAGGTAGGACATTTGTTCTCTCTAGTAGGAGAGTCAGGGAAAAGGAGGTTGACCCAAAATGCCCCAAAATTTGGTGTTACTGACTGGCAAGACACAGGTCCAAATTGCTTGCTGATTTTGCTTTTATTGTCTCTGTGTTGGGGAAGTCTGGGGAAAGAAGATATTGATTTTGTTTTTTAGTAGAGAGTAAAAACAGACACGGTAGTTGTGTAATGTCTAGAAAATGCACAAGTTGGAGGGGGAAAGGTGGAGGAAGTTCAGGGATGTGGGAGTAAAAGTGTTAGGTCAAAAATTGACTGCAGTAATCATTTCTGCAGCATGTGTAATAAATGATGATGATCCCTCTCCTCCCAGGGTGCATTCAGTTTGTCCAGGTCCCACCAATCACACCACGCCAGTCCCCCACCACCATTATCATACACATCTGCCACATTGTAGGTTGTACTTTTTTAATAATTTGACACCATTATGAATATGTGCCAGTGTCACTTAAGCAGGAAGTAAGTGTTGTGGGCAAAGGACAAATGCACTCTGCATGCGAACACATTTTTCAAGGGATATGTTGCTGTAGGACTCCCAACTTTGACTTCCAGCTACTTATTTCTCCATTACAGCCCTCAGAAGAAGTAATATTGTGCTGGGAAATGTTGCACCATATTAAAAAAAATGTATTGGAATAGGAGAAAAATGTGATGGAATAGGTGCAAAAATTTGTTACAATTGGACAAAAAAATGTGTTGAATAGGTGAAAAATGTGTTGGAATAGGCGAAAAAGAGGAAAATTTTGCTCTGGAGAAAAGGAGAAAACTTTTGCGAAAAAAGAGAAAAATCGTCCTTTTTCACAAAATAGTCACGCAGAAACTTTTTCTCACTTTTCGCCCAACCCTAATCTTTAGATTAAATATTATGATTTTGGATGGTTTAAATTAGTCCATAGAGTTGATTTGGAAATTTGATAAATAAAATTTGAACACAATTTAGACACTAGTGTAGATTTAATACAAAGAATACATTTCTTAAACATGTATATAAATAATTAGAATCAAAACATAACACTTTTTGCCCATCTAAGAACAATACATTTAGCACTTTATCACATTCATAGGTATTCATAATATTATTTGAAAATATTAGAATAAGTAGTTTTAGTGTTTTTGAGTTAGGTTGTTATTGGTAGATAGAGCCCATATTTGCTTATTAGAGAGAGTATAGTTACGTTTTTAGATGAATCGTGTTGGTGACACATAATTATTTCAGCTCTTGGATCTAAATGAAACCAATTAATATCCAAAGGCCTAGTGTCAATATAAAATGTTGGACATAAAACATGCAAAATATTATATTGAGGATTAGTGAAGGAAGTAGTAGGGTTACTATGTAAAGATTATTTGGGTATGGAAGATTTATTTAATGTAGGTCCAGAATGGTTTAGGTGGATGTTAAATACATACCCCATACATATATAGGTTCCATAATGTGTAGCTATTTTGGGTTATTCTTTGTGTGACTTTATGTATGTGGTATGTGTTTTTTGAGACATTTTTAAATTTAGGTTTAGAGGTGGGGGTAAGATTATTGGGGATGTATGTATAGTTATATTGGTTGAGGTGGATCAACTTTAGTCTTTTGAGAAGTGTAGAGTCCAGAATAAATTAGTTGGATGGTAAACTTATGCCACATGTGTATTATCAAGTTTCCCATGTGGGGGGTTTTATAAATGTGGTGAAGTTTCTGAAACTTGTATATGTATTCTTCAAGTTGAGTGATCAATTGGGTAAGCTAATAGTATAGAACTGGGTTTATAATTTTTTGTTACTATAGATCATCTACTTAATAGAGTGGGTTTTCAGTTTACTCTATGTTAAGGTTCAATGTGATAGTTAGGTACAACATATTTTTGTATTTATTTTGAGTTTTATATGGAGGAACTAGAGATTTGCTTTAGGGTGAAGTGTTTCGGGCAGTAGTAGCCTAGTCTGAATGGTTTCCATTATGCCAGATTGGGGGGTGAGTACTTGCCGTTTGTTAAGCACAGGTGTGTTTGTGGCTGTGGGCTTTGTTTCTGCTTGATCAAACATGTTCACTTCCGGTTTGGTAGTGTCAGATGTGGTCATAGTTGCAGTGAGGCGGGTATGTTTAATTGTAGGTGAGTGGTTCCAGATGGAGTAAGAGCTGGATTCTTGTGAGTGGTTGGTATGTTTCTGTGACATGTGTTACATCTGTTTGCAGACACTGAGGCAGATGGTTGGTGGGGCTTGGGTTTTGTTGAATCCATGGATTTCGATAGACAAAATGGCATCTTGGTCACTTCTGGTATTTGGAGTGGAGATCTGGTACTTCCGGTGGATTTGAAGTTCCATGGTCGAGATTCTTGTATCGCAACAAGTTCTACGTTCTAAAGGAACAGATCAAGTGGTGACTATTTCTACTCAATTTTTCAGAAAATATGAACTTCCAGTATACAATAAAACTTAAATTTAATATGGTTTTAGGCATATTTATGCATATAATAGAACATGCTTAAGATAAAATAGAGTAACATTCAGTACAAACAAAAGAGAGAGCATAACAGTTATTGTTTGGAGCAATTTTTCATCTAGTGAGAGTGTGATCCAATCACACAGAAGGGCAGGATATTTAAATGTGATGTTATTATGTGCTGCTATGTTGTTCTTGTTTTAGGTTTGCTCATTCTGATGAAGAAGTTTGTTTAAAGGGATAGTATTACTTCAAAATTACTATCCCTCATATTGTAGCCCTTAATAAACTGAGTTAAATGACACCAGCGGCATCTCTCAAACCTTTATGGTATAAGAGATAGCCGCTTTCAAAGTTTCCTCTCCCCGGCTGTCAGCGTTCTGCTGCCAGCAGGAGAATCCGGTCTCTGAATCAAGGAGAGGCTCTTCAGCAGAGCCGATATCTCGTTATGGAAGGAAAAATAATTAATTGAAACAGTCTTCTAAGTGTGCTTGGTAACCAAGCACACGTAGAAGACTGTTTCAATTAATCATTTTTCCTTCCATAACGAGATATCGGCTCTGTTTAAGAGCCTCCGCCTGTCCCGGGACCAGATTTCCCTGCTGGCAGCAGAATGCTGACAGCAGGGGAGAGGAAACTTTGAAAGCGGCTATCTCTTAAACCATAAAGGTTTGAGAGATGCCGCTGGTGTCATTTAACTCAGTTTATTGAGGGCTACAATATGAGGGATAGTAATTTTGAAGTAATACTATCCCTTTAACTGTGAAAAGCTGATACAGTTTGCTTGTCTGTATTTTATGTTTTTGATCAGGATTATTCCTGTCATAATCTGTACAAATATATTTTTTGTTAATTATTTTTTGAAGATCATAGCAGCTCGATGTTTCTTTCTGTGGAACCATCCAGCTGGAATTTCTGCCTACATCATAGAACCTGAGCAGAGACAGGTGAGAAATTCTCTGCATTCTCTACTTTAGTTGTTTTAGTTGGACATAAGCTCATTTGCAACCACCATCATTGTGAGTATAGCATTGATTATTTATACAGAAGTGTCAGTACTGGTAATAGGCACCATTGGGTGCCCTTCTGTTTGTTTCTGGTTTACATCAGCCAAATCCTTCAGTAAGCTCTTACGTACTACAAGTCTGGTTGTTACAAGTCTGCAATGTTCTGTTGAACTCGTCCGAAATAAGTTATACAATCATTGTTCATTTCTTTTTGGTCACCTGCAAGCAGTCTCAGCAGGAATAAACAATCCATTTACCATGCCAGGCTCCGGTCCTAATTCTCCCTGTGAATGTTTTGTCTCCCTCACCTGCATTAGGCACACTATGACTCAGCCTCACTAGTATTGTACTAGTGGCCATCAGCAACTAAATGACTAGTCTATTGTTTTCTTTTTCTATTTTCTATTTTTCTATATATCTCCCCCTCCTGATCATAGCCTAGGTACACCACAGTCCAACCCTCATGTAGCTCTTACGAGTGCAGAAGCTGTGCAGGTTTAGAAGCATGAGTTGAGGGGGCATGGCCAGATGCCAGACTGAGCTGACGCACCCAGCTTCTGCTATGCTGCTTAACCTACAATCTAAGGCCATCTAACCCTTCAATCTACTTTTTCTATAAAGATATTTATATAGTCCGACTCCCTGCACTCGGATTTCTGCAACGGTACCAAACTCTCTGGTGTAGGGGGAACTATCTTGCAAACTACAGGCCTGTGTGGGGGTGATCCTATGGCCTAGCTGGATTTCAAATCCAGTGATCGCTGGGGGAACCACTGCGGCTGCAGCGATCCAGGAGTTCTGCTGCATCTCTCCTCAGCTGCAGGAGGTACCCAGGCAGACAGGGATCCTCCAGGCAGGCACTGCTATAGATGCTAGAAAGGCGTGGACTAACCCGCAGGCCTCTGATGAGGACCGCTGTTGCTGCATTGAATGCTGGTTGGCTGCAGGAGGCACCCCAACATACTTTGGACAGATTCGATCTCTCCAAGTGCCGTTGGTGGGTATACCAGTGCACGGAAGTGAAATATTGGCTTGGAGGGAAGTGCGGGCCCTGCTTGCGGCCATGGTATAATTATACACAACAATGGGAGGGAAGGGAAAGAAAGAAAGAAAGAAAGAAAGAAAGAAAGAAAGAAAGAGAAAGAAAATATACAATGTTGCCTGACTGGAAAGACCTTTGGGGACACTGTGAACTATGCCAGACTTATCCCACATCTCGGAGTCATGACCTGGATGGAGCTAAGCACAGCACTGGGCAGAAGAATTCCCAGGTGCTTGTGTCCTGCTTGTCTGGCCCAATGCCATATTGGATGGAAATTTTGGTGATGTGCCAAGTTCCCTACAGCTATTTCTGTCTGCCCCTTCGTATAGTAAGCTGTTTTCCTTGAACACTTGCAGCCCTTCATATAAAGGGTTCCTGGGACTATCTGCCTATCTGTGGAGCCCAGATACATACATTTTTGGACATTTTCCTGCTGGAGTGATTATTTTGCTTGGGCCCCTTGCCCTTGTAACACTGGTATTGCTCCATTTCCCTACCCGACTGTGAATAATCCTTCCCAGGGGCATAACTGGTTCATCTTATCTGCAATCTGGGGGTTCTCTTTTCTCAAAAATCTATCCTTACATTATCACTTCCCATTGGGTCCAGCTGTTGGCTACATCATCTTGTGGGGACCAAAGTTGGCAGCCATCCCTAGCCCCATCATCATTCTGTTTATTGTTTTTCCCCTCTTAAGTATATATTCCCCTTCCCTTATCTCTCATTGGTCAACACGACTCTACAGGTGGCGGAGGTGCTGTTTTAATAACCATACAGGGGTGTCTGAGATGGTAACACCTAAAGTTCTGCACACTCCTGTGTGTTTTCTACATTGTGCACACTGGGGGATACCTACTTGGTCTGGACTTGGCATGGGCTGAACTTGATGGACGGATGCCTTTTTTTCAGCCTCATCTACTATGTTACTATGTTATTGCTCCTTGGTCAGTAGTCCAGATGTGTATAGTCCACACTATACTTATTGTAGGACTTCTTGCAATTAATCTATGTCCTGGTACACTGAATAGTGTGAAGAACTACATAAGCATTAGTTCTGGAGAGGAATTACGATGTGATAATGTATGTTTGAATACCCTATGACTATGATTAAACTGACCCAGGCCCTATGAGTCCCACCGACTGCACAAAAAGAATTTTGCCCTGATCATTGGGATTTCCATTCTACTGATACCTTCTGCAATTGAAGTGAATGCTCTGCAGCCTATGATACTACTCTATCTAGATATACACAATTTTAGGTAAATAATAACAATTAAGTATTGTTCAGCAGATCTCAAATATACATAAAGACAAAAGGAAGAATAGCTTTGTGCCAAAGGAGAGTGCAGTCCAAACAACGCTGTGTGCTCTCTTATTGTCTGACAACGAAAGGGTTAATATACCCATAGAAGGACATTAACAGTAGCTGTGCAGGCTGTGGCAGATAAAGGGTCATAAAAATCTGTGGAAAGGCACACTTTATATCTGATTTCACCCAACAATTAGGTTTAGGTTTTATTCCTTGAGGGTCACGGAATGAATGAATAAACATAAATTCCTAATGAAAATTAGTCTGTTGATAAGTTAGAGTTGTTTCTAGATTCAGATGAACTAAATAATCATAATTAATAGGATTAGTATTTATGATGGGTGTTTAAAATAATCAACATCGATCTATTGACACTTGCTATAATACTGATAGTGGTCACACCACCTAACAACCACTGTGGGAAAGCTATAGGGTGCATTTTTTTATTTTAATGAGGTTTCATGTTTTTACTAATAAAATGTTAGTTTTATGGGCTCAGTCTAGTTCTATCATAGCTGAACTGATCTCTCTAATAGCAAGGACAATAAGAGAGCAGACAGCGTTGTCTGGACTGCATTCTCCTTTGACACAAAGCTATTCTTTATTTTGTCTTTATGATACTACTCTGTCAGATAACCCACTGTATAGATTGCTACCTGCTTTGTGCCCGGTGCTGAGGGGCACACGGTTGCACCTTTAAACTTTGTCCTATATCTGTATCTATTACTAACCTCCTAACAAGTTACCCTGCATCCCCACCATGGGAAAGAAAGTAGGGGAAAACAAGTCTAACTCAGCAACTGTGAATGCCATCAAATGGTGGAGGAGGAGATGGAGTCTGCTATGGCATCTCCATCGACCTAAAGCCTACCCTCAGCCTCCTCACTACGTGCCAAAGAACAAGAGGACCCTGTAGGATCTCGCTTTTCTGAGCTAATGGAGGCTATTGCAAATTGCAGAATGTGTTAACAATTAAAATTGATACCGTCCAAATGGAATTGAATCTTCTGAGGGCGGATCAGCTGGAGACCCATGAAAAAACACTGGATACCCAAAGATAACAATAAGATTTGTATGAACCTCTCTCAGGCTATACAGGGGCTATGCAAGATATGATCCATCATTTGGCGAATATCTGACTACAAAGCCATGGATCCATCTATTCCACTATGGGGTGGGGAGAGCCTCACTCACCTGAATATGTTAGACTTTGGAAGATACTGTGCCACGCATGGTATATCTGCCCTGTGCCATATCTATCAGAATGATGTCCTCAAATAATCTGAACAACTGCACCAAGAATTCGGGATTCCTAACAGCCTCTTCTTTTCATACTTACGGCTCAGACACCCTCTTGCGGCCGAGTAGGCAGACAAGAGTCCTGAGATCCTTGAGTTCCCATTGCTTAGCCAGATGGCTAAACTTCAGAATTTAAAACCTATTTTCCTGATATACCATTGGCTGGAAAATAAGACATCCTCTGAATGGAGTTGCAACAGAGGTTGGAGGGTGATGTGGGTAGGCTAGAGGATTGAGAGTGGAGAGAGGCTATACTGATCACCAAGGCAGTGGCGGCAACTGCTAAGAATAAATTACTTCAACTTAAAATCCTACATCAGACCAATTTTACTCCAGTTAGACTTTGCAAAATGGGTACACTCCCTGACAATAGCTGCAAGCAGTATGTAATGGGGGGGGCAATTTCCTTCGCTTGATTTGCAAATGTGGGACAGTTCAGTCCTTCTGGAAGCAGGTAACAGATACAATAACCAGGGTGGTACAATGGGGGTCACCCTCGACCCCAAGATATGTTTGCTGTACATTTGCTGTGGGTAGAGTTAGTTTTAATTGTGGAGGGGGTTGGTTAGTTGGGGTTTTTGAGTGATGCACAAAATGTGGAAAATGAACAATCAACTTCTTGGCCACTTGCAGAGTGAGCTATATCTTACATGTGACTGTATAATGCAATGTTCTTTGCAATATACCTTTTGCTTGATGTTTTTGGCTATTCATAATATATATATGAATATATATATATATATATATATATATATATATATATATATAAAGAAGCTTGAGTCATTGCAAGCAAATTAACTGATCATCTCCAGTGGTTAATAGTCACAAGATGAGTGGGTGATGCAGTTATCTTAGAATTCTGTTCTTAACAAAATAACATCATCAAAAGGAGCTACTAACTTGTGGATTCCAGTACTGTGCACATCCTTACAACGGGTCTAGAATTAGTGTAGGAGTTTACAGGTTATTTGTTGGTCAGGTTTATGATGCTAATGCATGACTCAGGATGGGCTTTAACCCTTTGAATGCCAGGGGATACGGAATGCATTGCAAAGCAGTGCTCTCTCTATGTTTTTAGACCAAGTACCAGGTTCCCAAATCCAATTTTCTTCATTCAGCTAGCATTCTCAGCTGCAACTCCATTCTTCAGGTATATTGTGTCTTCTTACACTTTGCATAAAGTAGGATCTTTAGCAGTCATATGACTTTGTTTCTCTAATTTTCCAGTCTCCTCACCATTGCATTGGGGCACCCAGGCCTCACTAGTTATATACTATGGTACTATATCTCATTAATCTTACCTAGGTCCTGTACAGGCTGCCCACTAGGGGTGGGCGAAAAGTGTAAAAAATTTCCTGCATGACTATTCGTGAAAACTTACCTATTTTTCACCTTTTTCGTTAAAGTTTTCTCCTTTTCACCTATGGAAAATTTTCCTCCTTTTTACTTATTTTAACAAATGTTTTGCCTATTTTTACACATTATTTCATATAGGTACTATATTTCCCACTGCAATATTACTTCTCCTGAGGACTGTATTTACAAATAAGTGGCTGAAAGTCAAAGTTGTGAGTCCTACAGCAACATATGCCTTGAAAAATGTGTTTGCATGCAGAGTGCATTTGTCCTTTGCACACAACACTTACTTTCTGCTTAAATGACACTGACACATATTCATGATGATGTCCAGTGATTAAAAAAATGAAGTATAACCTACAATGTGGCAGATGTGTATGGTAATGGTGGTGGGGGACTGGCTGATATGGTGTGATTTGTGTATATATATATATAGTTTTTACTGTTGTCATGTTTGCATCAAATCATTACCCTTCTTCTCAGATTATCGACACACATCTGTCACGCATAGTAGTGGTCCCAAGTGGGGTAGATGGTGGCAACCCTTCTTCACACCCCTCTTCCACCTCCTCATCTGTGTTGCTGTTAATATATTCGTCCCTCTGAGACTCAACGCTTGCTGGAGGACAACTGAGGGTTTCCACTGCAGTAAGTGTCAATGCTGGCCACACACACTTCTTTGTTTGCCAGTAGTCCATGGGGGTCATTGTTTCTGCCTAGAACGTAGCTATCCAGCAAGTATGCATAAAACATCTCACATGCAGTGGGACCACTTCTAGGAGCTACAAGGTGTTCCTGTGTGTCAGTTACCAACCCATACTCATTGAGCAAGTCCCAAAGAGATGTGCCTCCATCACCACTACCAATGTTGGGTTTTTGCCACCCCTGCTGAGACCCATGAATTGCCCTGTGTTCTGAATGGGATAGTCTGGTTGATGATGTAGCTGTTTCTGCTGGTTGAAATGTTTTGCTGCCTTCCTTTTCACTATACTAAGCTAGATGCTTAGCTTGAGGATCCTGAGTGAAGTATCTCCATACCATGGACTTCATGGACTGAGGGGTTCCTGGGGTGCTGCTGCTACTACTACTACTGGGGCTAGATTTTGATGCAATTCTACTGCCACTACTACTAGGTATCAAAGGTTGCAGCACTTACAGCAGAAGCTGCAGAGGCACTCGTTATATTTAACATTGCGGATGTTAATAACCTGTGTTGCTGTTGTTGTTGTTGCTGCTGGGTACTCAAAACAGGTGTCTGTGGCTTAGTGGACCTTGAACTTGGATAATGATGCTGATGATGACTGATAAGATGAGTGCTTTTTGACATCTGTGCTTGTTCAGGGTCAGACTTTCTAATGGCTTTCTCAAACAATTTATAGACAGGCACAGTGCTCCTTAAAAGTGGTGGAAGATTCAACCTTTGACTTTCCACTAACCTTATAGCCCTGTCATCATCCTCACTCTCAAGGATGCTGGATGTATATATTATATATCTGCATCATCATCATCAGTCATCATTAGGTCATCCTCAGCAGCATCAGCATCACCTGACAGTTCTTGCCCACTACTATCCTTATATTCCTCTAAGCTTTTAGAGGTCTCAAACAATTTATTTTTTACTTTTACTGTAATAAAGTTTGCTACTACTTTGAGGACAGGTGTTTTGGTGCTTGTTTGTCTCACTGATGCAGCAGGCGGTTCATCTGCTACAACTTCCTTTATTATGCTATTGCCAGCATCATCAACACTTGAATGTGGCTTGTCATCTACAGTGTTCTTCTTATATAGTTTGTTATTTCTACTGGCACTGGTGGTGCTGGAACTTTTGCTGGGACCTTTTCAAACTGGAGAGGGATCATCATCATTGATTGCTCACACTGCAGCAACCATTGCTGCAATCAGATTTTGAACTACTACTTTACTCTGATGTCCCTGCAATGCTCCACCCTTCTCCTTCGCCCAGCCCCTTGTGCATTTGCTGGACATTACTCAACTATTGTGTTTTTACTCTACACATCACAGCTTATGGAGTATGATCTCTTGACTAAGCCCAGTCAGCTGTCTGTCACTGTCATTTCATATATTTAGCTCTTTATTTCCTTATTCTTTTTTTATTCTTTTTTATTCATTTTTATTTTTTTTTGCCACCCTGTCTTATCACTGTCAGTCTTTCCAATTAAAAAATTATAAGTGAAAAAAAAAAAAAATCAGCAACTTCTTTCTCCAGACTTCCCCACCCAGCACAGAGATAATAACAGCAAGATCAGTAAGCAAATAGGTCCCTATCTGCCTGTGTCTTGCCAGTCAGTCACATGGAATTTGGGGGTATTTGGGGTCAACCTCCTTTCTCCATTCTTCTCCCCAGAGTGCTCCACTGACTCTCCTAATAGAGAGAACACATGTCCTACCTAAAAGATTCCCTAAACTAAATATCAGTCCCTTATCTGCTCAAACAAGGTGCTTCTCTCCCCTTTCACAAACACAGAATGACATGCTGTGAGAGCCTGACACCCTTTTATATGGCTGTAGAAAACTTTCTTGTGGTGGAGAAAATGTTTTCTTTCCATTGATTTCAATGCACAATGAGTTAGGCAAAAAAGTGGAAAAAGGCAGAAAATCTGTACTTTTGCTGTCATTTTTTCACCAAGCGGAAATTGCCACTTTTTGATGATTTCACTTTGAGGTGAAAATTTTTGCCCATCGCTACTGCCCACACTCCACTACCATCCTTAGAAATAAATAAATAAATTGTGATTACTGTTGTCTGATCTAATTTGGTACCTCAGTGGTAATCTCTCTATTCAACAGGTTCTCGTTTGCAATATTTCATACAGACCCTAGCGGACATTATTACAAGTTATTTCAGCCACTTAGCTCATTCTGCCTTGGAAGCTTAGCAGAGTTGCATCTGTCATCTGAAGTATTACATCTTCTTTCTATTTAGTTTGTTTCAGTAGTTAAGGGATCCCCACAGCCAGGCCTCAAGGTATGCGCCTTTCCATATTTTTGCTACCATTGCATCTTAACTGTTTTTCCTCACAGATTCACCCCACCACAGCTCATGTTAAACCTTAATGCTGCATGAAACTGCCATTATACGTATCTAGCATGTTACCACAAGTGCTGTTTCCACCTTATTCAAGGCCAAAGGTCCCCTAGGAGAGGCCAGAAGTTCATAGACTTACCTCTTCCCAGATGCATTCCTCTTATTAGGGACCATGGGTCTCTTTCCCATACCTCTTCACAAGAGGCCAAAGGTCCCGGAGCCTTACCTCTTTGCAAGAGGCTGAAGGTCCCAGAGCCTTACCTCCTCACAGAGGCCTAAGGTTCACCTAGCCTTTTCTCTTCACAGAGGCTGAAGTTCCCCAAGACTTACCTCTCTCTAAAGGTCAAAGATCAACTAGCCTTGCTTCTTCGTAGAGATTATATGCTCCATAGCCTACCTATTTTAAGTGGCTGAAGGTCCCCTAGCCTTATCTTTTGAGGAGACTGAAGGTCCCCTAGCCTTGACTTCTCTCAAGAGGGTGAAGGTCCCCGAGCCTTACCTCTTCACAGAGGCCTAAGGTTCATCTATTTTTTCATCTTCACAGATGCCGAAGGCCCCCTAGCCTTACCTCTTTGCAGAGGCCAAAGGTCCCTTAGCCTTACCTCTTTGTAGAGGCTGAAGGTCCCCTAGCCTTACCTCTTCACAGAGGCCAAAGGTCCCCTAGCCTTTCCTCTTTTCAGAGGCTGTGGTCCCCTTGCTTTGCCTCTTTGCGGACTTACCTATTCATTGAAGCTGATCGTCCCCTAAGCTCTACCTCTTTGCAAAGGCTGACAATTCCTTAGCCTTGCCTATTCACAGAGCTTACAGGTTCCTTAGCTTAGCTTTTTGAAGTGGCCAAAGGTCCCTTAGCTTTACCTCTTTTCAGGAGCCATAAGTCCCATAGCCTTACCATAGCCTTACCTATCCTCAGATGGACCGTAGGTTCACTAGCAGGCCGTAGGTAGGGATGAGCAAAAGTAGTCGCCGTGTTCCCGCAAGAAAACCACGTTGTTGTCCATTTTTTCCTGGTTTAAAAGTATCAATTAATATTTTTGCATTTTGCTCCCACTGGCCAAAATTTTTTGCCATTTTTTCAATGGCTAGGAAGTTTCTGGCCATTGATGTATGTTGTTTTTACATTACTGCTATAAAAACATGACATAGATGCGTAAGGCAAACACAACAGAAGCAGCTGCAGAGTGAGATAGACGTACTGTGCTGTTCTGCCGTGATATTTTGGTAAAATTGAGGCAGGAGAGTCTCATAGTGACTGCTATCACTTTGAGCAGCAAAAGGAGGAACTGGAAGGACCCTTATTATGTGTCCGCTGAGTCTGAGGTAGAGGAGGAAGTGACTAGCAGTACTGAACCAATGCTGTCCAGTCCCCCTAAATAACCCCAAGGGATCTTGGGGAATTTAATGGGAAGGGAAGGAGAAAAGGGGATGGGGAGGGAGGGAGAAAAATGTAGTACTAGTGAGAGCAGGACAGGTCAGCTGCCTGTGCTTGCTGCAAGACATGCTGCCCCTGCTGCCACTAGTATTGTACCTGCTGCCAGACGTGCTGCCCAAGCTTCCACCAGTTCTGTACCTGCAACCACCATTGCTGTACCTGCTGCCAGATGTGCTGACCCCTCTGCCACCAGTCCTGTACCTACTGCCACCAATACTTTGTCTGCTGCTAGTAGGGGTGGGTGAAATGTGGCAATGTGTATGGTAGTGGTGGTGGTGGGGGACTGGCATGGTGTGATTTGTGTATGTATTTTTACCATTGTCACATGCTATCCTCCTTCTCAGATTATTGACACACATAACTTATCGGTCATAGCAGTGGACTGGTCCCAAGTGTGGAAAATAGTGGCAACCCTTCTTCATACCACTCGTCCACCTCCTCATCTGTGCTGCTGTTAATATATTTGTCCTGGATTTGTCTGTCATCATATGTGGTTTCTGCTACCTCATATTCAGATGGTATGAGATGTTGGTTAATTTTTAAGAATGTAACTCTCCCAACATTGCTGCTTGATAGCTGTGTCCTGCGATCATTGACAATATAACCAGCTGCACTGAAAACCCTCTCAGACTCAATGCTTGCTGGAGGACAACTGAAGCTTTCCACTGCAGTATGTGTCAATGCTGGCCACACACACTGCTCTGATTGCCAGTAATCCATGGGGTCATTGTTTCTGCCTAAAACATAGTTATCCATGCAGAAACCATCTCACCTGCATTGGGACCACTTCTAGGAGCTACACGGTGTTACTGTCTGTCAGTTATCAACCCATACTCAGGAGCAAGTCCCAAAGAGATGTGCCGCCTCACCACCACCACCACTACTACCAATGCTGGGTTTTTGCCACCCCTGCTGAGACCCATGAATTGCCCTGTGTTCTGAATGGGATATTCTGGTTGATGATGTAGCTGCTTCTGCTGGTTCAAATTTTTTGCTGCATTCCTTTTCACTATACTGCCTAGATGTTTGTTGTGCCCTCACTTTCTCCCTGTCATCTTCCACAATGCAACCTCCACTCGATCAATAAGCATGTCACAATATTCCTTGACAGAATCCGATTCCTCAGAGAGTTGTTGCTGATCGACATGACTCCTTGTTGTGACAAACCGCTGATGGCCCTTTGGCAGAAATTCTGAAATTGTGTGTTTAAAGCGGGGGTCCAGTAAAGTGGCAAGAATGTATTCCTCACTGCTTTTAATGGACACCATGCGAAGATCTTGTTCAAATCACTCTCACATGTCCTTTACCAGCTGGTGCATGTCTGTGTTGTTATAAAGGTAAGAATCCTCAGCATGCTCCTCATTTTTTTCTGCAATAAAAATATCAGTGGTAGAATTTCATTAATTCCTGCCCCAATGCGACTCACCAGCATGGTTACCTCCTCAAAGGGTTTCAGCTGCTCACACACACCACACATTAGTTGCCAGGAGACAAAGAGGCTACCTCCAAAGCCTTCCAGTTTTGCATGGTGTACTCGCTAATGGCCTTATTCTGCTCGTACAAAAGGTCTAGCATGTACATGGTGGAATTCCATCTGGTAGGGACCTCCATTTTCAGCTGGTGATGGGGCAGGTTGTTATGCTCTTGTATGGAATAAAATGGGCACAGATTTTGTGGGCAATAGTAAGCATCTTTTGAGGGTCTTGTATTCTGCCAGGAATCTGGTCACAACTAAATTTAGCACATGGGCCAAGCAGGGCACAAGCACCATACCACCAATTCTCAAAGCAGCGATTATGTTGGAAATGTTATCAGCAGACACAAAACCAGCTTTTAAGGAGCTTGGTACAAGCCATTCCTGTATCGACTGCTCTGGCTTACTCAAAACATCTACAGCTTTGTGGGATTGTTTCTCAAAACTCTGCATGCACAAGGTGGAGTGACGATGGTATGGGCTATCCTACTGCTGCTGCCTCCTTTTAATCACAGTGCCACAACCAGAAGCATGATTACTGGCTTTCACCTGATGCTCTAAGCTAGTGTTGTCCACTGTTGGTGCTGGGAGAGAAACTCAGTGAGCAGTCACAGTCATATAGTCTGTGCTCTGCCCACTTGTTTGCATATCTGTTGTCAGGTGGATTTTATTGCCATACGCACTTTTAAGTCCTTTGCCCACCACACCTGCTTGTACAGTTCAGGCATAGCTGTCCTGGAAAAATTACTGTGGCTTGAGATATACCAGCGTGGAGCTACACATGACGTCAGTTCCCTGAAACCTCGAGTTTCTACAAAACAATACGACATCATGTCCATTGCCAACATCTTGGCAACCTTGCCATTCCAAAGGCATACTTTGAGATTGTTTTTGTGAAGTTTTTGTCTCTTTCCCAGGAACTCAATCAGTATGGGTTGGCAGTAGTGTTGAGCGAGCACCCCGATGCTCGGGTGCTCGGGTGCTCTGACCGAGCACCCCCTGAGGCTCGAGTGCTCGGCCGAGCACCCGAGCCCCATTGAATCCAATGGGGCGACACGAGCATTATGCCAGGCACCCCCTGCTCTGATGAGGGGAGGGTGCCTGGTCAATGCCCCCCTTCATCTCCGCTATGCCCCCTTCATCTCCGAATGCCCCCTTCAGCTCCGCAATGTCCCCCTTCATCTCCGCTATGCCCCCTTCATCTCCGCTATGCCCCTCTTCCACAATGTCCCCCTTCATCTCCGCTATGCCCCTCTTCCACAATGTCCCCCTTCATCTCCGCTATGCCCCTCTTCCACAATGTCCCCCTTCATCTCCTCTATGGCATAGAGGAGATGAAGGGGGACATTGTGGAAGAGGGGCATAGCGGAGATGAAGGGGGACATTGTGGAAGAGGGGCATAGAGGAGATGAAGGGGGACATTGTGGAAGAGGGGCATAGCGGAGATGAAGGGGGACATTGTGGAAGAGGGGCATAGACTCTATGCTCCTCTTCCACAATGTCCCCCTTCATCTCCGCTATGCCCCTCTTCCACAATGTCCCCCTTCATCTCCGCAATGCCCCCTTCATCTCCGCAATGCCCCCGTACCTCCAGTCCCTGGTGGTCCAGCGGAGCGTCTTCAGATCTGTGCCTCTTCCGGCACAGATCCCCGCCACCCGAACATGGCGGGCGAGCACATGGCGGTACTCGACGAGTACCGCCATGTGCCGAGCAGAGCGATGCTCGAGCCGATCCGAGCATCGGCCGAGCACGCTCGCTCAACACTAGTTGGCAGGACATGGCAGAAGAACCCTGAAACTTTATTGCTTTAACATTACTAGGGGAGGTGGTGGGGGTAGATGCAGCATGTGTGGGCAGTCTATAACTTCTGCCATCTCCTACAGCAAAGCCAGAGTCATCATACTTCTCTGCAGCAGGAGCCATAGGTGTTATTTGGACTGAAATAACTGTTGGCACTGGCAGTAGCACGCTCTCTGACACATAAATAACTTCACTACTTCTTTTTTCTGCCCTAGAGCTGTGGGGACATTTTAAAGTGCTTCTGCTGCTGCTAGTTGTGGCACCTTTGGCCTGCTGACAGTGTGTCTCCCAGTCAAAACTGTGGTTGCGCTTCAGGTGGGATCTCATAGAGGAGGTGCCTAGGTGTGAGCCTGCTTTCCCCCTGCTCATGGGCTGTTGCTTAGGCAACAGATAGCAACATGCTTAACTTGTGGATCCTGAGTAAAGAATCTACATACTGTGGACTTCATGGAATAAGGGGTTCCTGAGTTGGTGCTGCTGCTACTACTACTACTACTAATTCTACTGCCACTACTACTAGGTGTCAAAGGTGCAGCACTTACAGCAGCAGCATAGGCACTCGTCATATATAACATTGTGAATGTTAACCTGTGTTGTTGTTGCTGGGTACTCAAAACAGGTGTGTGTGTGAGGCTGAGTGGGACTTGGACTTTGAAGAAGCGATAATGCTGATGATGACTGATAGGGTGACTGTATGCTTTTTGTGCTTGTCCAGGGTCAGACTTTCCAATGGTTTTCTCAAACAGTTTATAGACAGGCACAGTGCTCCTTAAAAGTGGTGGAAGATTCAGAGTTTGACTTTCTGCTAATCTTATAACCCTGTCATCATCCTCACTCTTAGCTTCATCTGTATCTGAACAAGACAAGGATGCTGGAAGGATATATTCTAGATCTGCATCATCATCAGTTATCATTAGGTCATCCTCAGTAGCATCAGCATCACTTGCCACTTCTTGCCCAGTTTGCCCACTACTACCCTTATACACTCCTACGCTTTTGGAGGTCTCAAACATTTCTTTTTACTTTTACTGTAACAAAGTTCCCTGCTATGGGTGTTTTGGTGCTTGTTTGTCTCGTTATCTGATTTAGCATGGGGTTCAGCTGCTACACCTTCCTCTTTTATGCTATTGCCAGCATCATCAACACTTGAATGTGACTTGTTGTCGTCTTCAGTGTTCTTCTTATTTGCTTCTTTATTTCTTCTGGCACTGGTGGTGATGGAACTAGTTTTGCTGAGACCTTGACAAACTGCATCCTCCCTTGGAGTAGAGGGATCATCATCATCACTGATTGCACATGCTTCAGCAACCATTGCTGCAGTCAGTTTTTGAACTACTACTTTACTTTTATGCCCCTGCACTGCTCCACCCCTCCTCCATCTCCTCCCCCTTCCCCTTGTACGTTTGCTGGACATTATGTGTTTTTTTACTGTATTGGTGCACAACAACTGAAGGAGGTGTATGCTGCCTTGCCTAATCCCAGTCAGCTGTCTGTCACTGTCACATAATATATTTAGTTATTTATTCTTTTTTATTTTTTTTATTTTTTTATTTTTTTTTAAGTTGTCCACCCTACTGTCTTATCACAGTGTGTCCAAAAAAATTCTAACTGAAAAACAAAATCAACAAAGTCTTTCTCCCAACTTCCCCACCCAGCACTGTGTCTTGTCAGTCAGTCACATGGAATTTTGGAGTATTTGGGGTCAACCTTCTTCTCTCCAGAGTGCCTCACTGACTTTCCTAATAAACACTTACGCAGAACAAATGTCCTACTAAAAGATTCCCTAAACTAAACATCAATTCCCCTCTCTGTCTTGTCTAGCTCAAACAATGTGCTGCTCTCCTCTCACAAACACAAAATGGCAACCCGTGAGAGTCTGACAGCCTTTTATATGGCTGTAGAAAACTTTTCTTCCCATTGATTTTAATGAGCGGAAAAGGTGGGAAAAAGTATAAAACCGGCACTTTTCACAGGAGATTATTCTCTAAGTGGAAAGTGCCATTATTCTCCAATTTCAGTTTGAGGCAAAAAACTTTTGCCCATCCTTAGCTGCTAGTGTGTCTTGCAGTACTCAGGAGGGAGGGAAGGAGAAAATGATGTCAAGTGTGACAGCAAGGGACCCTAAATCACATTTGCCATTCCCAAGCAGTCCCACCAGTGCTAGTACTACTGCTACTAAGGTCCAGCAGCTTGTTAGCATTAGGAGTGAAGGAGGGGGTAATCAACAATATCCTCATATTATAGTGACTGTGAGACTGAGGAGGAAGACTCTGCGGCTGAACTTGATGTGGTTGGTGTTTGTAGTAGTAGCAGTAATGGTGAAGCATCCATAGTGGTAGGGGAAACATTTGAGAGCATCCAGGCTAATGGTCAAGGGAGCCCACACCATTCCTCTGACCCTGGGAGTTCTCCCTTTCCCTTCACTGAAGTGTCCCTTCACTGATGTGGGTGCCTTTGAGGACTGTGAATGGGGCATGGCTCTGAGGAGTCCTGAATTGGTGGCTTCTACGGCCAGACATCAACTGATTCACCTCAAGATTTTATATAGATCCTATTACACTCCTGTGCATGTCTTCCGGATGGGTAAGATGGATAGTGATTGTTGCAGGAGGGGTGGGGAGGCAGGCGCCGCTCTCCTACACCTTTTGCGGGAATGCACTCCGGTCCGCAGATTTTGGGTGGAAGTATCAGCTGTGGTGCAGAGGGAAGTGTCACTTTCCCCAAAGACTTGTTTATTTTCTATCCTTCCCAATCAACTTCACTTAAATTTTAATACTATGCTGATTAGAGAACTGCTGGTTATGGCACGAAAGGTGGTGGAGCAATCGTGGATGTCAGACAACTCTCCCAGACATGTCCAATGGATGAACTTAGTGAACCATCATCTTCCTCATTACAAGGGACTTTACCTGCATAGGGGAACACCGAACAAATTTTATCAAATATGAGGTCTATGGACCTCTTATTGTAATTCTAGAATTCTCTACCAAAAAGTGCTACGTGATGTATTACTGTTGCCTTGTGCTCCATTGGTGATGCTCCTGGAGATCATGGCTACCTACTATTACTTTATTTAAATGTTTATTTACATATTACTGTCTTAGCTGACACCTGCTATGTTTATAAATACTCAATGAAAGAGGTGTTGTGCTCATCTCCCGGCGAGGGAGGGAGGGGGTGTGATATGAGTTTTCTGGGGGAGATAGTGGTGGGTAGTTTTGGTTTTGGTTAGGCTGTTTTTTTTAATTTTAAGAAAAAAAAACTTAAAACGGGACAGCTGTAACTCTATGTTATAATATTTTCTTGACTGTATGTTTTGTACTTTTCTATGACTATTATGTGCAATCTCATTCAATTTGTAATATTCTATTACTGTCCTCTCAATAAAAACATTAAAAAAAATTATAATAATTGTGGGGGGTTCTTTTAATAAGCCTAAGTCCTCCAAATCAATGTTTCCTCTGGGCTTGGGCCTCTAACAACAAATCTAACAAATCATCCTCTACAAAATACACTATCAAGTCAAGTATCGGTCTACCCTAGTGGCAGATTATGTCAGGGGGTTCCTGTCGCTATCATTTTACATACACATTTCTTATTTTATTTTTATTTATTTTATTAACAGTCCCCCCGTGTACCAGTCAATACACCGCCAAAAACAAATTCAATGTTCAACTGATTAATTCCCCAGACTCCAGGCACCAACACAGTCACCCTCCTCAGACCCCTTTTATACCATGTCTTTTGTTTTTTTAAAATTTTATTTAGGATTTTTTATTAACTGCCTCGCAATCCCAGTAAACAACCCACCCAAAAAATCACCCCTTGTTCAACTGATTCCTTCCCACACCTCACCAACATAAGCACCCTCATGCCTCTTTTATACCATGCCTTTGGGAAATAAAATAATAATTTCTATGTGTTGTATGTAACTTCAATGTTCCCACTGATTTCAATGGAATGAGCTAAGCAAAAAAAGACGGAAAAAGAGGAAAATCTTCACTTTTCGCAGGAAATTTTTCGCCAAGCAGAAAGTTCCATTTTTTACCGATTTCAGTTTGAGGCAGAAATTTTCGCCCATCCCTTGCTGTAGGTCCCCAGCCTTCCTGCTTTATCTTAAGGAGGAATAAATCCCTAGCCCCTACTTCCCTTCAGTGTCCATAAGACCATGAACCCTGACTCCACAGGGTCCAAGGGACACTTAAACCCTACCTCTTTGCAAGGGCATAGGGCCCTCAGGACTACGGTCTATCATTCAAACCTAGGTTGAGGCTGGGGTAACCAGTCCCTCCAGCCTTGGCTACCCTTGGGGCACGGCCTATCTCTGCTCATCCTTCGGCTTCCTTGGCCTCAACATCTTGGGTCAAGGGACATGTCTCATTCCCATTTCTTTATTGTCACCATAATTACTTTCATTGACCTGATAAGATTAACTTTTTGAGTGCCAGAGGGGTATGCAATGTAGTGCAGAGCAATGTGTGTACAACCCTCTGGCACCAACCCTCTGGTACTCAAAGGGTTAAAAAAGGAGCTTGTTTGACATCTGTTCTTCCTGACAGTTCTCTCATGCCTGAAGACTTTAGGAACTTCTCGAATATCTTCAGCAAGAAAGAAGCTGACTGCTTGTCCTATGTCACATGGATCTTCTTCCAGAGTCTATGGTCCACTTTGGGTGTTTCAAGGGATAGGCAAAATATTTTGCCTCAAAAGAGAAACAGGAGAAAAATGGCATTTTATGTAGGGTGGGAAATGATTTCATCTAGCTTATTGCATTGAAATCAATGGGAAGACCGAATTTTTCCCCACCACATTGCAATTTTCCCTTCTTTACCCACAGGTATAGTATAAAAGAAGTGTCCGGTTCCAGACCATGCCTTTCTGACTTTGTGAGAGGGAGAGAAAAGAGCAAATTTTTGAGCTAGCGAAGAAAGGCTAATAAAGTTGAAGCTTAGTTTGGTCAGTAGGCAAGACTTAGGGGTGTGCAGGAAGGGAGAAATGAGGTTGACCCAAAATACCTCAGAATTCAGTGTGGCTGACTAGTAAGCCACAGGCAGCCTTGATCCAAGTTCCTTCCTAAAGTGCCTCTTACTTGTGAGTCAGGGGAGTCTGGGGATGTGAGAAGGGAGCAAAGGAGAATTACCCCAAACACCACAACATTCTGCGTGACTGAATGGAAAGACACAGACAACTTTGATCAAAGTTTCTTCCTGATTTACAAAAAGAAGTGGACTCAAGCGCTCAGAGAAAGAAAATCAAATAAAAATCGAGTGTAGCATTAACTATAGAGTTAATTACTGAAAAAGTATTTCTAGGACACAGATAACACTTAGAAAATTGGAAATAATTTATTTGCAAAATGAGATTTTAAAAGAAAAATATATTGGATGATTTAAAACTAGGATAAACCTAGTATATAAACATATGAGAAATCTATATCATCTTGTAAAATATATCTTAATAAAAGCATATATTTGGTGCAGCAAAGGGTCAGGAGTCATAGATGATATTGATGTTTGCAGTTCAGTGATCTCAATGATGAAAGCTATATGGTGTTTCACTAGGAATATAAATATATTAATTGCAAAATCATACAAACACCCTACACATTGTCCCCTTTCAGGTGTAGGCTTACTGTCCAATTTCTATAAGTAGAGCACATTAACATATGATTCATGAATCTCCTGTACAGAGTTCCTTCGTGATCCTGTGCCCATCCGTGTCTCAGCTTCTGGTCTCTCTCGATGTCTCTGGTGGGCTTTTTCCACCTTTTGTGTTTGCTTCCAACATGTTTTGGAGCACAGAATAGCCCCTTCCTCAGGGAAAAAAAGGTTGTGCTGTATAGAGGGTGCCCATCCTCCCTAATCATTATCTGTAATCTATAATCCAGTACTTGTTAAACGGCCCTTATGTTATGTAGAGGAAAGTCAGTCTTCATTAGCTTCTTCCTGTTGTTTTGACAAATAACATGATAGTTACATATTGCTTTTGTCACTTTGTTTTATGATGTTTACTCCTCCAATATATAAAAAGAATTGAGGACATTACTTAGTTTATAGATGCAGCTTTATAATATAGATAAGACTTAAATCTGTCTTGTTTACCTCCCTAATTATCTAGCTTAGGAACTGTGGGCTGAGAGATTGCTTACTTAATTATAGGTTGGTATATAGCCACATTGAAAATATTATATATACTGTATATGACAGGAGTTACATCACTGTAAGCAGTACATAATTTGACTAGAACGGGAGAGGTAGTGTGTGCCATATATATATCAATTGTTACGTATGTGGAAAGGGTTTTTTATTTTCATAGAGTAAAACAGTTATCTATAAGCATCTTTACTCCCAAATTTGTATTGGTAATAAATGTATATACATAATGGGAATATGGATGGGAATATGGAAATAAAGGATGCATACAAGGGATACATATTTCTCTATATTTGTTACCTGGAACATTGATGTTACTGAACTATAAGTCTGATGTACATCTTGCAATATAACACCTATTTGGAGTAAGTATTCTTGAGTAAAATCTTCAATTCACTCAGAAACAGCACATATCCATTTTCTCACTAAGGGCTCGATTCAAATGTTGGCGTTGGAAGAAAAAACTGGCAACGCTGGTTTTAACGTCAACTGAGCAATGCAAATGTTCCACTAGTAAGAAGCGATGCCAGTTCTGAAACACACGTCGCCCGTCGCCAGAACAGCAAGATCTCACCCATAGAGGATAATGTACAAGCGATGCCAAAAGCTATTCAAATGTTGGAGTTAGGGCTAACGCGAGTTAAATTGCAACATTTCTCTCCAGAAATCTAAAGCCTATTTTTTTGGGAGAACAGCACAGGAGGCAGAGTAAAAAATACACTTCGACAGTTCTGAACAGAATTCTCTGTGCTTTTCCCTACCCAGCCACTAGGGGAACACAGAGATGGCTTTCAGCACCATGGACAGCTTTGAATGCCATAGGGATGTGCACTGCTCACCCCTGTGGCATTCAAAGGGTTACAATCAATAAAACTAGTACACCAAGCACTACACAATGCCCCCTTCCATACCCCCCTTAGTATGTCACATATATTGCATATATGGGACATACTAACCCCATCCACATGGACTTCCATGTAGTGGACAAATCTGTCTTTTATTCCACAATTAACCCTTTGAGTACCAGAGAGGTAGGAAAGCATTGCTTAGCATGTTTCCTACCCCTCTGGTACCCAGAGGGTTAATAGGCAAGGTATGGACTACATGTGTTTTAAACTTTTTTTATTAAAATACTATTATTACACATTAGTTTAAATTAGATCTCATTCATTTTTAATGCCCTACCTCCTGTGTACCATTGCTATTAGTACTTTTGCTCCACTCTCCTTCAAAGGGAGAGTGGAGCAAAAGTACTAATAGCAATGGGACACAGGAGGTAAGAACATTATAAATGGATGATATCTAAGTTAACCCTTTGAGTGCCAGAGTGGTACGCAACGCATTGCAAAGCAATGCCTTGCATACCACTCTGGCACTCAAAGGGTTAAAATACAACTGAGGGAGCAGGCTGCACTGTGACTGCAGCGCTTCCCTCATCTTCATTCATAAAAACTGCCTTTGCTGCGGGTGGCTGTGAAGCCCGCAGCATAAGAAAAGCCTGGGGACTAGAGAGGCATTGGAGGAAGCGAGAGGAGGGGACAGAAACATAGGAGGAAGCGGGTGGTAGGCTTGTATTTGCTGCCCACTTCCTCCGATACCTCTCCTCTCGCGTTGGCATTGTGCCCGGCTGCCTGCCTCGTTGTATAATTCGTCCCTTCTCAAAATGCGTTGTACAATGCGGATATCCAATGCAATGACTTGCAATGCATTGGATACAACTCTGGAATTGCATGTGTTAACCCTTTGATTGCTAGAGGTGTACACAAAATGTTGCAAGGCACTCAAAGGGTTTGGGGGATAATGAACTCACCTTGCATGTGAGCAATGGTTGGGCAATGCCTAATGGAACAGAATGGGGATTGTTATGGTATGTGGTGTTGGCTATGGTATCAGAGTAACGATCTGTGAGTCACGTTGCAAGGCCCAC
This sequence comes from Rhinophrynus dorsalis, assembly GCA_037306005.1. Classification (NCBI taxonomy): domain Eukaryota; kingdom Metazoa; phylum Chordata; class Amphibia; order Anura; family Rhinophrynidae; genus Rhinophrynus; species Rhinophrynus dorsalis. Next base: position 448,725,880 of record CM074719.1, on the reverse strand, counting down.
CATGCTGACCTGTTTGTGTGTGTGTGTGTAGCATAGTGAACATGCCACACCATTGTGGCATGTGTGACGCCTACACAACACATTGACAAGAAATGGGTTGTCTACTCCATGTCAAATGACAAAAGGTTAACCCGTGAAGGAAGCTCTTCAAAGCATTGCTGAGCAATGTGTTGTGTACCCCACTGGCTCTCAAGGATATGATGATGGTTCAGAAATAGCATGACTGTTGTTTTCATAGTGCAGTTTACAATCTTGTTTTCACTTCCTGTAGGCATCCATGGCATGAACCCTCATGGAAAACATCTCCTGGAAAGAGTTGAGCACTCAGGTGTAATATTAAAACTTCACCTTTAATAAAACATACTTAAAATCCCTTAAAATCCGACGTTTCAGTCCACCATTGGGACTTTCATCAGGAAGAAGAACGCTTTTTAAGTATGTTGTGTTAAAGGTGAAGTTTTAATATTACACCTGACTGCTCAACTCTTTCCAGGAGATGTTTCGACAAGTAAGCTGAGTTTGGAAGCACCATTCTTATTTTGATGTGTGTGCGGGAGTCCACAGAAACGAGTTTATGAACCCTCATGGGTCAGATGTTTATCCCTGTCACACATTGAATCCACACCCATGAGGATCACCTGTTACTGTCGATGTCAATGAAACATATGAGCATATATGACTGTCTTGTGTCATTGATTACCTCTCCCTCATTAGGGTATTAAAGAGATAGTAATACTTAAAAGGTTCTAAAAATATATGTAGTAGGGCTTATCCCCCTTAGTAAAACAAGGGAACTACAACTACTGAAAGGTGTTTCATCTAAATGTTATTACAGCTCCAAGTTTAATTTTCAGATGCAATATCTCAGTGACCTGGAATTGTACAGTGGCGCTGTTGCTACACCATCCTATGGACAGCTCTGGTCTCAGCACCATAAATCTCCATAGGATGGTGTAGCAAGAGCACCACTTTACAATTTCACACCACTGTGATATTTTATCTATAAAAGTCAACTTTGAGCTGAAATTACTTTCGAATAAAACAACTTTCAGCAGTGGGAGTTCCCTTGTTTTACTCAGGGAGATGAACCCTACTACATATTTGTTTAAACATGTTAGGTATTACCATCCACTTAATTGTGTTCATGTTGTTGATCTGTTGATCTGTATAATGTGTTCATGTTGTTCAGGTTCAAGTCACATCATGGAACAACACCCTGATGTTGTTTGGCTTTGATATGTCTGTGAGTTGAACCTGTACAAACATTTCTGTATGTGATGTGTGTGTGTGTGTTCACCCCTGCTGTAAAAGCTTGTGATGCCATTCATCATGCATGAGTTGTGTTCACTGCATAGCTTTGCAATGCATTGGAGACAACTCTGCCACAGTGTATGTTGTGTGTGCCCCCTCCCATTGTTCAACATCTCAAACCCAGGTTAGTTGTGCATGAGCTGTGTTCACTTAATAGCTTTGCAATGCATTGGAGACAACTCTGCCACTGACCGGGTCTGATGACAAACAAACAGACATGGACATGAGTAGAAGCAAAGATGTTTCCTGTGAGTGCTTTCCATATCTATCTATCTATCTATCTATCTATCTATCTATCTATCTATCTAATATCTATCTATCTATATATCTTAGTGTAAAAGCCCATGTACATGGGCCAAGGTCCGGGGTAACGTTAACCCTTTGAGTGCCAGAGGGGTACGCAACACATTGCGTGGAATTCAAAGGACACTCAAAGAGTTAAGAGGCCACTACCTCACTGCTCCACGCAATGCAGTCCTGCATCGCCTCAATCACGCGATGCAATCATGCGCAGTAGAGACTGCCTGAACGTAGGCATTGTGACAAACATCCTAGCGAAGTATTATATAGGATATTATATATATATATATATATATATATATATATATACACACACACAAGTTACCTAGTCATTAGTAATTGTCTACTGTTATTCAGAACCATAATGTTCATACCATCAGGATTAATACAACAATAGAAGTATGTCAAATAATATGCTAGATATTGTTTAACAGGGATTTTTTTCTGGTATAGTGAAACAGATATATTCCAAAGTTTTGTTTGTACACATCAAACTCAATAGGATATTATGTCTAAGAGAGTATTCATAGTTGAAAGTAGGGGTGGGTGAAAAGTGAGAAAAATGTAACGCATGATTTAAAAAAAAAAAAAAAAGACATTTGTTTTACTTTTTTTTCCAATAGTTTTCTCCTTTTTGCCAATTCAAAATGTTCCTCTTTTCTCAAATTCCAACAATTTTTTGCCTATGTTTGCTATGGATCAACATTTTCCACCACAATATTACTTCTTCTGCAGGCTGTAGTGGAGAAATAAGTATCTGGAAGTCAAAGCTGTGAGTCCAACAACAACATATACCTTGAAAAATGTGTTAGCATCCAGACTGTATTTGTCCTTTGCCCACAACACTAACTTCCTGCTTAAGAGACACTGACACATATTCATGATGATGTCAAGAGTTAGAAAAAAAAAAAGTATAACCAAACAATGTGGCAGATGTGTATGGTAGTGGTGGTGGATACTGGTGTGGTGTAATTGGTGTGTGAATGTATTTATATATTCCTACAGCAATTTTTACCATTGACATGTTTGTGTCAAATGCAAGCTATCCTTTTTCTCAGATTACTGACACACATTACTTATTGGACATGGCAGTGGTCCCAAGTGTGGTAGATGGTAGCAACTCTTCAAATCCTCCTCCTCATCATCATCTTTGCTGCTGTTAATACATTTGGCATGTGTGGTTTCTGCTAACTGATACTCAGATGGTATGAGATGTTGGTTCATTTTTAAGAATGTTAGTCTCCCAACATTGCTACTTGATATTAGTCACAGTTTTTTGTGTATGCACCCTCTTTCACAGTAAAATAATACAGAGGAGACTACATTCTCCCCCTATATAAAAAATTAGACATTAGTGGGGCTCTAGGAGGAATTAGAAGTATCTCATAAGTTGTACTGTAATAGTGTTGGTGATAGTATCTAAAAAATTACTTTTATTAATATTCAAATTAAAACAAAACAGATTATTAAAAATTAAATTTCCTCACAACCAGCGTCTAAGAGGGTTATGTTATAAACTCTATAAGATACCATATACTCCTCAACTATTGTTGTATCAGCCCCATCTTCCAAACAGGAAAAAAATATGAATAAACTTCTGTATCCTGTGAAAACTGAAACAATTGAATAATTGTATTACTTTGAATCCTATTGGAAATATACATATATACTAAAGGGAACCATGTGGTCCATGTATATCTGAATCTGACATTGTGAATCATAAAAGAAATGGTCAATATCCAATTTTAGAGCTGTGATTCATGTATACAGAGATGAATATATAGAAGGTACCTACAATAACTGTAATAATATATTGCAGAATATTAAATCATCAGAAATCCTTCCCTGAACCATTTTTTCAAAACATAATGGTAATGAGGAAGATCAATATTAACATCTCCAAAGATAACATGGTCATACAAAAATATTCAAATTGTTATTCTTTCCTGTTTGGAAGATGGGACTGACATGACACTTTTTTTTAAAGCACTATAGGATTAATCAAGATTCCATCCTGATTAGATGCTGGCAGCTTCATCAATGCTATTAAATTGTTAGCAAGTTGCCATGTGTCCTTAGTGGTGTCTGGATAAGGGGTATAGTGTCATGGTTTGGATACAGTTGTGCCCCCAGATGTTATTTACCACACACACACACACACACACACACACACATACTGTGCAGATTGCAGTTGCTGATGAGAGGCACAGTATCACGGTGCCCGTGTTATTGCTGGCGACATTATTACTATGCTTCTGCCTGAGTCATTCTTATTGGCTACATGGTGTTGCTCCACCCAGTAAATACCTTTATATACTGAGCCCTGTCACTTCTGCAGTGCCCTTTCGTGGTGTTTCCGTTGCCAGTGCTTGTTCCAGAATTTGTGTGTTTCCTGTGTATGACCCGGAATGCCTGACTACTCTGCCTGAATCATTCCTGCTCTGTGTACCAACCCGGATTACCTGATGTTCCTGCTCTGTGTATCGACCCGGCCCTGCTGACATTCCTGCTCTGTGTACCGACCTGGATTGGCTGAGGTTCCTGCTCTGTGTACCGACCCAGCCTTGTTCCTACCCATCCGGTATCCGGTTGTGGGCCATACATCCGTCTCTCTCTCTGTCCATGGACAGATCCTCTGTTGCCACCGTTGCTGCTTAGGCAGCCAGTTACTCTAACCCGATCAGTATTGTGCCTTATGATCTCATCCGGTGTTGCGTGTCCCACTGTAGCACCACGGTACGCTTGACCTATACTACCCTAGCTGAGGTTGGTCTCCTGGGCGCCTCACGCTTTCTCCATCTGGTACTCTATTCTAGGTCTGAGCATTTGTTAACCCTTGTGGGTTGGTGCCTGGCACATTGGGTACAGTTTTAGCAGTCACTAATTGGCGTTACTCTGTGCCTCCGTGGCAGTCCTCCTCTGGCAGCTCCAGTAGTCTGTCATTGTCCAGGTCCTTCGTTACTGTTGCTGCCTTCATCACCATTGTGTCACTCTCTGCATAGAGAGTATATTAAGGGCCACTGCGCTGTTAGGGCCTACCCATCCTCCCGGCCTAATAGCAATCATTATCTGTATCTTTTGGACTCACACGAATTGTGCCTGACCTGTGTCAGTATAGTATTGTTTATATATACTGGACCTGTGTAGGTACTGATAACTGAAACAAGTCCTGTGTCAGTATAGTATTGTACTGTATATATATACTGGACCTGTGTGGGTATTTTGTACTGCTACCTGTCCTGTGTCAGTAATATACTGTTGCATACATACTGGACCTGCAAGGGTTATTCATTTACGGTTTTCTTTAACTAAATTGCATTTTACCCAAACCTTCCATGTCTGAGTGTCAATAAAACAGTTACACACAATTCCTGCTCTCAAGGGTAAAATTTATATTCTAATAACACACCCATGATTTTGGAGGAGGGGCAGGTGGAGAAGAATTATTGGCCAACTACTTGGGGGCTACTTATTGTGCTGCTACTGTCTCAGGTCCTGCAATAAAACAAAACTGTTTTTAGGGGTTTGTTTCTAACAAGCCTACTTCTTACAAATTAATGTTTCTTCAGGGCTTGTGTCTCTAATAAGTCTAAGTCCTACAAATCAATGTTTCCTCAGGGCTTGGGCCTCTAACAACAAATATAACAAATCATCCTCTACAAAATACTCTATTTATTAATATTTTTTTTATTAACTGTCCTCCCAATACTAGTCAAGAACCCCCCAAAACAAATTCCCTGTTCAAATGATTCATTCCCCACCCTCCTCAGACCTCTTTTATGTCATGTCTTATGTTTTTTTTTATTTGTATTTAGGATTTATTTTCTATTAACTGCCCACCAATCCTGGTAAACAATCCCCCCTGTTAAACTGATTCTTTCCCCACATTCCACCAACATAGGTACCCTCATGCCACTTTTTACTATGCCTTTGGAACTAAAATAACATTTGCTATGTGTTGTGTGCAAATTCAATGTTCCCATTGATTTCAATGAAAAGAGCTAGGCAAAAAACCCCCACAAAAATCTGCAGATTTTGTGGGAAATTATTCACCAAGTGGAAAGTGCCGTTATTTGATGATTTCAGTTTGAGGCAAAAATTTTCCCCCATCCCAACGTCTGTGTATTGATTTTGTTTTTTTGAGCTGAGGAGTAAATGGTATCATAGAGATTTGAACTAGCCTTCTTAGACGTTGGTTGTGAAGAAATGTTATTTTAATACTCCGTTTTGTTTTAATTTGAACATTATTAAAAGCTATTACAGTACAACTTATGAGATACTTCTAATTCCTCCTAGCGCCACACTAATATCTAATTTTGAATAGGGACATTGTATTTTTGCATATTATTTTTTTCTGTTTGAAAATTATTCTTGCCATATAGATATGGGAGTACAGTGGCATGGATAATGAATCAGTACTTAAATAAGCGACTCAGGAGATAAAACTTCAATCTGTGTTCTGGTTCTATATTTTTTCTATATTTGAGACCCTCTTTCACAGTGCAAAGCTGTATATGTTTTATTTTGGACAAACCTCTCTATCAATCAAGGGTTTAAAGGAGCCATTTAAATCAAGGAGGATGTTTATTTGTCCTGTATGGTACAGCTGGATGACTCCAGAATTGCTCCAATTTTACTTACTATATAAGCCTTAAAATCTTCTAGCACACTATGGCTGAGATGCACTAAAGGGTGATGCTGTGGCAATGTGTTTTTGGCAATATGTGTCAAGCACTTTGCCTTGGCAATGTCAACACACTTCGCCATATGGTCTAAACTTGGCAGTCTACTGGAGGGGATGGTCCACTTAGTGAATACATGTCAGATTGCATTGTTGATCTTGCTCATTAACATGAACTTTAACATGGTAAAATAGTAAATTAGGTTGAAAAAAGCACACATATCCATCAAGTTCACCCTTTGCCTCATAACCCAGAGACATGAGAATTACAGTATATAGCTTTCCTGCTGCCAAATAAGTTATCTGACCTTCCTGTTTTGCATACAAATACACAGTATAACCCTATTTGTTCCTTTTTGAAAGAAATGTATCCAGATCTTCTCTTAAATGTGTCCATTGTATCTACCATAACCACCTCCTTGGGCAAGGAATTCCATAAATTAACAGAAGTCATGTTGTATTTCACAAACGCAGACATTGGAGGACATCTCCTATGTATACTACAGCATAGATTGGTGACAGCCTCTGGCAACCTATGCTTGTCATATTCGACTAGAGCATAATTTGGGGGGACAGCACCAACCCATACCTGTCACATTCTACTCAGCATAAGTTGTCAAACATTGCCAACCTATGTATGTCACCTCCTACCCCCGTATAGTTTGGCGGACCCATGCGTGTCACATTTTACTCATCATAAGATGGCAGATATTGCCAACTCATGTATATTACTTCTTACACCAGGAATCTTCACAAAGGACAGACGGAGGCTTGTAATTCGAAGTAAAAGCAATTCTTTAATGTAACTAAAAACAGGCTATAATGCTTAAGCATTTAGCAGCACCAGCCACTTTGAGTACTCACAGGTACTCAGCCAGAAGAAGTCCCATTCATCAACTTATATGCAGTCATGGTCACCCACTTACATACAGTCCAATGCACATACTACCAGATAACTACGACACATATACCATTCAAGCCCTATTTCAACTGACTAGATTATTTCTCACGTATTTCAAAAATCCATCCTTGCATCCTATTTTTACAGATTTGTCACAGAAGAATCTAAAAATCCTTTAGGAAAAACAATTCCATGCCCTAAAAATAGATTTCTTGGAATGAAAAAGTACTTGAACATTGTTTACCTCTGTTAAGAGTATTCATAACCTATTTAGATTGCCTTTGGACAGTGTTAACTATTGTTTTTCTCATAGTATTTTATTTGAAAGTAACCCTTAACACTTTGTTTTATAATATAAGAAACACATGCATTTTTTATTTTGAATCAGCAGATACATAAAGAAATTATTTTGTATTCTTTTAAGAAAAAGTTGACAGAAAACCTTTGAAAGAAAAAAACACTGTCAAAGGTTTAATTTATCTTAGGGTGATGCACAAAGCCAGGCCAAAGTCATGTTAAAGTCTTTGCACTCATGTATCAAATTAGTAATTGCCCTGATGGAGTAAAACAATGAAAGCATGAAGTTAAATAATGATTGAAAAACACAAGTAAAAAATAATACACATTTTTCATGAACTCACAGCAGAAGTTGAACATTTCAGAATAGCTTTGGGGGAAAATTGGAGGGCATTTCTGCCTAACACCCAAGTCTTACATTATAAAATCTAAAAGAAGCAATTACCCCATAATTATTTCTACCTTAGTTCATCTTCACGTTATATAGATAGTTATATTATCTGTTTTCTGGGGCCCATGACCATCCTTGAGTTTTTATGTCTTCACAATCGATTTTCATTTGTTTATACTTTGGGAAAAGCTTCCTGAAATAATCTTATAAAGTAATTTTTTTCACACTAACCTTTTTTGTAAAAAATTACAAAGTATTTTTTTGGTTTAGTAATATAACTATTTCCATAGTCTACAAATAAGCAACACATAACCCTTCATCTAGAACACGAGCCTGTTTTTTCATTTGGGGGCAACAGAATCAGAACTCCTGTGTGTGAGAACTTACACAATTTTTCTGATAACAATGTTGTTTTATAGTCTACTCGATTTTAGAAAAAAAAGTTAATAAACTTGATGCATACAAAATGCACAGTTAATGTAAGTTATTGATCAGTTTTCGAGCAACTTAATGAGAATAATGATACTTAGCAGACTGAACTATTCTTGTGAAATGCTAGGTTAATTAAGTAAATTGTTTAGACCCACTGTTGTTGAAATATGAAACTTCTTTCATCTCCAACCAGTCAGTTCCTGGTGTGGATGATAGGAATTGTAGCACCCAAATTCTGGAGACCGAACAACTGACCATCCCCACTGTTGGGTATTAAGTACATAATGGTAGCTCTGGTCAGGTAAATAGGCCCTGTCATGTGTGCTAGCTGATTAGATAAAAATGCCTTTGTTAATAGTATCAGTCAGGCTGAATTTGGGCGACTGACAACATTTTAGACATCCATGCTATATGATATTATAGTTAAGGACTTAAATGTGTGTACATCGTTTTTAAGTCAAATACAGATTTTATTCTACCAGTGACTAGTTTCATTATCAAGAAAAAATATATGAAAGTTGAATAAAGTGAAGAAGTGACTACTAAACCATATTGTTAGGTTGTTTAAAAGGCTGATTTACTTTAAAAAAAAAAAAATAGATTAAAAAACACTTTGTGCATATTAGAAAATAATACAGAATTTACATTTGGAAAAAGACACAATACGCAACATAACATGGAGCAATATATGTGCTTCAAGTAAAATTATGAGTTCTATTATGTCCAAATTCATTCTTAACATCATCTTAACTGAAGATGCTTGATATCAGAGCTTGAATTATGCAGGTTTGTGGCTTTTTTCAATTAGGTTCATCTACTTAGACCACTTCATATTTACAGCTGTTGTTTGTTCAGCTAGCTACAATACAAAATAGGCAACAGTGATTTGTTATAGTTAGCCTGTTTAAATATGTTAATGTGTTACTGTAACGGTTAGTTTGACACTCAGACACAGCAGGTTAGATAAAACACAGTTTTATTGAACAAATTCAGAAAACAATAACCCTCACGGGTCCAGTAATATATGACACAATATAGTACTGACACACGACAGGTTACAGCAATATATATACCCACACGGGTCCAGTATATGTTAATACAGCAACACAATATACTGACACAGGTCAGGTAACTTTTGTGTGATACTCAAATGAGGCAGCACTGAATGGGTTACTATTTGGCCAGGAGGACTGACAGGCCCTAATAGCGCGAGGCTCTTTAAGACACTCATTCTGCAGAGAGTGCACAATATAGAGTAACGCCACAATAATCAACGGAGGCCCAAAACAAGTTTGGAAACTGCCGTAGCAGTAGCAGAGGGCTGATTGTAAGCCCGGAAAGGCAACCAACGGAGACTGCATGGATAGATAGCTGGTGGACTCGGTACCTTCCCTGAAGGGGTAAATAACACTCAGACCAATGTCAACTGCCTGGTCAATTGAACTGCCTGAGGCGCCCAGAGTAAGACCAACCTCAGCGTGTGACAGCCTGAGGAACCCAGAGTAAGACCAACCTCAGCGTGTATGGCAGGAGAAGGGTCAAGTGTACCATGGTGCACAGATGGAAGGAACACACCAGTAATGTCGCCTGCGTGACATTGACAGATAATGGAGACTAGACTGCAAGTGTATAGTGAGGTCACAGTGACACTGTCCGGAGACAGAGAGGAGCCTGGGTAACAACCCCAACCGAGGACCAGATGGGGCCATATGCAAGAGAGATACACGGCCAAAGAAGCCCAATCGGGCCGGTATAAAGAGCAGGAACGTCAGCCAATCAGGGTTGGTACACAGAGCAGTAACATCAGTCAATCTGAGGCGGTACATAGAGCAGGAACGTCAGCCAATCTGAGTCGGTACACAGAGCGGGAACCTCAGTTGGGCCAGGTCGGTGCACAGAGCAGAAACGTCAGCCAATCCGAGTCGGTACACAGAGCAGAAACGAGATGCAGAGTAGTTAGGTAGTCCAGGTCAGTACACAGAGATCACACGAAACAGGAACAAGCGCTGGTAACGGAAACACCACGAAAGGGCACCGGAGAAGTGACAAGACCCAGTATTTAAAGATAAATACTGGGCGGGACAAAGTCACTTCACCCAATAGGTGTAAGCAGGAGTCGAAACTGACAGAATGTCGCCAGCATAGCAGGGACACCGTGATAGTTACATAGAAGAATGGTAATAAAAAGTACAGTAAATTAGAAACATAGATAACTGAGTTGAAAAATTTTTGGGTCCCTGTTCAAGTCTGGGATATACAAATAAACCTTAAAAAATCATACAGCCTCCTCTTTTTCAACTACTATGGTTAGAGTAATTTAGCATGGTGAACAGTTAGATTTTGATAAATGTTAAGCACTTTCATTGATATTGATTGGATTTCACTCACCTTTGGTAAACATGAATTGTGTGAGGTAGTTAAACAATTCAGATGGCAAGTATATAAGCTGCTCAGAATCTAGTTAACCCATCATCAATACAAAATTACTATTTTATACATGCATTGTAATTATATTATGGCTATATTAGTTCACATAAACATAATTGGAACACACCAAAGAAATTTAAAGTATTTATGGTTTTAATATGTAATTATTTTCCATACACGAGTGATAAACCAAGGACATTCCATTGATTTGTAACTCAATTATCAACCAGTAGTCAAGTTAGAAATTAAAAATACAAATGAAACCCATTTTGCAGAGTCAGCTTTATTTAGCAAACATTCTACCTTTCTGCAAAGCATAACTACTCATAAAAACAAATAATGAAGTTGATTAACACACTGTATTTCATTGGATTGTTGTTCATTATTTTGTTTGACAATTAACTGAGTTAGTTCACATGCACAAATCCCTGTTTTCTTGTTCAGTAAGCAAAGGATGATTGAAAAGGTAGTTCAATATATGCTAACAGGCAATAAAGGGTCATTAAATAAACATGGTTTTCAAAGAAAAAAAAATAAGAGGCCCATGCCCAAATAAACTACAGTATAAATATGCTAAAAATAAAAATAACTGTAAATATAAGCTAAATATGTATTGTTCAGCTAAATATATCCACAATCTACTATATAAACAAGAGTCACAAAGGTCATAATGTAAATTATGAATGTTTCTTCAACAATACAGGAACAGAACAACTTAAAAAAAAACACACACAGAACTTCTAACCCCTTGATACCATTTAAGCATTCAACAACTTCATGAAATACAATTCTAATTCATAGGTAAAGAGAAAAGGGGAACAAAAAAGAGTGTGAACTGTCAGATTAAAACACAATATAAGACCAGCAGGGATAAAGTGAATATAACATGATAAAAATAGATTACAGTGTGCAATACATTTTTGTTCTTTAAACAGATAAATTATTAAACTAAGTAGCCTAAATCAGCCTGAAGATGATCTGTCTTGTCCAGAAGATATATAATGTAAGTCCAGAATAAGCCTACTTCACATGGATTGCCATTTATTTTTATCGGAAGAAGGTGGTGGTATTCTTGGATGGACTGGCATTATTTATTTTCCACTTTCACTTTTTGCTTAAGTTATTGTACAATGAAAATTTGTCACATTGTTATTCTTTGGGATGCTTCATGCAAGAAATGGATCCATGACCAATGTCTCCAATCACATTTATTTTAATATCAAACTTATGTGGGAGACACCCATTACAAAATAGCTTTTGGACTTGTGTATCTTTCTTGAGAATGCAGGTATACTTCAGAACCACATTTTGTTTTAATAATGTCAGATACTTTGTCCTGGGGGAGCATACAGGGTTAATTGTAATAGTAAGAAATTAACTGAAATTCTGCTGAGGAGATGTTCAAATTACCTCATGTTTGAACAATGGGCCATTGGTCCAAGGTAGGGAGTGAAAATAACTGAATATCAGTTTAATGGCAGATTGATAGTCAGTTGGAGACAAAATGGCTGAGAAAGATGTAATCCTGTGTGAGAAAGGCTGGTAGAATGACATGTTTATGGGGTCGCTGATAACCTTATGATCTCTCTCAGTCTTGACGAAAGCCATCTGATCTGCCACATGTAAAATTCTAATATAGAGTAAGAGTGCCATCTAGAGTCTTGGGAGCATCATGACTGGGATGAATAATTAGGGATATATTAATATCCAATCAGGGCAGACTGGTGATGTCACGGTATAATGAGATGGATCTTTGTCCAATCATCAGAAAAAGGTGGGGATTACTGATAAGGCAAAAATTGTCAATATAATGCAAGATACTGTTAGTTCAAGAGACTGCACCTCCTGAAAAAGAAAAGGTCCTTCATTTCCTGAAAGAAAACTCTGGGTTCCTGGACTCTCTTGGCTGCTGATTAAATTCCTGATCCTGCCATCTCACAGAGAAATACAAAGAAATCTTGATTGGTAACTATATCATTTATTAATTTAGATTAATTTAATCCAGAATTTCATAATTTTTCTTCTGTTTGAAGAAACTTAAATAGTCTTATAATTGTCTTAAGTGGACTGGCCAACCATTTGGGATCATTTATAATAAGCTAGATTTAGCTATTAAATTCTGGAAGTAATAGAATCTATATATATATTTATTGGGAAATGTTATAAATTGCCAATCAGTGTAATACAGTATATAGCGTGGGTTATCTATATTAGCAAATATAAATCTTGGTATTCCTAGAGTAATATTTTGTGGTTCTGAGAAGATTATAATAGTTAATATTTGAGATAGGATATTCTTTGAATACAGTTATTAACCCTTTAACTGCTATTTATCTGTTGCTAGTGGTGTTTTCTTTGGAATTCTCTGTATATGTGCTAGGCTTATATTTTGTAAATTGGAAGGTTAACTCAATAGACAAAATAACTTCTGGGTGTGGCATCTATTTTAAATGTGTGGATTAACCCTTGGAGTGCCTATAGGTTTTATATATGTTGCTGTAGTCAAAATTATGATAAATGTTGCATGAAGTAATTTTAAGTAGATTATTTGTGTGATTTTGATTGACTATATTTATTGCAATTTATATATTTTATTCAGAGGTATTCAATACTGAATTCAGTAGATAATTAAATTATAGTGATTTAAATCTGGGATTTTATTCCAGTTATTCCCTAAATTTGATTATTATTGATATATGATACAAGGAATTGTTAGAGGAATTATTTAATTCATCTCACAATACCCCTTACATCATAATTGGCATAGTCTATACAGTTTCTGGGGCAGAGGTATTAAGAGACACTGCGGCCAACTGTTTTATGTTAATTGTAACAATCAATTAACCTGTTCTATGAAGCTGAATTCAAGTATTGTTATTATACCTCTGAATATAACTATGTATGGTTAACCCTTGCACCACTGGTAATCCTTATGGTAATAAGTGTGGTTTGATTTTCTATGTACCTTTTATAATTGCTAATCACTTATATATTTCATTGTTGCTGATACTTGTATATATATTGTATTTTAATAAAATATATATTTTTGCACAAATATGAAGGATTGATTCTTGTGATCAATTTGTTACTGTGAAGTAGCGTGTCAATACATATTAAAGATAAATGTTGCTATTGGTTGGAGTCCTAGCCAAAATAAACAGGGGTAGTCTGTTTGCGTGGAAGCTTGAACCAAATTTTGTGTAGGGCAAGTGCAAGTATAAAAGCTATTTTGGCTGCCATAAATGTAACCATCCTGCATACACAATATAATATTGAAAGATTTGAATCTGAGGAGTAGAAAATGTATGAGAGTAGCATTAAGTAAATTGTGAAGGTGTTTCTGTTTCCAGTGGTGAGCAGTATGTTGGCATTGCAAGATTATCATGCACAAGGAGATTATGACGTTACCTTTGTGAATGACGAACCAAGAAAATGTAACAAACTGGCTTGAGATGCATTGTGAAAAAGTCACATTTCTGAATAACACTACTAACCAGTTTGGGTTGTGGACAATTTAGAGGAAGTACCTGGATGTTATTAAAAACCTCTGGGAAAGATTTTACCACCAGCCCATTTTAGCACGTGAACGTTTAACAGCAAAAGTACTATTAGTACAAGTAGGAGATATGCCCAACTACAGCAGCAAAAACACAGTGGTAAGTACTATATCTCCTCTAAACAACTTTTTTTGCTCTCTAGTTTCCCCACTCTTTCTGACTAGTCTATCACTAGCGACTAAAACCATGCAGCATGACATAGAGTTGCTGGTTTTTACAGACAGGATTCTCTCCACTATAGACATTTTAGGCAAAAATTGCCAGAATTTCATTGGCAGTAACAAATAGCTGAAATGTTAATAGATTTTATATACACTTAAATTTCTGCAAAAACAATATTAAAAAAATTGTTGCTTTTTTAACTCCTCTGGAAAGAAAATAAGACTTTTAAACCGTTCTTAAAGCAGTGTGTGCAATTTATAGTAATTCTACTTTAAGCAAAATCACATCCTACTCAAACAAGCATACTTTGTTTTGTTTAATGACAAGTGATGTACATAGTGGTAAAATATATCAATACACCCATTTAATCCTATGTTTAAACTTATTGTCAGAGAAAATGATTTGTCAAATAGAAGTGTTAACTTCATGATATCCATTTCGTGTTTTATTTGAAGGATTAAAGTATTCTTACAACAGTATTTTATTGTTCTTTAAGGATGGAAAAGAAATTACAAGACATGTCTTAATTGTTACACAGTCTATCACATATAACATCTGTGTTTATGAGAGGAGAGAGCAGCACCTTGTTTGAGCTAGAGAAGATAGAGAGAGGAATTGAAGTTTAGTTTAGGGAATCTTTTAGTAGGACATTTGTTCTGTGTAAGTGTGTATTAGGAGAGTCAGTGGGGCACTCTAGGGATGAAAAAAAATTCCATGTGACTGACTGGCAAGACAGAGGCAGCTAGGAACCTACTTGCTTGCTGATCTTGCTGTTATTGTTGTTGATTTTGTTTTTCAGTTATAATTTTTTTTTTTTTTGGACAGACTGTCATAAGACAACAGGGTGGACAACTTAAAAAAAAAAAGAACTAAATGTATTAGGTGACAGTGACAGATAGCTGACTGGGATTAGGCAAGGCATCATAATGCTCCATCAGTTGTGTTGTGTACCATAGAGTAAAAAAAACACAGTGTGAGTAATGTCCAGCCAAAGAACAAGGTGAAGGGGGAGGGTTGGAGGAGTGCGGGGACATGAGAGTAAAGTTGTAGTTCAAAAACTGACTGCAGAAATGGTTGCTGCAGCGTGTGCAATCAATGATGATGATCCCTCTACTCCAAGGGAGGATGCAGTTTGTGGAAGGGCCCAGCAAAACTAGTTCCAGCACCACCAGTGCCAGAAGAAATAAAGAACCATATAAGAAGAACACTGAAGATGACAACAAGTTGCATTCAGGTGTTGATGATGATGACAATAGCATAATAGAGGAAGGTGTAACAGTTGAAGTTCCTGCTGCATCAGATAGTGAAACAAACAAGCACAAAAGTGCCTATTCTCAAAGTAGTAGGAAACTTGGTTACAGTAAAAGTAAAAAGAAATTCTTTGAGACCTCTAAAAGCTTAGAGGAATATAAGGGTAGTAGTGGGCAAGAATTGTCAGGTGATGCTGCTACTGGGGATGACCTAATGATGAATGATGATAATGCAGATCTAGAATACATACCTCCAGCATCCTTCTCTTGTTCAGATACAGATGAAGTTGAGAGTGAGGATGATGACAGGGATAAAAGGTTAGCATAAAGTCAAAGGCTGAATCTTCCACCACTTTTAAGGAGCACTGTGACTGTCTATAAAATGTTTGATAAATCCATTGGTCTGACCCTGGACAGGCACATACGTCATAAAGTACACAGTCACACTATCAGTCATCAAGCAGCAATGTTGGGAGACTAACATTCTTAAAGATGAACCAACATCTTATATAATCTGAGTATCAGGTACCAGAAACCACACATGACAGACAAAGTCAGGACAAATATATTAATAGCAGCACAGATGAGGAGGTGGAAGAGGGATGTGAAGAAGGTTTGCCACATCTACCCCATTTGGGACCACTGTTATGACTGATAAGTAATGTTAGTCAATAATCTGGAAGGAGGATAATGTATGACAACGGTAAAAATACATACACAAATCACACCATGCCAGTCCCCACCACCACCACTACAATATACATCTGCCACATTGTAGGTTGTACTTTATTTTTTTTATTACTTGACATTATGATGAATATGTGCCAGTGTCACATGAGCAGGAAGTTAGTGTTGTAGGCAAAGGACAAATGCACTCTGCATGTTAACACATTTTTCAAGCCATATGTTGCTGTAGAACTCACAGCTTTGTCTTTCCGCCACTTATTTCTAAACTTCAGCCCTCAGAAGAAGTGGTATTACAGTGGGAAATGTAATACCTATAGGAAATACAGGCAAAAAATGTGTTAAAATAGGCAAAAAAATTGTTAAAATAGGCAAAAAGGATAACATTATGCATAAGTGGAAAGGCGAAAACTTTCTAGGAAAAATCGGCAAGTTTTTGCAAAAAGTCATACAGGATGTTTTTCACACTTTTCACCCACCCCTAGATAGAAACAGAAAAAAAACATGTTCCCTCAGTGCTCTCAATGTTTATAATGTGAAAAATGATAAACAAGTATATGATGGCCCTTTATAGTATAAAGGTCTTCCTATTGTTAGAAAATTAATTGTTGAGTAGAAGTAGGACATCCTTGGAACCAAGCACAGCATTTTTTAAGAAATAAAGTTGCATTTTTTTAATCAGTTTTAGTTCAAAATATCTCCTCTCAGCAGACAAACTATGGTGCAAAACATAACAGATATGCAAAGCTGGTTAGTAAAAAAGGCAGCAACAGGTTTAATGCTTATTCACATTGGATCAATGATGTAAAGGGGAGGAAAAGCTGGAAAACATTCCTCTGACTTTACTCCTTGACAATACAACATGAACATTTTATGTCTAGGCTGTCTTGTAAAGGAACTTGTTGTGACTGGTGCAGTTCTACTGCTTGACAATTACCCCATATTTGCCTTTATAAATATAGCCCTAGCCATTAAAACATTTGCCAAATAATTAGGACAGTTGTATTTATTTTTAAAATAAAGCAAAGAAGTAACAATAAATTGCCCCGAACAGAAAATCATTTTAGACTAATATTTATTGAAAATAATGTATTTTTTTAACAAAATACAATCTAACTTATTTGAATTTTATTACATATATTTGCTATTACAAAGCATTTTCTGCACTTTAAAAATTTATTACAATCCAGACAAAGATAGTGCATGCTAATCAACATTTGAATTCAGGAAGCATGCAATTAAACTAGTCTACTGCACTTGCATAAAGAGACTCAATTTAGATAGCTGTACATTTCATTTTTAATCAGCCGCTCCTTAATCTAAGTGTTTATGAGAACTAAAGGTTAGATTGAGCTCAAGATATGAATTCCATGTGTAACATAATGAAGTAGGAAACTTGACAACACTTCTCTGATCATAATACCAATCAGTTGTACTGCAATGATTTAATGTATCAGTACATAGCAAGATAAATGTTAATTTTGATTTAAACTGTCTTTTTGAATGCAGTTTCTTATTTGTTATCTTTGTGTTACTGCTATTAGTTAGGTTGAAAGAATACATATATTCTGTACAACAAGCAGTGATGTAGCACAAATACATATGGGTACAAAATGCATTGAATGTACTGAGAACTTAGGGCTTGATCCAAATCATGGCACTAAAACTGGCTGTAGGGCAAAAATGATTACTGAACAGTACACACACAGTGTTACTGTCAGAATGTAATTGCCCTACCAACAGAAAGCAGAATGAGCACTGAGACACAGAATCTAACTTGTGGCACAACATTGGTCATGGTTTTATAAGTTCCATAACCGACATTAAATTGAGTGCACCCATACTAGCCCTAACACTATACTATCACCCATAGTTACAACACCTGTCATCCTGATGTCCAGCGGGGTCTTCTACACCCTGCTTTTCTTCTTCAATTCTTCTTCTGTAGTCTTATATCTTCTTCTTTCTTCTACATCTGATATTTTAATCTGCCATCCCTGTCTTCATCTGAGCTCCTCTTCATTCTTCCCCTTTACATGTAGTGTTGAACCTGTAGTAAAAAAAATCTATCATCAAACATAAGCTGCCTCCACCGCTGGTGCCGCAGCTTGAGCTGCAGGTAGTTGCAGGAAAAAACAGCAAAATAAAAACCCTCCTCGTACCTTTCAGGCTGTTGCCTGATGCCAACTGAGGAAAATTTGAACAGGGACTGTTTTTATATGGCCAATCCCTGTTCAAATAGCCCCCATGCTCCTATTTGCTGGGATATTGGCTTACACTTCCAACTGGATGGATGACAACGCACTGGGAGCTGATTGGCTGGGAGGTAAGGGTTAATATAGGGCATGTTCCGTGCCCTGTGTAACCCCACATCCCAGCCAATGGGAGTATAGGAAATAGACTGAACAGGTACTGGTCACATAAAAGGCAATCCCTATTCAAATTTCCCTAAGTGCACAACGGGCAATGGCAAAAATGTACAAGGAGGGGGGATTTTTGTTATTGTTTCCTGTCACCGCCAGCAGTGGCAGCGTATATTTAATAATACATTTTATTTTATTAACTGGATTTCTTTTTTCACAGCTTTAACACTACGTTTAAAGAAGAAGATTGAAGAAGATTGAAGAGCACAGATGAAGAAACAAGATGGAGATGACAAATGAAGATAATAGATGAAGAAGAAAGAAAAAGAAAATAGAACCTTACAGAAGAAGAATTGAAGAAGAAGACCAGGGTGCAGAAGACCCCACTAGACATCAGGAATACAGGTATGTGTTGATTTATTGATTTTGGCTGATAAACCCTTTGCGGGCTGCTGGGGTATGCGAAGCTATGCAATGCATTGCATATCCTACTGGCAGTCAAAGGCAAACATTATTTTTTTTTTTTACATTCACACAATTTTTTTAGAAGCCTTTCAGTGCATACCTAACTTTGACTGTAATTGCATACCTGACTGTGACTTCGAACTACAGACGGTGGGAATTAGATCAAACCCTTAATTGTCTAACTATAATTTGAACCAAACATAGCATACACTTGATTCAAGGGATAATAGGGAATATACACACTGATTATTAGTATTAGATATAAGTTACATAAACAGTCTTAAGTAATGATAAGGAACTGACAAATGCACTCAAACATAAATCCACATAGAGGCCAGTATAATGTTAAAATATACTGGAGAAATATACAACATCAACACCAGATACAACTAGGGGCCCCTACTAATAAATAATCCAGTAAACCATGTTCACACCACTAGAGGCAAGAGAAAGGCCTCCTTGTGTTTCCGCAAAGAAAAAATCAGCAAAACCCATTTGGTTGTCCACTGTTTCATGGGAAATTCGCCTTAAACAAAGCCCTTAAAATCTTCTCAGTTTTCGCCTAATGCCAAAATGTTTTTGCTATTTTTTCAATGGTTGCAAACTTCAGCCCATTTACGTACGTGTACTTTGCATTTTTGTGCCCAAAAATATGATATTTCCAGGAAGTGAAACACAAAACCAAGCAGCTAGAGAGATAGAGAGGATGCTAGGTTATTTTTCATTTATTTATTTAGCGAAAATTAAGTTAGCAGCGGCTCAGACTGTTGGCTAATAGGATGAGCACCCATATGAAAAGAAGGAGGGCCTGAAAGGAGGAAGCCCTGATTCCCAAAACCCAAAGATGCCCAGTACCCTGGCACCTTCTCTTGGGATCTGGGGAAAAATAGCATCATCTTCATCAAGGGCACAGAAGAAAGTGGGTAGGAGTGTGAGCAGGAGGGGTCAGCTACTTGTGCCTGCTGCTACTGCTGCCAGTGTGCCTTCTGAGGAGGAGGAGGAGATGATTCGGCATCATTCGGACTTCCGAAAGCCAAGGTCCGCCCACAAAAAAAAAAGAATCCAAAATGGACCTAGTCCGAAATTTCGGTGTAAATTTCGGCAATTCGGATGGTGCTTTCCCGCCTGAAACTATTACAATGTTGCTACATGCTACTAAAATAGACGGCACAACGCTTTCCTGCCTGATACCATTACAATGTTGCTACATGCTACTAAGATAGATTTGGTAAAACAAGTGCTTTACAGTTCATGCGAAGTGTAGATATTAACCACATAAGGACACAAGCAATTTTGGCATTTTTGCTATGTGTGTGTTCAACCATAATTCTTATCTTTCTCATTTAGTGCACAAACACGTATCATATACCATTTTTTAAAAGGCAGAAAGGGCTTTAATTTGATATGACATATACATATATAAGTGAGTAGGGGTTTATAAAATACCCCTTCCTGTCTCATTAGAGATTTAATATTATTATTAATTTAGTTTAATGTATTTTTTATTTTTATTTGCTTATTTTTTATTAAATATTTTAAATTCAGCCAAATAATTCGGACTATTGCCTAATTTTGTCCGAGTTGAACAGGTCTGGTCCAAAATTCGGATCCTCCGAGTGGGGAAAAAAAAAATTCATCCGAAATTGAATTTTACCAAAAATGTTTGCCTTGCACAAGTCTAGTCATGTGTATCTAATTGCTGGCACATCCCAAGAGACAGTTATTTTTCAGGATGGCTGTGCTACAATTGTACAATCGCACAGCACATCTGGAAGGGGTTGCACGACTAGCGCTGGCCTCTCCAGATCTGGCACCAGTAGCAGTGGCCAATGCAGAAATTTTGTTGCCCCGAGGGCTGTCTGAATCAGCTCCTCTCACTCTACGATAGTGGTGAACCCATGTTGTGCTGTGGTTTTCTAAATCAGTTGGGCATATTTCTAGAACTGGTACCAAGTGCCTGTCCAAACGTTTGAAGCAAGGTAGGCTTTATGATCACCCTGTTGTCTGGAAAACATTGGCATGGTTGAATACTCGGCCGCTAAATAATTTATGACTATCCGCACTGTAGAAGAGTACGCTATCGAGTTTCGTATTCTTGAGGCAGAGGTGGGCTGGAACAACAAAGCTCTAGTAGCCGTTTTCTTGCAAGGGCTTGATGACATAATTAAGGATGAGACGGCAGCCTGTGAGCTGCCAGAGGACTTGAAAGAACTTATCTCTTTTGTCATCCTAATCGATACTAAGCTCACAGAACGATCCCCGTTCAGGGAACGGCTGAGGAAATCTCACTCCCGATTGGCACCCAGTTTTGATCTCCCACCCATTCCTCCCTCACCTCCCATGCTTCCTGGTACTGAGTTAAGCAAGACTGAGCCTATGCAACTTGGGGCTACACACCTGTCTGAGGAGGAGAGGGCCTTCAGACGCAGGCCAGAACTGTGCCTTTATTGTGGAAAGGCAGATCACCTGTTGCGATTTTGTTCTGGGAGGTCGGGAAATGCTTGCACCTAGGGTCATGTTGGGGACGGACCCTGGGTGGTGTTTCACAGTCCCCGGGACAGTTACAAACCAAACCAACCCTCATGGTCATCGTATCTTGGGCCTCTTGTTCTGTGTCAGCTTCGGTTTTGGTTGACTCCAGAGAGGCAGGACATTTCATGGATGCATAATTCATTAAACTACATGCAATTCCATTGACGCCTTGTGCTTCTCCTCTGCTACTGAGGCCATTGATGGTAGACCACTGCAGCCTTCTCATGTGACACACGAGACAGTACCACTGACCGTAAGGGTGGGGGCTCTCCATGTGGAGACACTACAAGTCCAAGTTATATGTTTTCCACACCATGCCATCATTCTGGCGTTCCCTTGGTTGCAGAGACACAACCCCAGGGTTGGGATTGGGAGACGTGCAATATTCTATCATGGTCATCTCATTGTTCTAAGTCTTACCTTCAGCAACCCACTAAGATTTATTGTACCTCCTCCTCATTACCCTCAGATTATCATGTGTTCAGTGAGGTAACATAGTAACATAGTAAATTAGGTTGAAAAAAGACACAAGTCCATCAAGTTCAACCTTCGCTTCATACCTCAGTAACTAAGAATTTTATAGCTTTCCTGCTACCAATTAAATTAGTCTTTATCAGACCTTCCTGATCTGCCTACTGATAAACAGTATAACTCTGTATGTTCCCTTTTGAAAGAAATGTATCTAATCTTCTCTTAAATGTGTCCATTGTATCTGCCATAACTACCTCCCTGGGCAATGAATTCCACAATTTGACAGACCTTACCGTAAAAAAACCCTTCCTCTGCTGAAGTTTAAACCTCCTTTCCTCTAATCTCAAGAGGTGTCCCCTGGTCACCTGAGCAGGCCTTGGAATAAATAGCTCACCGCAGAGATCCTTGTATTGACCTCTCATATACTTGTACAATGTGATAAGGTCTCCTCTTAGTCGTCTTTTCTCTAGAGTAAATAAACCAAGTTTGTTTAGTCGTTCAATAAGGTATTTAATAAGGTGGTATCACGGTGCCTGTGCTCCCCTTGTTGTTTTCTGTCAGGCTATTCTGTGATTTGCTCCCATTGGCTACTCTATGTTTGTCCCGCCCAGTATGGCCTTTATATACTGGGCTCTGGCACCCCTCCGGTGCCCTTTAGTGGTGTTCCTGTACCAGTGCTTGTTTCTGCTCAGTGATTCCCAGTGTACCGACTGCCTGACTACTCTGCATCTTGTCTACTGCTCCTGTGTACTGACCAAGATTGCCTGACTACTCTTCTGCGCTTGCTCTTGTGTACCAACCCGGCTTGGCTGACGTTCCTGCTCCTGTGTGCCGACCCGGCTTGGCTGACTTTCCTGCTCCATGATTCGACCCGGCTTGGTTGGCATTCCTGTTCTCTGTCACCTTGACAACATTCTGATCCATCAGGCAATTGTGTCTCCATTTCCGCTCCTGCAGAGTACAAGTGGCCTAGTCTCCATTACTGCTACAGCAGTGTGCCATTGGCCTTGTCCTCCGTTACTGCTCCTGCAGTGTACAATTGGCCTAGTCTCCATTACTGCTTCTGCAGAGTGCAAGTGTCTGCCTCCATTACTGCTATGGCAGTGTGCCATTGGCCTAGTCTCCGTTACTGCTTCTGCAGAGTGCAAGTGTCTACCTCCGTTACTGCTACGGCAGTGTGCATTGGCCTAGTCTCCGTTACCACTCCTGCGGAGTGCAAGTGGCCTGTCTCTGTTGCTGCTACGGCAGTGTGCCATTGGTCTTGTCTCCGTTACTGCTACGGCAGTGTCCTATGTTTCTCAATTCCTATTATTACTCTGGCAGTTCACGTTTGTTCTGCTAACCTGTTTCTGGACGTTACGAATCCTTAAGCTGTCTATATGGAGAGAGCTCATCACAGACCTCTCTGCACATGGGACTGTTTACACTCATTGAAGACCATTAACCCATGCAGTACCTTTCTTCTGGGAATCCAACATATTCTACCTGACCTGTGTCAGTATAGACTGTTGTGCACTTTATGGTTATACTGGATCTGTGTAGGCATTTGTATATGTAACCTGTCGTGTGTTTGTATTATTCTGCTTATATACTACAGGACCTGTGAGGGTTATTTTATTACTGAGATTTTAAAAAAAACTGTGTTTTATCCTAAACCATTGTGTCTGTGTGTCAAACAAACCGTTACAGGTGGAGGCTATGCATAAGAACTACGATTGTACCATTAAACTTATACCAAGCTCTACTCCTCCAAAGGGATATACATATCCTCTGTCTGTGGAGGAGAATCAGATTATGGAGGAGTATGTGACTGATGCCCTGGCCAGAGGGATTATTTGTAATCCTCCTCACCTGCGGGTGCAGGATTTTTTTTCGTGAAGAAGAAGGATGGGGATTTGCGTCTGTGCATTGGCTATAGAGGATTGAATAAACTTATTGTCAAAAGTGTTTATCTCATACCTCTAATCACAGAATTGTTTGACCGCATTAAAGGTTCTTCAGTATTCACTAAGCTGGACCTAGGGGCAACCTATAACCTGATAAGAATCAAGGAAGGGGATGAATGGAAGTCAACCTTTAATACACACAGGGGACATTACTAATATTTGGTCATGCCTTTTGGCTTGTGCAATGCTCCGGCAGTGTTTCAAGAGTTCATTAACGATGTCCTAAGGGACTTACTACAGAGTTGTGTAATAATATATCTGAATGATATCCTCATCCACTCCCCAGACCTAGCTACACATTGAGAGCATGTGGCAACAGTTTTAGGTTTGTTGAGGGAGAACAAGCTCTTCTGCAAGCTTGAAAAATGTGAGTTCCACAAATCACAAGTGACATTTTGGGCTACATAATCTCATCTGCCAGTATAGCTATGGACCAACAAAAACTCTCGGATGTACTGCAGTGGCCCCATCTGGTAGGGTTGACGGCCATACAGAGATCTGTGGGGCTTGCTAACTATTACAGGAGATTTTTACGGAACTTTTCTACGGTGGTAAAACCACTTACAGATCTAACGCATAAAGAGGCTATCCGTATGACTGGTCTCCTACCGTCAACAAGTCCTTTGAGGATTTGAAACTTGCCTTCACCAAGGCTATGATTTTGTCTCCTCCCAACCCAGTCCTGCCCTTTACATTAGTAGTGGATGCTTCAGATGCTTGTGGGTTCTTTTCTAAGAAGTTATCCAGGACCCAAAGTCTTTACGATATTGGCGATCGTGAGCTTTTGGCCATCATCCTCGCACTCAAGGAGTGGCGTCACCTAATGAAGGGTACTTCCTTCCCTCTCCTGATCTTAACCGATCATAAAAATTTGACATAGCTGTCTGAGGCCAAAAGACTGTTACCACGACAGGCCAGGTGGGCATTATTCCTGTCCAGGTTCAATTTCTTAGTTTCATACCTTCCGGGCTCCAAGAATGTCAGAGCTGATGCCCTGTCTAGGCAGTTCGGGCGTGAACAGGAGGTAGAGAATGGCCCTGTACAGATTATTCCATCAGATTGTATCCTGGCTACGATACGCACTAGAATAACTTCTCCTCTGGGTACAGAGATCCTGGCCTCCCAAGCTGCTGCTCCTGCCGACAAACCTAGCGGCAAATGTTTTGTACCAGAATCTCTGTGTACCATATTATTGGAGACCTACCACTCCACTAAGGCCGCTGGTCACATTGGCAGAGATCAATTGATTTGGTCAGTATCTCAAATATTCTGTTGGCCTAGCCTGAGGGCTGACTGTTCTGGCTTTGTGGCAGCCTATTCTATTTCTGCTAGTGCTAAAACCTTGAGACACCTCCCGGTGGGACTACTCCAAACTGTCCCTAATGGTGTGCATCCCTGGTCCCATGTCTCCATTGACTTTATGGTGGAATTGCTGGCTTCCAAGGGATGTATGGTTATACTGATGATAGTTGACCGCTTTTCCAAAATTGCTCATTTCGTCCCCTTGCAGGGACTTCCATCCTCTAGAGAGTTGGCAGATGTATTTTGGCTCCACCAAGGTGGTGGTTTCTGACAGAGGAAGCCAGTTTGTTTCCCGGTTCTGGAGGTCCTTTTGTGCTCAGATGGGTATCCAACTCCGTTTCTCCTCTGCTTACCATCCCCAGTACAATGGGGCTGCTGAAAGATCCAACCAGGGGTTGGAGCAATTCTTGTGCTGTTTTATTTCAGACCATCAAAATAATTGGGTGACCTTGTTACTGTGGGCCGAGTTTGCCAGGAATTGTGCCCTGAACTCTTCTTCACAGAGTTCTCCATTTTTGATCAGTTATGGTTTCCAGCCCTCCTTGCTTCCTGATTCCTTTCAGGCACAGGATATTCCTGCTCTGGATGAGCACATTCTGCAACTCTGCTCAATTTGGGTACGGGTCCAGTATTCCCTGAAGAGGTCCACACAGCGGCATCAGAGGTATGCTGACAGTAGGAGACTCCCTGCACCAGTTTTTCAAGTAGGGGAGAAGGTATGGTTATTGTCCCATAATATGAACCTCCAGGTACCTTGTAGAAAACTGGCCCCTCGGTTTGTAGGTCCATACCGGGTACTGCGTAGAACTCCTGGCAGGGATGAGGATTCACAATGTTTTTCACATATATTTGCTCAAACCCTTGGTATGCAACCACTATACGTCTGCACCAGTGGTGCTGGGACCAGTACAGGTGCTTAATCATGAGGAATATGAGTGTTGTGGATTCCCGCAGGAGTAGATGACACCTCGAATATCTGATACACTGAAAGGGTTATGGGCCAGAAGAACTCTCCTGGGTGACTAGTACTGATGTCCATGCTCCTGCTCTGCTACGCAGGTTCCATTCCCAATTTCCAGAGAAACCTGGTCCTCTTCCATGGGGGGAGAGGTCATTGAAGGTGGGGTACTAGCACAGTGATGTGATTCGGGCCTTGGCTACCTGACTATTCCTGTAGTGCCTGGCGGCTACATTCATATCATTGGCAAGCCACTTTGTGCATGGTGATTTTGAGAGATAGTCCCACAAAGCCATAGACATACTATCCCTTTGAGTGCCAGAGTGGTACACAAGACATTGCAGAGCAATGTGATGCATACACCTCTGACACATAAAGGGTTAAGTAAATTAGAGCAGGTGATAGAAGAATGACTTGTACCCCTCTCCTTAAAAGCTGGTTTTGTGTCTGCTGATAACGGCTCCAACATAATCGCTGCTTTGAGACAAGGTGATATGGTCCATATACCCTGCTTTTCCCATGTCCTCAATTTAGTTGTGACCAGATTCTTGGCAGAATCACATACTCCAAAAGCCTCAGAGAGATCTTGCATATTGCCTGCAAAATCTGTGCCCATTTTAGCTGCTTCTACAGTACAAGCAACAACCTGGCACATCACCAGCTGAAAATGGAGGTCCTTATCATGTGAAATTATACACCGTTTATGCTAGAGTGTTTGTACAAGGCCATTGGAGAGAACACAATGCAAAACTTTAAGGCTTTGTAGGGAGTTTCTTTGTCACCTGAACAATGGCAACTAAAATGCAATGCATGTGACACGGTTTACCAATAACGTTCAGGAGTCAGTACGGTATAGTTAAATGCAAAATTGATTAATAATAGAAAAATAGAGAATACTGTGTACACAAGTAGCAAGCAGAGGGTTACAAGCCAGAGAGCACAGCTATCAGGAATAGTAGGCTGCCAAGCTTGACCACTCTGCTGGAGACTAGGCCCAGCCACTGGTAGTCTCTGCAGGAACCAGGAGCAGGAACAGGAGCAGGAACAGGAACACTGGATCTAGATCCAATGAAGCAAGAGTACTGACTCACGCATGCAGTCAGCATGAGGAAATGGATAATTGACTCACTCCTGCAGTCAGTATAAGGAAAGGGATACCTGACTCACGCCTGCAGTCAGTATTGGAGCTAGTCTACCAGAGTCCCAGGTCCACACAAGATTGGGTGTCTGCTAGGTACAAGGAACAAATGTAAGAACAGTCAGACAGAGCCACAAGTCAGCACCAGAGGGGGTAGTCAGACAAGCCAGGTTATACACAGTTCAGGTAGTCAGCCAGAACCAAAGGTCTGCACCAGGTTGGGTGTCCACTATAGGGATAGACAAAAGAATTGTTCGACAGAGCCACAGGTCAGCACCAGGTTGAATGGAAGACTAGCCAGGTCATACACAGAGCCCAAGGTAATAGAACTGTTATGCACAACAATGCAAGGGGAACTGAGTCAGGACTCAGGCTTCCCTTTAAACCCCTCCTCAGGAAGTAGGTAGGAGGAGCTGCTCAGAGGAATGAAGTAGGTAGGCGGGGACTACAGGAAGCATGTCCGGGAAAATAGAGGCCTACTGCATGCTTGAAGCCTTGTGCCTGCAGACGACGCTGAAAAAAAGGTAAGCTGTAACAACATGGGAGCTGCTGAAACCTTTTAAGGAGGCAACCATGCTGATGAATCACGTAGGGGCAGGAGTCTGCAAAATTCTTCCACTCATATTTACAGCAGGAAAAACTGAGGAGCATGACTGAGGAATCTTGCTTTAATTACAACAAAGACATTCAGCAGAAGTTCAAGGATATGTTAGAGTGCTTTGAGCAATGTCCTCGCATAGTGTTCATTAAAAGCAATTAGAAATACATTCTTGAAACGTTTCAAGCTTTAAACACAAAACTACAGAATTTCTGCTAAAGAGTAATCTGTCACAATAAGGAGTCATGATGATCACCAGCAACATCTTTCTTAGGAATCGGACTCTGTCCAGGAATATAAAGGTACACTTATAAATGGAGAAGAAGGTTGGATTGTGGAGCATGAGAGGGAGAAAGTAAGGGTAAAAAAACTGTTAGAAATAATAGTGAAAAGGAAAGCAACGAAGGGTTTATACCAGAAGCTGCAGGATAAGCAGAAACATCAACTAAAGCATCCCATTCCCAACATATTTCTGAGGGAGATTCAAGGGTCTCTGGTGCAGCAATCCAACATTTGTGGTGGTAGTGTTGCGGGCATTGGTGGTGGCACATCTCTACTATGCTCCCAGAGTATGGGTTGGTAACTGATGCACACAATAAACGTAGCTTCCAGGAGTGGTCCCACTGCATGTGAGATGGTTTCAGCATTCTTGCAGGATAGCTACATTTTTGGCAGAAACAGTGACCCCATTGTAACCAGGATGGCCCAATGTAAGCTGCCTGAAAGTGCACTCTTTGGAGGAGCCACTCCACAGATAAAAAGCAGAGTAGAGTACACAGGAACACCAGACAACAACACAGGTAGCAGTAAGGTATACAACAAGGGAGTCCCTAGTAGGCTAGATGCTAATAGTTTCTAGAGTGGGGGTATGGAGATAGCTGATATTGGCTACCCCCTAGGCAGCCTTACTCTGGCAAGGCTGAGTTAAAAGTGCTGACCAGAGGAGCTGGCCCACCCCCCCAGATTACCATCTAGAATATAGCTACTACCTACTGGGACCAAGAGAGGGCAACAGACAAAGATACAGATAATACCTGTGGTACCAATCATATGTTGCTGTACAGGAGCAGGAAACACAAAAGGACTGGATTCTCTGACTTAAAGTAGTCAAAGTTCGATTAGCTGGGCTGGAATTCAACAGACAGTCAAACAGCAGTACAAGATCAGGAACGACAGAAGGTCGAAGTAGTCAAACTCTCATGACTCTGGTGAACGGTGAAGGCAGATGATTTTGAATAAGTCAAACAAATAGTTGTATCAGTCAAATAGTTGGATGGTTGTACTAGCAGGATCAACAAATTACATAAGCATGAAGAAGGAGAATAGTTGAGTAAGACAGTTGGGTCAGCAATGGAGAATCAATCAGAATAAACACTGGAGGAAGGAAAAGAGAACTCTGGAACAGGACTAGGAATCTCATATCATGCACTACAATGCTTCTGATCACGTGCCAGCACTGAGGAAATGTAGCTTGATAATGGCTCAAGATTGAGCATAAAACAAAGACAGGAAACAAGGATCCAGCAAACACAAAGAACCAACACAAAAAAACAGGCAAGGAAGAAGAAAAAAGAAAGAAATCAGACAGAACATGACACCAATTGACTACTAGTGAACAAAACAATGTGTGTGGCCAGCACTGACACAAACAGCAATAGAATCCCTTAGTTGCCCACTAGCAAGAGTTGATTCTGAGTGGGTTTTCAGTGCAGCGGGTTATATTATAAATGACCATAGGTCATGGCTATCAAGCAGCAATGTTGGGACCTAGGGACTAACATTCTTAAAAATGAAAGAACAAGAAGGGGCACAAACCACAATTCAGAATACAGTGTGATCAATAGAGTGAATACACATTTAACAGAACATAATGGCTAATAATGAATATTGCAGGTACTGAGCATGCAGGGTAATGAAATTCATCTTGCTTAGAGATATGCCTCCCATTGGAAAAAGGCCAAAAAAAAACCCTGGATCCACTTAATAATACACTTAGTAACAAATTTAGTAAAATAAAATAAAACATTAGT
The DNA here is from genome assembly GCA_037306005.1 of Rhinophrynus dorsalis. Taxonomy (NCBI): domain Eukaryota; kingdom Metazoa; phylum Chordata; class Amphibia; order Anura; family Rhinophrynidae; genus Rhinophrynus; species Rhinophrynus dorsalis. Next base: position 448,695,684 of record CM074719.1, on the reverse strand, counting down.
ATATGTAGCTAGGATATATGCACATAATTAAATTAAAAAACAATCGCATCTCCAGGGGACAGAAAATTCATAACTGATCAATACATAACAATACAAAATCATTAATAACAACATAACATGATAATAACTGACACAAAGAAAATTATTACAATATGACAATGAACTATTAAAAAAAATACTGTGAACAAAATAAATACATAAAATGAAATAACAATGAACATATATTTATGAAAATAACAAAATGAAAAAAATTCTAAATACAAAACACCAAAAACGTAATCAATGTCAACCAATTATGAAAAATAAGTATAATGTGATTATAAGGCCAAGTTTAATGTATGAGTGCATGTGTGTGTTTTTGGCGAAGAGAGTTATTCTTAAAAATGAACCAACATCTAATACCATCTGAGTAGCAGGTATCAGGAATGGTCAAAACCACACATGACAGAGAAAGCCATGACACATATATTATTAACAGAAACACCGAGGATGTGGAGAATGAAGAGGATGGATGTGAAGGGTTGCTGCCACCAAGCACTGCTGGGATCACCATTATAACCACTGATGTATGCATGTCAGTAACCTGAGAATAATGATAGCTTACATTAGACTTAAAGATGATAATAATAATTTGTGTAGGAATCACATCTGTCATATTTATTGTGGGATGTACCTTTTTTTCTTTAATCTCTTTTAAAATAATGGCTAGCTAGCATAGCAGCAGCTTACGGGGAGAAAAGCCCGAGGAATATATGTGTGTGTAGAACTCGGCTAGCCAAACAAAAGCCCTAAGTAAATATTTTTTGGAAAGCCAGAGTCCGGAAATAAATAAGTCCTGATTAAGTAATTTTTTGCAAGACTCAGGTTTGCAACATATACAAGGCCAGGTGTTTTTGTGTCCCCTCCTTTCCCTTTTTCACAGCCTTGTCACAGATAGTACACAGAACTAACTGATGAGTTCACTGTGCCTGCCCCAAGGGAAAAATTTTCCCACTCCCATTATTTCAGTGAGGGGACATGTGGAAAAGAATGATGTTCTTCTTCTTCTCCATAATCGCCTTCACTGGCTCGGTCAGGTGATGCTGCTGCCACACCATAAATTACTGCAGCTAGGATCAGAATTATTGGTGGATTGTCAAGCAGACCCTGGTCCCATATCGCTGTTTGAAGAAGCCAGTCCCACGGTGCTCAGACTGTGGTAGACTAGCCATCTCATCACCATTCTGCTGCTGAAACAGAAGAAAGTCTGATTTCTTCATAAATTGCCCCCAGAGGGAGGGACAATGTTGGGGGAATTAGCCTCATTGTGTCTGGGGAATGTGGGCTCCCAGTCACTTTAGCACTGGTGGTGCCATTGCTTGTGTTAGTGACTTCTCCACATCAGAGTCACCAGCCTCAGGGTCCATCCAGCTTCTTTTTTTTTTTTTATTACAACAGTGGTGGTGGTCATAGTGTCAGCCAGCACTATGAATCACTAAAAAACCGCTTTGCTTTTTAATATTTGATTTAAATGTATTTTTCTCTCTCTCTCTTGTCTCATTCCACTCTGATTTTCTTCTTAGATACACCCCACTACAGTATGGGAAATTATGGGTTTGTTTAGTATTTGGATGGGAAGTTTTGTCCATTTGAATAACATATGTGGGAAATGGAACCATTTTCTGTGGTCTTAGCAAAATGCCAGAGAATCTATGGGTTTCTCTATGGCCAAAATCTCCTGTGGGAAGAGCTGAAAGCCACGTGTAGTCTCTGAAACAAAATAAGACTTTTCACCCACCCCTGCTAATGACTCTACTCCTCTGAGTCATTAGCCTCAGGGTCCATCCAAGAGCACTATAAACCAATAACATTTTATTTTTAAAATGTTTCATTTCAATGTATTTATTTTTCTCTCTCTCTCTCTCTCAAGCTGTCTCCTTCCACACTGCTTTTCTTCTATAATACATCACACTAGAGTGCAGGAAAGTATGAGTTTAGATAGTATATGGCCAGGAAATTTAGCCTCATTGAATAACATAGGAAGTAAATTGAAGAATTTTCTAAAAATTTTCTGCACTCCTAGCGAAAAAGCAGAAAACCCACGTTTCTCTATAGACAACATTTCCAGTCAGGAAAGCTGAAAAGCATGTTTTTTTTTTTTAAATTTCCTGTGGGAAACAAAACTGGACTTTTTGTTCATCCCTAGTAATCACAGTAAAAATAAATCTTAGATTTTAGAAGGGAATATTTTTCTCCTATGGGTGAACACATAAGTGATTCCATAGCATAGAGTAAATTGTTTTCTGTTGTGCAGGGACAATTGGAACAGCTAAAAGATTAAATTTTAACTGCAAATTAATTCTGAATTAACCAAAGTAAAAAAAAAAGCTTTGCTATGGGGAGCAGACAACCCAAAAGCAGCCATTCAGTGGTCAAGGAAGAGTTACAGATGCTGATTGTGAGGTTGTATTCCCCCTTCAACATTTAAGACAGTGGAGAATATGTGGAGGAAGGGTAGCAAAACTTAGGAGAGAAAAATGAACCAAATACCTGAAATGATAAGGGACCTGTTAATATTTGCCTTAGAAGCAAAACAGCATAAAAATGGCATCTCCCACTTCATGGGAGTATTTAAGCAAAAAGTGAAGAACAATGGTAAAAATTAACCCCTATCCCACATGTAACGTTTCTCTTCTTTTCCCGCTGAGATAAAAGGGGTGTCAGATTCCAGTAGCATGTTCTGTATTTTTGAGAGAGAGGGTAAGTAACACAATGTTGGACCTAGTGAGAGTTTAGTTTAGGCTGCCTATGGGCAGGCAATTTTTCTCTGTGTTAGGGGAGTATGAGGACTAGGGCTGGATGAAAAGTGAGAAAAAATTCCTGAATAATTTCATGCAAAAAGTGGACATTTTTTTTATTTTTCTGCGAACATTATCTACTTTTCACCAATGCAAAATGTTCATCCTTTTTGCCTATTTTATCAAATTTGTTGCCTATATTTCCTATGAGAACAACATTTCCAACTGCAATATTACTTCTTCTGAGGGCTGTAGTGGACACATATGTAGCTGAAAGTCAAAGTTGTAAGTCCTACAGCAATACATGCCTTGAAAAATGTATTAGCATGCATAGTGCCTTTGTCCTTTGCCCACAACACTAACTTCCTGCTTAAGTGGAACTGGAAACACATTCAAGATGATGTAAAGATATATATATCTATATATATATATATATATATATATATATATATATATATATATATATAAAAAGTGTAACCTACAATATGGCAGATGTGTATGGTAGCGGTGTGTGGGGACTGGCATGGTGTGATTGTTATGCGTATATATATATATATATATATATATATATATATATATATATATATATATATTCCTACAGCAGTTTTTTCATCATCATGTGCATGTCAGATATAAGCTATCATTCCTCTCATATTACTGATACACTTTACACATTGGTCATAGCAGTGGTTCCAAATGTTGTAGTTGGTAGCAACCCTTCTTCACATCACTCCTCCTCCTCATACTTGAAAAATAAATGAGGCTTGGGATATGTCAGCATGGAGCTACACATGATATCAGATCTCTGAAACCTCAGATTTCTACAAAAGTATACAGCAGCATGTCCACTGCCAACATCTTGGAAACCTTGCCCTTCCACATGAGTACTTTGGGATTGTTGTTGTGAAGTTTTTGACTCCTTCCCTGGACCTTAATCAGTGTGGGTTGGCAGGACATGACAGAAGAATTTATTGATTTAACAACATGACTAGAGGGGGGTTAGAGGTAGAGGTAGCATGTGTTGGCAGTCTATGACTCTTGCCATCTCCTACAGCAAAGCCAGAGTCATCATACTCCTTTGCAGCAGGAGCCATAGGTGTTAATTGGAATGAACTACTGTTGGCAGTAGAACACTCTCTGACACATAAATAACTTCACTACTTTTTTTTCTGCACCAGGGCCCTGGGGACTTTTTTGTGTGCTTATGCTGCTGCTGCTGCTGCTGTTAGTTGCTGCATCTTTGACCTGCTGATAGTGTGTCTCCCAGTCAGACCTATGTTTGAGATTCAGGTAGGATCTCATAGAGGAGGTGCCTAGATGTGAGCCTACTTTCACCTTGCTCATTTACTTTTTGCACTGACAAAATATAGCAACATGTTTAGCTTTATGATCCTGAGTGAAGTATCTCCATAATGTGGACTTCATGGACTTAGGGTTTCCTGAGGTGCTGCTACTACTACTGGGTCTAGATGTTGATGCAATTCTACTGCTATGACTACTTGGAATCAAGGTACAGCACTTCCAGCAGCAGCAGAGGAACTCATCATATCTAATATTGTGTATGTTAATAACCTGTGTTGTTTTTGCTGCTGGGTACTCAACACAGGTGAATGTGGCTTAGTGGGACTTGGACATGGAAGAGGCGATCATGCTGATGATGACTGATAGGGTGACTGTGTACTTTTTGACATATTTTCTTGTCCATGGTCAGACTTTCCAATGGTTTTCTCAAACAGTTTATAGACAGACACGGTGTTCCTTTTCACTGGTGGAAGATTCAGCTTTTGCCTTTCTGCTAACTTTATGGCCATCATCCTCTCTCTCACTCTAAACTTCATCTGTATCTGAACAACACAAGAATGCTGGAGGGATGTGTTCTAGATCTTCATCATCATCAGTCATCATTAGGTCATCCTCAGCAGCATCAGTATCACCTGCCACTTGTTGCCCACTACCCTTATATTTCTCTAAGCTTTTACAATTTCTTTTTACTTGTATTTTTACTGTAACAAAGTTCATTTGTTTATCTCACTATTTGATACAGCAGACAGTTCAGCTGCCACGCCTTCCTCTATTATGTTACCATCATCAACAATAGAATGCGACTTGTTGTCATCTTCAGTGTTCTTCATATATATGTCTTCTTATATGGTTCTTTTATTGTACTGGCACTGGTGGTACTTGCAAGTTTTGTTGGGACCTTAAAAAACTGCATCCTCCCTTGGAGGAGAGGCATCATCATCATTTATTGCACATACTGTGGCAACCATTGCTGCAGTCAGATTTTGAATTTCTACTTTACCCTCACTTCCTTGCAGTGTCCTACCTAAAAGACTTCATAAAATAAACTTTATTTGCCTATCTTCTCTAGCTCAAAAAATGTGCTGCTTTCTCCTGTCACAAACACAGAAAGGCATGATGTGAGACCCTGACATTCTTGTATATGGCTGTGGAAAAGTAGAGTGGTAGGGAAAAAAAATTCTTCCCATTGATTTCAATGCAGTGAGCCTGGAGAGAAAAGTGGGAAAATGGCACTTTTCAATGAACATTTTTCGCCAAATGGAAAGTGCCATTATTCACTGATTTTGGTTTGAGGCAATAGTTTTCTCACATCCCTAGTGAGGACTCTGAGGGAGTGTGAAGGATGAAATCAGATTTACCCAAAATACTCAAAAACCAGGTCATCCAAGTTCTTTGTGAACTACAACACCCAGAAAAAGTGTAAACAGCATTACTGACTAAAGTTTATCCTCATCCTGTCCTATAAAAAAAACTGACTGCTGTGACCCTGGGGGAGATAGAAAGTAGCTGAAGAAATGTTCTTGACACTAGCTTCTGGTAGATAGACATGCAAAGATGCAGATGAACATGCAGAGAGGATGTTATTTTTTAGACAAAGAAAACTATTTTGACTGACAGGTGACAGAGATAGGAAAGGATCCTGGCATAAGCTTTGATTGAGGCAGACTGTCACAGATATTAAATATTGAGACTTATGTGATACAGTATTTTATGAAAGTCAAGACTTCAGAACCAAATAATATTGTTGTGTACCATGGTTGTTGCAGCTTCTGCATTAAATGATGATGCTACTCCTTCTGAGGCTGTTTGTGAAAGTGACATAAAACGTTCCAACACCTTCACCACCAGTAGAATTAAGAAACCATTTAACCCCTTAAGGACCAGCAAATCTGAGGTGGATTTCACTTAAGGACCAGAGCAATTTTCACTTTTTTGACTATGTCTTTGTTCAACCATATTTTCTCTTTAATTCCTTTTCACACCCACACAAATTATATACTGTTTTTTAGCACAAGTAGGTATTTCTTTTGATACCATAATTATATGAATACCTCATTGTTTAATTTGATAAAAATATAAAAAAAGAGGAAAAATTAAAAAAAAAAAACATTTTGCTTACATTTTCCTGTCAGTATTCGAATACTATTAGTTCATTACAAAAAAATACCCCTAAATATAATAATTTGTTTCTCCTGAATATGAGAATACCCCATATGCCTAGTATTTCAACCCCTTTCTCACATTTACAAGCTAAATATTACAAGATGGACACCATTATTTCCAACCTGTAATTTTTCAACAATTAGTATGTGGGCATCATAGCTTAGTTAACGGTGCCAGAACCCAAAAATGTCCCACAAAGGTATAGGTTTCTGAAAACTAGACAATATAAGGTAAATAATTAGGAACATTTTGGATTTTTTATGCAGCTATTTTTCCAGAAATATGTTCCAAAATTGTGGTAATATTTAGTGTTTTTTCAGTTTTCACACTTACATTTCAATATTACTGTTGATATCAAGTGCAGGATAGGTGAAGATTTTTACAAATGCATTGTTTAGTGTTCAGCTCCTTCTTCTGAGTACGGCAATACTCCATATGCATAGGTTTCTCAAGGTTTGGGGGAGCTACGGGGCCCAAATTGGAACATGCGCTTTTCCAGTTTCACACATTGAATTTTCACAGCTTGCATCACTGGTTCCATGTCTCATTTGGGGCAACCCAGGCTTTCATTGTATGTATGTTTTCACATTCTTTACGCAACCATTTTACCACGAATCCTTCATAAAACTTGATGTAAGTAAAAAATTCAGCGTGTTTCACACTTAGGTTTCAATGTTGATGTGATTTTCAGTCACAGGATAGGCTAAGATTTTTAAAAAAGTACATTGTTTAGTTTTCAGCTCCTTCTTCTGAGTACGACAATACCCCATATGCATAGGTTTCATAAGGTTTGGGGGAGCTACGGGGCCCAAATTGAAACATGCGCTTTTCCAGTTTTACACATTGAATTTTCACAGATTGCGTCACTGGTGCCATGTCTCATTTGGGGCTGGGTATCAGTGCTCCACTTTAAATTTTCTTTCCAAAAGTATATATTTTTGGAAAGTAGTCACCCCAGGTTTTCATTTTATGCATGTTTTCACATTTTTTACACAGCCATTTTACCACGAATCCTTCGCAAAACTTGATGTAAGCAAAAAATTCAGCATTTTTCACACTAAGGTTTCAATGTTGATGTGATTTTCAAGCACAGGATAGGAGACAATTTTTAAAAGTGCATTGTTTAGTGTTCAGCTCCTTCTTTTGAGTACGACAATACCCCATATGCATAGGTTTCTCAAGGTTTAGGGGAGCTACAGGCCAACATTTGAACAAACATTGAAATTTCACAGTTTGCTTAACTGGTGTCATGTCTCATTTGCGGCTATGTAACAGTGCTCAATTTTAAGATTTCCCCACAAAAGTGTATATTTTTGGAAAGTACACACCCCAGGATTTCATTTTAGGCATGCTTTCAAATTCTTTACGCAACCATTTTACCACCAATCACTCGTAAATGTGATGTAATTAACAAATTCAGCGTTTTTCACACTAAGGTTTCAATGTTGATGTGATTTTCAAGCACAGGATAGGAGAAGATTTTTAAAAATGCATTGTTTAGTGTTCAGCTCCTTCTTCTGAGTATGGCAATACCCCATATGCATAGGTTTCTCAAGGTTTAGGGGAACTACAGGCCAACCTTTGAACAAACATCAAATTTTCACAGTTTGCTTAACTAGTACCATGTCTCATTTGGGGCTATGTAACAGTGCTCCATTTTAAGATTTCCTCCCCAAATTTTTGGAAAGTAGACACCCCAGGCTTTCATTTTAGGCATGCTTTGAAATTTTGTACGCAGCCATTTTACCACCAATCCCTCGTAAAATGTTATTTAAATTAAAAAATCATCTCTTTTCCCAGTTAGATTCCAATTTTGATGTGGATTTCAAGCACAAGATAGGTGAACATTTAAATACATGCATTGGATTCATCTTCAGTTGCTTTTTCTGGGTACAGTAATACCCCATATGCATAGGTTTGTCAGGGTTTGGGTAATCTACTGGGCCGCTGGGAACATGTGTGTTCGATTTTCAGACATGACATTTTTACAGCTCGCTTAACTGGTGCCTTTGTCTTATTTGTGGTGTTTAGCAATGTTGCAGTTAATATTTTACCCCCAAAATATATTTTTTAGAAAGGAATACAACCCTGAGCTTTAGTCTAGGTGCATTCTGGCAATTTTTTCTCAGTCATTTTACCACCAATCCCTCCCAAAACCTGCAGTAAGAAACAAATCCCTGTATTTTCGCAGCTATATTTCGGTGTTGCTGTGGATTCCAAGTACAGGATATTTGGAGATTCATAAAATTGCTTTGTCCACAATTTAACTACATCTTCTGAGTATGTTAATGCCCCATATGCATAGGTTTGTCAGGGTTTGGGGGATTTACTGGGTTCAGTTGAGAACATGTACATTTCCATTTTCAGACATGGAAAAAACAGGGTTGTTCCCATTATATTTTCATAGTGTTAAATCTAAGGAGGGATGTGTTTTGGGGAAAAAACTAACAAAACGGGATATTTCAGGGGGAAAGCGTTGCCAAATAATTAAATTGCAGAATTAGTGCATTGGATGTACGTGATACTGCTTGAAGCAGTCACTAATGCAGAGCCCAGGTTTTGTAGGGCAATCAGGACAGTTGAAGGTGGTGTCTGTCTGTTTGCCATTGGCGTAGCACACCCTGCAGCGTTACTGTGGCTTACTCTTTTGGGGGGTTGGGGGGATTTTAAATGGAAAGTGTCCTAAACCGGGTCTCTGCTGTAAAACTGCTGTTGCCCCTTCAAACAAAAAATGGGAAATGACATGCATTTGGAACTGCAAAAAAGTGTTTTGTTGAGTGGGGTTTGCCAATTTAAAAATTATATACAAATTATAAACTGCAGTCTGCATAAGGAAAATGGCAACCTTCTTATACCAGGCTGTAGATTTTCTCATGGTGAGCTAAGGCTGCATGAGTTGATCACAAAGATCAACACCCCCCATGTATTTATTGTAGTCTCTGATGCAGATGGTTTCCTGAGGACTCTGCCACGGACAGAGACTGGCACAGTTTCCTCGTCATGCATGGTTGTCAGCATGTACACATCCTTTATTGTCTCTAAACTTCACTGCCAGCAGCTCCTCTTGGCACAAAGCTAAGGACGTTCCCTTTCATAACTTGCAGTTTATCATTTGTTTGGCCATCTCTTTACAATTTCTCCTAACAGTGCCACAGGCCACAGTGTCAAAATAAAAAAGTGATTTGAATAAAAGGGGGGTTGTGTAATAGTTATCTACATATAAGTGGTATCCTTTATTTAATAGGGGGGAAATGAGATCCCAAACAATTTTGCCGTAGGTTCCCAGATATTCAGGGCAACCAGGAGGATCAAGCTGGCTGTCCTTGCCCTCATAAATACGAAAAGTATAGGTGTATCCTGTGGCGCTTTCGCACAACTTATACAATTTTATGCCAAACTTGGAGCGCTTGGATGGGATATATTGCTTAAAACCCAACCTTCCCTTATACTTCATTAAGGACTCATCAACAGATATCTGTTTTTGGGGTGTATAGTTTTCTGAAAATTTTTTTTGCAAATTAGTTATTAGAGGGCAAATTTTATACAGCCTGTCATACTGGGGTGATCTTTGGGGAGGCACAGGGTGTTATCTTTGAAATGCATGAAGCGCAAAAGCACTTCATAGCGTCTCTTGCTCATTGTTTGGCCGAAAATGGGGGTAACACATACAGGATTTTTGCTCCAGTATGACCTGATGCTTGGCTTTTTAATAATCCCCATAGCCATAGTTAGGGCCCAGAAATTCCTGAATTCAGCAACATCAGTGGGGTACCATGATTGCTCTTTGAAATATAGCATGTGGGATTGGCTACAATGTACTGGGCTGCATAACTATTTGTTTGCTCTACAATCTCCCCCAAAATGTCCTCCCCAAATATAAATAAAAAAACTGTTCCTGGTTAAAACCGGCAACATCTATATTTATTCCTGGGATGCCTGTGAAATTGGGTATTTCTGGACTTAATCCTACTGGTGGTACCCATTCCCTAGGCTCTGGATGAGGGGCAGGCTTTGTGGCAGGTCTTTGAGCATGTCTTGGGGTATGTCTTGGGGCTGCTTCAGGGGCAGCTCTTGGGGTATGTCTTGGGCCTGCTTCTGCGGCATGTCTTGGGGCAGCTCTTCGGGTATATCTTGGGCCTGCTTTTGGGGCAGCTTTTGCGGTATGTCTGGGGGCAGCTTTTGGGTTTTGTCTTGGGGCAACTCTTGGGGTATGTCTTGGGGCTGCTTCTGGGGCAGCTCTTGGAGCAGTACGCCTCTTCTTAGGAGATGGCCCAGCATGATCACTGGAGCTATCACTGTCGCTGTCTGTGAACTGGGATATATCAAAATCAGAGGCAGTATCTGTGGCTTCTGAATCTGAAGCCAAAAAGGCATACTATCACAGTGTCACGGTTTGTTATGACTCTCAGACACAGAGTTAAGATAAAAACACAACTTTATTAAAAAGTTTAAGGGGAACCCTTGCAGGTAGCATTCACATTCGACATTTAAACACAATACACAATAATAGAGCGTAGTGGTAGCAGAATGTAGGACAGGCTCTACTGGCCTTGCTAATACCGGGTAAGGCAACTATAGGTTGGTACAGGATGGAATAGGTTCTACCGGCCTTACCAATATACCGGGCAAGGCAGCCTGGGAGGCTAGTATCACAAGGAGAAAAGGCTCTACCGGTCCTACCAATATACCGGGCAGGACAGCCTTGAGACTGGTACACTGAATAGTGAGGCTCTACCATCCCTGCCAATATACCAGGCAAGGCAGCCTTAACACTGGACCATGAGTATAGAGGCTCTACCGGCCTTGCCAATACCGGGTAAGGCAACCTTAGTTTGAACAGGACAGGATAGGTTCTGCTGGCCTTACCAATATACCGGGCAAGGCAGCCTTAGACTGTAAGACTGGAACATAGGCAAAGCTGACCTCAGCGACTGGCCAAAGATGTAACAACCAGTCGCATATGATGGACAACAGAGGCCTGCTGGCCTGTCAAGCTGTGATAAGCTCCCAATGCAACAAAGGAGCGAACCAGGACCAACGTACGGGAGTGACAACCTGTACCGGTGCAATAAGCAGCCAGTGTCCTAGGAGTGAACCAGTACCCACGTACTGGAGGAACACAATCTCTACCGGTGCTAACTGGGCACAACAAGCCACCAGTGCAAATGGAGCAAACCAGTACTTGCGTACTGGAGAGACACAAACACCACCAGTGCTGTCTAGGACTGAACGTACTGCGTACTGGAGTGACAGAATATCTCTACCGGAGCTGTCTAGGATTGAACAAGCAGCCGGTTTACGTGGAGCGAACCAGTACCCGCGTACTGGAGTGACATAACCTCTACCGGTGCAAACAGCAGCCGGTCGTACATGGAGCGAACCAGTACCTGCGTACTGGGGAGACACAAACACCACCGGTGCTGTCTAGGACTGAACAAGCAACCGGTTAACATGGAGCAAACCAGTACCCACGTACTGGAGTAACACAATCTCTACTGGTGCTGTGAGGGACTGAACAAGCAGCCGGTTAACGTGGAGCGAACCAGTACCCGCGTACTGGATTAACACAATCTCTACCGGTGCTGTTTAGGACTGAGCAAGCAGCCGGTTAACATGGAGCGAACCAGTACCCGCATACTGGAGTAACATGACCTCTACCGGTGCAACAAGCAACCGGTTGGAGATGGAGCGAACCAGCACCCACGTACTGGAGTAACATCCAAGAAAGTGAAAATGTCGTCCCAGCGACAGGAGGAGAGAGAGACGTTCTGCAGGCAATCCAGGAGCAAGAACACAGCGATCAGGACAGGAACTGAATCACCATGGCAGGCAACCAGATCAGGAACAGCAGCAGGAACAGCAGCAGGAACAGCAACCCCAACCAGATCAGGAACGGAAGCTGGAACCGAGGAATCTGTCAGGCAGGAACTCAGGCGATCACTGGAGAGCAAAAAGGTAACACGGTCTAGGGAGCTCAGGAACCCAATGCAGGTGCAGGCGACATACAGACAAAATGAAAGGGCAACCAAAGGATGCCCAAGCTCAGTCTAAATAGACAATACAGGGCGGGCTGTAGGCAGGCAGCCAATGGAAAGCCCCTTCATGTAATTGACAGAGAAAGGCAGCAAGGCTTATTTCCTGGTGCCTTTTCATTGGCTGCGCTGTACAGCTCCTCCCAGTGACAGCCTTTATATACTCTGGGCTGTCACTTAGGGGTTGCCCTTTTGTGGTGTACCTGATGCCTAGCGCTGGTTCGGTTTGCTTGATACCAGTGTATGACCCGGACTTCCTGACTAATCTATTTGCTATTCTTCCTGATTCTGTGTACCGATTCGGATTGGCTGACATTCCTGCCTCCTGTTCTGACCCTGTCTGGCTGACGTTCCTGCTCCATGTACTGACCCGGCGAGACCGACGACCCTGCTCCGTGTACCGACCCGGCGAGACCGACGACCCTGCTCCATGTACCGACCCGGCTCTGCTGACGTTCCTGCTCTGTGAACCGAATCGGTTTGGCTGTAGTTCCTGCACCTTCCGTGCCCGGCTGGGCGAAGATTCTGCCAGTGCCTGTTGCTGTCATCTGTGCACTTCACTCACGTTATCGTGCACCACAGAGCTACTGTACTCCATTACCGTTTGTAGTCCAGTCTGTGGGTTAGAGTCTCATTGTGCCATTAATCCTCCACACCTTTCACTTGATCGCTTGGTCTTCCGCTCTTGGGTTCAGTTGGGCACATCCGGTTGCCTTCCGTATTCTGACCATAGCGCTCATTAACCCCTCCGGGGGTGGTGCCTTGTGCCGCTACTTGTTTCACCACTGTCATCCTCATCACCGGTATACTTTTTCGTTTGGTCTTCCACTCTTGGTTCAGTTGGGAGCTTCCGGTTGCCTTTCACATTAAGACCATAGCGTACATTAACCCCTTTGGGGGTGGCAAGGGCACACAGTGGTGGATAATCTCAGTTGGGCAAATGTTCCTGGCACGAGCACTGACTCACGCAGTTGTAGTCTCCGGTGGGCATCCACCGTTGCAATCTCCCGTGCAGGTGATCTTGCCTGCTCTTTGCTGCCATCCTGTAACTGTCACTATCTCTGTCTATAGGTGACATTGGGCCTCCGCTTATCTGGGCAACTGAGTCAGTGGCTTCACTGGTATCTCTGGACTTTATTGCACTGTATAAATCATATTTACCTGACTTGTGTCAGTATTGTATTCTGTAGTACATACTGGACCCGTGTGGGTTGAACTTGCTAATGTAACCTGTCCTGTGTCAGTTATTTATGTGCTATATGCTGGACCCGTGAAGGTTACATTATTCATTGTGTGCTTTAAATAAAATTGTGTTTTTACCAACATCTACTGTTTCTGAGTGTACTGAACCGTAACACATACGCCTCTTCCGCAGAATACATCCGCTGCATCTTAACCTACCCTAATTTTTTTTTAAATAACTTCTAACTAACTTAACCTACCTACCCTAATTTTTTCTAAATAGCTACCCACCCAAGCTTTATAAGTAACCAGATTAAATTCCTAACCCCAACAAGTCCCTATTCTTATGTAAGTACTATATATTTATTTTTTTTCTGTGCCTAGATCTAACCCTAAACCTTACTCTACCCCACATCAACCCTAATCCTACCTAACTTAAAGGGATAGTATTACTTCAAAATTACTATCCCTCATATTGTAGCCCTTAATAAACTGAGTTAAATGACACCAGCGGCATCTCTCAAACCTTTATGGTTTAAGAGATAGCCGCTTTCAAAGTTTCCTCTCCCCTGCTGTCAGAGTTCTGCTGCCAGCAGGGGAATCCGGTCCAGGGACAGGCAGAGGCTCTTAACCCCTTCGTGACACAGGACGTACATGTACATCCTGTGTGGCTGTCACTTAGTGACAGAGGACGTACATGTACGTCCCGGAAATCCGGCTCCCCGCGCGGCTGCGCGCTGTTCGGGGACTCCGGATTCTTTGTAAAAAAAAAAAAAAATGTTAGACGGGCGTTAAGTGACGGCCGCGTCTGCACGCGGCCGTCACTAAGGGGTTAAACAGAGCTGATATCTCGTTATGGAAGGAAAAATGATTAATTGAAACAGTCTTCTACGTGTGCTTGGTTACCTTGGTTTTCTGTGCCTAGCTCTAATCCTAAACCTTACCCTAACCCACGTACACGCTAGCCCTGTCTAAACTACCTAAAAATCCTAAATAAATTACCTAACTAATCTAATTAACTACCTAAAAATGAAAAAAAAAAAAAAAAAATTATTAAAAAAAAAAAAAAAAAGGATTTCAATGGGGGGGGCAAAAAAATACCACAGATCAGCAGAAGCTGATCTGCAGCACTTGATCACTGAAAAGAGTGGGGAAATCTATTGATCACTGTATTAGCAGTGATCACATTTAAAAAAATATACTTTATCTTTTTTTTTTTTTTTTACAGAATGGAACGCTGGATCTCTCTATCTCTCTTCTCCTCAGATTTGTGTCTGAGGAGGAGAGAGACAGAGAGATATGACAGAAGCAGTGTTCTGAAAACACTGCTTCTGTCATATGCGGGGTAATACATGTGATTCGCTATTTTAGCGAATCGCATGTATCAACAATGCGGGCATTGGCTGAAACTAGATGCTCAGATACAGGAGCACCTAGTAACAGCATGCTCGTGTCTTTCCCATCTCACACAGTGGCAGCGATGGGAAAGTTAACTCTTGACGTACTAGGACCGTCACTGGTCTTAAATGCAGGACCAGCGTGACGGTCCTGGTACGTCAAAGGACGCGAAGGGGTTAAGAATACTGAAGACGACAATACTTCACATTCTAATGCTGATGGCATAGCAGATGAGGGTGTGGCAGTCCAGTCAATTGCTGTGTCTGCCAATGAGTGTAGCAACTCAACAAGTGTCCTGTACTGTAAGTAATAGTAAATGTTATGAAAATCCCTGTGAAATATAAAAATAAATTGTTTGAGACTTCAAAAAGCCTTTTTCTGATACAGATGATGATCTGAAAATTAGCTGAAAGACAAAGGTTCAGTCTTCCACCAATAAAAACAGTACTCTGTTTATAAACTGTTTGAGAGATCAATCAGAAAATCTGTGTGGATAAATAAAGATGCCTAAAATATACAATCATCCTGTCAGTCTTCATCAGCATTGTCACTACTTCCAAGTCCAGCCCCCACTCATCTGCACACACTACTGTTGAGTATGGGTGGTGGAAAACTTTTGCCTCAAACCAAAATCGGCAAAAAATGGCACTTCCTGCTTGGCGAAAAATTTCCAGCAAAAAATTGCCGTTTGCCCACTTTTTTCACCTAGCTCACTGCACTGAAATAACTGGGAAGACTGAATTTATTTCCACCACATGGCAGTTTTCTCTACTTTAACTGTAGTCATCTCTTTGGGACCTGCTCCCTGAAAGCTAGGCCAAATGTAATTATAGCAGCACAGGTGAGGAGGAGGAGGGATGTGAAGAAGTATTGCTACCATCTACCACACTGAAAAGTACATATGGCAAGAAAATCCACTTGACAACAGATAAGTTGATAAGGGAGCAGAGCACAGACTACAGTATATGACTGTGACTGCTCACTGGGTTTCCCTTCCACCACTAACAGTGGGCAACACTAGTTCACAACATCATTGATGTTGATGATATAGGTGCTTCTGCTGGTTGAAATGCTTTACTGTCTTCCTTTTCACCATGCTGTCTAGATGTTTTTGTGCCCTCACGTTCTCCCTCTCATCTTCCACAATGCAACCCTCTACCCAATCAATAAGCATATCTTGACATTCCTTGAGACAATCTGATTACTCAGGGAGTTTCTGCTGATCCTCATAACACCTTGTTGTGACAAACTGCTGATGGCCCTTTGGCAGAAATTCTGAAATGTTGTGTTTGAAGCAAAATGTGGAGGATGTGAGGGAGAAAGTGAGGACACAAAAAAACATCTAGACCGCATAGTGATAAGAAAGGCAGTGAAACATTTCAACCAGCAGAAACACCTGCTTCATCAAATAGAATATCCCTTTCTGAGGGTAATTCATGGGTCTCAGCAGGGGTGGCAAAAAACTAACACTGGTGGTGGTGCTGGTGGTGGCAGCAAATCTCTTTTGGCACTTGCTTCCTGAGTATGGGTTGGTAACTGACACACAGGAACACCATGTAGCTCCTAGAAGTGGTCCCATCCATGCGCAATGGTTTCTGAGTACTTGCATGATAGCTACTTTCTAGGCAGAAACAATGACCCCATAGATTACTGGAAAACAAAAGCTCTGTGAGTGACCAGCATTGACATGTACTGCAGTGGAAACCCTTAGTTGTTCTCTAGCTAGAGTTGAGTCTGAGCTGGTTTTCAGTGCAACTAGTTAAATTGTCAGTGACCACAGGATGCAGCTATCAAGCAATATGAAACTAACATTCTTAAAAATGAACCAACATCCCATACCATCTGAGTTTCAGGTAGCAGAAACCACACATGACAGAGGAAGCCATGACAAATATATTAACAGCAGCACAGATGAGGAGGAAGAGAGATGGGAAGAAGGGTTTCTACCATCTACCACATTTGGGACCACTGCTAAGAGCAATGAGTAATGTGTATCAGTAATATGAGAAGAAGGATAGCTTACATTTGACAGTCACATGATGATGGTAAAAACTGCTGTAGGAATATATATATATATATATATATATATATATATATATATATATATATATATATATATTCATACATACACACACATCAATCACACCACGCCAGTCCCCAAACACCACTACCATACACATCTGCCACATTGTAGGCTGTCCTTTTTTTTATCACTTGACATGATCATGAATATATGCCAGTGTCCCTTAAGCAGGAAGTTAGTTTTGTGGGCAAAGAACAGATAGACTCTGCATGCTGACACATTTTTTAAGGCATATGTTGCTGTAGGGCTCACAACTTTGACTTTTAGATGCTTATTTTTCTACTACAGTCCTCAGAAGAAGTAATACTGCAGTTGGAAATATTGTACTCGTAGAATATATAGACAAAAAATTTGATAAAATAGGTGAAAAGGAGGAAAATCTTGCATTGGTGAAAAGGAGAAAATGTTTGTGAAAAAAAGAGAAAAATCTGCCAGTTTTCACATAAAGTCTTGCGGGAACTTTTTCTCTCTTTTCGCCCACCTCTATTCACTACTGGACATTCAGCAGAGGAGGCAGCTGTTCTTTAACAGGATACACATACAGTTAATTGTTATGGCTTTTAAAATATATTCAGAGAGATTCAATAGATTTGATCATTTTAGAAGCCAGATAGATATCAATACTAATAAATTGGATGATGGATGATGTAGATAATAATTTCAATCTCGGAAAACCCTTTTTTACAGTGGAAGGGTTATTAAAGAAGGAAATGAACCATTGGTTAGATTCTATCCTTCTTTATAAATACTTAGAAAATGATATTATACCTAGAGGATTGAGAATCCATAACCATGTGGATTCATTGAGTTTCAGACCTTATGGTATGAGATTCCTGATCAATGGTCTTTCAGTTTGATTGAAATATTGTTAAATACGGGGAAAAAAGTTTGGAGGAAACTATAAAGAAATTAGAAACTACAAAAGAATTTTTACAGCTGCATACTAACAACGGGCTATTTAAAGAACTGGATGAAAATACTGACCAAAAATAATAATTAAAAGCTAGTCTTTTATAGAAAGCAAAAAAGTTTAATAGGGATTTAACAGATTATGCTAGCAAAAAAGTCAGAGCATTCCATACATCAAATTCTACATCTCATACCACTCTATTGCTCATCCTGTTTCACATACTAAAACATCACATTCTCCTATCTTTTCTAACTCTTATTCATTGCATACCAATAACCATAAGTTATGCTACACACAGAAATAAAACACCTACAGAAGTCAACAAATATAACTCATAAACACACACACAAACATATGCACACTCACGCACACACTTTCAGTGCTAGATTACTACTCAGATGCACACTTTCCATGCCAGTTACAATGCCACACACACACATGCACACACAAACACACTTTCAATGCCATACAGCAACATATATACACACACGCACACACATACATACACACACAGACACATATAGTCAGTCAACAGCACATGCCAGGTAGCTGCACACATTTTCAGTGCTAAAAATCCACATACACACACACACATGCACACATACTCTTTCAGTGTTAGATAGCTAATATACACATACTTTCAGTGCCAGATAGATACACATATACACATTCTTCCAGTGCCAGATAAATACACACATACACCTTTCAGTGCCAGAAAGCCACACACACACTTTGAATTCCACATACCTACACATACTTTTTTATTTTCTTTAAATAATTTATTTTACATGCTTAAACAAAAATTATACTTCAAAAAAGAACATTTTAAGCTTATAGCCAGGAGTACTTATGCATCTGACAAATATTGGTATATTTGACCATACACATTTTCTAATCATAAAGACCAAATGAAAAAATTATTCTTAAAACAATCATTTTCAATTGAGCTTAAATGTTTACAGTAAAATTTGATTAACTTTATTTAAAACTTTTGACCAAGGAATATTGTAACTTGTAAAGACTTCAAAATTAATTATATGCTAGCAAATGCAAGAAGTATGGTAGATAAAATAGGAGAACTAGAATTAATGAGCAATTGGACATAACTGGAATAACAGAAACATGGTGGAACGATGCACATGACTGGGCTGTAAATATAGAGGGCTATTCCCTGTTTAGAAGAGACATAATTAATAGAAAAGGTGGAGGTGTGTGCTTATATTTGAAAAAAGAGCTAAATCCAGTTTTGCAAGGTGATATTGGTGAGGAAACTGGCCAAACTGTGGAGTCCATGTGGGTAGAAATCGAGACTAAATGTGGTGTGAAAGGTAAAAAAAAGTTGATAGTGGGCATATGCTACAAACCACCAAATATCGATGACAATGATGAGGCCCAACTGCTATTGCAAATGAGGAAAGCTGCCTAGTTTGGGCATACTGTAATTATGGGAGATTTTAATTATCCAGTTATCTACTGGAAAAATGAGACCTGTCAGAGTGCTAAGGGTAGCAGGTTTTTGAGCACACTTCGTGAAAGCTACATGTCACAAATGGTGGAAGCGCCGACAAGAAATAACAATGTATTGGACCTAGTGATCACTAATAACACAGAAATGGTATCCAATATTAAGGTAAGAGAACATTTGGGAAACAGTGATCACAACATGGTTACATTTGAGATCAGTCTTGCAAAGCAAAAATGTATAGGTTCAACCAAAACTCTTAATTTTAAAAAAGCGAACTTCAAATTGTTAAGGGCCTCAATGCAACATGTAGACTGGGATATTTTATTTAAAGGCAAAAATACTGAGGAAAAATGGTCAGAATTCAAATTTAGGTTGAAGAAATGTACCCAACAGTATATACCAATGGGGAACAAATGCAAAACAAGAAAGTCACAGGCAATGTGGTTAACTGCACATGTAAAGAAGGAAGTGGCAAGGAAAACAAACAAATAATCTTTCTTAAAATACAGGGAGTGCAACAAAGATTGCAAACAGGCAATTAGGGTAGCAAAAATAGATAATGAAACTCGAATTGCAAGGGAAAGCAAGACTAATCCAAAAAAGTTTTTCAAATATATAAATAGCAAAAAACTTAAAGGGATAGTAATACTTCATTTTAACTTTATTTTATTTTGTAGGCATTAAAAAAAACATGAAGAATGATATAAGGCTTATCTCTGAAACCTTTATGGTTTAAGAGATATTCACAAACAAAGTATCCCCCCCCTGTTCAACCAGATCAGAAGGGAGATGCCCAGATAGACTGCAGAGAGGGACAATCTTCAATTAAGATAACGGAAAAAGCTGAAAAACTTGTCAAGGGGGGAAGGGCTTTCATTGTTTTGATACAAAGAAAATTGTCCCCTTCTGTTATCTGTACTGTCATACAACCAGACTCACATCTGAGAAGAGATGGCTTACACTAGGAAAAAGGGGCGGGGAGAGGAACTTTGCTTGTGAATATCTCATAAACCATAAAGGTTTGAGAGATAAGACTTATATCATTCTTCATGTTTTTTTAATGCCTACAAAATAAAATTAAGTTAAAACGAAGTATTACTATCCCTTTAAGAGGGAGTGCATTGGACCATTCAAAAATTAGATGGATGAGTTGGTTAGTGAGGATAAGGAAAAGGCAGATGTTTTAAACACTTTCTTTGCATCAGTATATACAAGGGAGCAAGAAATGGTAGAAGAGCCTCCGCAAGTAACAAATAAAACAATACAATTAATAGATATTGGGTTAACTCAAGGAGATGTCATGGGAAGACTGAACAAAATTAAGACCGACAAAGCACAGGGTCCTGATGGTATACATCCAAGGGTTCTTCAGGAACTTAGTGCAGTGTTAGCAAAACCCCTATATTTACTCTTTAAAGATTCTATTACCACAGGCTCAGTGCCACAAGATTGGCAAAGAGCTAACATAGTGCCTCTATTTAAGAAGGGAACTAAAACAGAACCTGGGAATTATAGATCAGTGAGTTTGACCTCTGTAGTGGGAAAACTGTTAGAAGGGATAATAAGGGACTATATTAAGGATTACAACACAAAAATTAAAATCATTAGCACGAATCAACATGGTTTTATGAAGAATAGATCATGCCAAACTAATCTTTTCAGCTTCTATGAGGAGGTAAGCAGCAACCTAGACAATGGCAAGGCAGTAGATGTAGTATATCTAGACTGTGCAAAGGCATTTGATACAGTGCCACACAGAAGGATGGTGTATAAAATAAGGAAATTGGGGCTAGGAGATAACCTTTGCAATTGGATACAAAACTGGCTGAAGAATAGGTAACAGTGTGTGGTTGTAAATGGACAATTCTCCAGTACAGTTAAAGTGGAGAGTGGAGTACCTCAGGGTTCAGTATTGGGTCCGCTGCTTTTTAACATGTTTATAAATGACCTGGAAATAGATATAGAAAGCAAAATATCAATATTTGCAGATGATACTAAATTATGCAAAGTCATTAATTCAGAACAGGATATTTTCTCTCTACAGAGGGACTTACATACAATGTCAGATTGGGCAAACGTGGAATATGAAGTTTAATGTGGGGAAGTGTAAAGTCATGCATTTGGGAGGAAACAATCCCAAGGCTACTTATAAACTTAATGGAATAATTTTAGGTGACTCGTTGCTAGAAAAAGACCTGGGTATCCTTGTCAACTACAAACTTGGAAACAGTGACCAGTGTCAAACAGCAGTAGCAAAGGCAAACAAAGTCCTGTCTTGCATAAAAAGAGGTATTGAAGCAAGAGTGGATAACATTATTTTGCCATTATACAAATCATTGGTAAGACCTCACCTTGAGTATGCAGTGCAATTTTGGGCACCGGTTCTGAAAAAGGATATACTAGAACTAGAGAGGGTACAGCGGAGAGCAACAAAATTAATTAAGGGAATGGAGGACTTGACATATGAGGAACGACTAAACAAACTTGGTTTATTTACTCTAGAGAAAAGACGACTAAGAGGAGACCTTATCACATTGTACAAGTATATGAGAAGTCAATACAAGGATCTCTGCGGTGAGCTATTTATTCCAAGGACTGATCAGGTGACCAGGGGCACCCCTTGAGATTAGAGGCAAGGAGGTTTAAACTTCAGCAGAGTTAGGGTTTTTTTTACGGTAAGGTCTGTCAAATTGTTGAATTCATTGCCCAGGGAGCTAGTTATGGCAGATACAATGGATACATTTAAGAGAAGATTAGATACATTTCTTTCAAAAGGGAACATACAGAGTTATACTGTTTATCAGTAGGCTGATCAGGAAGGTCTGATAAAGACTAATTTAATTGATAGCAGGAAAGCTATAAAATTCTCAGTTACTGAGGTATGAGGCGAAGGTTGAACTTGATGAACTTGTGTCTTTTTTCAACCTAATTTACTATGTACTAACTGTAATCCTGCTCTCCAAGCAAATAAATGTGATATACTTATTTTCATATTTTACTATCATGTTTTATTTCCCCTAATAAAGCTACCATTAAGTTAATACACACAAACAACACACAGCCTCGCTCTCTCTTTATTTCAGTTCCAGATAGCCATGCACACACATAAACAGACACACATTCTTTCAGTGCCAGGTAGCTAAACAGCACACACAAACACACACACACTCTTTCAGTGTGTTTGCGTGTATTTATTTTATTACCCAGTACTAGGATTTGTTTTATATATTTAATTATTTACACTTATTAGACTGATGCACTTTCTTTTTTATTCTTTGTGCACCTATGAATAATTTGTATCAATGGAACTATGGGATATGCTTCATTCATATCTAGAATTGAAAGAAAAAAAAAGTACAATGAGTATAACCACTTGCACACTTGTTCAGTTATCCACTGTTTCACATAACTGGCTAGCTGGGAACCCCACTCACCCACAAGAACCTCAGTATTCCCTGGAAGGGACAAACAATGTGCACAGAAATGGAGAACACGTGATTTCAGTAATCATCTATAGAACATGGGAGTTGGTTCAAATGACAAATTAATAAGATGTTATAAAAAACTAAGCACATCTTGAAGCATTTACTGGTCTCCTGCGTAGCCATTTTTTCAGAAGGGTCTTTGGAGTTAGTTAGTTAGTTATACTAATCACATGTGAAATTCTCTGCTGTTTTTTGTTGTGCTAGTAATGAATTAGGAATAATTTCTAAAAAACAATAATTAACTTAAATTTCTTGCTTGATTCTGCTGAGTAGGAAGACAATTTGAAAGACAGCAACAAACACGCACATGCTTTTTTAATTGCCAGATAGCTACAAACACAACTTTTCTATGCCAGAAATCCACATTTATACATATATGATGTCAGATAGCTACACACACACACTCCTTCAGTGACAGACAGACACACACATACAAATTCCTTCAGTAACAGTTACACACATACACAAATACAAACACATTTTTCAGTGCCAGATAGTGTCACTCACACATACACACATGCACAGATGCCAAATAGCTATACGCACACATGCAAACACACACACACACCTTCAGTGCCAGATAGCCACACACATGTATACTTTCAGTGTCAGCAACACGCACATTCCCCACAGCTTGTATATCTCTCTGTCACAGTCTCCCTTAGTGGCCTAAGCTATCCTGTGCTTCCTTCCTCTGTTGTGATGTTGGCTGGCATGATTGATGGCTACTTCTGCATTCTGACATCACTAGAATGGTCGCAGGTACTTGTGCCTGTTTATGGGCCTAGTCTCATTTGCCTAATTGATTCCTGCCTTGAGCTACTCCTTTATAACTTCCTTGGGCCTAGTAGTCATTATCCATACGTGGTGTTTCCGTTTGCTGCTCTTGTGTAGCGTTGAGACCAATTCCTGTCTGATTACTCGCTCAGTGTATGACCCTGGCTTGTCTGACCACCCACATCGGTTCTGATCTGTGGCTCTGTCTGACTAACTCTCTCCGTGTATGACCCCGGCTTGTCTGACTACCCACAAAGGTTCTGACCTATGGCTCTGGCTGACTACTCGCTCCGTGCATTCCCCAGTGGTCATACCTGAGCTCACTGCCTCACTCTTGATTGCTCGCTGTTGCCTCTGGTTGCTTTCCAGGTTTAAGACTCTAGCCCAGTCTGCAGGCTCTCCATTGTGGGACTTTGCACATTTCCATTACCCTGCATTTAACACAGTAGTTCAGCGCTCAGCTCTACTGATACAAATCTCTATTGCCCCAGAGGAAGCAGAGGCTAACTCTGCAAAAACATGTAAGTGCTGTTCTAGTGACACTAACTTAAGGACTAGGTCCCTCCATTTCCCCCTTTACCCCAACAATTAGCATTCCATTTGTTTCATTGGTTGGCTACTTTTGAGGCCAGTTGGTTTACCTTCCAGTAAATCACTATTATATGTTTAAACTTTATGGACATTATTCTTATTCATCTTCCTTACCTGACATATTGCATTGTCTCCACTACATGGAAGTCTTCTATTAATGGGGACAGTTTCAGAGTCAAATAGAGGATTCCCATGCACTGGCAGGAGTAAATAAGGACACAGATACATTGGCTGTAAGGGAAGGCACCCTTGAGATGCATAAAGCCCTAACGGTAAATGGAGGTACAATATATTTTACCTTTTATTGTGTTGCGATCTAATAAATTACAACCCTCTGATTAGCTGCATTGTTTTCTCGGTTTGCACTTATTTTTTCTAGTTATTGCTGATTTGCATTATCATTCTATCTGCTTTTTCATCATACTTCAATATAGTTCACAGTTCTAAAAGACAATGATGGTATATAATGAAATGCACTCAAAAATATTTAAGTATACATAATTCTGTATTATTGCAAGAAAGTTTTATAAAGGCACAGTTTATGGCATTATTTTAGATGCTTGTCTATCTTTTGTTTACATGTATTTGAGTAAATGAAACTGAAAAACTAAATACATATTGGAAAGGAGTATTATTCAGGCTTCATGCAGTGTAGAGTAGTGGCTGGGACAGACTTCTATATAAATGGACTGGTGGAAATGTTCCAGTTCTAGAGGACTACACCCATTTATCACAAGTGATGTCTATTTGAAAGCAGTTACGTTCAGCCATTAGGGCATTAGATAGATTTAGTTCTTCATAAATTATAAAGATAATACATATTAGTTAGGATAGCAAGCTTAAACAAATTTTGGTCAAATGTGAATTAATACCTTGGTATAATAGATGCCCTTCTCAAGGTTTACATTTAAGTAATTTGTTGAAACAGAGAAGGGTTGTCTTCTGTTGCTGGTAGGGGGCAGCAGTAGGGACTGGAGCATATAGCAGCAGACTAGCATGCTGGCATTATTCTTCTTCAGGCTCAGAGCTTCAGTGGTGGATACCAGTATGACTTCCAAGGACAGGGTGGCTGGAGTAGCTCAGTTGAACCAATAACAGGTTCAGAACAACAAATTTGTGTTTTCAATCTTTCAAAGCAAAAGCCTTGACAAACCATGAAAAATGGCCCACAACTTAACCACCCAGGGACAGAAAGGAATACAATCACTAAAGGACAACAAAAACAAATCATCAAACAGGCAGACAAAGAGGGTGCTGTAGTTATTATGAATAAGAGGCACACAGGCAATTTATTGATGACACTAAATTAATCTACATGAAGATCCCACATTCAGCCAACTGTCTAACCTTGACTGCATTCCAAATAAATCCATGTTAGCCACTACAGAGGTTGAACCTCTCCACACCAGCAGTCTCCAAACTTTTAATTGATGAAATGTGTACTGAGCTACTCTGAAAATAATCACTTTTATATATTTATTAAACCATCGCCACAGCTGCCCTTACCTACTCTTCTTTCCTTCCCACACCTTCCATTAACAAATCACAGAATACAAATCACCTACACGATAGTTCAAGGTGACACAATACTGCTGCAAGACATATAATTGTTAGCAGACAAAATCCTGTGCCTCTCCAGTGAGTCACAGATTTTCTAATTCTTAGTACCTTCACATCCTTAACAACATTATCCATAACACTGTGCATGCTTAAATTTATTAGAGTGTTATTAAGACGTAGTAAATATAACAGAAAGCTGACAACTTTTGTTACAGTGGGAGAGTAGTTATGTAATTATGTAGTCACACTGTGGCTCTTAACCACAGCACACATTTGCTGTATAAGTCATTTTTACAAAGCATGCAGAATAAACAGCAAGCAGCTATTATGATACTGGGGCAGGAAAACCATGAAAATACTATGATATCCTTTATCTGCATTATTCTCATTTCTCTGATTAACAACTGCTGGGTACTACAGATGGAATCTGTGCTCAGATTGGCTTCACCCAATCAAAAAGCAGATCTCAATCACTGAACCTGTCTGCCTCACCTGATTGATGAGGAGAAAGAGCTGCTCACTGGTATGAATAACAAAAGAATAGAAAGACAGGAAAAGCACCTTCTTGTGTAGTATCTCACGACCTCTGGACCACCAACAAAATGAAATTCAACAAATGGATACTTACAAACAAAAACGCTGTGACATAACTTATGTAATACACAGCCAACCCACTTTACTGGGAATTGGAACTGTCCCAAAAAACTGTAATACACAATCTGAAAATGCAGACTGGGCTGCTTGTACTATACACGTTCTCTCCAAACTGCCAAATAGTGTAGAATCATGAAAAACAAAAAAAACAAAGAGCACCTCATAGTATGTCACATTCTCAATCATCAATATAATGAGATGTAACTCACAAGTGAGTTGGTCAGATCAGTATGACATTCATGCAAATGGAGCTATTTCCCAGTCTCCACTCTGTCTTTTTATAGTTCATGTATTAACCATGACTTGGTAATTTTATAATAACTACATATATATTTTTTATTGTGTTTAGCGCTGTTATTTTTGTATTATACACTGCCAATATTTTTCCTTTTGATTTGGATATCGTTTCTTCCTGTGGTTGAAGAGTCAGAGGATTCCTTTTCCACTGTGTTCACCTGAGTGGAGACGGGGAAATATCTCCTTTTGTCTGATTGTCAGACTGATCTGACCAACTCACTTGTGAGTAACATATATTGAGATTGGGAATGATACAGTGATACATTATGAGGTACTCTTTATTTATTTGTTTTTCATGATTCTACACTGCTCACTGGTAGACAAAGATCTACCGATAGCTCCCAAGCTACTTATTGGAGACCACTGCTCTACACTATCATTCCACATGAAACAATCATTGCAGCCCACAGCGTATTCTTAAGGTCTGCTCACAGAATTTGCAATACAGCTAATACACTTTATACTAGCACATTATTACTTCACATTTGGCCAAAAGCTTTACCTACAAAAGACTGGAATTACCATGAGGAAAGGTAATGGTGCCACAATTAGCCAATCTATTCATTGAGAAATATGATTTCTTGTCCACATCACAAATAAAATCTTTGGCCTATCTCAACTATATAGTACAGGGGAGTCCACATTTTTTCAATAGCCAGCTACATGATCAGAAAGCCACAAGTGTGGGTGCCACATTTTTTAAAGATAACCATGATGAATTATCGCTTATCAGCTATTCAAAAAAGAGGGATTTATTTATTTATTGAACAATGTCAGTGACATCTGTTCTTGAACTGTATAGTACTAGCAGACAGGGGATTAGATCTTACTGGCCTACTTGTTTATGTGTGCTAATTAAATAGGTAAAAAAATATATTTTTAAACATCTCAGGAGGACTGTATCCTGGAGTTAGGTAGGTCGCTTATGGCCCACAGGGCACACGTTTGATTCCCCTGAAATAGAGGATACCCTAATCATTAGGTATGGATGAAACTTTTTGCCTCAAAAGAAAAACAGGCAAGAAATGACACTTCCCGCCAAGCAGAAAATTATTAGTGAAAAGTACCAATTTTCCACTTTTTCCTACCTAGCTCATTGCATTGAAATCAATACCATGATGGAATTTCATCCACCAAGTGGCAAGTTTCTCTTCTTTTTCCCACAGGGTTAGTATAAAGGGGGTGTCAGGTTCCCACGGAATGCTATTCTGTGTTTGTTAGACAAAGAGACAACAGCACAATTTTGCAGCTAATTAAGGTAGGCAAATAGAGTAAACTTGGAGTGTAGTTTGGAGTCTTTTAGGCAGGAAATTTGTTCTCTGTTTTAGGTAGGGGTGGGCGACAGGCCTCATTGTGTTCCAGCAAAAAAATCTGAGAAAACAACGTTGTTGTCCTCTTTTTCCTGGGAAAATTCATAAAGCGATTAAAATCTTTGCTGTTTTTGCCCATTGGCAAAAATTCTCTACTATTTTTTCAATGACTAGAACATTTTTTGCCCTTTTGTTAATGTGTTTTTCTCCTTTTTGCTATAAAAACGTGCCATTTTTAAGGATGTGCAACACAATACAACCAGCTTCAGAGTGAGAGAGAGGTGCTGCGCTGTTATGCTGTGATATTTATAGCAAAATCAAGGCATGAGAGGCTCATAGTGACTGCTATCACTATGGGTAGGTTTACAAACAATAAAAGGAAGAGCTGGAAAGACCCTTATGTGTCAAGTGTGTCTGAGGAGGAGGAGGAAATGACCACTACAGACTCAATGCTGGCTAGTCCCCCTAAATCACCCCTAGAGATCCTGGGAAAATGAATCTCAGGACAGGTCAACTGTCTATGCCTGCTCCCCCTGTTGCCACCAGTGCTGTGCCTGCTGCCAGTGTGTCTTGTAATTCTCAGGAGGGGCGGGAGGAGAAGATGATGCCAAGTGTGACAGCAGGGGACACTAAGTTACACTTGCCATCCCCAAGCTGTTCCGCCACTAGCACTACTACTAAGAAGGTCCATCAAGTGTTAGTGTTAGGAGTGAAGGAGGGGGTCATCATATTACTAGAGATTGTAAGGAAGCTGAATTAGGGACTGAAATTGATGATATGGTTAGTGTTAGTAGTAGTAACAATGATGGTGAAGCAACTGGTGGGACTAGCATTAGGGGAGCGGAAGGGGAAGCAAGGCAGAGTATCCACTAGTGGTCAAGGGAGCCCAAACCATACCCCTGACCCTAAGAGTACCCTTCCCCTCTCTGTATTGTCCAGGTGGAACATGATCCTGAAGAAGAAAAAACTGTTGTCTTGCAGCAATAATGCCATAACCACCAGGAGCACAGGTCAGCTTCCTGTGCCTGCTGCTAGTGCTGCCAGTCTACCTTCTTCAGGTCCCCAAGAAATGGCAAGTGTGACATTAGGGGACCCTCTGTCACATTTCTCATCACCTTCTCAAACCAGTGAGATGTCTGTAATAGAGCAGGAGCAGCACGGAGGAACTGGTGGTGGTGATGATGATCGTGATGGAGGAGTTGGCAAGAAAGGAATGGGAGACAGGGATGAGAATGGGCATCCCCACCAGCAGTGAGCTTTTGGAGTTTGCAGAGTTTGCTACTGCTCTAATTCCTACTTCTGCTGAGTTGCAAGGGCAGCAGGATGTTGAGGAGCAGACTAGTGTGCCACAAACCACCGTGGACACAATTGAAATGGGGTCAACAACTGATATACTACTAGGGCAGGTTCCACTTGCCAGGAGCAGCAGCAGCAGCAATACTCCTGATCCTAGTTGCAGTGCTGATTCTGAGGAAACATCATCCTCAGCCCCAGCTAGTGAAGGTGAATGTGGAGGAGTAGAAGATAAAGTCATTCTTCTCCACCTTCCCCCCCCCCATGAAGTCATAGGCGTGGGACTATTTTTCTCTTGTGGAAGGCAAAGTGCAGTCATCAACAATGGAACTGTGCACAATTTGGGAGAAAGTCGGGAACACACCTTGGCACAACCGCCCTGATAACACACATGAAACACAGACACCATGACATTTATGACAAATGTGTTAAACCCACCAGAGAAATCTGGCACTGCTGTTGCTGTACTCCGAAAGGCAATAAGAGGCGAGGCAGAAATCAAAGAGGAGGAAAAATAGAGCTCTTGTGATTATTTCCTATGCTTTGATCCTTGTATGACTTCTGACTACATTTTACTCTGGCTACGTTCGATCCCTGACTTGTTGCCTTCTGCTCCGGTCTGACCTTTGGCTCCGACTGACTACCCTCTCTGTGCTGACCCCAGCTTTAGCTGACTATCCGATACAGTACCGACCTTGGCTTGGCTGACTAACTGCTCTGTGCTGACCCTGGCTCCGGCTGACTATCCGATGCGGTACTGACCTTGGCTTGGCTGACTAACTGTTCTGTGCTGATTCCGGCTCCTGCTGACTACCTTCCTCCAGGGAATTGGCTGAGGTTTTTGCTAAAGAGGTGTTCCGACTCCACGGAGTGCCCAAGCTTCTGGTCTCTGATTGTGGGAGTCAGTACGTGTCACGGTTTTGGAGGGCCTTTTGTGACCAGATGGGTATCCAATAGTCATTTTCTTCTGCCTATCATCCCTGGATTAATGGTGCTGCTGAGAGATCCAACCATCATGATAATTGGACTGACCTGTTGCCGTGGGCTGAGTTTGTCAGGAATTGTGCCATAAACTATTCGTTCGGGAGCTCTCTCCCTGCTCCCAGTCTCCTTTTGGGCTCAAGACATTCCTGCTCTGGACAAGCATATTAGGCAGCTCTGATCTGTTTATGACATTTGGCTACATTTTACTCCGGCTACGTTCGATCCCTGACTTGTTGCCTTCCGCTCTGGTCTGACCCTAGGCTCCATCTGACTACCCGCTCTGTGCTGGCCCCGGCTCTGGCTGACTATCCGATACGGTACTGACCTTGGCTTGGCTGACTAACTGCTCTGTGCTGACTCTGGCTCCGGCTGACTACCCGATATGTTTCCGACTCTTGGACTGACTGACTCCACTCCTACGCTAGACCGTGCTCTAGCTGATCTCTCTGGTACAAGCTGTTCTCAGTATCCTCCTGCAGATATCAATGCAGGAGAAAAAACAGCAAACAATAGGCTTTAGAATCTCTAGTCCAAAAATATATATATCTTCAGAAATGGCTTCACAAGGCAGTCTTCTAGGTAGTATAAAAACACAAGCAACTTTCCTCCTTAGACAGGAAGGTGAAATAATATACAGAAGAAGCTCACAGAAAAATGTCTAAACTGGTGACTATTGAAAACACAGGCAGCCAGCTGAAGATCTAGCTTAATCCAGACCTATAACTACATGATATTTTGGTAGAAGGTTGAAGTACAGATGATAGAGGGAAATCAGTATGTATATCTTTGTATATCTTTATTTATATGGCACCACACAATGTACGTAGTGCATTACAGTACACATATGTTACAGTAAGTAAGAGGGGATAAAATAAGTGCCACATTTATGAAACAATAAGAGAGAGAGGTCCCTGCCCGAAGGAGCTTACAGTCTAAATGGGTAAAAGGAGACAGACAACAGAGTAAGAGGGTGTCAAGTGCTAAGTACTCAGGATGCTGGTGGAAAACAAGGATAGTAGAACTCCAGAGAGAGAATGAAATGCTAGAAAGCCCACAGACACTGTGAAGCAAGAGAATGAGTAGATGCTCAGAAGGTAAAGAAATATGCAGGCAGATGGCTAGGAAGAATTCACCCTCAGGAGATCCACAGCTAAGGAGTATAAGGCCAGATAAATAAAGCACTGTCCAAGAGAAGTAGAAGCAAACTATACCCAGGCAAGTAAGGTAAGGATATAACCTAAATAAATAATAAATAACCTGGGTCTGACACCAGAAGAGTCGTATATTATATGCCAAGAATAAACTAGAAGAGAATGAAGGGATGTCAGAGGAAGCCAAATGCCGGTAACTCAGTCGGAGAGAGTAGTCAATGAGGGCGTAGGTCTAGAAGTAGAAGTAGAAGAAATCCTAGGTCAGATTCCAGTAAAACAGTCAGAGAAGAGTCGATGAAGGCTTAGATCAGATGTTGGTGAATCAATCGGAGAGGAGTTGATGAAAGCCTAGGTCAAATACTGATGAATCAGTCAGAGAAGTGTCGATGAAAGCCTAGGTTGATGCTGGCTAATCGGTCGGAGATAGAACAGTCGATGAAAGCCTAGTTCGATGCCAGGGAATCATTTGAAGACACAATCAGGAAACAGAAGCAAGGTCAGGAACAGAGGCGTTGAATACCAGAAATCAATACTGGGAGAGAAGACTACAACTGTCAAGAAGAGTAGAATGAGTGACGTTACTTCTTTGCACTCAGACTATAAACAGGAATCCTCCAATGAGTTTTGCCCTGAGAACCAGGTGACTAAAGGCAATAAATGTAAACAGGTCCATGGCAAGGAAATGGACTTAACACTGAGGCAGACTGATGCTAGAAGAGATTGAGTATTTTGTAGGGGGCTGAGGCAAGACATCAAACTTCAGCCATTCTATTGTGTACTTTACAGTAAAAACATGCACATAAACTCAAACATACACACAGTAGTTGAGTAATGTCCACAAGGGTCAGGGGAGGGGGAAATAGTAGGATCATTGGAGGGATGTATGAATAAAATGGTAGTCCAAAAACTGACTGCAGCCATGGTTGAAGCTGCATGTGCACTAAATGCTGATGATCCTTCTCGTTCTGAGGAGGCAGTTTTGTCAAAATCCCATCAAAAGTAGCACCACCACGACCAGCTCCAGTGCCAGTACTGTTAAAAAACATTTAAGAACACTGAAGATGACACTGAGTCACATTCTGGTGTTGGGATAATGGAAGAAGGTATAACAGGTCAACCAACTGCTGTATCTGACAGTGAGACAAACAAGCACAAAAACACCTGTCCTGAAAGTAGTAGTGAACATTGTGAAAATAAATGTAAAAAGAAATTGTTTGAGACCCTAAAAGCCTGGAGTAATATGAAAGAAGTGGACAAGAAGAGTCGGACGATGCTGAAGAGGATAACCTAATGATAACAGATGATAATGTATATCTAGAATATATCCCTTCAGTATCCTCCTCTTCTTCAGATGCAGATGAAACTGAGAGTGAGAGCGATTATGACATGACCAGAAAGGTAGCTGAAAGGCAAAGGCACATCTTCCAGCATTGAAATGGAGCACAGTGCCAATATTTAAACTGTATTAGAAAACAACTGGAAAGCCTTAATCTGGACAAGCAAAGATGCCCAAAAATACTTATTCTGTCAGTCATTATCAGCACTGTCACCATTTCAAAGTCAAATCCCCACTCTGCAACACACTCTAATGTTGAGTAACCAGCAGCAACAATAACGCAGGTTATTAACATCCACAACGTTTACTATGAAAAATGCCTCTGCTGCTGCTGCTGTAAGTGCTGCACCTTTGACACCTAGTAGTAGTAGCAGTAGGACTACATCTAGCCCCAGTATTAGTAGTAGCAGCCCTTCAGGAACCCCATAGTCCATGAAGTCCACAGTATGGAAATACTTCACTCAAAACTCAAATGCTAAGCATGTTGATATCTGTTGTCTGCATAAAAAGCAAGTGAGCAGGGGAATGCAGGCTCATACCTAGGCACCTCCTTAATGAAATCCCATCTGAAGCACAACTACTGGTCTGACTGGTAGACCCACCATCAACAGGTCAGAGGTGCCAAAACTAACAGCAGCAGAAGTATTTCTAAATGGCCCCATTGCTCTGGGGTACACAATAGAAGTACTGTTCATGTATCAGAGAGTGTGCCAAAGAGACTGATCAGATGAATTAGCTCACACAGTGACACAGCACTGGTAGCAGTAGTTCAGATAAACAACTCAGGCAATACTCACAATCATGGGTGTCCACAGAAATTTTTCCATGAGGAGCAAAGCCATAATATGACCCCCAGCCCAGCCTACCCTGTCCCTATGTTTATATGGAGGTGGCAAGTGTCCCCCTCTCCCCACCCTCCTCCAGACACCCATTCTCACAGCACTGAAGTCAGGGATCTCAAGAACTGTGTTGGGTTTCACAAGTCTCAGTGCAGCTAGCTGATAATCAAAGAAATTAACACTTACACCTCTGGTGATATACACAAAGAAGGTAGCTTAGATAAGATTAAGTATGACAGATACTGAAGAGTCTCAGCGCTGTACAGAGGATGATCACATGAATTACAAACAGCACTGGTAGCTGTAGATCTGATTAATCTTGCTGGGTCTCAGCACTGCTCAGCTTATGATCAGATGAATTACACTTGCACCTTAGGCAGAACACACAGTGCTCATAACTGAACTCAGGTAGAGAAGAGAGTGGGGACTTCAGAGTAATGAGACTGAACACCACCACACTAGCAAGTGCTCAGAGGTGACATCAGAAGCAGGAAGCAGAGGAGAAAAGCAGCAATCAGAGCAGGAGTACTGTCAGGGAAGACAATGTCTGGTAAATGGGAAGGTCCAGGAGCAAGCCAAAGATTAGATACCAAGAAACATGATGTCAGGAATAGGGATGGCCGAAAATGTTCCCTTCAAACTGAAATCGAATAATGGAACTTCCTGCTTGGCAAATAATTTCCCACGAAAAGTGCAATTTTTCTGATTTTTCCCTGCCTTTTTCTCCTAGCTCATTGTGCACTGAAATCAATGGGTAGAAAACATTTTCTCCACCATACAAAAGTGTTGTCTTGTTTTCTACAGCCATATACAAGGGTGTCAGGATCTCACCACATGCCATTCTGTGTTCTGTGAGAGGAGAGAGCAGCATGTTTTTGAGCTAGAGAAGGTAAGGGAAATGAAGTTTAGTTTTGGGAATCTTTTAGGTAGGACATTTGTTCCCTGTATTAGGAGAGTCAGTGGGACTCTCTGGGGAGAAGAAGTGAGGAAGGAGGTTGACCCAAATACTCCAAAATTCCATGTGACAGGTTGACAAGACACAGGCAGCTAGGGGCCTATTTGCTTGCTGTTCTTGCTGTTATTGTCTCTGTGTTGGATGGGGAAGTCTGGGGAAAGACGTTGCTGATTTTGTTTTTCAGGTATCATTTTGTTTTTTGACTGTGGGACTGTGAGAGTGAGAATACAGGGTGGACAACTTAAAAAAATTCAATAAAATAAAAAAAGAATAAAGAAATAAACAAAGAACTAAATATATTAGGTGACAGTGACAGACTGCTGTCTGGGCTTAGACAAGTCATCATACTCCACCAGTTGTGTACTGTAGAGTAAAAACACACAGCGTAGTTGAGTAATGTCCAGCAAATGCACAAGGGGAAGGGGGAGGGGGAAGAGTGGAGCACTGCAAGGACATGAGTGTAAAGTAGTACTTCAAAAACTGACTGCAGCAATGGTTTCTGCAGTGTGTGCAATGATGATGTGCCCCTCCTCCAAGGGGGGATGCAATTTGTCAAGGTCCCAGCAAAACTAGTTCCAGAACCACCAGAGCCAGTAGAAATAAAGAACAATATAAGAAGAACAATGAAGATGACAACAAGTTGTATTCAAGTGTTGATGATGGTAATAGCATAATAGAGCAAGGTGAAGCAGCTGAAACGCCTGCTGCATCAGATAGTGAGACAAACAAGCAGAAAAGTGCCCATTCTCAAAGTAGTAGGGAACTTTGTGACAGTAAAACTAAAAGAGAAATTGTTTGAGACCTCTAAAAGCTTAGAGGAATATAAGGGTACTAGTGGTCAAGAACTGTCAGGTGATGCTGATGCTGCTGAGGATGACCTAATGATGACTGATGAGGATGATGATGATGATGATGATGATGATGATGCAGATGTAGAATATATCCCTCTTGTTCAAATACAGATGAAGTTGAGTGAGGATGATGACATGACTATAAGGTTAGCAGAAAGCCAAAGGCTGACTCTTCCACCACTTTTAAGGAGCACTGTGCCTGTCTATAAACATTTTAAGAATACCATAGAAAGTCTGACCCTGGACAAGTCCCACTCAGCCACACACACCTGTTTTGAGTACCCAGCAACAACAACAAAGGTTAACATTCACAGTATTATATATGACGAGTGCCTCTGCTGCTGCACCTTTGACACCTAGTAGTAGTGACAGTAGAATTGCATCAACAACTAGCCCCAGTAGTAGTAGTAGTAGCACAACCACCTGAGGAACCCCTCATTCCATGAAGTCCACAGTATGTATATACTTCACTCAGGATCCTCAAGCTAAGCATGTTGCTATCTGTTGTCTGTGCAAAAAGCAGGTGAGCAGGGGGAAAGCAGGCTCACACCTAGGCACCTCCTCTATGAGATCAAACCTAAAGCACAACCACAGGTTTGACTAGGAGACACACAATCAGTAGGCCAAAGGTGCCACAACTAGCAGCAGCAGATGCACTTTAAAAAGTTCCCAGGGCTCTAAGGCAGAAAAAATTAGTGACGTTATTTATGTTTCAGAGTGTGTGCTACTGCCAGAGCCAACAGTTAGTTCAGTCCAAATAACACCTATGGAGCCTGCTGCAGAGGAGTGTGATTACTCTGGCTTTGCTGTAGGAGATGACAAGAGTCATAGACTGCCCACACATGCTGCTTCTACTGCCATCACCTCCTCTAGTCATGTTGTTAAAGCAATAAAATTGCAGGCTTCTTCTATCTTGTCCTGCCAACCCATACTGACTGAGTTCCTGGGAAGGAGTCTAAAACTTCACAAAAACAATCCCAAGTATGACTGTTGGCAGTGGACATGCTGCCGTATTCTTTTATTAGAAACCGAGGTTTCAGAGAACTGATGCCATGTGTAGCTCTACTCTGGTATATCTCAAGCCACACTTATTTTTCCAAGTTGGCTGTGCCTGAATTGTTACTGTGGTGAGCAAAGGGCTGAAAAGTGTTTATGGCAAGAAAATCTACCTGACAACAGAAATGTGGACAAATGGGCAGAGCACAGACTATATGACCGTGACTGCTAACTGGGATTCCCTCCCAACACCAACAGTGGACAACACTAGCTTACAGCATGAGGTGACAGCCAGTAATTGTGCTTCTGGTTGTGGCAGTGTGATTAAAAGGCAGCAGCAGACTAGCCCATACCATCGTCAGTCCACCTTGTGCATGCAGTCCCACAAAGCTGTAAATGTTTTAAGTAAGCTAGCAGGTGGTAGAGGAATGGCTTGTACCCCACTCCTTAAAAGTTGGTTTTGTGTCTGCTGATAAATAAAAAATAATCTCTGCTTTGAGAGTAGGTGATATGGTGCATGTGCCCTACTTTGCCCATGTGCTATATTTAGTTGTGACCAGACTCCTGGCAGAATCCAAAACCCTTAGAGAGATGCTTACTATTGCCCTCAAAGTCTGTGCCCATTTTAGTCTCTCCTACAGTGCACACAACATTCTATATTCCATTCAAGAGCGTAAGTACCTGTCCCATCACCAGCTGAAAATGAAGGTCCCTACCAGGTGGAATTCCACAATGTACGTACTAGAGCGTTTGTATGAGCAGAATAAGGCCATTAGCGAGTACATCATGCAAAACTGGAAGGCTTTGGAGGGAGCCTCTTTGTCACTTGGCCAATGGCAACTAATGTGCGATGTATGTGAGCTAGTGAAATTCTTTGAGGAAGCAACCATGCTGGTCGCATTAGAGCAGGAATTAGTGAAGTTATACCACTGATATTTTTATTACAGAAAAAAGGAGCATGGTTGTGGAATCTTACCATAATGACAACACAGTCATTCACCAGCTGCAAGGGACATGTTAGCGTGCTTTGAACAAGATTCTTGCATAGTGTCCATTAAAAGCAATGAGGAATACATTCTTGCCACTTTGCTGGACCTCAGATTCAAACACAAAATTTTAGAATTTCTGCCAAAAGGCCATCATCAGTTTGTCACAACAAGGAGTCATGATCAGCAGCAACTCTCTGAGGAATCAAATTCAGTCAAGAGACATGTTTATTGATCGAGTGGAGGGTTGCATTGTGGAGGAAGAGAGGGAGAAAGTGAGGGCACAACAAACATCTAGACAGTACAGTAAAAAGGAAGGCAGAAAAGCATTTCAACCAGCAGAAGCAGCTACATCATCAACCAGAATATCCAATCTGGAACACAGAGCAATTCATGGGTCTCAGCAGGGGTGGAAAAAATCCAACATGGGAAGTGGTGGTGGGGTTGGGGTGGTGGTGTAACCGGCAGCACATCTCTTTGGGAATTGCTCCCTGAGTATGGGTTGGTAACTGACACACAGGAACACAGTGTAGCTCCTAGAAGTGTTCCCACTGCAGGTGAGATTGTTTCTGCATACTTGCAGGATAGCTACGTTTTAGGAAGAAATAATGACCCCATGGACTACTGGCAAACAAAGCAGTGTGTGTGGCCAGCACTGAAACGTACTGCAATAGAAACTCTCAGTTGTCCTCCAGCAAGCTTTGAGTCTGAGTGGGTTTTCAGTGCAGCTGGTTATATTGTCAATGACTGCAGGTCACGGCTATCAAGCAGCAATGTTGGGAGACTAACATTCTTAAAGGGATAGTAATACTTAAAATGTAAAAAAAAAATATGTTGTAGGGTTTATCCCCCTGAGTAAAACAAGGTACTCCCACTGCTGAAAGGTGTTTCATTCAAAAGTTATTAATTTTCAAAGTTGAATTTTTTAGGAGCAATATCACAGTGGCCTGAAATTGTACAGTGGCACTGTTGCTACACGATCCTATGGACAGCTCTGGTCAGTTGACCATAAATCTCCATAGGATGGTGTAGCAACA
This sequence comes from Rhinophrynus dorsalis, assembly GCA_037306005.1. Classification (NCBI taxonomy): domain Eukaryota; kingdom Metazoa; phylum Chordata; class Amphibia; order Anura; family Rhinophrynidae; genus Rhinophrynus; species Rhinophrynus dorsalis. Next base: position 448,657,270 of record CM074719.1, on the reverse strand, counting down.
GCGCCACTGTACAATTACAGGCCACTGTGATATTGCACCTAAAAAAATTCAACTTTGAAAATTAATAACTTTTGAATGAAACACCTTTCAGCAGTGGGAGTGCCCTTGTTTTACTCAGGGGGATAAACTCTACAACATATTTGTTTTTACATTTTAAGTATTACTATCCCTTTAAAATTGAACTAACATCTCATACCATCTGAGTATCAGGTAGCAGAAACCACATATGACAGACAAGCCAGGACAAATATATTAACAGCAGCACAGATGAGGAGGTGGAGGAGGGATGTGAAGAAGGGTTGCCACCATCTACCCCACTTGGGACCACTGCTGTGAGTGACAAGTAATGTCTGTCAATAATCTGTGAAGGAGGATAGAGATTTGACGCAAACATGACAAAGGTAAAAACTATACATATTACACTATACCAGCCAGTCCTCACTCACCATCGCTACAATGCACATGTGCCACACTGTAGGATGGGTTGTTTTTTTAATTTCTTGTGATCATCATGAATATGTGCCAGTGTCACTTAAGCTGGAAGTTACAGTTGTGGGCAAAGGACAAATGCATTCTGCATGCTAAAACATTTTTCTAGGCATATATTGCTCTAGGGCTCACAACTTTGACTTTCAGGCACTTATTTCCTCACTACAGCCCCCAGAAAAAGTAATATTGCAGTGGGAAATATAGTACCTATAGAAAATATATGTGAAAACTTTGTTAAAGTGGAAGAAAAATTTGTTAAAATTGGCAAAAAGGAGGAAAATTTTGCATAGGTAAAAAGAAGAAAACTTTTGCGGGAAAAGAGGAAAATCAGCAAGTTTTCACGAAAAGTTGTGCAGAAAATTGTTCCCACTTTTCACCCACCCCTAGTTAGGAAGACACACTTGAGAAAATGGCTCAATAAACAGGAAAAAGGCAGGACTATAACTATCCTATAATTATCCTGTATAATAATTTGCTAAATCATGTGTAACACCGCGACATGCGCAGTAGACACAGCTGCGCGTGCTGCAGTCATGTGCAGTAGAAACTGCCCACGCCACGGCTGATACAGAGCTGGGCGCTCCGAAGGAGCGTCCAGCTCTGTATCAGCCATGGCGCAGCCAGTCTCTACTGTGCATGACTGCCCTGCGACCGGGTGGCAGTGGCACTGTGGCCCGTGTAACGGGCTGTTCAACTAGTACAATAAAAATCAATAACTACCATTAATAGCAGAAACAGGAAGAGACACACAGAAGTGAAGCATGTTCAGGACAAGGAATCATGACAGTTGCATTGAGATTAAATTCCCAGCTGGAATGCATGCAGCGAGTGACAAAAAATATGTATTTCTTTGTTGTACCGGGAGTTACATCATGTGGGTCAGTATCAAACATATCAGGGTCCAATATTTCATACATACATGGGGGTGTATGGGAAAACAGACTCAGATTTCCCTTGGAGACCAGTAAGTCAAAGTTGTGCCTTTTAATCTGGTGCAAGGCCTAACTTCTGTCGGGAGATGTACTGATGTTTGATAAAGAGGTGATAAAGCAGATATACATTTTCCAGTGATATCATTCCTCTAGCTCATATGTTATTCTATGGGGTATATGCACTAAGATTTTCATGCGGGGCAGATCTTAGTGCATAGACTCCATCGAATATCATAGGAACTAGAGAAGTTGGGGGAGACACTCTAAGGTCTCTCCTACTTTAGTGCATTGGCTCCATAGAATAACATAAGGACTGGAGAAGTTATATCATTGGATAAGTCATCTCCTCTTTATCACTTCGTTATCACAATGTTGTGTACAACGTCCCTGCTGTTCTCCCTGAACATGCCCTGTGTGTATGTGTGTGTGTGTGTGTGTGTGTCTCTCTCTCTCTCTCTACCTCCCACATATTGCCCGTCACCTCCTTTACTTTATTACTTTATTTAGATTTCCTGCATTCCCATCCTAATATTGAAGGAGAGGTTAACAGGATGGTGGCTGTGTTGTGTTTGCTCTCATATGTCAGCATTGCGATTAGAGAGAGATGGCAGCACAATTGAATATGGTAGGTGTTAAGATAAAGCAAGTCATGATAAATAGTAAATCTATCTTTAGCCTGTAATTGTGGGAGTGCCAACAGGAGCATAAATAGCACCAATAGGGGCCTGCCAAAGGTATCAGCGAGTGGTGTTCTGGAAAGTACTAGGAGGCCGGGTACGTCAGGTTCAGTTGCCAAGTCCATAGGCACATGCACATCTCATCGCCCCGCGCCACCTCTGGCCCCAAATAGCGAGCAGAGGGTCACTCAAAGCAGGAGTGGAAGCCAGGAGCAAGCTAACCGGTATTTTTAAAAAATTATATGGAAATGTATCGCGGTCTCATCTTTTCATTCCAAATATGGCATACATAACTGTGGGGATTCTGGTGCAGCATGCAATATTGCTATACACACTGGGGATGCTGACAGCTTTGTAGTTGAACATATAAACTGTACTACAATAAGGATATTAATATATATCTACAAATATCAGTCTGTATACAGGGGCAAGGCAACCGTACCACAGGGGACAGATAAATATTCCCTTAGGTTTAAATAAGGATGGCCAGGAATCCAACACATTGCAGCAATTCACTGGAGACATGTCTGGAACACATTAGGTCAACACAACCAGGTATACATAGGAATTTGGGGAGTTTTTCTCTGGGGTGCAAGCACAGTTGGTTTGCTCTATAATTGTTCCACTAGTTATAGTCCAATTTTCCTCAACATCGGAATAGTCTGCTTTGATTTACATTTAATTAGTTTAGATAGCAGAGGACCATATAACTTACACGTTAATCATTTGGGAGCAGTATATCCCACGAACTTTCTGATCAGAAAAGGGTCACACCAGAGGCCTATTTCAGGGTGGATATGGTTTAGGTGAAGCCTTTTGTATATGGTACACAATTAAGGGTAGGTCTGATCAAGATGGACAGGTACTATGTTTGACAAATTCTAGAAGTAGACCTAGCCTTAAGTATTGTTAGATTGGAATTAACATCCTGCATGAGAAAGATATTTGACCGGGGGATCATATATCTAGGAAGACAGTTATGCTGAGGCCCATTAACCAATGTGTGAAATGTCTCTTTGATTAAGTTACACAAAGCACAAAATCTGTTTTCATCATACAAAAATGCTTCTTCCCCATGTTTTATGACAAAATTTAGGCACAAATTAAGCTCCGGCTGAGACAAGAGAACCTTATTGTATAATTGATTCATCAGGTAATTTTTTTAAGCTTTACTTACAGCATTTTGGAACAATAAGAATATTTTAGTTACCTATATAAATAATTTGTTAAACAATGTCAGCTCAATTTATTTATATATTGTGTTACAATGCTCAGCATAAGAGGTATCTCTTATTCAAACAAGAGACTTATGGCTATTTGTGCCATCAGGTATTATAGTTTTTTAATTCAATGTACCATGATTCATTTCTATGATAATCGTACTGATTGCTTACCCTCTGTTTAACCGTCATGTGTGGTATGCTGCGTTTTGTTACAGTATTCAACTTAAGAGTTGTCCTTCTTTGCAAATCAAGTGAACCTAAATTGCTCTATTGAGTTAGCAGGAATTTGGATGCATTTTGGCTTATATCGCAGACTGTGTGCACATCGTAGGCTAGGTGCATGGTCATTACAAACTAATTATAACTATCATTAAAGGACTTTCTATATATTACTATTATACTCTTCTTCAGAGCTATCTTCTGATTGGAGAAGTGCTGATCACTGGGCATCATACATATTTGATCAGATCAAGTCATTGATCACACGGACAAATTAATAAAAAAAAACCAGTGGATTAGGAAGAGTTAGATTCCCTGAAGTTTGTTGGGTTTATATTTTAGTATAGATGATAGAGGAGGAATAAAGATTCCCAGCCAAAATGTCAAATTGGCATCTACCCTGGGGCCAAAACATAGTAATAGCTCCTCCAAGCTTTACTCATAGGGTATCACCTGTCAAGGCCACTCCTTAGGTATTAGTAAGGTTGTCTTAAAGTTAGTAAAAACAGCAAGGCCATCGCATAGGCTTACGCCCCTTGGTCCAAACCATAGGTAGCACCTTGCGTAGCCTCTTGGCATTAGTTAAAGTCCTCACCTGACACCAGTAAGTTGAAATTAGTTTAATTCTTCCACTTTTTTTTTGTTTTTTAAAAAAGCTTTATTGAAGAAAATTAGCAATACATAGTAAATGAATATGTACAAATAATGTATACAATATAACAATCTGATAGTATCATTAATGAATCCCCTAATATTAGGACTGGATAGGATGAATTTAGGTTGGGGTAATATATCAGCAACCTGTGAAGTAAGAATTCAATAGTTACCTAAAAATTATAAGTTATTACGGGCTTTGCCAGTAATCCAGAAGAGACAACAACCTTGTAAGACCGAGAGGAAATGAGAACTGCTTAATGTAGTTATGTGGAACTTTGGATGTGTGAGTTTACAATGAGAAATGTGAGAGTGTTCACCTATGTCTGGAGTAAGAATTGAAAAGTATCTCATGGAGATGGTTGTGGAAAGTGGAGTAAAATATGTATGAGCCTAAATACCATGAATTAACCAGAAGATGTCTATATAAAGAGGCAAGGGGTAGAGAGGGTGGAGTAAAGGGGAGGTGGGGTAAGGTGCTGGGAACTCGATAGAGCCAGACCAACCTCGGCAGTCCATATGGATAGAACTGTGCTACCTATCATATGTAAAATAAAATGGGTCAACACCAAGGGGCAACTTCACCAAGAAAAGATAGTTAGGTAGCATTAGTCTACCTGTGTGAGATAACATACTGACCTGGGAGAAGGAATTGAGAAGAGAGAGAAAGAAGAAAGTGCAAGTTAGGGGGAGGAGAGCCATAGTCCCCAGTTTAGATCAAATGCTTGCATAGTGTTGGTAGAGATTGCATGAAATGTTTCCTTAAGCAAAAGAGATTCAACCATGTTTGCAAGGAGGGTGTGTCTGTCATGTTCCACGTTGAAGGAATGACCACTTTCGCCTCATTCAGAAGTGGGAAAATAGCACGTCTTGGGATACGTTCTACTGGACCCATCGGAGTATGATAGTAGGAGAAGAAAAAAAGCAAAGGATCCAAGGGGATAGTAATCCCCAGCTTTAGGGTTATCTGGCCATGCACCGCTGACCAATACGGTTTTATTCATAGACATGTCCACCAAATATGGTATAATGACTCAGTATCTAAAGAGCATCTCCAGCAAAGCAGAGACTTTGTTGAAGAACATTTCTCTAATTTGAGGGGTGTGATATACCATCTAGTGTATATTTTATAGTTCATTTCTCATATTCTAGTCGACCTAGCGAATTTAAAGTTAGATTTGAATATCATAGATCATTTTCCCATAAGGTCAGATAGTAAGGTTTGTGGGATGCGGAAGCATCAAGTAAAAGGGTGTAAGATAACACAAGTGGATGTTTAACTTTATCAGGACAGGAAATAGAGGATTCAGAGAATGACAAATCTATAGTACATGTGTCCTCTTACACATATTTAGATAGCCAATTCCTGACCTGGAGAAACAACCACCAAGAGACCTGAGTTTGATCTAAGAAAGATTGTAATTGGTCCTTAGTCAGTTGGTTGAGGTAGATTAGCTAGAGAATCTAATGTTGTCATGTGTTTGGGCTTTCAAGTAAAAAACTTTGAAGGCGGTAGTCCTGCTGGGAATTAGGGATTACCTACAATGGCAAGTAACAGCGAGGGAGTTGGAGACAATGTAAGAGAAGAGTTTAGGTCATGCCATATATTCAACATATGACCCAGTATAGGGTGAGACCTACACTCCAATGGCACTTGGGATATGTCTATCCACAACAGTTGTAACAGGTCTATCCACCCCAAACAAGCATCAAGAGTAAGTATCCACCATTTGCCTTTCTGTTTAGCAAGATTGAGTAATTTGGATAATGTAGAAGCCTGGTAATACTTTCTGAAATCAGGCAATCCTAGCCCATAATGTGCGACAGATCTAGTGACAATTTAATGGTGGAGTCTCGGTCGTTTCCTTGCCCATATAAAGGAACTAATGTCAGACTTAATTTTATCTAGTAAAGGTTTCGGGAATTGCAGGGGGATGATGTTGAAGATGTAGAGTATTTTAGGGAGTATTACCATTTTGATTATATTGATTTTCCCCATCCATGAGCTGATGATCAGTTGCCATCTCTTCATGTCTTCGTTAATGGATTCCAGAAGTGGAGATAGGTTGAGTTGTGGTTGAGTTGGGAGTGACATGTCTGGCTTGGTCATGGTAAAAGGTACATCATCTGTGAAAGCCATGACTTTATGTTCTGAGAGGCCTTGTTTGATTCCATGTATGGTAGGGTCGTTTTGTATATATTGCAAGAGAGGTTCCAGGGAGAGATTAAAAAGAATTGGCGACAGAGGGCAACCCTGGCTTGTGCCATTTTTAATACCAAACAGGTCTGAGTATGTCCCATTGACTAGGATTCTCACTGAGGGGGAAGAGTATAAGCTCATGATGCAACCCAACACAGATGGGCAAATACCGGTATTCTGCTATTTTCTTTAATGAGGGAGAGAGGACATATGGACCGACAGCAAATAGGTAAATATGTTTACTTGGATGTTATTAAACTTATAATATTTTGTTTTGTAGAATCCAGTCAGATCATTCATCTTGCAAAATGTCTGTTAGAGCAGATCAGGATGAGGTGCCCTGCTACCAAGGTTCCCCAAGAGCACAGTCAGAACAGTCTAGTCCACTGGATTACAAAATCTGGACTGTCACTAAAATTATAGCTGATCTTCGGTGAAGGGGCATTCCCTATTCGGCATCAGCCCAGAAAGACAAGCTCTTCAAATTATTATTTTCATCTCCCCAGTCATCTAGACAGATTCTGAGTCCGGCTCCATCTCAAGGGATGCATCCATGGCCTTCATTCATGCAAATGTGAGGCAAGCCATATAGGTTCAGGATGCAGCTCCAATACATGCAGTCATCGTCCCTAGTACACCTTCCAGTGGACAAATGGCTATTACTCCAGCACATTTCCTTACAAAGCACATAAAAGAGATATTTTAGAAGGTAAGGACATAAATACAGTCTCACTGTTAGTCTGCTCCCAAGATAATCTGGAGAATAAAGCATTCTCTTGTGATCAGATATCAGTAGTTCTGAAAGCCCAAGACCCAAGGTTGGGGAAACAACTCACGGTGACAGAGTTTGTGCTGGCATTTAGCCTTTTCAGGGACATCATTTTCTCAGTTCACCCACAGACTAGAGCCATTATCTGTTTAGGGTGGTCGAGCTGGGTCATAAGTATGGTTGTTTAGCATTATATGATTACCACCAGGCCTTCTCTGTGAAGGTGGCAGCAGCCTTGGGACCACAGACTAGAATCAGTTGGATACAAAACTTTTTTGTTGCCATTTTGTGGGTTTGAGAACTCCAAGCTGTCTGCTGTGCCAATTGGCAGAGCATTCCACTAATTTGTGCCCCAGTGTGGCCTCCTCTTCATCTAGTGCATCTGCATCACAGGCAGTTTCCCAACCGCCTTCGGGTCCCTCGCACAAACCTACAGATAGGTTAGGGAGACATTTCATATATTTGGCCAAGTCTCAAATATGTAATAACTTCAATACCACTGGATGCGTTTATGGGGCTTGCAGATTGTTACATCTTTGTATTAACTGCCATAGAGCTGATTCCAAAACTATTTGCCCTCAGAAACTCTTCCAAAAATCATGACTAGGCATGATAAACATCAACATACTCAGACATTACCTAAGATCACATCCATCCCCAGGACTAGTGGAATTCATAGTTCAGAGGTTCACTGAAGGTTTTCATTCCGGACTGATTACATTACCAGCAGGATCATTGCTATGTGATAATCTACTGCCAGCAATTTCTGATCCGGCGGCAGTGGATGAACTTCTAGCCCATGAAGTTACCAAGGGACACGTCCTGGGCCCTTTTGATCATCCTCCATTTGTCACTTGGAGAACAAATCCGGTGGGCATTACCATGGGTAAATCCTTTAATAAAAAAGATTAATTTATGACTTGTCAACGTCTCATTCCACTTCTATTCCTAGTATAAATTCCCTTACACCCTCAGAGGAATTTACTTTGGATTATACCTCTGTGGATGATGCTATCCAGTTAATCATTCAGGCAGGTCAGGGTTCTTGGTTATCCAAAGTGGATATTTCAGATGCTTTTACATTACTACCATTGCATCCTTCCCTTTGGAGTCTTTCATAGAATCCAGTGGAAAGGATTGTTTTATTTCACTACTTGACTGACATTTGGGGAGAAGAGTAGTCCCAAGTTGTTTGATCTTTTTGTAGAGACCTTATGCTGGATCCTGTTGAACATCTGTTGCACTCATATGGTAATACATTACTTAGATGATTTTCTCACTATTGAACCCCTGCATATAGCACCGGTAGGATTAGACAAAATCATTAAGTTATTTTTAGAGCTGAAAATGCCTTAAGAGCATCACAAATCCATAGGGCCAGTTACCAACTTGTGTTTTTTGGGGATCCAGCTAGACACGACCCTCATGGAGGTGAGCTCGCCTCTAGACAAACTACACTACATTCAAGACAGGGTACATAATTTTTCCTTGATCAGATCTTTCATAAAGTAGAGTCTACTGACTCTGCTTTCTGATGGGCCATAAGCGAGTGACATCGTATTATTGGACAACACAATAAAATGAGATCTAGCAATGTGGACACGTTTTCTGAGAATAAGGAACGGCCGTTCTATGTTCATTTCTTGATCCTCCTTTTCATCACCATCATTCACCACAGATGCAGCGGCTTTAAAGGGGATCGCAGCCATTTACAAAGATCACTGAATGGCAGAAGCATGACCTCCAGAGGTCTTGCAGATTCCTAAGTTTGACCTCACTTCTGCCCTGTTTGAATTATACCCTATTATAATGGCAGCAGTAACTTGGGGGCAGTTGTTTATTTATTAATAAAATACTACACTTAGATCTACTTTTGTGCGCTGTCCTACCCCATCCCTCTTCTGTTTCTGTTACATGACAATCTATCCAGGATTGAACTGCAACTCACTAGAGGGACAAGCTGCCAAAAGGATCTGTATAACGGGGCCTTTAAGACTATATCTATAGGGATAATCTTTCTCTCTTTTTTTTCTCTACATATAGGTGTTAGAATTATCCCTAGATACACAATAAATATGTTTTTACACCTATAAAATACATTTATATGGATTATTATCTTATTCTATTTATTTAGAATTAATGTTTAATGGGATTATACCATAAACTACACGATAAATAATTATTTAATCCAAAATACCCCACAATACAGAGATCTAATATCCGATCACATAGATAGGGGCGCAGTACTATCCCTCAGTTTATTTTACAAGAAATATCTGTAGATCCTATGAGAGAGCCTGGGTTCTATTCCACAGGTTTCTTGGGACCTACTGACACAGACAACCTTTTTCTATGGAGACTATACTAGCCTTAATTTCATATTGTCATTTCTCATTGAAATTAGCATTCAGTACAATCAAGTTATACGTGGTTGGCATACAACAGTTTTGCCAATTTACTCATACCAAGTTTACTCCACTTCTCTAATATCATCCTATCAAGTTATTGCTTTGTGGTATGGAAAAGGCAGCTCCCGAAAAAACAGTGTCTCGTTTACCCATCGATGGGGGTTTATTTTGAAAATTGTGCAGATCACTAAGTCAGCTCCTTTTGGGTACCACGTAATTAATTCTTTATTGGAAGCTATGTTTTTAGCCTTTTATGATTTTCTGAGACTTGGATCAAAAAACAACTTGGTTGCCCCCCCCCGAGATATGTTTCTACCCATCATATAATGACTGGTGTCCAGTGCTTTTTCTGGACTCTTTTTTATGGTCCTTGATGGACAAATCAGATTCTAGTTCAGTAATACCTTATCAAGGGAAACCTCCCACCATGACCAAATTCACACAGTACATAAGAATTCTCATTATACAGCTAGGCCTCAATCCCAAAGTTTTTTTCGTACATTCATTTAGGATAGGGGCAGCCTCTTCAGCCTCAAAAAATAATATCCTGGTACACATAATAAAGAAACTAGGTCATTGGAAGTCCTCCTGCTATACAACTTACATATCTTTAATGGTGACAGAAGTCAGGCAGGCATTTTAGTTATTGATAAAATGATTACAAATTAGTGTATATATGCCATGGTGTATGATTATGATTAAGAGATGGTGATAATGTTTTGCCCTCTCTTAGGCTTAAACCTCACATTGGATAAGAGCACACATCAGCCAAAATATTCACACTACAAATCATATAGATAGGCCTGACCACAATGAATAAAAGGGTGCCTGGAAACATTCATTCCATTAGTACAGGATATTAGCCTCAGGGCTAGAGAAAGTAGAGTTCACCTTACGATCAGATTGTGATATATGCCAATAGTCAATCCATGGTATCTATAGTTTTAGAAATAGATCATCTTTATCTGATAGGATTCTAAACTATTTTGCCCTGAGACAAATATAGTTTATTTTAGTTGAACCACTGGAAACGATGACATGTTTCATCAGGCCTTTGTTTGCTGCTAGTGAAATTGTATGATTTATATAATTTTTATTGATGTCACAAATAGGTTTTCTAGATCTTGCTGAGTGGGTTATTGAAGATGATTCAAGGATGCTTCCATTGAAATACAAAAGCATAGAGGTCTTTTTTTAGTGCTATACTTAAATATAATAAATACCTGCTGCACATCTATCTATCCTATCTATCTATCTATCTATCTATCTATCTATCTATCTATCTATCTATCTATCTATCTATCTATCTATCTGTCTATCTATCTATCTATTTTTTTTTAATTTACTTCAATAGTTAACAGAATTATTTAATCCTTTGAGTGCCAGAGAGGTACACGAAGCATTGCAAAGCAATGCATTGTGTACCTCACTGGCACTCAAGGGCTTAATTAACCACCCTCTGAGTGCCAGACAGGTTTCCAACACTTTGAGAAGCAATGCGCTGGACACCCCTTTGGCACTCAAAAGATTAAGAAACAAATAGTGTGCAATACGTTGCAGAGCAACGTGTTATATTTCTTCAGTTCCTTAAAAGGATAAATAATACCAAAAACTGAGGACAGATGATATAGCTTTATCTGTTTTGGTACAACCAGTCAGCATTTTTAAAAGTTATGTAACCCTTTGAGTGCCAGAGGGGTATGCAACGCATTGCAAAGCAATGTGCTGCATAATCCTCTGGCACTCAAAGGGTTGAGACCTGAAAATCTGACATAAATGTGCTTTGTATTGACAGGCATTATGGGGAAGAAGGGCCATAGTTTGGTAATTTTCAAGTGTGTCATAAGTGTGTTAGTGCATAATAATAATCAGAAAAACATACATGTGATATTATTATTATTAGGCTTTTAAACAGTAGAAATATATTTTACATATGCTAGATGGAAATGAAAATATTTTTTAAAAAGTGCTCAGTTTTCAAATTTGAGCTTGTATCAATTTAAAAATGCCTTTATTTTAAGGTGTTCATGCCACATATAAAATTCAAATTTAGTAATCATCATACTTAAAATATTGACTTTTTAATCTGTTTTTCTTTTTTAATTCTGTAAAATAATGTATTGCTTTAGACATATATATATATATAATATACAAATATATGAGAGATCAATTCAAGGATGTCTCTGGTGAGCTATTCATTCCAAGGCCTGATCAAATAACCAGGGTGCACCCCTTGAGATTAGAGGAAAGAAGTTCAGCAGAGGAAAGGTGCTTTTTACAGTAAGGGGCAGGACGTGCTAATGTTATATCTGCTTTTATCTCCAGATTTCCCCATAGACTTCAATAGGAAAATATTTGATAAAACAGGAGGTAACATTTATCTCTTGCATTTGAATCCAGTCCAAGGTCTGTTAAGTTGTGGAATTCCTTTGCCCAAGATGTGGTAATGGCAGATAACATGGATACATTTAAGAAAAGATTAGATTTATTTCAAGAGGGAACATACAGGGTTTTACTGTGTAATAGTAGGCAAAACAGGAAGTTCAGAGAAAGACTAACTTATTTGGCAGCAGGAAAACTTAAATAATTCTCATTACTCTGGGTTATGAGGCAAAGGTTGAACGTTGGACTTTTTTCAACCTGATTTGCTATGTTACTATGTAATCATAGTATAAAGAAGAGCAAAATTCAGTCATAATATAATAGTATCTTAATATCACTTGTACTTTATATGAATGAATTATTACAGCGGCCGTATATATTGCTAGTGAGAGAAAGTTTTTCCCAATGTTATGAGATATCATTGTAAGTTAATGTAAGCTAATGCCACAAAATATAATGTATCATCTGGCAAAGCATTTAATGTTTAGTAAAACAAATATCTAATTTTTATTTATCTATTCGGCATTAACCCTTTGATTTCCAGAGAGGTATCCAATGCATTGTACTATAATACAATGGATACCTCTTTAGCACTCAAAAGGTTAATTCATACTTAGTTGCTACCCAGTTGACTAATGGTCTTACTTTTGTTTTTAGTAACTGTACATTACAAAACCAGAACTAGAATTCACATTTGTGTAGTATTTTATTGCATCCTTGAAGTTTGTTACTGTTTCATCTTCAGTATTTGATAATGAGATGCTGACAAAAGTGTAATGTAGCAGTTATAGTAAGTGTACTTATTGCATGAAAATTTCAGAAATAAATGTCTTGGCATAAAAGAGGGATCAGGACCCTATTCACTGCTGTTATTTTAAGTATGTTGATTGGAACACATCTTAACTCACTATAATAGATAAACAAATTGTATGGGTCACATCATCCTAGACAATCAGTAGAATCTGGAAACTACCCTTTTAGTGTAGTTATGTCAAGCTATACATGTATAGACACAATTATTTAAGCTACCAAGGAGCAATTCTGGAGCAAACCAACTGCACATAGGGAACAAATAAACATTCCTAAAAATCTCCATTAATTTAAATGTTTGGGTTTTTTTTTACCCTTTGGGTGTTACAGGAGTCTCCAACACATTAATCCTTTGAGTGCCAGAGGGGTAAAGCAATGCGTTCCGTACCCCTCTGACACTCGAAAGGGCTAAAAAATAATGAGTCAGAGTCTTTCAATGCATTAAAAAGCTTTAAAACTCCATTTAAATCAATGAGAACTTTCATCCCCCCCCCGGTGCAGTTCTTTTTACTATTGAATTGTGCCTCTTAAGTTTCTCGAATTGCACCTCAATTCTTTTTCTAATGTTGTTTTATGGTGAAAGGAATCAGGTAATCATCATTTGCTGTCATGAATAGAGTTTTGCCAATTATTTTTGGATTTTAGTATATTTACCATTATAACAACAAACTCAATATTGATGATCACAATGGTCAGTGACATTGTCTATCTGTTTGATGTCTGTGATGCAATATATATAAACAGGTTTTTTATATTATGTTTTATAGTGATAAAGTATAGAGGAAGGGCGTTGCTAAAAAAAAAACCCCATAGTGGATCCATTATCGATGGAAAAGGCATTTGGAGATTATCAAACCTGTCTCCTTTCAGGTGCGTGATTTCACTGCCCAGGATCTTCTTCACCAGCATACAGCCCTACGTATCAGAAGGAACAGCGGAAAAAAAGCTTTTTTTTTTCCTATTTTGATAAAGCAGCGTATTAGCTGTGAAAAGAGTAAGAGACCTTTTATCTCTTGTATATCAATATTGATACATTTTTATTGATTATAAATATTTTTATAAATAAGAGGATATGCTTCCACGAGCTTGCGTTTTCTTCTTACACTATGGATGTATGCTGGTGAAGACGATCCTGTTCATTATAATCACGCACCTGAACGGAGACAGGTTTAATAATCTCCGGATGCCTTTCTAGTCAGATCTGGTGATGTCATCTGAATGACATCTAGATCCTATGAGTAGAATTGCTACTTTTTATCTTTATCATCTAAAAGTTGTTATTGAATTGGACTATTGTGGCACCTCCTATGTTTATTTTCTTATTTTATATTGCATTATCCAGATTAGTTCCTCTAGTTCACCAAAAGACTCTGTCAATGCCCACAAACTGAAGCACTTTACTATTATTACTATGGCTATCTATCACGGTGCCAGTGATTCCAGTGACTGAGCGACATTACTTTCGGGTTTACCCTTGCCTCATTCTTATTGGCTCTGTGATGGTGACTCCTCCCAGAGTTTGCCTTTATATACTCCCTCCTGTCATTCTACCGGTGCCCTTTCGTGGTGTATCCGTACCTAGCGTTTATGACTACTTGTTCCTGTTTCCGTGCATGACCCGGCTCATCTGACTATGCTTATATTCCTGACGCTCCTGTGATCTGATTCCGTTGCTGACTTTGGACTGGCTGACTAACTCCATGTGTACCGACCTGCCTTGGCTGAGTATCCGATTCCATTACCGACTAAGGACTGGCTGACTACTCTGTGTGTACCGACCTAGTTGGGCTAAGTTTCTGGTTGTACTATCTGGACTGGCTGACTATTCCGTGTGTGCCGACCTGGCTGAGCATCTGGTTTCATTGCCAACGGGACTGGTCCGACTATTTCCTTGTGTACCGATTAGGGCAACGCTGGCTACTGATCGGTCACATTATGCACACTGCTCATTCCCACTTGCTATACTGCACTGCACTGGTTAAGCCTATCCGCCCCAGTAGTCTCCTGGGGCTTGTGGGAGCCCAGTCACTCTCCAGTGTCTGTGTTGCCTCTGGTAACCCTAGTGTACTAGGGTCCAGTCTGAGCCAGACTCCTGCCTGTGTTGCCTACGTTAACCCTAGTGTTCTAGGGTCAGATTTCTGCCAGTGTCTGGTCTATGTTGCCTCCGTTAACCCTATCGTGCTAGGGCCAAGTCATTGCCAAAGTCCTGTCTGTGTTGCCTCCGTTAACCCTAGCCTTCTAGGGTCAGTCCGCTGCCAGAGCCTTGCCTGTGTTGCCTCCATTAACCCTACAATTCTAGGGTCAGGTATCTACCTGAACACCATCTGTGTTGCCTCGGCTATTCCTAGTCTGCTAGGGAATTGCCCTGCAGTTACTCATCGCATTGCGTCACCTATTAGCGGTGTCGGGCTGTTGAGGTTGTTCTTGTTCCTGAACCTGTCCACGGATCAAGCCTACAAAGTCTTAGATCTATATATATACATATTATTGCTACTGTGATATTCTTCATCCTGACCCGAGTCAGATCTGGGAAGTACTTGGTACGGGCCTCATCTGGACCTGAGTGGGATGATTGTTCTATTTATTTTCAATAAAGCTTTTTAACCTTACCTAACTATCTGAGTGTTCTTACAAAACTGTGACACTATCATTAAAATGCTTAACAAGTCTAGTGTTAGTGTTAGCTTTATCTTTACAAATAGATCTTAAGTTCTCCAATATGCGGTATTTGCAATATAGCATTGATTACATGGATAGAATCAAAGTAGATCTATAAGTAATCAGGCTATAAATTTGATGTATGTAACCTGGAAACGAGACATTTATCTGTGTTCATATTTCCACAGGCCATACAGTCCCACAAAAATGGTTCCCCTTTTCTGGGTTATCATCCAGCCAAGTTGTCTCTAGCGGACCCTTATACTCACTGTGTACCAATATGTCCCAGAGATTCCTAGAACTGCAGAACCTGACCATCAGTCTGTCACAACACTCCTGCTTTAATACAGTATATTTCTGCAGTATATGCCAACTCTGCTCTATAGTGTTCTTGATACTATTCGCCATATGAGTATATGCAAATACCAAACATTGTCTTTCAGGCTTTGGCTTTACTTTTTTTTATCAAAAATTCAAATCTATTAACCAGCTTGGCCCTATTTAAACATTAATTCAATAAGACCTTGTTATATCCTCTATTTTCCAACCTTTTATATTTATTATATATAATTATTCAAATGGTGTTAAAATGACAAATGCAAACATATTTTCAAATCACTCAACCTCAGATAGCTGGAGACATATTCCTATCTCATCAGCGAGTTTCACATGAATAACGCTTAATCATGATGACAAGTTTTGTATCTGGTGTTCCAAATTTAAAATCTCATTGACCAATTGGTTTATTGTAAGTCAACCTCACAGGTGCCGAATAAACATGTCTCATTAGAGGTAATTCGGACTGAGATCAAATTAACCCCTTAAATCCACTTTACTAATGCATCCAATGGGAAATACAGGAAAGGCATCCATAACAGATAATCCTCAAATAGATCAATCACATACATTAAACATCTATATAAATGAGACAAATCCACTGAAAATCTAAATACATGATGCATTCAAAGGAGGTCTCAGCTAGTAATATACAATATAGCAATATAACAGACTAGCCATAAGTGTCAAGTAAATGAGTAAATCATTAACCCCTTTATACAATGATAGATATAATAAATGCATTGAAGGGAAATTAAGTAAATACATGGATAAATTAATAAATAAAACTCTGACCTCCACAAATCC
The DNA here is from genome assembly GCA_037306005.1 of Rhinophrynus dorsalis. Classification (NCBI taxonomy): domain Eukaryota; kingdom Metazoa; phylum Chordata; class Amphibia; order Anura; family Rhinophrynidae; genus Rhinophrynus; species Rhinophrynus dorsalis. Next base: position 448,640,706 of record CM074719.1, on the reverse strand, counting down.
TCAATGTCTGTGATAGACATATTTAGATGCCACTGCTAATCCCTGAAAGCACCCTCATGTGTGAGACAAGAGTAAAACAATTCCTAGTATTTAATCTTATGTTGTCCAAGTTTACCCCTGATATTATATATGTAGAATGGACTCGCAATTCATTAAGAATATAGTGAGTACAATAATGAAAGGGTTGAAAGTTTCAAATATACTTAAAGGGGAACTTTCACCCCGCAATAACTAAATCTCCACTTACTGCTCCGTACGGTGCACAAGGGACTGACAAGGGACTGACATCGCAGGCGCACGGACGTCACTGTGAAGAGACATCCGTGCTTCCTGCTCCTGTAAAACGACGAAATCTTGAGAACCGGGTAAGATTTCTGGCGACTAGCGCTACTGAGCAGCTAGTCGCCAGGTGAGCAGTAAGTGGAGATTTAGTTATTGCGGGGTGAAAGTTCCCCTTTAAAAAGGTAGTAGTGTGGAGATTGTAGCCATATTAGTCCTGTGATGCAGATGTAAGATAACAAACAAAATTAGTATCTTGTAATACCTTTTTTATTGGACTAACAGAATTTTGGATTGACAAGCTTTCAGGAGAACCTCTCTTTCTCAAGTCGAAAGCATTTCCCGAAAGCTTGTCAATCCAAAATTCTGTTAGTCCAATAAAAAAAGGTATTACAAGATACTAATTTTGTTTGTTATTTTACATCTTAAACAGGTATATATTTAGAATGCATATACGATAAATTAGACAGACATATAAAAGTATGATTAGTAAATGTCATTAGTAAATCCAACATAACTAGTAGATTTTAGTTAAAAAATATGCTTGCAATAATAAAATTATTACAAACCATTAGTCTTGAATAGAGATAGTATCTCTCTGTATTTGTTGTTTGCTGTTCACCAAAACATGTCACATCTGTCATCTTACAATAACTATCAGTGTGCTTTACCACACCTTTTACTCTGCTTTAGCTCAAGGTAATGCATACCAAATCTAGCATAAAACACCATCTGCACATCTGTGCAAATTACACTGGGTTAGCGCTAAGCATGCAACAACACACAAAAAAAAGAAAAAGGCATTGTTCACATGTTGTAAATTTAGGCAGGAGATGTTCTATCAAATAAAAACAAAAGAAAAAAACTTTACATGATTCTAGACACTACATGCCCATGCTACGTATAAACAAAGTTTCTATACAACACATTCTGCAAATGACCTTGTACGCACAGTGCTTTAAGAAAATCAGTAGTTTAAATGGTATAATATGTTTTAACTATTATACACCTAGAAGTTTTACTGATCTCAGTGCCATACTAATCATTATCAATGATTGCCCATGACAAATCATCTTTATTTTCTTCAAGCAAGTTTGATGAAAAAAAGATTTTCTTTGTTTTACATTGAAAATGTAATTTGCTGCCTGAATAATGAGAATTAGCCTTTATTTAACCAATCATCTGTATAATTATTTATTTAATCCAGTCTATCCTGAATGATGCTGCCGGACTAACTAATCCTTCTACTTAGTCATTCATCTTCTGTTACCTGACTCTGTTCCTCATAGCCTTCAGAATCAAACAGAGAATACTAAATTTGCCTGACAAATCTCTTCCTAAATCTGTTCCATCTTACATATACAAATTCTTCTCCAAATACTCTACTGATAGTAGCATAGTTGTGAGACATGCATGAGTGATACATGCATCATATTCAGCTTTCATTTGTTGATTCAGAGGATCAACATCCTATCATAGGTTTCAATATTGTTCCAAGCTAGATAGGAACCCTCTTCCTTTTTGAAAGCATCTACAGTATCTAAAAGTATCTTCCAGAAGCAAAAATTCCTCAATCTTACTGCAATTAATGTAAAAACTCTGCTTTGTTTTATTTGAAAGCACCTTTCCACTAGTTTTAATTGAAGACCTATTGTTTTTTGCCCAGATATTTGGGTAAATTGTTCCCCAGAGTTTTCTTTGTATTGTCACTGAATATATTTCTAGATGCTAATCATATCACCCATTAAATTATCTCTTCTCTAATGTAAACAAAACAGACTGGTTAGTTTCCCCATAACTAAAATCTTGCAATCCTTGTATCAGTTTTTTTGCATGTCTCATAATGTCTGAACTGGTGCCCAAAACTGTATTCCATATTCTAGATTATGCCTTACCAAAAATCTAAAGACATAGATTTATATTCCCATCTCATGCACCTATACCTCTTTTTATATATGATGGTATCCTATTGATATAGGTATATTACAATAGTGAGTGACACTGCAGACTGTTGTGATATCTGTTGTTTATCAGTACTCATTAACCCCTTAAGGACTACATGACATATTATGACCACCATGGTCCTTAAATACATAAAGACCGATGATGGTCATAGTACGTCATGTGTTTTTTACTTACAGAGCTCCACCAGGAACGCTGTAAGTAAAAATGGGGCCTAAATTGACCGCTCCAAGACTGGAGTGATCTCTTTCAGGCCACAAAGCAGAGTGCCAATACATGCAACAGGTCACGTGTATCGGTGCGTCGGCAAGGATCAAAGCGGTCCTTATGGGATGGAAACATCCCAGGACCACTGGTCCTTAAGGGGATAAGAGGAGTGAGCAAAAGGTCCCATTGTTTTCCCATGAAAACCTCAACGAAAGCCACATGGTTGTCCATTTTTTCATTGGAAAATCCAATAAAATTATCACCTTCTTTGCCTACTGCCAAAATGTTTTCAGTATTTTTTTAATGGCTAAAAATTTCCAACCATTTATTATGTGTACTTCCCATTTGCACACCATAAATGTGATGTTTCCAGGAAGTGAAATACAAAACTATGCAGTTAAAGTGATAGAGAGTGAGCTAGGTAATTTTTTAAATGATTTATATAGCAAAATAGGGGCAGCAGAGGCTCAGACTGTTAGCCAACAGTATGAGCAGCCATCTGAAAGAGAAAAGGAAATATTTGCAGGAAATTTTCCACTAGGCAGGAAGTGCCAGTTTTGAGGTGAAAAGTTTAGCCCATCCCTACATAATCTCTAACAAAGCTTCCCCAAGTAGTTTCCCAGTTAGTGTCCTGTATATGTAGCATGCTGTTTCTGCAACCCAATTGCATAACCTTCTATTACTTTTTTCATCCATTCAATCTGTTTATTCAAATATTTATGCAGAGAAAATACAACCTGCTCTGTACAGATTTCCTTACATATCTCAGTGTTTTCAGAAAATACTGACAAAATACTTTAAATACCCACTATAGATTAAAAGCACTGGCACCAGACTAAACCTTGACACACTCCAATTTCAACTTTAGGTCAGCTTGAAAAGGCTTCATTTATATCAGCTCTGCATTATATCATGTAAATAGTTCTCTATTCATGCACAGATTTCACCTCCCAAGACAAAATCCATTTAATTTATACAGTAACCTGTTATGGGGGGGCAGTGTCAAAGGCATTTGAAAAATATAAATATACTACATAAAAAACAATCTTTCAGTAGACTTTACAAATAATGTCCTATTCTTCTCCTCCCACATAACCAGTTCTCACTTTTATCTCCAAGAATTTTCTAGAATTGCTTCACATCTCTGCAATATGCTGCATCAATCTACCAGGCTCTCTGCCAACTTCCCTTCTTTCAGTTTTCCCACAAAACTCAACCATTTAGAGAAGACTACCACCAAACATCATAATATCTTTCATACTACCAATTTATCTATTTTATTTAAAACTGCTCTCTACTAACAACCCTCATATGCCCTGGACAAATCAATAAATTAAGACACCTATGTGAGCTGACTGCAATCAAGTATACATCTCCCCCATGATTGCTCATAAAAGTAGTTCAGTGCACAGAACACAGATGATATGATTGTGGTGGAGGTGGCCAGAACCTATACTTAAAGGGATAGTAATACTTTATTACTATCCCCGATATTGTAGATATTAGCAAAATAATTTAATAGCCCCCAGGTTCATCTCTCAAACCTTTATGGTGTGAGAAATAACCGAAGGGAAAGTTGCCCCCTCCCTCCCCCTTCCTGAAGTGAGCGTTGTACTGACTGCAGGGGAAATCTGTCGTACGAAAGGCTTGAGGCTCTGCAGCTGAGCCAAGATCGCGTTAGTGAAAAAATAATTATTTCACTGAAACGGTCTTCTACGTGTGCTTATTTTTCACTAACGCGATCACAGCTCAGCTGCAGAGCCGCCTGATGAAAGTCAGACCGGATATCCCTGCAGTCAGTACAACTCTGACTTCAGGGAAGGGGGAGGGGGGTATCACAGTGCCCGTGATTTGTGTGTGACATTCTGACTTCCGAGTTTGTGCTTTGCTGTCTTTTATTGGTGCTAGCTGGCTAGCCCCTCCCAGGGCTAGCCTTTATATACGCCCTCCTGTCCCTAGGCCGGTGCCCTTTTGTGGTGTTCCTGACCTTACGTTATTCAGTGCTCCTGTTCCGTGTTGATCCAGTTTCTGTCTAACCTTGCTCCTGTTCTGCTCCTGTGTACCGATCCAGGCTTTGGCTGACTACCGCTCTCTGTGTACCGATCCAGGTTTTGGCTATCAACCGCTCTCTGTGTACCGATCCAGGCTTTGGCTGACTTCCGCTCTCCGTATACTTATCCAGGCATTAACTGACATACGATATCTTGTTGCCCTCGCTATTATTATCAGTTCTCTCTTTGTTGCCTCCGGTTGCGCTACTCTCAGCCTGTGATTATCTGTGGCCTCTGTTAAGCAAACCCAGTCAGTGCTATCCGGTCACTAAGCGGTTACTATTGCCTTCCCACTATACACTCAGCCTGTGACTATCTGTGGCCTTCTTTAAGCACTCCCAGTCAGTGCTATCCGGTCACTAAGTGGTTACTGTTGCCTTCACACTATACGCTCAGTCTGTGACTATTTGTGGCCTCCGTTAAGCACACCCAGTCAGTGATATCCGGTCACTAAGCGGTTACCGTTGCCTTCCTACTATACGCTCAGCCTGTGACCTGGTAGAGCCTCTTCCGTTCCTTGTTACACCAGATATCAGGCTGCCTTACCCGGTATTCGGTAAGACTGGTAGAGCCTCCTCAGTTTCTTGTTGTACCAGATATCAGGCTGCCTTACCCGGTATTCGGTAAGGCCGGTAGAGCCTCCTCAGTTCCTTGTTGCACCAGATATCAGGCTGCCTTACCCGGTATTCGCTAAGGCTGGTAGAGCCTCCTCAGTTCCTTGTTGCACCAGATATCAGGCTGCCTTACCCGGTATTTGGTAAGGCCGGTAAAGCCTCACTATTGTATTGCTATTTTGTATGCCTTGTCCTGTATCAAACTTTATTACTGCTGTTTGTAGAGTTTGGACCCGTGAGGGGCCTTGTGCGCTTTATTTTGCCTAATAAAGCTTTTCTATTTTATCCTACCAAATTGTCTGAGTGTTCAATAAAACCGTGACGGGGGGGGACTTTGCCTTTGCTTATCTCTCAAACCATAAAGGTTTGAGAGATGAACCTGGGGGCTATTAAATTATTTTGCAAATATGTACAATATGGGGGATTGTAATAATAAAGTATTACTATCCCTTTAAGTAGAAGATTGCACCAGTTATCTCAGTGTAACCATCGATGCTAGACTTGTGCGATTCGGTTTGGATAATTTCGGAATTTAGACGAATAAGGCATTTTCTGCATCATTCGGACCTCCTGAATGCTGATGTCTGCCCTCAAAAAAAAAATCAGAATCCGAAACGGACCTAGTCCAAAATTTCGGTGTAAATTTCAGAAATTTGGATGGTGCATTCCTGCCTGAAACTATTACAGTGTCGCTACATGCTACTAAAAATAGACGGCACGGCGCTTTCCCACCTGAAACTATTACAATGTTGCTACATGCTGCTAAAAATAGATCTGGTAAAACAGGCACCTTACAGTTCATGCAAAGTGCAGATATTAACCACATAAGGACACAATCAATTTTGGCATTTTTGCTATGTGTGTGTTCAACCATAATTCCTATCTTTCTAATTTATTGCACAAACACATATTATATACCATTTTTAAAAGGCAGAAAGGCCTTTAATTTGATGTGACATATACATATTTAAGTGTGTAGGGGTTTTTAAAATACCCCTTCCTGTCTAATTAGAGATTTAATATTATTATTAATTTACTTTAATGTATTTTTTTTATTTTTATTCGTTTATTTTTAATTTTTATTGAATATTTAACTTTTTTTTTTAATTCGGCCAAATAATTCAGACTGTTGCCTAATTTTGTCCGAATCGAACAGGTCCGGTCCAAAATCACAACAAATTTGTGATTAAGAGCTTTATAAACTGTAAAACAGAAGGGGTTGTTTATATATTAACCTGCCCCTGAGATATGATGTATGTCGGCAAAACGATAAGACAGTTAAGAAGAAGAATATTAGAACATAAAAGGGATATTGAGAAAAATAATCTTGAAAGTGCAGTTGCTAGACACTTCATGGAGTTCCAAAAAGGAGAGAAGCAAGGAGGATATATACCCTAGGAACGGTGGCTCCACAGGGTATAAATGAAGAGCTAAAATTCCATATGTTTCTTTGAGATGGACTCAGTTCTTAATGTTCAGACTTCCTGTATAAATGGCTTAGGGTAAGAAACTGGTATCTTATGTAATTGTGTATTTGAGATTGGAAGATTTTTGTATTCATTGTAGTACTAATTAAGTTTTATGAGGTTTGGAATAGTTAGGGTTAATGGATAGAGCATTCCATGAAATCAAGGATACCTGAAAAAACAGAACCATTGGAACTGATTTCAGGTTGCTTCAGTTTAAAAATGAAGGATCTCTTGCGTATGTTGAAACCAGCCTTGACAAAGTCCTTATAGTAGGACGAAACATGTTGGCGTTACTGCCGATACTGGGTATGAGTGAAGAGGACATTTGGAGAACTATACATATGGAGAAGTGTAAGCAGCATATTACATCATGATTAGATGTTTGGAAGATGAACTACAGCTTGTGAATGGCATAGCGGTGCCTTAAAGAAAGAAAGATGGAACATCAATATAGTTGCTATTGAAGCATTACGTTGGGTGAGAAGTGCTCACCGAAGCATGGAGGACGCCAGACTCAGCTGTTGAAGATCCAAATATAAATATTATCATCTCTTGAATTTGCATGGCTACTTTATTACACTTCAAAGAGTTCTCCATTGTATCCACACAGAACAGATAAACTTTTAGTATACATATACATTTACATACTTATTGAGTATTGGATACATCTCTGAAGATCTTTGGATTTTGGACATACTAATTTATACTTTATCCTATGTGCACTTAGTATGCCGGCTTAGATTAGGGTTTATTATTGTTATAGGTCTACCATGCCGTGTTTAGATATCTGGGTGTGGTGTGGTAATTAGGTATTGTTATCTATGTTGATGATCATAGTATTAATATCTGAGATGACCGCAACATAGATGGTGATATTCTATGATTCCCCACGATGCTAGTATTTGGCAGTTTGGGCAAGAGTTGTTTCATATAACTGATTAGGTATTTTTATGGGTTTGGTGCTGTAGGGGATTAGGATATTATGGGGTTTAATTGCTGCTGTATTTATTTTCTTTATTATGATTTTGATTAAATATTTTTGATAATGCCTATTTATGGTGATGTGATTTGTATTACTGGTCGGAGTGCTTATTTAAATACTTAGCTATTTCTTTTTCTTTTTTCTTTTCTTTTTTTATGTTGGAAGTACACAGCAGTCACCAAACCCTAGAAAGTTAGGGTTCAGGTGAAATCCTAGGTAAGACCAGTGTGATACAAGGCTTATCGTTCAGAAAACCCCCCGGAGTAGTACGATGGCAAAGACCAGGCCTAAGGACCAGAGCCGGATTACAGGCAAGGCGCACAAGGCGCCTGCCTAGGGCCAGGTCAAATGAGGGGGCCCAGAGGAAACCTCATCCCTGCAGTGCTTGCTATGATGAATCATGATGCCGCATTGCCGCTGCACTGTCAGTGTCCTCCTAATCCAAATAGTTTTGTGGCTCAGTCTACGCTAAACGTCACCATCATTGTGCTGTATGCGCATGTGTCAGGACTTCCTGTTCTCCTGGCACATGCGCATAGAGTTGGGAAAAGCAACATGGTCACGCAGCGGCGGGCTATAAAATAGAAGAGAGCCTGCTCACTGCTCTTTTTTGGTAGGCGACTTCTGGGAGGTACGCACTGGCATCAAGGATTGGGGGCAGCCGGCCACACACAGATGCTGCCACATAAGGTATACTGATTTGTATTAATACATTTAAAGTTACTAAGGCTAGCACTGCATTGAAATCTCCTATCTGTCAAACGGGCAGTCAGTCTAATACTTAAACTGTCCTTTTTATTAAACTAGAATAAACCCCAAATCAATCTGTTATCTCATATAATATCAAGTAACAAAGCAATTTTGTTTTTATTCTAGTTTAATAAAAAGGACAGGTTAAGTATTAGTCTGACTGGCCATTTGACAGATAACAGATTACAATGCTAACCTTATTAGTAACTTTTTAGTATATCTCTTAATCTAAACATACATACTGTTTACGTACCCACAACCCACAAGCAGCAAGCCTACTACAAAAAATACAGTAAACCAACAATTAAGCGATATACTGATTGTAATATAGCATTCAAAGTTACTAATAAGGCTAGCATTGTAATCTCTTATGTGTCAAATGGGCAGTCAGTCTAATACTTAACCCTAATACTTAACCTTTCTATTAAACTAGAATAAAACCAAAATCATTTTGTTATCTCATATTATATTGCATACCTCTCAAATGCATTCAAAGAGTTAATTTTGGGTTTAGGCAGTTTGGCACCGTTATATATTTTACAGGCATCTCCAGAACAGGGGCAGACTGGCTCAGGGGGCAGAGAGAGGACAAAATGTCCTGGGTTTCCTCCCTAACCATGACTACCTACACTGTATTTAGTTTACACTACAGTTTTGTGGGCACAGGCACTCAAAGGGTTATCCAATCATTGGATAATCCTTTGAGTGCCAGTGCCCACAACATTGTGGTATAACCCTTTGAGTGCCTGTGCCCACAAAATTGTATAAACTAAAAATGCGTAAATAGTCAGTGTTAGAGAGGTTTGGGGGGGTGCTATTATATGGGGTTAGGGGGGCCCAAATTGGTACCTTGCCTGGGGCCCCGTGGAGTGTTAATCCAGCTATGCTAAGGACCTGCACGCAGAGGAAGACAGACCCAAGGTATAGCGCAAGCAAAGTCAGACAAAGCCAAGGTCATTCACGTAACAGGTAGTCAGACAGAGCCACAGTACTTAGCCGGAGCAGGTAGTCAGCCAGGCCAGGGGTCATACACGGATCGGGTAGTCAGACGGAGCCAGGGATCGAGCATGGATCGGGTAGTCAGACAAGGCCAGAGGTTCAAGCAGAAATCGGTTAGTCAGACAGAGCCAAGGGTCATACATGAATCAGAATCAGCAGCCAAGAATGGGTCACAATGAGGTATACAAGCAATGCTCAGGCCGCCTATAAGGCCTACCGGAGAGGCGGAGCATAGATTAGTCAATTAGTCAAAATAGCGAGCACGCTGTAGTGACGCACATATGAAAAACAGGAAGTCATGCAGCGACCAGATATATTGCTGAGTACAAGTGGGGAAAGTCAGGTAACGCCATGTGAGAAGATCATGGGCACCGTGATAAGTATCTCAAGAATAAAATCTTTGATTTGCTATGATACCGTGTGTCTCTCTGTTTATTTACTTTAAAATCTAAAAGAATCCTCAAAACAAATGCCTTTCCCTGTCATTCATTTGTGTGCATGAATAAAGAATGAATAATGTATTTATTAGCACAATAGAATAACATATTAACGGAGATTCATGAATGCATGCCCATTTTGTTTTTGTTTGGCAGTTGAGAAGGTTTTTTTTTTTTCTAAAATGTTCAGTGAAACAGACAGGGTCTATGTTAGGCCAAAATGATATATTAAAACATGTTCACCCTAACACCAAAGTGCTTAAACTCAAAGATGATTAGTTCTTACTTGTACTGTTAGCAAATTTAATATTGCCTTACTCCATTATGTTAGGTCACTGAAGGTAGGGCCTTATAACCCAATATCCCCAGTAGAATGTTGCTGAAATATTGAGACTAGAAAAAAAGTTTGTTGTTTGAGTGAATAGCTCATAATATGGGTGCAAATTAATATTCACATACTAGAATTTTAGGGAACACAGAAGATAAAGAGGAAATGCTGGAGTCAAAGATAGAGTCACAATCAGATTTGTTATATAGATATTATTGATTAAACCTTTTAGTATTTTGTTGTGAGAAAGATAAAATAACTCAAACAGCATAAATATATATATTTTTTAATGTTTTTATTGAGAGGACAGTAATAGAACATTACAGATTGAATGGGATTGCACATAGTAGTCATATAAAAGTACAAAACATACAGTCAAGAAAATATTACAACATAGAGTAACAGCTGTCCCTTTTTAATTTTTTAAAGTTAAAAAAAAAAACAACCTAACCAAAACCAAAACTACCCACCACTATCCCCCTCCAGAAAACTCATCCCACCCACCCCCTCTCCCTCCCCAGGAGACTAGCATAACACCTCTTTCGTTAAGTATTTATAAATGTAGCAGATGTCAGCATAGACAGTAATATGTAAATAAACATTTAAATAGAATAATATTAGGTAGCCATGATCTCCAGGAGCATCACCAACAGAGCACAAGGCAACAGTTATACATCACATAGCACTTATTGGTAGAGAATTCTAGAATTACAATAACAGGTCCATAGACCCCATATTTGATAAAATTTGTTCGGTGTTCCCCTATGCAGGTAAAGTCCCTTGTAATGAGGAAGATGATGGTTCACTAAGTTCATCCAATGGACATGTCTGGGAGAATTGTCTGACATCCGTGATTGCACCACCACCTTTCGCGCCATAACCAACAGTTCTCTAATCAGCACAGTATGAAAATTTAAGTGAAGTTGATCGGGAAGGATAGAAAATACACAAGTCTTTGGGGAAAGTGACACTTCCCACTGCACTACAGCTGATATAGTACGAAACACTTCCACCCAAAATCTGCGGACCGGAGGGCATTCCCACAAAAGGTGTAAGAAAGCGACGCCTGCCTCCCCACACCTCCTGCAACAATCACTATCCATCCTACCCATCCGAAAGAGACGCATAGGAGTGTGATAGGATCTATATAAAATCTTGAGCTGAATCAGTTGATGTCTGGCAGTAGAAGCCACCAATTCAGGACTCCTCAGGGCCATGCCCCATTCCCAGTCCTCAAAGGCACCCACATCAGCCTCCCATTTAAGCCTAAGTTCATCCTATGCCCCAATAGAAACCCTAGCAAGCCATGGGTAAATCAACGATACAGGTTTAAGGGGCTGTCTCCTCTTAGCCAGTGTGGCTAATGGAAATTAATTTAAACTTGGAGTGATAGTACCCCACATGGCACTCAAGGCGTGTTTCAGCCATATGTAAGAGTATAGAAAAGTAGAAGGAATAAACAGCATATTTAACAGTAATTGTACACAATGCTCTGAACCTTGATGGAGAAGTCCCACATTAAGAGACGTGGAACTGTGAAGGAATGAGAAGCATTTGAATAAAGGTAAAATTAGATGAAGTCTAGGTCAAAACAGCTGCTCAATCTGTAACAAATGAAAATTCCTATTTATTCAAATACATTTTTGGAGACAATTTATAGTATTCAAGAGTTCATTTTATAAATTTGGTGCACTTGCTTTGCTGGAGTTCCTTCATTTTTCTTTAAGTCTTAGAGTATTTGATAACATCAAAATAAAAACAAGTTTTACAGTGCACTGAGAAGAATTACAGTTGTTTCGACTGTTTTAAAACGTTATAATGATAACCGAATGCATTTTATACCCATGTTTTCTTTTACTTGAAGTTCTTGCAACTTATTAGACAAGAATGAATTAGAAATCTGATGAAATAGATATCAGATATAGATTTAAATCCTTTGCAGTAACACTTTTTGCTGTTTTTCATACCTTATCACATGTTCAGTTTAATTATAGGAGAACTAAAATGATGTATGACAGTCATGTTTGGGTTACCTCTTATAGTCTAATAATAATAATTTTGTTGAATTCAGAAATGATTATTTTTCTACAACTCTCTTTGTTCAAGATTATGACAGGATTAATATGCAAATCTTGTTTAAAGATATGTAATTAAAATTGTCTGCTGCACTCACTTCTAACCAACCAAAACTTTTATAATTCTAATAGGCTTTCTGGAGGTTGGTAAAATTACATGAAATGCCACTATAAAGGTCAGAATCATATCTGAAAAGGTCTTTCACTGGAACTTCTTATATAACAAACAAAGACAGATTGATTTACAACTCATTAAGCTATATACGTTGCCAATTATTTGTGACCATTACCAAACTGGGTTTAATAAAGCAAATGCACAAATAAATATAGAAATATTCTTTATTCTAAGTCTTAATCTTGCTCAACCTATCATGATCTTCCCAGAATATATAAGGAATTCTAAATGAGACAAACAGTTTTCACATCAATTATTTGAAATGCCATATTAATGTAGTATCACATTGAATTCTCTGCAATTATCACTAGCATAGTATGAAATATGAAACAGCTCTGATACCAACAAAAAATGTAACATTTTATCTTTAAAAGTCAAGATTCTGCTACGAAAAATTAAAATATTTACCAAATTATAGCTTTTTTGAATACTGAAATAATGAGAATTGTAATGCTGGTAAGAGGTACAGTGGAGATGATAGTTTTAGAAACACATATGAGACAAAGTTTGCCTGCATATGAAACACATAAAGATACACAGTGAATGACTAACGGTTGCTACAATGTAACAGGTACGCATAGCATAGACTATTCACTCACCCTGGCCGTATGGCTGTGCAGATCCGGTGCAGCCCCCAACAGCCTCGGCACAGGCTTCAACATACGAGAAGACAACAGGATGGGAGAGCTCTACGGATCCGCCAGAAAATCATGCCAGTCAAGAGAGACAATAAAAAGTCTTTAAAGCTTTATTAACAATAAAAATGTAAAAATGTTGCAAAAGGAGATATGGTGGAGGTCAAAAAATATATATGACCTGCCTAATGCGTTTCATGAGTAACCTCACTTAGTCATAGATTACTCATGAAATGCTTTAGGCTACAAATATTGTGATTTATCCATTAACCTTTGAGTGGTAGGGAAATACCCAGCACAATGATTTGCAATGCATGTTATACTCGTCTGGCACTGGCAGCATTAATTAACTTAATTCTTTCAGGTTTGTGAAAGGTAGCAATTTGAATTTTAAACGTTTCAATGCTACAAACATTTCCAGTGCATTGTTTTACAAAGCTTTGGACATATATACAATGTTCAAGGGAGACAACATACAATATTACTGCAGAATAGTTATTTATTGCATCAAACATTTTTGGGCCACTGAGGACCTTCCTTGGGGAAAATGGCACCATTGTGGGAATTGATCCAAAGTGGTGTTGGACAATACACACTTCGACATATCACTGATTAGCACTCCTTCAGTGTCATTCTGACTGGCTGCAGGCAGGCCAACAGAGCAGAGGAGGAATTCTAGACACCATCCTCATTAACTGGAGACTGAACCAGCAAGTAGTGCGGTTAGTAGAAGAGAAGCAGGAACACTGGACAGGAACTGGACTGAGAGTGTTAGTGCCCTATAATTAAACTTGCTACTGTTAATTCAGGACTTCTGAGGCTCAATACTATTAGCCCCGTTATTTTTAAAACAGGCGATAATGGTTTTGACAGCACATTTTACAATTCTTTAAACTGCTGTCAACACCAAAAACCGAGCAAAAATGTTCAACGGTTGTGCAATTTTCACACATTGAACATTAACTAAAAATAGTCGCCTTTGCTATCCTACTCCATGTGGTGCTTCACCATATTTTTAGGATTCACTTTTCATGGTGCAGATCCTGCGCCATGAGAGAGTAGGTACAGAGCCCAAAACAGGCAGTCAAATCCACCGAGATGTGTTGGAAAACTGGCTTAAAACACATACTTGTGATTGAAAAAATAGAAAATAATTAACCCTATGAGTGCCAGTAGGGTATACAATGCATTATACAGTATTGCATACCCCCACTGGCACACATAGGGTTAATCTAAAACAGTTTCATACATGTTCAGACAATTAAAAACTCACCAGTAATCCTGATGACAGAGGGGTCGAGGCCGGCTTCTTCTGTTCTTCAGTCTTCTTTTCTTCCTCTGTTCTTCTTTCTTCTTTTAAAATAAAAAAATCCATTAGTGTTTTGTCTTTTTCAATAACAAAAAAAAAAAATACTCCCCCAAAAGATGCTACCATTAACCCTTTGAGCGCCAGCACTCAAAGGGTTACTACTTGTGGCATCTTAGTGCTAATATAAAATATAAATGTTCCTTATTGTGTGTCCATTGCTGTATTGTTAAAATCCTTTAACCCCTTGCCTCCGCTGCCATCTCCGCTAGCGGTGGAAGGCATGTGGACCAGCACAGATGCATACTTTTGACCTCTCGGTCTGTTGCCTGAGTCAGACTGCCGGAATTTTGAACTGAGACTGGCTTTTATATGCCATTCTCTGTTCAAAATAAATTGGCAGTCTCCTATTGGCTGGGAAGTGCTTACTCACATATTATAAAATGTCAAAACATTTTGAATTAAAATATAATGGCTTTTTCCCATTTCTCTGTCACTGTATGCAGCTGAGGAGGAGAAAGTGAGTAGCAGCAACCCCCACTTTGTACTGATGCCCGTTCCATTGTGAGAAAATTTGAACAGAGATTGCCCATATACTGTATAAAGGCAGTCTCTGTTCAAATTCCCTCACAATGGAACTGACATCAGCCTGTAAGATACAAAGGTTTGAGTGTACTGCTACTTACTTTCCCTGCTACTGCCACCGTGGTCGCACACAGTGGTGGAGAAATGGAAAAAGGCCATTATATTTTAATTCAAAATGTTTTGCCATTTTATAATAGATTTTATATCGACTTGGGGCAAGTTATGAATTATTGACCGACAAATCTAAGCATTCTTTAGCCCTTTGAGTCCCAGAGAGGTATTCAGTGCATTGCTCTGCAATGGGTTGCACACCTCTCTGGCACTCAAAGATTTAAACTATTCATAGATGTGCGGGTTCTTTCTATGGCAAATTTATTTATGGAATTTTTTTTTTCTTTTTTAATCTAAATGAAAAGAAGATGGAAGACAGAAGACGTGTCACGGTGTGCCAGCAATAGAAGGACAGACACAGTAATAAAATATAACCACCTTTATTAGAATATACAGTGATAATAATATATGAGATATAGAGTGATAATATCCCACACAACCCCAGACCACCGGATGATAGGGCCCAAGCTCCTACCCGGAGCTGCACACTGTGTTATGCACAGCACTATTGTGAGGTACCAGAGACTAAAGGCAACAGGGAGCAAGAGTCAGACAGAGCCACAGGACACAGAGGCTAATGGTCAGGCAGGCTAGAAGCGTACGGAGCGAGTAGTCAGCCAGAGCCACAGGTCAGATAAGCCGGGGATACACGGAGCGAGATAGGAGCCGGAGGACAGACAAACCGGGGACTACACGGAGCGAGTGAGTCAGCCAGAGCCATAGATCAGAACCGATGTGAGTAGTCAGACAAGCTGATGTTAACAAGGAGCGAGTTAGTCAGCCAGAGCCACAGGTCAGAACCGATGTGGGTAGTCAGACAAGCCGGGGTCATACACAGAGCAGATTTACAGATAAGCACAGGTCACAATGGAGCACAAGAGTAACTAACAGGAACACCACATAAGGACAATGACTCCCAGGCCCAGGGAGGTTTATAAAGGAGCAGAAGGACACCCAGAATAGGCTCATAAACAGGCGTGCTAGTGCCTGTTACCTGATGTAGCAATGAGGAAGTGGCCAGAGTCCATGCCAGCCAGCGGCCATACAGACATAAGAAAGCACAGGATAGCCCAAGGAAGACTGTGGTAGTACCCCCCCTTAACGACCTCTCCCCCGTGGAAGAGGACCAGCACTAGAGGTGGTGTGTAAGTGTAATTCACTGAGAAGATCTGGTGCATGTAGATCCTCTTAGTTACCCAGGAATGCTCCTCAGGTCCATATCCTTTCCAATGAACTAGATATTGTACCTGGCCTCTGACCCAGTGAGTGGCCAAAATACTTTGTACCTCATACTCCTCATGGTCCCCCACTTGGACAGGTCTGGGAAAGACAGGAGCAGTAGTATATCTGTTACAGACCAATTGTTTCAGTAGCGACACATGGAAAGTATTAGAGATGCACACATTAGCAGGGAGTTCAAGGGCATAGGTTACAGGGTTAATTCTACTGAGAACCCAAAAGGGACCCACAAATCGGGAAGCCAGCTTTTTACAAGGCACCTGGAGATGGAGATTGTGTGAGGACAGCCATACTCTCTCTCCCACCTGGAACACTGGAGCCGGTAGTCGTCTACAGTCTGCTTGTCTCTTATAGTGCATTGTGGAACTCTGCAGGGATCTCTGAACCCATACCCATGTGGAACGAAGAGCCCTCAAGTTCTCCTCCAGAGGAGGAATATTCTGAGCCTCTAAAGACTCTGGCAGCAGTGAAGGTTGGAATCTGTAGTTAATCAGAAAGGTTGAGTTCCAAGAGGAGGAATTAACTGCACTATTTCTGGCAAGCTCTATCCACGGTAACAGGTTCGCCCAATTATCATGATGGTCAGAGATAAAATAACGGAGAAACTGTTTCAGTGCCTGATTGGACCTCTCTGCAGCACCATTAGACTGTGAGTGGTAAGCTGAGGAGAGCTGGATACCCATCTGTCCGCAAAAAGCTCTCCAAAAATGCGACACAAACTGGCTCCCATGATCGGAGACCACCACTTTTGGTATACCATGGAGGTGGACCACCTCCTTGGCAAAGATCTCGGCCAACTCCTTGGAGGAGGGGAGTCAGTGGCACAAAATGGACCATCTTGGAAAATCTATCCACAATCATGAGGATGACTGTGTACCCCTCTGAGATAGGCAACTCCACCATAAAGTCAATGCTTATATGCGATCACGGACGTTCCCCATTAGGAACTTGTTGCAGGAGACCAACCGGAAGTTGTCTGGAAATCTTAGTCCATGCACAAGTGGAACATGCGGCAACAAATGAGGAGCAATCTGCCCTTAGGCTGGGCCACCAAAAGAGTCTAGTCATGGACCATATCAGTTGGTCTCTACCAACGTGCCCTGTGGCCTTCGAGGAATGGTACATCTCCAGCAGTCTGGTACGGAGAGATTCGGGCACAAAACACTTCCCATTAGGCTTCTCAGCCGGGGTGGAAGCTTGAGCAGCCAAAATCTCCTCTCCCAATGGAGATGTAATACTGGTACATATATTAGCCAATATGTGGTTAGGAGGAATAATAGGTACTGGAGGTGACTCCTCCTGGGACTTGGGCACAAATTGTCGAGAAAGAGCATCTGCTCTAATATTTTTCATACCAGAGAGGTAGGAGACCACAAAATTAAACCTCTAGAGGAATAGGGCCCATCTGGCCTGATGTGGAGACAACCTCTTGGCCTCTGACAGATATGTTAGGTTCTTGTGATCTGTCAGTATCAGGATAGGGAATGTAATACCCTCCAACAGATATCGCCACTCTTTCAGAGCAAGGATGATGGTGAGTAACTCCCGGTTGTCTACATCTTATGAACTCTCGGTCTTCAATAATTTCTTAGAGAAGAAACCACACGGAACCAATGGTTTCCCAGGGCCTGCGTGCTGGGACAACAATGCGCCTACTCCAGATTCTGAGATGTCACCCTCCAGGGGGAAAGGTAGGGTGGGATTCGGGTGGGACAATATCAGAGCTATAGCAAAAGCCGACTTCAGATTCTCAAATGCCTGCAAGGCCTTGGGTGACCACTCTGAAGGATTATCTCCCTTCTGAGTCATGTCCGTGAGAGGTTTAATTTCTGTAGTAATTGGTGAAGTTCAGGAACCTCTGTATGGACCTTAGCCCCACTGGAAGTGGCCACTGTAATACTGCAGACAGTATTTGTGGGTAATAACGTATCCTAGGAATGTCACCTGGGATTTGTGAAATTCATATTTTTCTCGCTTGCAGAACAATTTGTTCTCCCTGAGGAGTTGTAGAACCTGGACTACATCTGCTCTATGTGCCTCCAAGGTAGGATAATGGATGAGTATATCATCCAAATATACCACAACACAACTCTGTAGAAGGTCCCACCTTACTTTGCTCAGTAGGGAATGCATGGGATACCATCTCAAACAAATTCCCAGCTGATTAAGGAACCCCTGACACATAGCAGGTTCCCCATCATATCTTTGGGGTAGAGGAGTGGAGCCAGACAATCCTCTACTTATGCCAGGCTCAGGGGCAGTGGCCACAGCCGGTGCAGGTGCTGGGGAAGCCACCGGTTGTGAAACAAAGTGATCTAGGTGAGCCGTGCAATTTAACAGTGTCTTCATAGCAAATGACAATTGGTCAATTCTCCGATCCTGAGAGTCCATCCTGGACAGGATGCTCTGATTAGGTGGACTGCCTGTACCTTCAGTAGACATGGCCCTTACGTACTGTCACTGTATGCAGGCAAAAGAAGGACAGACACAGTAATAAAATATAACCACCTTTATTAGAATATACAGTGATAATAATATATGAGGTTTATAAAGGAGCAGAAGGAGGCAGGACCCAATTAGGCCACCCAGAGTAGGCCCATAAACAGGCGTCCGTGCTAGTGCCTGTTACCTAATGTAGCAATGAGAAAGTGGCCGGAGGCCATGCCGGCCAGCGGCCATACAGAGGTAAGGAAGCACAGGATAGCTCAAGGGAGACTGTTATAAGAAGAACCAAAGGAAGAAAGAAGAGAGAAGAAGGAAGAGAGAAGAAAGAAGGGAAGAGAAAAAGAAGGAAGATAGAAAGAGATGGACAGTGGAGGACAGGTAATTGTAACACAGATAAGCTAACAATAGGTGCTTCACACTATGTCAGGCACTGATCATTAGCTTTTTTCGTTTGGGGTTACCATTATTGCAGCTCTTTAGCAGCGTTTTGAGAGCTTAATGCACAAAATGGACATTTTGCCATAAGACATTTTCACAGAGCACGAGCTGGTCATGTAATGGTGCTGTAGGTTGTTGACATTAACCATGAAACCTGATAGATTAAAGCATCCTTGTCAGAATTTGATCAGGCTGTGATAAAGGGTATACATTGCTAGGTGCTGTAGGGGCTGTTTGCAAGTTTAATATTGCCTTACTCCATTATGTTAGGTCACTGGATGTAGGGCCTTATAACCCAGTGTTCCCAGTAGGATGTTGCTGAAATATTGAGACTAGAAAAAAAGTTTGTTGTTTAAGTGTATAGCTCATAATATGGATGCAAATTAATATACATGTTCTAGAATTTCAGGGCCCACAGAAGAAAAAGAGGAAATGCTGAAGTCAAAGATAGATTCACAATCAGCGTTACCTCTAATTTGTTATATAGATATTATTGATTAAACCTTTAGTATTTTGTTGTGAGAAAGATAAAATATCTCAAACAGCATATTTAACAGTAATTGTACACACGGATCTGAACCTTGATGGAGAAGTCCTACATTAAGAGATGTAGAACTGTGAAGGAATGAGAGGCAAAATTAGATAAAGTCTAGGTCAAAACAGCTGCTCTATATGTAACAAATGAAAATTTCTATTTATTCAAATACGTTTCAAATACGTTTTTGGAGATGATTTTTAGTATTCAATAGTTCACTTTATAAACTTGGTGCACATGCTTTGCCTGAGTTCCTCCACTTTTTCTTTAAGTCTAAGTGTATTTGAAAACATTTTGAATTAAAATATAATGGCCTTTTTGATTTCTCCGTCACTGTATGCAGCGGCGGAGGAGAAAGTGATTAACAGCACCCCCCCACACACTTTGTACCGATGACCTTTCCATTGCAAGAAGATTTGAACAGAGACTGCCCATCTACTGTATAAAGGAAGTCTCTGTTCAGATTCTCTCACAATTGTACTGGCATTGGCCTGTAAGAGGGTGTGTGTGTGTGCTGTTACTCATTTTCTCTGCCACCGCCACTGCGGCTGTACACAGTGGCGGGAAAATGGAAAAAGGCCATTATATTTTAATAAAACATGTTTTGCCATTTTATAATAATTTGTATAGCGACTTGGGGCATCTTATGAACTATTGACACACACATCTAAGCATTCTTTAACCCTTTGAGTCCCAGAGAGGTATTAAATGCATTGATCTGCATGTCAGTATGTCAGGCACCAATCGTTAGCTTGTTTCCTTTGAGGTTACCATTATTGCTGCTATTTAGTGGTTGTTGATTCACTTTGAAAATGTTGCACACAAAAGTGCGTGCAACTAAATGGCGCATTGACCATTTCACCATGAAGAAGAGGGAAACATAAGAATCTCGCCCTGCTTCAAAAGCGCAAGATTCTTATATCCCAGCCTTAAACCTCACTTCGATCTGCAACAATTTTATTGCCCGCATACCTTAGCATATGTTATACATCACTTCAACCCCCTTCAACCCGAGACTGCCTACTTATACTGTCCTGCCCCCATGTCAATTTAAACTCATGGATGTGTTTTGAAGTTCTGGCTGAACTGTGAAAGCAGCCATATATACAATATTGTAGAGTGATCTGTATGCTACAGTCTTCACAGTTTCTGATTTCAGCTAATTTCTTGTTGGACTTGTATTTGTGTTTAGGGAAATGGGGTTGCCTTTGTGCGCAGGTATTTAACCTGTCAAAAATGGTGGGTAGACTTTAACATGGTATGTAAAGTGTCTTGCAATGTTTATGCCCTCAGGCCTTAATGAGGTGGTCGATACACAATGGTAATAGTAAGAGTAGTATGTTTAGTATACCTTGGAGTTTGATTTAGAAGGATAGATAGTTGGAGCTTTTGAATACACATATGTACATCCTTATACATTTTTTATCTGGGTTTTTGATTATTCAAGGGATTGATATTTATAATTTTTCACATATAGTTATGACAGCACTTATATTAGTATTGAATTTCTTGACATATTTAGACAATATTTTATTATCGTTTCATTATTAAAGTAAATACATACACATTCATATTCAGATATTTGAAGTTTTGCGGTATTATATACATATTTGGACATATATATGAACTAGTGATGAGCGAGCACCCCAATGCTCGGGTGTTCGGGTGCTCTGACCGAGCACCCCCTGAGGCTCGAGTGCTCGGCCGAACACCCGAGCCCCATTGAAGTCAATGGGAGGACTCGAGCATTACACCAGGCACCCCCTGCTCTGATGAGGGGAGGGTGCCTGGTCCATAGGAAAAGGGCAGAAAATGATGGAAACACCACAGAAATGGTTCAGGGACAGCATAGGGAGGATGTCTGGATGCATCTTGGACTCCAACATCGCTGCTGGGAACGATCTTTCGCCCGTAGTACGCCATTTTTACAGACTGACCATAAAACACACAAAAAGGAAAATAAAAACGACTGTAGGCGAAAAATTGTTACCAAACAATATTTGCTGTATATTTACTTGTATATCATCTGCAAATTATCCCAAAAATTTCCTTGATTTTCGGAAGTGAGGCCATGATTAAGAGGGAAACGTGCGCAGAGGCAAATTCTCCCAAAAATTTCCTTGATTTTCAGAACTGAGGCCATGATTAAGAGAGAAACGTGCACAGAGGCAAATTCTCCCAAAAATTTCCTTGATTTTCAGAACTGAGGCCATGATTAAGAGGGAAACGTGCACAGAGGCAAATTCTCCCAAAAATTTCCTTGATTTTATTGAACTGAGGCCATGATTAAGAGGGAAACGTGCGCTGAGCCGACCATCTAAAACATTATGGGTGAGGGTCTGCTGCAGAGCTGACCATCCTAAACATTATATGCGAAGGCCCGCTAGTGAGCTGACGCTATAAAACATTATATGAGAGGGCCCGCTAGAGAGCTGACCCAATAAAACATTATATGAGAAGGCCCGCTGGTGAGCTGACCTATATAAAAATTGGCAAACAGGGCCCGCTGGTGAGCTGGCCCTATATAAAAATTATATCACAGGGCCCGCTGGTGAGCTGGCCCTATATAAAAATTATAGCACAGGGCATATGGAAGAGGAGGAGGAGGATGAGAAGATTAAGAGTCAACCATATACCCGTTTTTTGGGTGGAAGGGGTGAATGGGAATACAGAGTATTCCCATCATTGTAAATAACATATATAAAGTGAGTTTATGTTCCCCCGGGGCTTTCCTCCAGTGGAGTGGAGAAGTCAGGGGAAATCCAGGCCTTGTTCATTTTTATAAGTGTCAACCTATCAGCATTGTCGGTGGAAAGGCGGATACGCTTATCTGTTATGATGCCACCAGCAGCACTAAATACCCGCTCAGACAGAACGCTGGCGGCAGGGCAGGCCAGCACCTCCAAGGCGTAGAGTGCCAGTTCATACCACGTGTCCAGCTTGGACACCCAGTAGTTGTAAGGCACAGAGGGATCATTGAGGACGCTGACACGGTCTGCTACGTACTCCTTCACCATCTTCCAAAACTTTTCCCTCCTTGTGACACTAGGCTGCGCATCAGGGTGAGGGTGCTGGCGGGGTGTCATGAAGGTGTCCCACGCCTTGGAGAGTGTTGCCCTGCCTTTCTCGGAACTGCTGTGTGCTCCCCTTTTCTCCCCTTCTCGGTTGGCCAAGGTAGCACGTACTCTGCCGCCAGCGTTGTCAGATGGAAAATTTTGGAGCAATTTTTCGACAAGAACCTTCTGGTATTGCAACATTTTGCTTGTCCTCTCCACCGGAGGAATGAGAGATGAGAAATTCTCTTTGTAGCGGGGGTCCAGAAGGGTGAACACCCAGTAATCCGTGTTGTCTAAAATGCGTACAACGCGTGGGTCACGGGAAAGGCAGCCTAACATAAAGTCAGCCATGTGTGCCAGAGTACCAACAGGCAAGATTTCGCTGTCCTCACCAGGAGGATGACTCTCAATATCCTCATCCTCTTCCTCCTCTTCTGCCCACCCACGCTGAAGAGATGGAACTAAAGTTCCATGGCTACCCTCTGTAGCGGAGGCAACCGTGTCTTCCTCCTCCTCCTCCTCCTCCTCCTCCGCCTCCTCCAATTGTCGCTGAGAAGACGAAGTGAGGGTGCTCTGGCTATCACCTTGTGTAAGCTCTTCCTCCCCCATTTCCACCTCTTCCACATGCAAAGCGTCGGTTTTAATTGTGAGCAGCGAGCGTTTCAGTAGACACAGAAGTGGGATGGTTACACTGATAATAGCGTTATCGCCGCTCACCATCTGTGTCGATTCCTCAAAATTGCGTAAAACCTCGCAGAGGTCTGACATCCATTCCCACTCCTCACTTCTGATTACAGGAAGTTGAACAGAGAGGCGACGACCGTGTAACAGCTGGTACTCCACTACTGCCCTCTGCTGCTCACAAAGCCGGGCCAACATGTGGAAGGTGGAGTTCCAGCGCGTGCTCACGTCACACAGCAGCCGGTGAGCTGGCAATTGTAAGCGCTGCTGCAGCTTCAACAGGCCGGCTGAAGCTGTTGATGACTTACGGAAATGTGCACACACGCGGCGCACCTTGGTCAAGAGATCATGCACATTGGGGTAGGTTTTTAGAAATCGCTGCACCACTAAATTAAATACATGCGCTAGGCATGGTACGTGTGTGAGCTTGCCGAGCTCCAAAGCCGCCACCAAGTTACGCCCATTATCACACACAACCATGCCTGGTTGCAGGTTGAGTGGCGAGAGCCACTGCTCGGTCTGGTGACTAATCCCCTGCAACAGCTCTGAGGCCGTGTGCTGTTTGTCCCCAAGGCAGATCAGCTTCAGCACGGCCTGTTGACGCTTCCCCACTGCAGTGCTACACTGCTTCCAGCTACTGGCTGATGGGGGAGTGGCGGTGTGTGTAGAGAATTCTGAGGTGGAAACGGAGGAGGAGGAGCCAATAACATAGGTGCTGGTGGAAACCCTGATGGAGGTAGGGCCCGCAATCCTCGGCGTGGGTAGCACCCGTGCCATCCCAGGGTCCGAGTCGCTCCCAGCCTCCACGACATTCACCCAGTGTGCCGTCGTTAAGTGGACCTTCCCAGTAACTGCGTTGGTCAGGGCACGGGTGATGTTACGGGACACATGGTGGTGTAATGCGGGGATGGCACACCGGGAAAAGTAGTGGCGGCTGGGGACCGCGTACCGAGGGACAGCTGCTGCCATCAGGCTGCGGAAGGACTCAGTGTCCACAAGCCTAAATGGCAGCATTTCGATGGCCAGTAATTTTGAAAGGTGTGAGGTTAGTGCTATGGCCTGTGGGTGGGTGGCTGGGTACTTTCTCTTGCGCTCAAATGCCTGGGGTAACGACATTTGGACGCTGTGCTGGGACAGGGAAGTGGATGTGGTCGCTGATGGTGCTTCAGATGCTACAGGTGCAGGGCGGGAGGTATGCGGGCCTGCGCCTTCGACAGGCGATTGGCCGGCACCGAAAACAGGGGAAGAGGAGGCAGTGGTGTGGCCTGCAGACACAGATGGGCGATCCAGGCGTTCCTCCCACTTACTACGGTGCTTGGATGCCATGTGTCGGATCATGCTGGTGGTGGTGAGGTTTCTAGTGTTCATGCCTCGGCTCATTCTGGTGTGGCACAGGTTGCAAACTACAATTCTTTTGTCGTCCGCACTTTCCTTAAAAAAACGCCATACCGCGGAACACCTACCCCTTGGCAAGGTAGATTTACGCAAGGGGGTGCTCCGTGGAACATTTGCGGGCCGGTTTGGTGCGGTCCGCCTTCTTTCTGTAGCCACACCACTGCCTCTTCCAGCCTGTTGCGGTGCTGCAGATGGCTCACCCTCAGGACTGCTGTCATCGCTCGGCTCTACACCTTCCCAGGTGGGGTCAGTCACCTCATCGTCCACCAAGTCCTCCTCCACTTCCTCACTCTGATCATCCTCCTCAAGTCTTGATCCCACCACATACTCAGTCATTGACAACTGTATAACATTCTCCTCAACAAGGTCTTGAGACGGAAATAGTGGTTGATTTAATGGCAACTGTGTCTCATCATCATCATCATCATCCACTACTTCCTTTGACCTTAAATGCCGTTCACATCTGTCATCTTCTTGTGATTGGGTAGCCTCTAGAGGTTGTGAATCAGGGCACAAGATGTCATGTTCCTCTGCAAGCGTGCTTGGAGAGAGGGTCAAATGAAGGATTGGTGATGAGACGAGCTCCTCACTATATCCCAGTGTGGGATCACTTCTTTGACCAGACCGTGTATGGTGGGAGGAAGGATGATCAGAGTGAGGATTATGTTGACCAGACTCTTGGCTACTGAGAGTGGACTTGGTGGAAGACAGGGTGGTGCTTAACCGACTGGAAGCAGTATCAGCTGTCATCCAACCGACCACCTGTTCGCAGTGGTCGGACCTCGAGAGTGATGTCCTGCGACGCCCTGTAAAATTACACATGAAGCTAGGTATGGTGGATGTCTTTCTTTCTTGTGCTCTGGCACCAGGCACAGTTTCTCCGCGTCCTGACCCGCGCCCTGAACTTTCAGGATCACGTCCACTTCCCCGTCCCTTTTTACCCACCTTCTTCATCTTACACAGAATATGTGACTTTAATATTTGAGTTTGAAAACTTAACAGTATTTCTTATTATTCTGCAACTGTACAGAGTACACAGAATAGGCTGCTAAACTGCGGTGAAACACACTGAATGGAATATGTGACTTTAATATTTGAGTTTGAAAACTTAACAGTATTTCTTATTATTCTGCAACTCTGCAGAGTACACAGAATAGGCTGCTAAACGGCGGTGAAACACACTGAATGGAATATGTGACTTTAATATTTGAGTTTGAAAACTTAACAGTATTTCTTATTATTCTGCAACTCTGCAGAGTACACAGAATAGGCTGCTAAACGGCGGTGAAACACACTGAATGGAATATGTGACTTTAATATTTGAGTTTGAAAACTTAACAGTATTTCTTATTATTCTGCAACTGTACAGAGTACACAGAATAGGCTGCTAAACTGCGGTGAAACACACTGAATGGAATATGTGACTTTAATATTTGAGTTTGAAAACTTAACAGTATTTCTTATTATTCTGCAACTGTACAGAGTACACAGAATAGGCTGCTAAACTGCGGTGAAACACACTGAATGGAATATGTGACTTTAATATTTGAGTTTGAAAACTTAACAGTATTTCTTATTATTCTGCAACTGTACAGAGTACACAGAATAGGCTGCTAAACTGCGGTGAAACACACTGAATGGAATATGTGACTTTAATATTTGAGTTTGAAAACTTAACAGTATTTCTTATTATTCTGCAACTGTACAGAGTACACAGAATAGGCTGCTAAACTGCGGTGAAACACACTGAATGGAATATGTGACTTTAATATTTGAGTTTGAAAACTTAACAGTATTTCTTATTATTCTGCAACTGTA
Source organism: Rhinophrynus dorsalis (assembly GCA_037306005.1). Classification (NCBI taxonomy): domain Eukaryota; kingdom Metazoa; phylum Chordata; class Amphibia; order Anura; family Rhinophrynidae; genus Rhinophrynus; species Rhinophrynus dorsalis. The sequence goes on along the minus strand of CM074719.1, from coordinate 448,614,134 downwards.
CAGAGTACACAGAATAGGCTGCTAAACTGCGGTGAAACACACTGAATGGAATATGTGACTTTAATATTTGAGTTTGAAAACTTAACAGTATTTCTTATTATTCTGCAACTGTACAGAGTACACAGAATAGGCTGCTAAACTGCGGTGAAACACACTGAATGGAATATGTGACTTTAATATTTGAGTTTGAAAACTTAACAGTATTTCTTATTATTCTGCAACTGTACAGAGTACACAGAATAGGCTGCTAAACTGCGGTGAAACACACTGAATGGAATATGTGACTTTAATATTTGAGTTTGAAAACTTAACAGTATTTCTTATTATTCTGCAACTGTACAGAGTACACAGAATAGGCTGCTAAACTGCGGTGAAACACACTGAATGGAATATGTGACTTTAATATTTGAGTTTGAAAACTTAACAGTATTTCTTATTATTCTGCAACTGTACAGAGTACACAGAATAGGCTGCTAAACTGCGGTGAAACACACTGAATGGAATATGTGACTTTAATATTTGAGTTTGAAAACTTAACAGTATTTCTTATTATTCTGCAACTGTACAGAGTACACAGAATAGGCTGCTAAACTGCGGTGAAACACACTGAATGGAATATGTGACTTTAATATTTGAGTTTGAAAACTTAACAGTATTTCTTATTATTCTGCAACTCTGCACAGTACACAGAATAGGCTGCTAAACGGCGGTGAAACACACTGAATGGAATATGTGACTTTGATATTTTAGTTTGAAGACTTAACAGTATTTCTTCCTATTCTGCAACTCTGCACAGTACACAGAATAGGCTGCTAAACTGCGGCGAAGCACACTGAATGGAATATGTGACTTTAATATTTGAGTTTGAAAACTTAACAGTATTTCTTATTATTCTGCAACTGTACAGAGTACACAGAATAGGCTGCTAAACTGCGGTGAAACACACTGAATGGAATATGTGACTTTAATATTTGAGTTTGAAAACTTAACAGTATTTCTTATTATTCTGCAACTCTGCACAGTACACAGAATAGGCTGCTAAACGGCGGTGAAACACACTGAATGGAATATGTGACTTTGATATTTTAGTTTGAAGACTTAACAGTATTTCTTCCTATTCTGCAACTCTGCACAGTACACAGAATAGGCTGCTAAACTGCGGCGAAGCACACTGAATGGAATATGTGACTTTGATATTTTAGTTTGAAGACTTAACAGTATTTCTTCCTATTCTGCAACTCTGCACAGTACACAGAATAGGCTGCTAAACTGCGGCGAAGCACACTGAATGGAATATGTGACTTTGATATTTTAGTTTGAAGACTTAACAGTATTTCTTCCTATTCTGCAACTCTGCACAGTACACAGAATGTGCTGCTAAACTGCGGCGAAGCACACTGAATGGAATATGTGACTTTGATATTTTAGTTTGAAGACTTAACAGTATTTCTTCCTATTCTGCAACTCTGCACAGTACTCAGAATGTGCTGCTAAACTGCGGCGACGCACACTGAATGGAATACGTGACTTTGATATTTTAGTTTGAAGACTTAACAGAATGTGCTCTAATCTGCAACTTTGCACACTAAACAGAATGTGCTCTAATCTGCAACTTTGCACACTAAACAGAATGTGCTCTAATCTGCAACTTTGCACACTAAACAGAATGTGCTCTAATCTGCAACTGTGCACACTAAACAGAATGTGCTCTAATCTGCAACTTTTCACACTAAACAGAATATTTTTTTTTTTTGTTTTTTTGTTTTTTTCCCCCCACACAAAATAACCTGCTGCCCCCACACACAGTAGTCCTAAAAAGGACTTTTGGTTCTTTTTTGTCACAATTTTTTTTTTTCCTCCCTACACTGCCTTTCCCTTCCTATCCTCAGCTCTCCCTGGCTCAGACTGAGCCGAACTCGATGGTCAGGTGCTATACAGCACCCGACCACGGGTTCTGGCCAGCCAATCAGTGTAATGCCAGCAGCCAACATGGCTGCTGGCATTACACCGATGTCAGAGCCTCCCTGCACGTTTATTGGCTGCGCAGCAGCCGCAAAACGTGCGGGGAGGAGACCCGAACATGGCGGGCGAGCACATGCGGTACTCGTACGAGTACCGCCATGTGCCGAGCAGAGCGATGCTCGAGCCGATCCGAGCATCGGCCGAGCATGCTCGCTCAACACTAATATGAACATATTATTTACAATCACTTTATAGATTCACACATATGGTATCACTTTTTCATCATCACTTTATATACATCAATGTTAAATGGGATTATTAGAGTTTAAGGGTGCACTCAGTCGAGTTCACCAATATATATTCTATCATCACCTCAGTAAACATATTATTTATTTTATTATTATTTTATCAATTATTGTACTTTTGGCATCCATTAGTATTATTTTGCCGTACATGTGTGTATACAGCTCTGTCTTAGTCATGAGACATAGTAGCGCTAGGAATTTGGATCTTTATACAGTAGATTTGAGTTATATTGTCATTCGTTACATTTAGAATATACTTGCATAGGGCCAGGTTAATATTAGAGGTAGGCTATAGACAGAGAGATCTATTTTGTGCGGAATGGAGATGGATATCTCAATCAACAGGGAGATTGCATTATCTATGTAGTGCATTGTGTGTGTATGTGTAGGGGGGTCTAGCTATTTTGATACACGTTCCAGAACGACTAGCACCCCGGTGCCTATCTGAGAGGAGTGAATTTGAGTTGTGGAGGTCTTTATTTAGACGGATCGGGATGGGGTTATGATCAGCCTATTTGGACCTGCCATTGGGAGGGGACTGTCGGGTGGATGTTTGTCGGATGGTGCGGACTATACATTATATATCACACATGATGCATTATTATTCACCTATTTGTCTTTTGGTATTGAAACATGACTATAACTATAATAGTTTAATTAGAGCAGCACTACAGAAATAGAATTTTTTTTATACTGATGGTATTGGACTTTGGTGGATATAGTTCTCGATTGAATACATTAATGTATAGATTTTATAAGTGTGAGAAAATGCCATAGGATTAATCTAGACTAGGATCACTACTGGCAGGGCTGACAATTAAAGCTATATCCTCTGAGAATATCTATCTTGCTGTATAGTATTCATCTACAGCAAGGGTTAACATAAGGTGGGATGGAATACCAGCTATACCAATAGTGATTACCCATCCAGATGGATCCATATGTTTTGGGTTTTTTTTTTAAATAGTCGCTCTGTTGCAATCACTACCGGCAAGGCTGATGACTAAAGCTATTTCCTCCTAGAATATCTATCTTGCTGTTTAGTATTTACCTACGGCAAGGGTTATCATGAAGTGGGACAGAACACCAGTTATCCTGGTAGTGATGACCCAGTCAGATAGATTCAGATGTTCAGATAGTCGCTCTATTGTGTTTCCAAAGATTACTTTGCCTATATTAGCTGAAGAAGCAGTGTGGACCTCTGCAAAACATTTTTTAATAGGTTTTTATAATTTGTTTGAATACATCTATTTTTGATACAATACAACTTCTGGAGCGGCAGTTGATTTTTGATATTTTATTACCTTTTCAATACATATGAGTTTCCACCTACTATTCAGATTGACATTGACTCCATGGAACATAGGAGGAGAGGAGAACTGGAATAGAGTGTGTAGAAGCGGAATCTGATGCAGACCGAACAGGGGCAGTAAGAATCCCCTGTATGTTTATTTAGCTTTGTCTGTACGTATGTACTGACACAGCAATACATAAATGTGTGTGCAATTCATACTATACTATACATTGTTTCAGTATTGTGTTGATCAGGCACTACTGGTGCCTTGTGTGTGTTCTGTCTATTGTTTAATTTATTTGCTATAGGACTTATACTTGTGTTAGGCCCAAGCCCTGAGGAAACACTGATCTGTAGGACTTTTTGTCTTGTTAGTGTCAGAAGCCCTGAAGACTCACATCTGAGATCATTTTTATCTATCAGGCTTGTTAGCTTGTTAGATATTTTTTCCACTCAGGCTTGTTAGTGTCAAAAGCCCCGAGGAATCAGAGATAATTTTTATCAATTCAGCTTGTTAGTGTCACAAGCCCTGAGGAATCAGTGATTTGTATGACTTAGGCTTGTTAGAAACAAGCCCTGCAAAATAAGTTTTGTAGGCTACTGGTTTGTGTTGAAAGAATAAACCTAGCAGGTCATGTTATGGTTTGTAAATATTGGAAAAATAGCAAACATTTTTTGTCAATCAGTGTAAATGCTTAATTTAAAGGGGATTTTTCAGAGAAAAAATGGACACCCACCTAGTTTTTGTGGATTTCTTTGTGGGAACACAATGGGACCTTTCACCCACCACTAGTTCAAATATATATATATATATCACAATAACAGATATCTAGTGGTGTGTGTGCTGACTTTACCACTAACTCCTATCCGTGCAGTCCGCAAACACACCACTACAGCGCCCCAAAAATTGCGGTGTCCCCCACACTCAGTATAACCATATATGAAATAATTTCTCCTAACAAGATGAGAAACCACAATAATTCAATTTTCACTCATACATATGTGGATGAAAAAAATGACAAATGACATGGAAATGGATCAAACCACAGTCTCTCAGCTCAGTCTCTTGTAGTCCATACACTTTATTAGAACTCTCTTCTCTCCTGCTGCCGCACCTGTCTGATCCTCCGTCACACCATTGAAATTTCTATATCGTGCAAAAAAGGGCGCAAAGACAAAAAGAAAAATCTAAAAGTGGTGTATGTTTATTCCCACAAAAAAAACCCGCATCAGAAACACTTACAGGATACACTGATAACACAGGCACATAAAATCCTCAAGTTGTTCTCGATATTAGTATCGAATCCCACGTCACCTCGATAACATCAACTGGCTATGAGACCACCCGATTTCCTTTCCATCCCCACCTATGGTACCTCTATTGGTGGAGTTGCTCTGGAATTCTCAGGGTTCTCCACAGCCTTTCGTGACGCTGATACATAAATATCTTTCCGCTCGCAAATCTTTGATACTCCTTTCCTCTAACCTGGCGGTATCATAGACACATATCTTTCCGCTTGCAAATCTTTGATACTCCTTTCCTCTAACCTGGCGGTATCATAGACACACATTTGTGTCTATGATACCGCCAGGTTAGAGGAAAGGAGTATCAAAGATTTGCGAGCGGAAAGATATTTATGTATCAGCGTCACGAAAGGCTGTGGAGAACCCTGAGAATTCCAGAGCAACTCCACCAATAGAGGTACCATAGGTGGGGATGGAAAGGAAATCGGGTGGTCTCATAGCCAGTTGATGTTATCGAGGTGACGTGGGATTCGATACTAATATCGAGAACAACTTGAGGATTTTATGTGCCTGTGTTATCAGTGTATCCTGTGAGTGTTTCTGATGCGGGGGTTTTTTTGTGGGAATAAACATACACCACTTTTAGATTTTTCTTTTTGTCTTTGCGCCCTTTTTTGCACGATATATATATATATATATATATATATATATATATATGTAACCATTTCTATAACCCACAAAATCATTCAAGATCAAAGCACTTGAATTCCCTCCTGATGAAATTATCTTTAAAGAAATAGCACTCTAGTGCTATGAGTTTTCTTTTTTTCTTTGTTTAATAAACACTTTCTCTTCCTCATACTATCTGCTTTTACCATGTTTTTCTCAGTTAGGGTTCAATACTATTAGGCACGTTAAAAGAGTCTGTAAGTTTAAACCACACACCAAACGACAAACAAACCTGTTTTCCACAGCTATTCAATAACCTGTCCTGCAGATGGAACAATGAGCGTAGGCTGCACAATAGCCATGTAATTTACCACCAACGTGCATTGCATCTTTTTCCTCAAAACACATTGATTTCATGCATAAAATAATGCAAGAAACATTAAGTTCAAAGGAAAGTAGCCACATCTAACTTTAGAAGGCAACATTAGACTTTGTCAAAGCAAGCTCAAATCCCGAGCCAATCAATATCCAGCAAAGTATCAATTTCATTCAAATAAATCTATTTAAACCCCAAAATAACTGACAGACCATGTCTGTGTTTTGATGTTCTTTGTGCTACAGCACAGGGCCCAGGAACAGAGGATAGATATAGTGAAAGAGAGAGAAAGGAGCACACACTGTAGAGATGCAGAGTTGCAGTGAGGAGCAGAGCTAAGTGATTTGCCTATTAAAAACACATGACACGCTTTATCACATATCGACACACAGACACATACACACACACAGCATTTTTGGCCAGACTACACATTTTATATTTTTATTTCAGACAGGTTGACTGAGTGAGTGTAAGGGAGTGGCAGAGGGTGAATGTGTCTAGGTGCCTGTGTGAGTGACTGCATGTGAGTGGGTGTGTGAGGGAAGTAGAAGAGTGGTAGTGAAATTGCAGGGGGTGGAGTGGAGGCTGTAGAGATGTGGAGAGGCTCAGGAGAGATGGAAGGAGAGTAGGGGATCCCCGGTCAGGGATGGAGAGGGAGAGAAGGAGAGTGGAGAGGTATCCAAAAACTGCCAGGTATAGTTCTGCCTGGGACTGACATGGCAGTGGGATGTGGAGGTGATGAGTGGAAGGAACACACACAGCCAGGAGAGTGTAAGCAGAGCCTGAGACACAAACATCCATGCTGAGTGTGCATCCATCTGAGACTGCAGTGAAGGAGGACAGACTCAGGGATCCAATGTACTCCTACATGAGAACATGGCCTTGGTGTGGAACATCTTTGAAAGGGAGCATATTCTGTTCTCCACAGAAAACAGCAGGGGATTGGTGCACGCAAGAATTGAGCTTGGCAGAAGGTGGACAGTCCAGTGAACTCGGTGTCAAGGTGCAAGTCCACCAAAGACTCCAACAAAAAAACAGTGGGATGCTGGTACACTCATCTACTGTCCGGGGACATCTGGTCAGAAGTGGTCTTCATGGAAGACTTGCAGCCAAAAAGCAAAACCTCTGATGTGGAGCCAAGGCCAAGAGACTCAGCCATGCACAAAAACACAGGAACTTTGGTGATTTGTACTGATGGCACGTTGTTCACAGGAGGGCTGGAGAGAGGTACAAGAATGAGTGTCTGCAGGCAACAGCGAAGCATGGTAGAGGTTCCTTACAAGTTTGGGGTTGCATTTTTGCAAATTTAGTTGGGGATTTGGTCAGAATTAATGGTCTCCTCAATGCTGAGAAGTACAGTAGATACATATCCATCATGCAATACCATCAGGGAGGCATCTGATTGGCGCCAAGTTTATTCTTCAGCATGACAACAAGCACAAACATACAGCCAAAGTCATTAAGAAATATCTTCAGCATAAAAAATAGAACAAGTAGTCCTGGAAATGATAGTATGGCCCCGCAGAGCCCTGACCTCAACCTAATTATGTAATTCCTCTTCCAATAAGCAGATCAATCTGTTCAATTTTGTCAATTTTTCTATCAGGATGTATACCTAAATATTTTAGCTTTTCTTTTCTCCATGTTAAAGGGAAGAAGAATTGTAGCATTAGCTGTACAGGATATAAAGGTTTAAATTTAACTTTTATGACTTATTGAGATTTATTTTATATCCAGACAGGGCACTGTAGTCAACCATAATACAGACTAAGGTAGGCAGAGAATTTTTCAGGGTGGAAGAGAAAAAATAAAATCTCACCTACAAAACAAGCTAACTTGGAATCTCCCTTTGATATAGGTAGACTCAATATCTCCATGATGTGATGTCTAATTATACATAGTAGTGGCTCTAGCAATAAGAAAAATGATTATTGGGTACAAAGAACAGTCTTTCCTGGTGCTGTTTAAAATAGGGAAAGGGTCTTATTATTAGACATTCACTTCAACTCTTACACTTGGGGATGAATAAGTAATAATGACTTTATAAATGGCCATTTCACCCTATCAAAATATTTCTGAGCATCTTATGTAAGAAATAGAGAGTGAATAGAATGAATAATTTTGCTTTGGTTAGATGGCTTTGATTGTATATCCTTTGCATTCTCTGTTTGAACAAGCCCCACTTGATTAGGATAAATATAAGAATGCAAGAAGGACTTGATCCTGTTTGCTAAAATTTTAGAAAACAATCTTACATCATGATTGAATGAGGATATGGGGAGGTAATTAGCACACAGAGAAGGATCTTTTCCTGGTTTAGGGATAACGGCTATGTGAGCTACAAGTCCATGAAGAGGAAAGGAAGTACCTTGGGCTATAGCATTAAATATTTAAGTAAGTGTGGTACTAAAATATGAGAGAATCATTTATAATAATTTATAATATTAAGTCATTAGTATCCTCAGGTAGAACCTTTATTTATTCACATTGGCATAAGCAGCTATGTTAGTTCATGTTTAGTTTAATAAAGGTGCTAGCACACTGTGATGCACAGAAGCATTGTGCTTTGTTTCAAGAAATGTAATTTTAGCAACTAACACATTAAAAGTAGCTGTTTTTTTCCTGTGAGTGCCAAATTTGATGAACTCCCCCCCTTATGGCACATTTATGTGCTTCACATAATATAGGGTTAAAAACAGGCTCCGATATGTTAATACTTAAGTAGTTTTCTAATTGTTTAGTGATCTTATCGATGGTCCTATCCTCCAAAACGAGTTTGTTGAGTTTCCATGTAGGCGATCAGAAATCATTGTTGGAATTAGGAGATCTATCCAGACTGGTGCATGATTGAAACCAGGTAATAAATTAATATTAACTGTTTTAGCTGTTTTGATTGTATGTATTGCTTGTTGATCCATAAAAATATAGTCAATGCGTGTATAAATTCTATAACTAGGAGAAAAATAAGTTACAGAAAGTGCCAAGTATTAAGAAGGAAAAAGTCATTTAAAGTAGCAGCGATCTTCCTAATTATTGAATAGAAATAAGATTTCCCTGATGAACAGTCTAACCCTTGCTGAGATGAAAGGAACATTCAGATCACCACCAATGATAAGTTGCTCTGATCTAAAACCAGAAAGAAGTTCCATTGTATTAGACATGAAGTGTGTCTGGTAGGAATTTGGTAAATATAAAGAGATATATTTTGCTTACTGTGTAAGAGCCCTTGATGAAGAAAATCTAAAATCTGGGTATATCCAACTGTAATGATGATTCCAAGTTATATCTCTATGAATCAGAATTGACCCCCCCCCCTTCCATTCTGAAAAATAAGAATGCCAAGCTGATGGGTACGGCTGATTACAAAGAGAGGGTTGCAGGTCCCTTAGCGAGTCTCCTGGATGAATACAATATGTACTTTTAATCTTGAAAATTTCCTCAATGAAATAGCCCTTTCATGTGGGATATTCAAGCCTCTAGCATGTACTTTGAGCACATGGAGCATATTAAAATGAAACATTGCAAAGGCAAAATGGACAACTTGTCAAACCATATACCTGTCTACCTCAGGACAAACACCTGTGAAAACTGAGAACAAGATAGCTCAAAAACTGTGACTTAACCATGTACAAAAACAAAGAAAAATTAACCATGTACCAGAAAATCTTACACCTAAGAGCTGAACCCTCTAGCTTGTGTTATCATGAAAAGGGCCTTACTGGCACAGGAGAGCGTAAGAATAATGCCTCACGAAAGAACTACAATCAATTTGGTGTAAAACCAAAAATGAGATTCAGCTTTCCACTATATAACAAACTGATATATGGGGTAAAACTCCTATAGATATAATTGGACAGAGGGGCACAATCCAATGAAAAAAATATTGTTCACACATGGTCTATTCCTCATCTCAAACCGACTACTCCTGTTTTGTCAACTTTCACCCAGCCTACCCGGTATTCCCCCCTACTCCTTGGGACTTATTCCACAGTTCCTATCCTCTCTTAATCTATTCCTTCCTCTCACTCCTTCCAATCCCAACCCACTTTCTGATCTTTGTCTATTCCTCTCGAAAGTTATGATCCAGAATTCTACTTCTCATTACCTCCCTCTCCTATTTATTATATCACATGTCTTCATATATCTCTATTCTGTCAACAGAAGAGGAAATGCACAAAATAATATGACAAATTATGAATACACCTCAAATACTATACAAAGAAAAAACAAACATGTAATGCTCACAATAAGCATCTACTTCTGATTTATAGTAGTAATTTAACACATAAAAAACAGGGAACTGCATTGGACACCATGTTCAGAATAAACAAGCCTGTGATGCCTGTGGGGTCCCATGCAGTAAAGCACACAAAAGCTGGTCTGGGAAGATGAGCATAATGGTTAATAATTTTACCTGTACAAATCGATACTAAAGAACAGTTAATGGAAATATCAGAATCTCCCACATAGTGTCCCATGTTCTGGAACAATTATATATCTAACAACAGGAGAAACTAGCATAGTAAAAGAAACTTGGCGGTGGTCTTGAAAACATGCATACTTGTTTTTAGGAAAATTGAACAGTTACAGCTCACACCTTTCATATAAACAACAGAGAATAAACAAATTGATGGAGCATTAATAAATCTAATTAATATGAAAAAAGAAAACAAAGCAATCTATGATTGTTAAAAACTATGTGGAGGCATCACAATAATCAAGTACATCGGCTTGTATAACATATAAGTGAAATTTGGATTTTTTATGTCTGGGGCATGTACCAAGTTTCAACATTCCCTCTGTTCTTTGCTGGAAACGCTGTGCCAAACTGGGCTAGCTGACTTCAAAGGGTAGTTCTTTTATGTGTTCCTCAGAAACACTGATTCCTAGTGTACTTCAAAATGATGGGATGTCATCTGGGGTTCTCAGTACTACAATTATTCCCTGGGAACCCCAAAAATATTTGACTTCTAGACACCATAAATGCTCTGTTAATGGTTTCAAAGCTTTTATAAGAGTTATTCCCATATATTTTATGCTATCAAATTATTTGCTGCTTTTCATGACTTGCTGCTTCTCTGGGAATCTCAGAAAACAGCAGATGACATCACTAGGGGGATATCCCAGTGGGCCAGTAAGTCGCAACACTCTATGAACTTTCTCATGTTGAAATAGAGGGGTTGTGTTGTATAAAGAGTTGTTCCAGCTTATATTGTTGTTGGTAGGTTGTCTTCCTCCCTGTTCCAGGCACTCTATCTCTGGTTCATCGAAGTATATCCTTATGCATATCTGATATTTCTATCTTACTGTTTGTGTAATAAAAGATTTCAGTTCCTGTTTTGTTAGTAATCATGTCAGATCCCATTGTGTGAGGCATGATGTATTTGAAGTGTGTATCCAGGCCTGAGCTTTTCTGGCACCAGGGTCCAGGCCTCCTTTCCCTCTGCCAGGCACATCTTCTCTTTCCATCATAATGTGTCTGTCTGCTGCTCAAGGCTTCACGTGAGAAACTCTGGAATTTTCATAGCAGCCTTCTGCTTTTTCCCTTTTGTTAAGAATTGTGATTAGAGAAAACAGCAAGGATGTATGACCACACCCATGACAACAGTTTTAAAGGGGAATTCTATACTATGAGTAAGTGGATCTTAATTTGATTAATAGAAGGCCATACCTAGGTAAGTGTCTTCCAAATAGCAATTGGGTATATCTATATACTTTTTTTAGCTGTTTTTGATCTCTATTATAATCTACTGCAAATTGCTTGTATAGAAACCAATATCATCTTTTGTTTGTAATGATCCATTCATATCTGTGGAATCCCTTTTTTGTTGTGAGGAGGTTTGATCTAGATGCAGGTTGGAACAGATACGACTGAATACAGGAACTACAGATATAATGGAAAAATATATAAAAAAGATACACCTGACTGCTGCATTAGGGACACCTAACTAAATAAATGAATCTGTTTAAACATGTCCATTGTTCCTATGAAATAGTTCCCCTTAAATGACTCCTGTGTATTGACTAAAGCTCAGTCAGTGCACGGGAGACATTAAAAATAGTCACATTAAGACAAATGCCTCTAGCTGAGGTCCAGGCAGAAGTAAGGAAAGGGGGTATGGAATCTTATAAGTTAAATAACTCTGCAACCGTTGGTATTAAAGACTGTGACTAACATCAGTCATACCCTAATACTGTATACTACTTTCTCTTTAAACATAAATATTCTAATGTAATGTATTGTTTACATAAATTATTATATTTTTGAATTATTTCATTCAGCATTCTTAAAAAAATCCTCAGAATTAGATTTTACTTTTGGGAGTTGCAAAATTGCTGAGCAGGTTGTGAGAGTTATATTTCTGTAATATGTTCTCAAGACATATATTAGTATGTGCTGTAGATATTGTCACATAAAGCCAATTAAGGTTCCATTGCTTTTTAGTAAATGATCTTGTGATTGAAAGTAATGGAATTGCCATTTTTCAGCTGATAGAAGTAAAAATGAAAAATCCCCTTTTTATTCTGTTCAATTAAGATGATTGAAAACTAAGCTTGTGCTGACATTATTCTTTTTTACAATGCCAGATATATATGCTTGGGGACCAAGTCTGTATTTTACAAAATTGCTGTTTAAAGTGTCCAAAGCAGCTGCTTTGGGAGTTGCAGTTGCATCTTCCATTAGATGACAATAGCTATGTCTGAATATCTTAAACCGTGCATTTTGTCAGACTGTCTTTTGTGGAAAACACTGCAATATTTAATGGTTATTTTTCAGCTGTAGCCCAAATTGACATCTTTTTAATTAAAATGTTTGATATTTTATCTTATGATATGGTGTGCTCTATGCAGGGATGAGTGAAGCATGAGAAAAATAGTATTTCCTGGCTTACACTATAATTACAGTTTTTCCATTATCTTCTACTTTTTTCATTGCATTGAAATCAATGATAATATATTTCCTTCTCCCACATTAAACGTTTCCAGCAAGATATCTCAATTGTTTAATTTACCAGATGTAGAATCTGCTTAAACCTCAGGGACACAGGTTCAAGTCCCTGAAGGGTCAACTCAGCCTTTCATCTTTCCGAGGTAGATTAAATAAGTACTATTAAATTGGGTAATAATAACATTTATACCCCAGGACATACCTGAAAATGCGAGACAGTGTCAATATATCCTTCCTGGTAAGATATTTTATATAATAACTAGTGTGAAAGCCCATGTACATGGGCCAAGGTCTGGGTGATGTTAAGAGGCCGGTCCTGCTCTGTGTACTGCCGCCAGAATGCTCCCAGCACAGAACTCCCAGCATTCTGTGCATTTGGGCAGTCTCTACTGCTCATGATGGCTTCTGACAAACATCCTAGCAAATTATTATATAGGATAATTATTATTATTATTATTATTATTATTATGTATTTCTACAGTGCTAAAGTATCAAACAGTTAATATTATAATTTATATAGCACACACTTATTCTAAAGCACTGTACAATAGATATACAGAGACATTAATACAAATGGAAAACAGAATACAAAATTATCACCCTGTACATTATTACAGTCTAGGAGGACACTGTATCAGTTTACAGCATGTTATCAGTCTGGGAGAGAGAGCAAAAGAGCTGAAATGTTGATGTTAACTAATGGCAGAGAGGCAAAGAGAGATAAGGATTGCTTGATAGGAGTATTGGCCATAAACACTACCAGGGTGTGGGTGAGAAGGGAGAAAGGAGTGTAAAAAAATCTAATTATAATTAAAAAAACGTGTATCTGATAAGTCACAGAGTCAGACAAACAGATATATGTTGGAATATTATCTCCCTTGAGAACAGGAAGGATCTGTATAGTTATCATCAGCAATGGCAATTTGCAAAGTGTGTGGAAAATTTGTGAAATAAGTGAAGGACTGTGAAGAATCACACTTTGTATATCGACTCTCATAGTAAACAATAAGCACAACTATAACCGCCACCTCTGAGAAATCGGGTGCTGCTGCCACTATGGTCTTTGTCCACTCCACTAAATACAAGTGACTTCACATTTGTGGTGTGGATGAAAAAATAATGAACCCTCCCAGCTATCAGCTTGGCATATTGAGTAGGATGGCCTATCTGCAGATGCTCCCCAATTTCCTGCATTTGGTTGCTCTCCGGCACATTGCCATGTATGGTCAGTGTACCACACAAGCTGCAATGTGTGAACATGAACTGTGAAATCCTCACATCTGCAGACTCTCTATCAGTTGCTGCTAGTGGTAATGGTGACAATGGTGGTATTCCTAAGGAGGAAATTGAGGACCCTGAGAGTGCCAAGGGATGCAATGGTGATACTTTCCTGCACCAGGCCATAGCCAAAGAAGACAACAACACAGGTGTTATTGACATCCTCATACTTCCTGGCTAGTGCAAGGAGTCACTTGGCTTTCTATGGGCTGTTCTCTCCATTCTTTGTGCCCTTGGGGAGAGAAAAGATGTCTGTGTGATGGAACAAACTGAGATAACATACTGCAAGCAAACATGAATCATATAACTTAATCACCTCTTTTTCCACAACAAAATCTGTCAGTACTACATATTCACCTGGGAACAATAAAGCAAAAATGTTACTGTAGATGTAAAATACTTTATATTTTGCAATGGAACTCTAAAACATAAAAGCAAAATCATTTCATAGAATTTACTAATTAATTACTGTTTAATTACTGTTTAACCCTTTGAGTGCCAAAGGGGTACAGAATGCATTGCTTTGCAATGCATTCCATACTCCTCTGGCACTCAAAGGGTTAACAATTCAAAACATAAAGCACATAACATAATTGTTTTGTTTTAATGTTCATAATATATCCATCTATGCTTTTATTTTGTTAGTTAATTTCAATATTAGTTGAGTATTACATTTGGCTGTTAATAGCCTTTCTGTTGACAGCATCTTCAAAAGCAATTTTTCTGTTTTGAATAAAGCTCCTAGATCTATTAAATCATGCTGGGATTTTTCTTACAATAAATAAAAATGTGAAACACAAAATGACTGAAGTACATTTTTCTTATAACTAGTACTAGAAAATCACAGAGGTCCATCATTATTATCATGAGCTGTGGAAATAAAGTAGAGGAAATCTTTAAACATGCATTTTCAAAATTGTGCAAAAAGGCTGTACTCTGCTACTGTACTTAATGCAGGCCATTCTTTCTGTATGAAGAAAAAACAAGTTGAATCAATATGTGCCCCCAAAGTTATTCCACAAGTTTACAGTGCAGATGACTGCAAAAATCCCACATACACCCTTAGCTACCTCTCGGGCCATTGCCTGATCCTTTCTGATGAAAAACTGAATAGTACTTATATGGCCAGTCTCTGTACAAAATTGATCCCAGCCTTCCATTGGCTGCGATGTGAGTTACTCACCTCCCAGCCAGTCAGCCTCTAGTGGGTTTTTTCATCCCTCTAACTAGCATCTCTATTAACCCTTTGAGTGCCAGAGGGGTATGGAACTCATTGCTTTGCAATGCATTCCGTACACCTCTGGCACTCAAAGGATTAAAGTTTTCCTCAGAAACGCTCAAGCAATGGCCCGAGAGGTAGCTAATAGGGGTGGGATTTGTGCACTCATCTCCTGCCCCCGCCACCAGGGGCAGCAGTGGTGGCGGTGGCAGAGTAAACTTATGTGGGGGCTGAAGGGATGACAAAACGAAGAAGTAGAAGACCCCGATGGACCTCAGACTTCCTGGTATATGTGTATTGCTAATGTTGTGTATAATGGGACATGGGATGGTGTTAGCTTTAGGGGGATTATGCACCACACTGAAATGCGTTGCATACCCCACTGGCACTTAAAGGGTTCTGTTTTATTTTAGTTTCACTCATGTTTTTGCTATCTTGGAAGTATTGTATGGGTCTTAGAACCCCATATCAATACATCCACGGGTCACTAATTTAGGGATCCCTAACTGCACATGCATTTTTGTTCTTTTTTTCTTTACACTGTTCAAGAGTATGTCAGTGGGCATTAACACTTGTTAGGGACACAATTATTAGGTTTGCTAGGGGCTAAGTTAGTGTGTGTTACTAACCATCACATGTAATTGAATAGCAATTGCATATGCTTTTTCATTGTTCTCAATGGGTGCTAATTTAGTGCCAGGTGTGCATTTTTACTGGTCAGTAGTATGTCACATTGCAAGTAACAGAATACCAAACTACCAACGCTTCTTTGATAATTGTTTTGAGCCCCTTGATATTTTCCTGCTAAGTGAAACAAGGGTACTCCCACTTATGTCAGTTGTTTTATTAAAAAGGTTTTAACAGTTCAGATATTCAGGATGTGTATTTACTGTGTGTTTACTTCCAGAAAGTCCCAACTGACAGCATGCCTCAGCAGTTTCTATCACATTATATTGATAACTATTTTTCATTGACTTTCCTCTCAAATGGAATGTAACAGAATACCTAATTGGAATTTGACCACTAGAGGGCATCCTTAATGCAAAAGAGGGTTTTAAACTGTATCTCTCAGCAGCTGCCGGAGTACCCTTATTTTACTCAACAGAAGAGCCCTACAGTATATGCTCCTTTAAATTTAAATTCATTAAGCCCTTCTTTATATAGGTGCACAATCAATGGAGGGGTTAATCATGGATTGCAATAGGATAGTTGTGTGGGGAGGTAGCAGTCAGACTAGTGTATATTAATATTAGTTAATACCTCCATTGTTGGTGAGGTGAAATAACTGTAATCCAGGAATGGAGGGGTTAACATCAGCAAATGTGGATGTGGGGAAAGTGTTTGAGGATAATAGTAGGGCACAGTAGTGTCTGACAGGGGATACTGTGGGTTATTGTTCATTTGTTAACCATTTCTGTTTCTACCCAAATAAACAGGTGGTTGTCCTCCTGCTTCTGTTGCAGCTTCAGTGGTTTTGTGTTTAAATCATTTTGAGTGTTTCCAGCACTGTGATATGTTTACAAAGCAGTGTTTAAAAAAAAAACGACAAGCAGTATTAGGTTTTCCAATCACTGATCTTGGCCAATTTACGGTTGCAGGATTTGTCAGTAACAAATGTCTATCAATACAGCAAAAAGCCCATTTGTAATAACTGCATCTGGAATGGAATGCTGACTAAAATATTAACCCCATGATGGGTGTGGACAGGAGCCAGACCAAAAGCACACAACTCTAATATGTTCCTGCTTAGTATAATACCAATCTTGGCTAATCGCCCTGTTAAGCTCTACAAAATCGAACTGGTGGCATCCCACAGTTT
Organism: Rhinophrynus dorsalis; assembly: GCA_037306005.1. NCBI lineage: Eukaryota > Metazoa > Chordata > Amphibia > Anura > Rhinophrynidae > Rhinophrynus > Rhinophrynus dorsalis. The sequence goes on along the minus strand of CM074719.1, from coordinate 448,597,018 downwards.
AACATTAAGAAAGACCTTCCGTTTGAGGCTGAAATTGTTGGGATTATGGAGACGGAAGTAACTTAAAGCACCTTGTGGTTGAGTCCTGCAACAGAGCCGGTTGGCGGGGCCTCGCACATGCCTATATTGCCTTCCTAGCCCAGTGTTTTGGCAGTGACCCGGCTGATGTCCTGCAGCTCGGATACATGATCTGATGCTGTTGAGCACCACAAGGCTTTCTGCTCAGCTGGGCAGCATCCTACACATCCAAAGGTCAGCAGGCCCCAACTACCCCACTGAAGCAGATGGGGGATTGGCCAGCGTGAGTGAGGCAGAGGTGCCCTTGGATCCATGTTTGGAGTTGCTGGATGGTCTGTCTGGCCTGACTGTGCGCTTGAGTGTGCCATTGCTAGGCTGCAGATGTGTCTTACTATGAGACCTGTGGTTGTACTTCATGTGGGATCTCAATGAGAATGTGACAATGTGAGATCCTGCTTTCTCCTTGTTCACATATGTTTACAGATGCAACAGACAACAACATGTTTAGCTTTTGGATCATGAGTGAAACATCTCAATAACATAGATTACATAGACTGTGAGGTTCCTGGGTGAATACTACTTATTACATGATCACTGCTAAAGGGGCTAGATGTTGTAGGTAGCAGTGGTGCATCACCTCAAGCAGCAGCAGCAGATGTACTCGTAGAAAGAGTGATTGATGTCAATGAAACTGGGTGTGCCAGTCTATTCACTTATCTACTCCCCTCTCAGTGAAATAAAACTTTCTTACATTACATCTAAACCTGTGTCCCTCTATTTTTAGACTATGGCCTCTTGTCCTAACAGTTTTACTCCTTTGAAATATACTTACATCCTGCAATTTGTTTAATCCCTTCATGTATTTGAATGTTTCAGTCATATCCCCTCTCTTTCTCTCCTCCAAGCTATACATGTTCAGATCCTTTAGTCTATCCTGATATTTCTTTTCCTGTAAACCAGTCACCATTTTAGTAGCCCTTCGTTGAAATTTCTCTAGAGTATCTATATCCTTCTGGAGATGGGGTCTCCACTACTGTACACAATACTCTAGGTGAGGTCTAACTAGAGATTTGTAGTGTGGCATGACCACTTCCCTTTTTCTGCTATTAATGCCCCTAGCTATACAACCCAGTATCCTGCTTGCATTCCCCACCACTTTATTACATTGCCTGCCTACCTTTAAGTCATTAGAGATAATTACACCCAAATCCCTTTCCTCTGTTGTCTCTGACATTAACCTTAATAGTACATTTGTCCTTTGGATTTTTATGTCCCAAGTGCATTATTTTACATTTATCAACATTAAACTACATCTGCCACACTCTTGACCATTCTTCTAATTTACCTAAATCATTTGTCATTTGGCTTATTCCCCCTGGAATGCCTACCCTATTACAGAGCTTGGAATCATCTGCAAAAAGGCATACCTTGCCTTGAAGACCTTTTGCAATATCACTAATAAAAATATTAAAAAGAATGGGGCCCAGTACAGATCCCTGAGGTACTCCACTAGTAACACTCTTTTCGTCCGAATATTCTCCATTGACTACCACCCTCTGTCTCATGTCACTCAGCCATTGCCTTATCCATTTAACTATTTTTGCATCCAGACCCAAACACTGCAGTTTATTTATGAGTCTTCTGTGAAGGACAGTGTCAAATGCTTTACTGAAATCTACATACGCTATATCTACTGCTCCCCCTTTGGTTTATTATTTTAGTTACCTAGTCAAAAAAAACTATGAGGTTAGTTTGACAAGATCTCTCTGCTGTAAATCCATGCTGTTTGATATCTTGCAAGCCATTTAAATTCAGATATTCAACAATTCTTTTCTTTAACATAGTCTCCATTAATTTTCCCACTACTGATGTAAGACTTACTGGCCTGTAGTTACCAGACTCATCCCTGCTACCTTTTTTGTGAAGAGGTACTACATTTGCTAACTTCCAATCTTCTGGAACGAATCCTGTCGTTAGTGACTGATTGAATAATTCTGTTAAAGGTTTTGCCAGAACACACTTAAAGGGATAGTAACATTTTATAATAAAAGCAGCTCTAATTAATCATCATAGTATTTGGACTTTGGAGAGTGTTGTTTCAATACTGTCAGAGTTATAGTTCAAGAGTAATTCAATGACAAAGTGTCCCCCTCCCGCCCCTTTTACTGATGTAACACTGCTCAGCCAGAGCAGAAGGGAGGTACCCAGGTAAACTGCAGAGAGGGACAATCTTCAATTAAGATAAGGGAAAAAGCTGAAAAGCATGTCAAGGGGGGCAGGGCTTTCATTGTTCTGATAGTAAGAATATTGTACCTTGCTGTCTGGTCTATGGACTGCATTCCACATCTGAGAAGATATTGCCTACACTAGGTAAAATGGACGGGAGGGGGAAACTTTGCTTGTGAATATCTCTCAAACCATAAAGGTCTGAGAGATAAGAGTTATATCATTATTCATGTTTTTGTAATGCCTACAAAATAAAATAAATATAAAATGAAGTATTACTATCCCTTTAAGTTATTTTAATAACTTTGGGTTTATCCCATCTGGTCCCATTGATTTATCTGTTTTAACCTTAGAAAGTTGAAGTAGAACTTCTTCCTCTGTAAACATGCATGTTTCCCATGTCTTGCCATTTCTTTTTCTAACAGAAGTCCCTTACCTTCATCTTCCTCTCTAAAAACTGAACAGAAATATTCACTGAGACAGCTAGCCCTTTATTCTCATTTACATGGTTTCCATTTTTTGTTTTCACTCTATGCCTTGTTTCATTTCCCTCCTTTCACTTATATATCCAAAAAATGTTTTATCCCCCTTTTTTATTGACTGAGCATTTTTTTCCTCTGTCTGTGCTTTGGCACATCTAATAATGCATTTGGCCTCCTTCAGCCTAGTCTTGTACTGATACCTATCTTCTTCCTTCTGCGTCTGCTTATATTTTTTAATGCTTCTTTTTTCTCCTTTACTATATTTGCCACTTCTGCTGAGTATCACCGTTGTTTTCTTTTTCTTTTACCCTTCATGACATGCCTAATGCAATGCTCTGTTGCATTTAGTAAAACACATTTCAGATAACCCCATTTCTCCTCGACTCCATCTAAAGATCTCCAGACAGTCAAAAGGTCAGGCACACTGACTTGCAGCTGAGGATCAAGTAGAGGAAGCAGACAGTTGGATTGTCAGGCACACCGAGTTGTAACCAAGGATCAAGCAGAGGAAGCAGTCAGATGGTCAAGCACGTCGGGTCGTAGCTGATGATCAATCCGAGGAAGCAGACAGTTGGATGGTCAGGCACACCAGGTCATAGCTGAGGAACAAGCTGAAAAAGAAGACAGTCAGATGGTCAGGCACCCTGGGTTGTAGCTGAGAATCCCGAGGAAGCAGACAAATCGATAGTCAGGTACACTGTGTCATAGCTGAGGATCCACAACAAGGGATGGGCAAAACTTTTTGCCTCAAAATGAAATCGGTGAAAAATTGCACTTTCCACTTGACAAAAAATTTCCTGTGAAAAGTGACAATTTTCTTCTTTTTCACGCTTTTTTTGCCTAGCTCATTCCATTGAAATCAATGGGAACATTGAAGTTAAACACAACATTAAACAAATATTATTTAATTTCCCAAAGGCATAGTATGAAAGGGGCATGAGGGTGTATGTGTTGGTGGGGTGTGGGGAAAGAATCACTTGAACAGGTAATTTATTTTTGGGTGGTTTGCTTAATGAGATTGGGGGCAGTTAATAAAAAAAATAAAAAATAAATACAAAAAAACCCATAAGACATGGTATAAAAAAGGTCTGAAGAGGGTGCCTGTGTTGGTGGGTGGAGTCTGGAGAATGAATCAGTTGAACAGGGAATTTGTTTTGGGGGGTTCTTGACTGGTATTGGGGGACAGTTAATAAAAAATAAATAAATAAAATAAGAAATTTGTATGTAAAGTGATAGAGACAGGAACCCCCTGGCATAAGCTGCCACTGGTATAGACTGATACTTGATAGATATTTGGTAGAGGATGATTTGTTAGAGGTTAAAGGAACAATCCCCAAGGAAACATTGATTTGTAGGACTTAGGCTTGTTAGAAACAAACCCCCAAAAATTGTGTGTGTTTTTTTTTTTAAAGCACAAGCCCTGAGAAAAAAAAATTCCCTACTGGCCTAATGCTAGCAGGTCTTGTTGGCCAGTGGCCACTGGCCATTGTCAAATATCCCCTGTGACGGAATGGTTGTCACCCAGAGAAAGAAATGTGTCTGTTTTCAGTGATTGCCATTGTCTTAACATGTTCCCATTCTTGAAACCTTAATGTCCCCTGTGTGTGCATGCATTAGAGAGGGTTGTCCAGTTACCAGCAGTGAATGGGTTAGTTAGTGTGTAGGATGGACAGAGGAAGGGTGCCATTCAGTCTAGCTAAACCCAGAGATTGTGTTATGAGATAGCCAGTGTTTGTCAGATAGAGAGGGGGGGGGGTAGAGGAATGTGTGCATCTCCCCCACTCACATCAGGCCAAGCAGAACAGACCTGGTAGATGGTACCTGTGACAACACATCCTGTAGGGGGTGGGTAGAGAAAACCTGGAGAGAGAAGGGAGTGAGAGAGAGAGAGAGTTGCAGAATGTAGGAGCAGGAGAGAGCCTCTCCCCAGCATGGAGGGGGGTAGCCTGGGGCCAGTCTGGAGTTGGACTGGTCCAGGTGCTTTCTATAGGCGTACTGGAGAAACTGGGACTGGTGAGTGCCCTCACCGGAAGAGTTAGAGTGAGCGGGCACTGTAGGGCTAGGTCCCCTTTTCAGTTGTGGGCTGTAAGTCAAGGCGGCTTCAGAAACAGAGAGAGTACCCTGATGTTCCTACCACAAGGATCTTAGGATGTCCTCCCCAACTCCTCTGCCAGGACTAAAAGATACAAGGAACCTTCATGTGATCCAGCAGCATGTGGAGTGGGCAGGATGCCTACTCTTGCCTCTAGTGGGACTATGAATAAGCTCCAGCATTAAGCTAAAATGGACTGTGAGTATTATTTGTAACCCCCTGGCAAGTTATGCAACTAAGAAGAGAACAGCAGAAGTGTTTAGTTTTTATGTTTTACCCCTGTTTGTTTGCCTGTAATTGTTGTCCTATGTTTTGTGCCGTGACCTCTGTAATAAATGAAATTTATTATCTTTTTGTCTGGCTGGATAAATCTCTTAACCCTCGGCCTACCAATTAGTAACCCCTGTACCCCCGTCACATCCCCCATAGTCCATAATTGCGGAATTTACAACTGCTGTTCTTGCTGCTGCTGCTGATGAGTTGTTTAAGCAGCAGGTTAATTAGGCAGCTGAAAGGGAATGGGATCAACAATAGCAGTAACATGGGTGATGGACGATGAAGGTTCCACGTACCACGACTAGCTCCAGTGATGTGATTGAGGCAGTAGAAGCACAATAAGTAGACCACAGTATGTGTGGAGAAAAGAAGAAGTTGGCCACCTGCCCATCCTCCAAAATCATGGTGTGTTGTTGTTAGAATATAATTTTTTTCCCTTGAGAGCAGGGACTGCGGCTCTCATCAGCAACTGCAATGTGCACAGTGTGTGTGTGTGATAAATAACTTCTGGGGGCACAACTGTATTCAAACACCATCACACCAGAAGCCAAATAGTGCCACTGTCACAATACCCCTTGTCCAGATGCCGCTAAGTACACATAACAACTTGCTGACAGTTTAATAGTAATGATGAACCCTCCCTGCCACCATCTTAGCATATTCTATGGGATGGAATCTCCTCAGATGCTGCTAGATGCCCTGCTTGCAATTCTCCTCCATCGCACTGGAATGTTGGTCAGTGCACAGAGAGACAGACTGCCACATCCTAACATCAACAGAGTGGCTATCATTTGGCAGTGGAGGTAATGATGAACAAGGTGGATTGGCAGAAGATGTAGTTACCCTAGAGGAAGAAAGTGATGGTGAGCTAGTTGTTTCGCTCATCATGTAACTTCCAGTCTCTGTCTAGGTTTCTCTATTCGTCCTCCTCTTTGATCTCTGCCTCACCTCTTGTTACCTTTCTGGAGAGCTGGGGGTACAGCAACAGCGGTGCTTGAGTTCTGTGGTGGTTGTTTGGCTTTAACATGTTTGACATAATTGTCATAGTGTCCGTGTTTCATGTGAGATATCAGGGCGCTTGTGCTGAGGTGTGTTCCCTTCTTTCCTCTTCTCACTGAAATATCACAAATTGTGCACAGTGCCATTGGTGATAACTGCATTGTGCCTGCTTCAAGAAAAATAGTCCCACACACATGAATTCAGGGGGTAGGAATAAGGCACGGGGGAGAAGAATGTAATCATACTTCTTATCCTCCACTTTCCCCTTTAATGTCTGTGGCAGTGGATGATGTTGCTGGTTTTGCTGCTACTGTCTCAGAATTAGCACTGCACCTAAGACCAGGAGTATTGCTGGCGCTGGCAAATGGTACCCGTCCTAGTCCCACATCAGTCCCACATCAGTTGTTGACCCCATTCCCACTGTGTCCATAGTGGTCTGTCGCACACTAGCTTGCTTCACAGCATCCTGCTGCCCTTGCATCTCAGCAGCAGCAGGAATTAGAGCATTTGCAAATTCCACAAATTCCAAAAGCTCACTGCTAGTGTTGGTGGTGATGCCCATTCTCATCACTGTCTCCCATTTCTTCTCTTTTTATTCTTAAAAGACCATCAATGTCTCTTCCACCCCATCTTCTCCAGCATAATCATCACCACCACCACTAGTCCCACTCCATACGTGTTGCTGCTGCTCTATTACAGACATCTCACTGCTGCTTGGAGGAGGTGACAAGCAATGTGACAGAGGGTTCCCTAATGTCACACTTGTCATTTCTTGGTGACGTGAAGAAGGCAGACTGGCAGCAGTGTCAGCAGGCACAGGTGGCTTATCTGTGCTCTTGCTGGTGGTGTTATTAATTCTGCGCCTGCTCTCTCCTAACAGTTCTGGCCTATTCATGATCATGTTCCACCTGGACACTGTAGTGAAGTGGACTCTCAGGGCCAGAGGAATGGTGTGGGTTCCCTTTACCGCTAGTCTGGACGCTCTCAAATGCTTCCCCTACCACTCCCCTAACACTAGTCTCACCAGCTGCTTCACCCTTACTGTTACTACTACTAACAACAACCACATCAAGTTCAGCCCAAGAGTCTTCTTCCTCACAGTCACTAGTAATATGAGGATTACCCCCTCCTTCACTCCTAACACTAACAAGCTGCTGGACCTTCTTAGTAGTAGTAATAGTACTAGCACTGGTGGTAATGAATAGGGATGGCAAGTGTGACTTAGGGTCCCCTGCTGTCATACTTGGCATCATCTTCTCTGGTGGCAGCAGGTTCATCACTGGCAGCAGGCACTGCAATGGTGGCAGCAGGGGCAGCACATCTAACAGCAGGCACAGTATTGGTGGCAGCAGGTTTAGCACTGACAGCAGGTACAGCATTGGTGGCAACAGGGGCATCAGATCTGACAGCAGGCACAGCAATGGTGGTAGAAGTAGCATGGGCAGCACATCTGGCAGCAGGTACAGCAATGGTGGCACTGGCTGAAGGGGTAGCATGTCTTGCAGCAGGCACAGGCAGCTGACCTGTCCTGTTCTCACTAACACTACCCTTCACTTCCTACCTCCCCATTAAATTCCTCAAGATCCCTAGGTGTGATTTAGCGGGACTGAACAGCATTGGTTCAGTAGTGCTCATTTTGTCCTCAGACTCAGACTTGGTGGACACATAAAGGTCCTTCCAGTTCCTCCTTTTACTAATTTTAAACTTTCTCATAGTGATATCAGTGACTAAGAGCCTTTCCTGCCTCAATTTTCCAAACAAATAACAGAAGAACAGCACAGCACATCCCCACAGCATGAGTCTCCACAATATAATTGACCAATTGTATTGACGGCATGCATGGATAAGGCTGGACCAAAATCTAGATTCCACAGGTAGGTGAATTCTGCTGCACCTCAAAGAGGAGTAGATAGATAAATCCCTTCAAAACCCACAGATCTTTGTATTTTACTCTGCATTACATACAGATCTAGTCACCATGGTCAGAGCCCGACTGACCGTTGGGCCCAGAGACAGGTAGTGAGCAGCATAATAAGACTTGTGTAAGGATATTGCATTTAATCATATAAACTCAGGTAGTGTCCATAGAAGCATAAGCCAGAGCCATCAGGCCGTGCAAGGCAAAATAGTATGTATAAAAGTCCGGTAGGGTGATACTTCATGTGTGATATGTACCTGTCGGGCATGAAACCCATCTGATCAGTGTGGACAATGGTTTAAATCACCTGCCTCAATCTATTGGCCAGAATTTTGGCTAGGATTTTTTGTGTCAGTGGTTAGAATGGAGATGGGCCTATATGAATCAATTTAACACAGATCTTTACCTGGCTTTGGACAATAATTGTGACCTCATTCAGAGATGGGAGAAGGTATCATTTGTCATACGTAGTATAACACATGGAGAGCTAGGATCTCTTTGTAAGTCTTATACCATTCAGCCGGGAGGCCATCCCTACCTGGAGCCCTACCTTTAGTCAAGTACACAATCACCTTGCGCACCTCCCGGAGCAATATCGGGAAGTCAAGCATTCACCTATCCTCCTCCACTCGTTGGGGCAGCTCCTGGGATTGACGGTAAGCCCATATTTGAGTGGCTGGTTTGGTGCACCAGGAGGGGCAGAGCTGACCGTAGTAATCAGCAAATCTGCTGTTGATAGTGGTCACATCAAGTACAAGACGCCCTCATCTCGATGATACGTAATACTTACATCCCCACTAATATTCCTTAGATTGGCCATTAGCTTACTCGCCTTGTCCCCATTCTCAAACATATTCTGCCATTTCAGGAAAAGGCTAGTTGTGGACATTTCAGTTGCTATGTTTTGAAACTAAACTGAGGCCTTAAGCAACCTGTCATATGAGTATGGATCTGATTGGTTAATGTATTCAAGTTCAGACAAGTTAGCCCGCTCCTCCAGTTCATCAAGATCCCAAGTTTTCGATTTCCTGTAGGTAGCAATATGTGAGATAAGGGACCCCCCGTGCCACCTCCTTAGCCGCCACATCATCCGAAGAGAACTGAATATTAATGTTGAAGTAACTAGCTAGATCTCTTTTGTGGTCTCTCTGCACCCCCTCCACTGATAGCCAGTGGGAATTGAGTCTCCACTGCCTGTCGTACAATTCTGACCGTTTACCCACAATAAGTAGAAGAGGGGAGTAGTCTGATTTAATTCTCGGTAGAAAGGAACAGTCAGCAACCTCAGTCCATGTCACTTGGTTCACAACGGGATAATGAAGATGGGATAGAGAGGATGAATAACCACTTCTACCTGGATTCCTAGCCAGCCAAATGTCAATGAAGCCCGCATCACCAGTCCAACCCCAGAAACGGGCAGAGGATTTAGCTGTGTCTGAGAGAGTTACTTGCAACAGTGGGATCCATATATGCATTAAAGTCTTCCATGACCACCACCATGTGATTCCCCCTGTCCGCTAGATTTGTCAAAGCTTTCTGAATTATTTCCAGAGAGAAGGGTGGCGGAATGTATAGGTTCATTAGAACCACTGGAGTATGGAAAATGTTGCAGGACATAAATACATATCTCCCCTGTATGTCAGTCTTTAGGTCTATCAATTCAAAAAGTAAGAATTTACTTACAAGGTGAGAGACACCCCGAGAGTGTGAAGAGTGTGTGAAGAGATAGTTGAAGCCCACCCAGCATTTTTTTCAGTGAGAGACTCTTAACCCTGTATAGGTGTGTTTCTTGAAGCATGACTATATCTGGTCTGTGTTTCCTCACATGTTTAAGGACCAATGTATGCTTGATGGGATCATTCAGGCCCAGAACATTCCACAAGAGCACACAGATATTATCCTAAGACATGATGGTAGTGAGGGAGAAAATAAAGGCAAACTATGTTAGCAACTCGTGGTAGGGCGCAGCCATCCCATGCTTGCACCAATATACCTATCTACCTTGGGGAGGAACCCCCAAGGTGCCAACCCCAGCCCAGTGACTACAACTAAAATAAGCCTCAATTTTCCCTATCTCCATCCCCACCAACTTGACAGGGACCTGATACCCTAACAAAACACACAATGTAGTCTCACCCCTGAGACCCATTACCTCCGACCTTAACTCCAAGCGAACAATGACAATTGTCAATAGCATCAACATTAGAACATAACAGAGTACAGAGTAGAGCAACCCGGTCCACCTCAAGAACAGCCCCTCCTCAACAAGAAGGTGAAATGGACAGTGTGGTGAACTATGGATAACCACACCACATAACATGCAACATCAGCCCCATGCATTCACCCAGGTCCGGAGGCAACCAACCCCTCCAACTTACGACCAAGAGTCAAGTGGGGGGGCACCAGCCACCACCTCCCCCAGGATCCACTCATCCAGCCAACCCAACCCCCTCCCCAAGGGCTGAAGCCCCACGGCAAGAGCAACAGGGGGGGTATGGCCCAGACCGATCCTGGTAGAGTGTCTCAATATAGGCTTATGTCTTGTGTCAGGACTTAAGTTTCCCAGTTTAAGCCCATTAGGTATGTGGGCAACTCACTGTGACCACAGTGCAGTAGGTGAGGCAGGATAGGCCACATTAACTCTAGACCCTGTCCCCAGCAAAACCCTTTCCTCAGTGTGATAGCAAGGCAAAAGCTAGCTCGCAAACAGCATCCACCTCCCAAACATCTCCCCCGATGTCAGCATCTGGCAGCTTCCAGAATGGGGCCAATAGGATCACTTCACCTCAGCAGTGGTCTGACACTTGAGGCCACAGGCGCATGGCCTAGGCCTCAACCGCCTCGGAGCATCGGTCCTTTGAGCGACCCTCCACAATACAAGCACCAATCGATAGCTCTCGAAGCAGGGTTATGATGGAGCCAACTGCGCCCCTCAGAATCACTTGTAGTGTCAGATGTGTCAGGATGTAGAAACCAGAGCATGGAGCTACTCCATCTTGTGTCATACTATCTGTTGTATGTTTAAAAAGCATGTGAGCAGGGTGAAAGTAGGACTCATAACTAGGCATCTCCTCCTTGATATGCCACCAGAAGCACAACCACAGGTCTAACTGCAACAGCAGAAGCACTTCTAAAACTTCCGGGGGCTTTGGGGCACATAACAGAAGTAGTGATGGCTCCTGCTGCAGAGGAGTATGACTCTGAGTTTACTGTAGGAGATGAATGCCCACACATGCTGCCGCCAAATCTACCACCTCCTCTAATCATGTTGTTAAAACAATAACGTACACAGTACTTCTGCCATGTACTGGGAACCCACACTTACAGAGTTCTTTGGAAGAAGTCAAACAGTTCACAAAAATAATCCCAAAGTACATCTGTGGAATGGCCACGTTGCCAAGATTTTGGCAGTTTACATGCTGCCATATTCTGTGTTGAAAATCAAGTTTTTATAGAACTGATGTCATGTGTAGCTTCTAATTGGTATATACCAAACCAAAGTTATTTTTCAAAGATGGCTATGCCAAAATTGAACAATCAGATGGTTAATGTGGTAGCCAAAGAGCTGGAAACGTCATTTGGCAAGAAAATCTACCTGACAATATGTATTTGAACAAGTGGGCAGAGTACAGACTATATGTCTGTCACTGCTTAATGAGTTTCCCTCGTACTAGTGGGCAACCCTATCTTGCAGCATCAGTTGACAGCCAGACAGAGCCTCTGGTGCTGGCAATATGATTAAAAGACAGCATCAGGATAGCCCATACCATTGGCATACCACTTTGTGCATGCAAAGTTTTGAGAGACAGTGCCACAACGTCATAGGTGTATTAACTAAACTAGAGCAGGTGATAGAGTAATGGCTTGTACCCCACTCCCTGAAAGCTGGTTTTGTGTCTGCTGATAATGGCTCCAACATAATAGCTGATTTGAGAATAGGTACATTGAAAAATGGAAGCTCCTACCAGGTGGAATTCCACGTTGTACATGTTAGCACATTTGCATGAGCAGAATAAGGCCATTAGCAAGGACACAATGCAAAACTGGAAGGCTTTGGAAGGAGCCTCTTTGTAACCCAGGCAATGGCAACTAATGTGTGATGTATGTGAGCTGCTGAAACCTTTTCAAGAAGTCAACCATGCTGGTTTGTTGTGTAACAGTGGGAATTATAGGAATTCTCCCTTTGATATATTTTACTGCAAAAAAAAAAATAATAATAATAATAATTGAAAAGCATGGCTGAGGAATCTTACAATATTGACAACACTGACATACACAGCTGTGAAGGACATGTTAACAGTCTTTGAACAGGATCCTTGTTTAGTGGGAATTAAAAGCAATGCATTCTTGTTCATTTGCTGGACACCACTTTAAACATAACATTTCTAAATTTCTGCCAAAGTGTAATCATTTTGTGACAACAATCAGTCATGATTAACAGCATCTCTCTGAGGAATCATATTTTGTAAAAGAATATAAAGAAAGCATAGTGAGAAGGAAGTCAGCAAAGGATATACCAGCAGCATCAGCATCAACAAGAAAATCCCATTCTCATCAACACATCAACCAATTCATGAGTCCTGTGATCATCAAACTAGCACTTGTGGTAGTGGTGGTAGAGATAGTGGTAGTGGCACATATTTATGAGAATTGCTTCCAGAGTATGGATTGGTAATTGATACACAGGAACACCATGTGAGATGTGTTCAACATACTTGCTGGATAGCTATGTTCTCATCAGAACCAATTAATCCATGGATTACTGGGAAAAAAAATAGTGTGTGTGGCCAGCACTGATGTGTACTGCAGTTGAAACCCTTAGTTACCCACCAGCAACTGGGAAGTCTGAGTGGGTTTTTAATGCAGTGGGTTATATTGTAAATTACGTTTGAGCTATCAAGCAGCAGTGTTGGGAGAATTACATTTCTAAAAATGAACCAACATCTAATATCATCTGAGTATCAGATAGCAGAAGTGGACAAAACTATAAATGACAGCAAAAGCCATGGAACATGTACTACTACCAGCAGCACAGAGGATGATGAGGAGGAAGGATTGGGAGAGTTGCTATTATCTACTACTGGTGGGACAACTGCTATAACTACTGATTAGTGTTTGATAATAATCTGAGAATAATTCCTTTAAATTAGACTCACAGATGATAATGCAAATAATTGGTCTAGGAATCATGAATACATGTGTGCCATCATCATCATCTTCTTCTGCTAGAGTCCAGGTGCAAGAATATGTATTCACTGTCCCTGCACCGACATCCTTAGCATCCTCTACCTCCTCCTCTGGTGAAATATCTTTGCCTCTGTTACCCCATCAACCAGCATTTATCGAGATTATAGATCTGGGGATCTGGCAGTTTGTGTCCATCCATTGCACATGGTGTGATGCACAAACCACCCAAGCAATATGGTGAATAGCAATCAAATGTGCTAAGGTGGATGCAGGGAGAATTCATTATTTGTATTATGTCTAGCTTGACATCAAGAAGAAGTAGAGTGGACAGAGGCCATAGTAACAGCAGTAATTGGTTTATTGGGGGATGGTTTTACATTGCTGACCTAAGTGTCAGGATGTTTGGTTGTAGTTGTGTCTGTTGCTTAATATGAAAGCAAATATGTTGTCGTGATACATTCCACGCAGTCCCTTCCCTATTTCACAATATTTCCTTGCAGACGTTTTGCACATTACAATTGCTGATGAAAGGCACATTTCCTTCCCAGGCTGCTCTTAAGGGAAAAATTTGTATTTCAGCACAACGTATGATTTTAAAGGAGAAGCAGAATTAGCCAACTTTGCTCTAGATGCACCTGTTGTAGTGTTGCTTCTGTCTTACTAGCACGCATGTCTGTGGCAAGAAGAAGTATTGTAGTACCACTGCCTGTCTTATATCAGTGCTGATGATGATCATAGTCCCATGAAGCAGCCTAATCCTCCTGCTGTTTACACAACTCAGTGGCAGCAATTACAGTAGTAGCAAATGCCAAAATGTTACACATGCAAATTGCCACACCATCTATAACTGCTGGCACTAGGGCAGGGCAGTAGGTCATACAATATTTTTCAGGGCTTGTTTTTTTTTTTTTGCAAGTTTGAGGCCTACATACAATTTTTCTCTAGACTAGTTCTGATTTAAGCCTGCACACACTCTATTGTTTCAAGGGTATCCTTGCTGTATATTGAATGTTTAAGCTTTTTAAAGCCTGCAAAATAAATATGTTCAGGTTTATTTTTTTGCAAGCCTGCTGCTACTATTGCAGAGTGCTAGCCATTTTAAAGAAATAATTAAAAAAACAACTTCCACTGAAAGTGGTGGTGGTGAATTGTTGTGATGTGTATATATTCTTTTGCCCTGAGGAAGGTCCAATTAAAGGGCCAAAAACGTTCGGCTAGCATATTAGCAATCAAGATACTTGAATAAAGTCTATTTGTTTTACTGGATTTTGAGGACGTGTGCTGTCTCTCTTCACTGGAAGGGCTACCCTAGGCTGAGTACACCTATATATTTATTGTCTATGGGAATGTGCACTGCCATTATTCTTATTGCAATTATATTATTTTGATAGAGTATGTGCCATTGACATTAATACTTTATCTATATATATAATATGGAACTAGCCATAAGAGTCAAATTGTGTATATAAGGGGGTTGTTATTACCAATGAACAGTGGATAAGAGGGCTGTTGGTTATGAGTGTGAGTTCCAAAGAGGTGTCCAACTCTGGCACATTTTTTTTTTAATTTTATGTATATTTTTTAAATTGTTATTTATTATTATTATTAATTTATTGTATTTGATACTGTTTGAGTGCCATAGAGGTATCTAAAGGATTGTAATAAAATGCACTGGATACCTCTATGGCACTAAAGGGATTATGCTCAGACCTTGTGGGGAGGCATCAGGAGCCTCTTGAAGTCCCCCCCCCCCAGCTACTGATCCCCCATCTGATTCAGCAGCATGGCTCCACTGCTTCCATAAAACCCAAACCAGGAAAGCCCTCCATATCACCAGTAACATGATGTGGAAGGCTTTCCCCGTTACTGACCACTCCTACCGAGAAGTTCAGGTAGGATGGAATTACTGGAGCCACTGCACTGTATCCCTTTATTGATCTCTCAGTCATATCAGCTGGGAGATCAATAGATGAGGGACATCAGGAGAGATCCTGATGCCCACCAGCAATGTCTGGATTTTTCATTTAATGCATCAAATTACATCCCGGTTGTACTGGCTTATGCATTAGCTGCATTTTGGATGTATAATGTATGGGTTTAGCAGAGTGGGAACTGTTTGCCAAGCCCCTCCATTGTACTCCTGTGGCACACTAGTGGTTAAACCAAGGTGAGGGCAGTGTTCGAATGTATGGGCATATGCTGTTCTTCTGTGCCTTTTTACTCAACATGTACTAATAATAATATGATGCAGAAGAAATTAGTGAACAATTTTTCCATTTCCCTGCTCATATATATATATATATATATATATATATATATATATATATATATATTTTTTTTTTTTTTTTTTTTTTTTTTTTTTTTTTTTTTCCATTTTCTAATATTTTATTACAGTGAGGGAAAAAATTATTATTTGATCCCCTGCTGATTTTGTACATTTGCCCACTGACAAAGATATGATCAGTCTATAATTTTAATGGTAGGTTTATTTGAATATTGAGAGACACAATAACAACAAAAAAATCAAGGAAAACGCATTTTCAAAAAAGTTATAAATTGATTTGCATGTTACTGAGTGAAATAATTATTTGACCCCTTTGCAAAACATGACAGGTGGCAAAACCCTTGTTGGTAATCACAGAGGTCAGTCGTTCTTGTAATTGTCCACCAGGTTTGCACACATCTCAGGAGGGATTTTGTCCCACTCCGCTTTGGAGATCCTCTCCAAGTCATTAAGGTTTCGAGGTTGACGTTTGGCAACTCGAACCTTCAGCTCCCTCCACAGATTTTCTATGGGATTAAGGTCTGGAGACTAGCTAGGCCACTCCAGGACCTTAATGTGCTTCTTCTTGAGCCACTCCTTTGTTGCCTTGGCCGTGTGTTTGGGTCATTGTCATGCTGGAATACCCATCCACGACCCATTCTTGGGTTTTCACTCAAGATTTGACGGTACATGGCCCCGTCCATCATCCCTTTGATGTGGTGAAATTGTCCTGTCCCCTTAGCAGAAAAACACCCCCAAAGCATAATGTTTCCACCTCCATGTTTGATGGTGGGGATGGTGTTCTTGGGGTTATAGGCAGCATTCCTCCTCCTCCAAACACGGCGAGTTTGATGTTGGTCTCATCTGACCACAACACTTTCACCTAGTTCTCCTCTGAATCATGCAGTTGTTAATTTGCAAACTTCAGACAGGCCTGTATATGTGCTTTCTTGAGCAGGGGGACCTTGCGGGCGCTGCAGGATTTCAGTCCTTCACTGTGTAGTATGTTACCAATTGTTTTATTGGTGACTATGGTCCCAGCTGCCTTGAGATCACTGACAAGATCTTTCAGTGTAGTTCTGGGCTGATTCCTCACCATTCTTATGATCATTGAAACTCCACGAGGTGAGATCTTGCATGGAGCCCCAGACCGAGGGAGATTGACAGTTATTTTGTGTTTCTTCCATTTGCGAATAATCTCACCAACTGTTGTCACCTTCTCACCGAGCTGCTTAGTGATGGTCTTGTAGCCCATTCCAGCCTTGTGTAGGTCTACAATCTTGTCCCTGACATCCTTGGACATCTCTTGGTCTTGGTCATGGTGGAGAGCTTGGAATCTGACTGATTGATTGCTTCTGTGGACAGGTGTCTTTTATACAGGTAACAAACTGAGATTAGAAGCACTCCCTTTAAGAGAGTGCTCCTAATCTCAGCTTGTTACCTGTATAAAAGACACCTGGGAGCCAGAAATCTTGCTGATTGATAGGGGGTCAAATACTTATTTCACTCAGTAAAATGCAAATCAATTTATAACTTTTTTAGATGCGTTTTTGTTGTTGTTATTCTGTCTCTCACTGTTTAAATAAACCTACCATTAAAATTATAGACTGATCATTTCTTTGTCTGTGGGCAAACGTACAAAACCAGCAGGAGATCAAATACTTTTTCCCCTCACAGTAACTCTCTAGTTTTCTGGACACCCATGTCTGCCAAATAATTGGGAAAACATTGTTGCACTGAATATAAAGTGTGATAAACATCACTTTGTTACTAACTTACAGATTTTGGTCAATGCTTGAATAATATTTACTGGGCCTGTGATTTATATTTGTTTATATGTATCACTTAATTTCATTCAGGCAATGTACTAAATACTATTATAGTTTTTTAATTTATCATGTCCTGTTTATTATATCTGTTGTGTTTATTTCAAAATTTTGTGGTGCCTCCACAGTGCATATTAGTGATCTACTGTTTATAATAAATGTACATCACATTCATTGCACTAACTGTTTGTATGCATATATGGAGTTTACACGACTAGTATTAAATATAAACATATAGCAGGTTTTATACTTTTTTATGGTGTTCTGTATTGAAGCTCCAGTGGCTTGCGAGTATTTCTCCCTCTCCTTTTCCATATTCGCCAGACAGTGGCGTAACAATAGGGGTCGCAGGGGTCATATCTGCGACAGGGCCTGTCACTCCAGGGCCCCTGCCTCCCCCTGCAACCCCATCGCATGCGCCTGCAGCAACAGAGCTGATCTCCCGGCGCTCTAGTAATGCAGAGCGCTGGGAGATGACATCATCTCCCAGTGCTCTGCATTATTCAGAACCACGCATGAGCAGGTTGGAGATTGACATGGGGCAATGCGAAGAAAGTGGTCGGGGGGCGGGCCCATGGCAAATTCTGCACCAGGGCCTGGTGGTTTCTAGTTATGCCACTGGCCATAGACCCTCTGTATCAGATTTTAAAACACAGTACAGAAGGTCTATGGGGAACTACATATTGCTGGACTTCAGTCTCTTCTCACTGGACAAACAAGGGAACAGAAAGGGTTTATTTTCTGATTCCTGTTCTACTTCCCTGATGGTCTGCTGGGTCTCACAATTCCGCTCTGGCTTCCCCTCCAGATCTGCTTCCAAGACAGCATATCTGCCACTAGGGCACTTGCCTAGTGATAGTTGCCCTTTAACCCTCTGACACTGAAAGGTTAAGAAACATATTCTAAAAAAATAAATCAGTTTAGCACACTACATAAAATCTCTATTATGTCTTTCTGCTTTAGACTTCATATTTGAAATATATTGATGTGCTTTCTATTGCAGGGATCCCAACTTAATTCCTCAATACCTTGATCAGTGCAGGTTTTCAGGAAATCCTTAAACTGTCACAGATGGATATAAATACTGCTGGTGGATCTGCAAGAATGACTCATTCAATGATTGATCCGCTCCTGCTAATGTGATACATAGTAACATAGTAACATAGTAAATTTGGTTGAATAAAGACGCAAGTCCATCAAGTTCAACTTTCTCCTCATATCCCAGTAATTTTATAGCTTTCCTGCTACCAAATAAGTTAGTCTTTATCAGACCTTCCTGATCTGCCTACTAATAAACAGTATAACTCTGTATGTTCCCTTTGGAAAGAAATGTATCTAATCTTCTCTTGAATGTATCCATTGTACCTGTCATAACCACCTCCTTGGGCAAACAATTCCACAATTTAACAGACCTTGCCATGAAAAAACCCTTCCACTGCTTTCCTCTAATCTCAAGGGGTGTCCCCTGGTCATCTGATCAGGCCTTGGAATTAATAGCTCACCTGCACTGTTAGAGGTTTTCAGGACTGGAGTTAGGATCCTCTAGTTTACTGCATTTGTAGAAAAGTTATCCTCTTATATACACATTTTACAGCTGTGCCCTCTTTCATATTACTTATTTTCAAATTGCTTTGCCCCAGATGATTTTATATAGAAGATTTGTGCTTAGCAACAATGCTTATGGATATACATGATTTCATTCTGCAGTGTTTACACATTTTTTTAAAATCATTTGGCAGTTGTACATTTGCATTTCAGTGCAATAGAGACATAGGTTCTATAATTACATAAAGCTAAAAAATATATATATAATCATTGAGACTAGATTGTTATGATCAGAAATGCTCATTCAATGTTGTATATATTAATATCAAATAGGAGAGTGACTGGTGATAAAGATGAAACTCAAGTTTTGAACATGTAGTCATCAAGTCCACCAAGGTACCACACAAAATAGTAAACAAACTCTAAATAGGGGATGAAAATGTAGGATATCCCCTTGGATGCTAGTAAGGCCTCCAACACATTGCATAAAGGTGGAACTGTGTAAGTGTACAGGGATACAACTCTAAGCTAATAGAAACAGGATGTGCCCTTTTGAGGGGATATTGTGGTGAGTGTGATATAGTAGAGGGAAATAATTTCCCCTTCCCACTAAACCAGAGAAATGACTGGGAGTTGCACAAGGGGGAGATGCATTAAAGGATTATGTTATGTAAGTGTCTATCGAATGGTGATTTCTGGCTAGCACATCACCTTGGCAATAGAGACACACATCACCATATACACTAAGAACCAAGTATGCAAGGGGACAGGGAGATAATCCAATCATTAACAGTCAGGGTTGTCCTACCACTGGCAATGTGTAAGGGATGCCCTCCTGTACAATTGCCAGCAGAACAAAAACTCTGAAGTCTGATGGAATCTTTCCTACTCCCACACTTGGTCACTGTGGGTGTGGATAGGATGCTTTCTGACTTCAGCACCACAAACAGCATCCCTCTTTAACCATTCTAGTGCCATAGGGTTGTGCACTGCACAACCATGTACCGGTGAAAGAGTTATAATCTTGAAATTTGCCACCAAGCCTTAGAGAATACTGTTTTACCCATTGGGAAATTGATTATTATAAATAGTATCTTGCTAAATTGTAGGCCCACAGTGACTATGATATTAAAAAAATATATAAAAGAGATGTATATCCTATATTATAATTCGCTAAGGATGTTTGTCAGAAGATGTCATGTGCAGTAGATGGGTGCGCGAGCTGCAGTCGTGCGCAGTACAGACTGCCTGCGCCACGGCTGATACAGAGTGGGAAGCTCCGAATTCAGACCGGAGTCCTCTCTGCGCACCGCTCTGTATCAGCCGTGGAGCAGGCAGTCAGTACTGCGCATGACTGCAGCGCTGCCCTGTGAGGGACCGAAACGTTGACCTCATTTCATTACTTTATTGCTTTAATAAATTCTTTATAAAAGTCCCATGGATGCTGCCCCTTTTTCCATACTATACAATTTGCAATTTATGGGAATGTGCACCTGGGCATTAAGACTTTTTGGAGTGAGTGCTTTCACCCCACAGTTGTTTACTATATATATATATATATATATATATATATATATATATATATATATATATATATATATATATATATATATTCCAAACAATATGTTATTGCAGACAGCAATAATATCATATTATAAACTCCCAAAGAATTATATAGAAAATAATTCATTCAAACAGAATATCCAATAAAATCTCAACAGTAATGTGTAACAATCCTGTAGGTACTGATATGTTATTTTCACTTGATATGATAAGTTCAAACATAAATCCTCAGTTTGTCTAAAACTGTTAATGGCAATGAAAATTATTACTGAGGTAATAAATGAAAAGATGATATGGATCAGTCTTACTCGAATGCAATAGGGAATATGTATGCAATATAACTCTATATATAAATTATATGGAATAAGGGATGATGATGTGGGTGTCAGCGTGATGATCACCAATCTGCCTGTCTCCACCTCCACCTGAAGTTCTTCTCTCCCACAAGTTGCCACGTGATCTTTCCTGGCAATGGCACTGAAAGGGTTACAGGAGTTTATCTGCTGTTTCTGCTCTTTAACAAATACAGCAAACTGTCCTCTGGTTCCATAGAAAGCTACAGAGAGATCTTAAAGGGATAGTAATAGATGGAAATAAACAAAACTCATATTCATCTGTATACCCTTTGCAGCATGCGGAGTGCTATATCAATCCTATAACTGTTGTAGTTCAACAGTTATAATGTTATAAAGGACCCCCTCCCCTGTTCCCTATATTACACCACCTCCTATCAGATGAGGGATCCAGTCACTTGGCCAGACAGCTCTCAGAGAGGTACAATCTTCATGTAGTGAGCCTAAGGAAAACCCTGCCCCTTTGACAAAGATGGGCAGATTTTCTTTATGATCAATGAAGATTGCCCCTCTCTGTGCTCCATCTGAACTGGCATGAAAGGCTGCGTGCCGTACGTAAAGGGGCAGGGGGAATCCTTCATAATGTTATAACTCTTGAACTACAACTCAGATAGGAATCACATAGCACTCTACATGCTGCAGAATATATACAGATGAATATAAGCTCTGTTTATTTCCATCTATTACTATCCCTTTAAAATCACTAACCTCAGAGACGCTGAAGACTGACAGCATAAGCAGCTACCGGATCTTAGTGCATGTGTCAATCTGTCCCTTTAACATATAAATACCAGCATGAAGACAACCATGACTCTTAGCCCTTTGACCGCCAGAGAGGTACACGATGCATTGCTTTGGAATGCATTGCCCAAACCTCTGGCATTCAAAGGGTTAAACTGCATTTCAATATGCAGATGAACCATTGTCAATATAAAATTGTAAATCTGTTAAAGGCATGGTGGGTTCATGGAGATGCCAGAGTATTTGGGTCATATTCACAGGGATGTGATGGACAAGACTTCTTAGTGCAAACTCTTGATATGTCATCAACAAAATACAAGATCACCAACCTGGCCACTTATTGACTTTTAGTGCTTCTCCCCCTTGGACACTTTGAGGGCCCCCCACTGACTTACAGCCTTCTGTAGAAAACAAAACATAATAACACAATTGCATAACAGGGAGTGGATACATTTCCCCATCTTTTTAATCTAGGCTTTTAACCAAATGAATGCTAGAGGGGTCTGCAACCCTTTGCAAAGCAAAGCACTGGAACATTTTAGCACTCCAGGAGTTAAAAGCACTATTTACATCAATTGAAATCTTGTGAATGTTAATGTCTCCCCTATGGTGCAGTTGTTATGCTCCAGAACTGCTACTCTTTTGCATTTTCCATAAGGCCCTTAATCAGTTAGAGCTAATATAGATATTCCTATGCATAATTTATAATGCTACAAAAATTGAATTTATTGTAGATATATATATATTATTTATGTCTGAACTGTCGTGCTGGTTAACAATTTACTAAATGCTTATCTTTCAGAAGATGTTGCATGTATAGAATGTGTAATCAATTTTAACAATGAGAGAAATAAGAGAGTTTAAAGAGCTCATCACCTCTTCAAGCTGCACCAATAAGCATGGAAAGCAGCCAGTCTAATGATCCACATTTCTGCTGAAACTGCTCAAGCAGAATGTATTATGGGCAGGGGAGCTTTTATAGGACAGGAAAATCAGCAGGCTATCAAGAAGGCTGATAAATGCAGGTATTATTCTTTTCAGTTCTGAGGAAAATGGCAATATACCAAACATAAAAAATGCAAAAGACAACACAATAAACAAAAACAATTCTTAATTTATAGTAACATTTTCTGAGTTTAAAGGGATAGTAATACTTAAAATGTAAAAAAAAATGTTGTAGGGTTTATCCCCCTGAGTAAAACAAGAGTACTCCCACTGCTGAAATGTGTTTCATTCAAAAGTTATTAATTTTCAAAGTTGAACTTTTTAGGTGCAATATCACAGTGACCTGAAATTGTACAGTGGCGCTGTTGCTACACAATCCTATGGACAGCTCTGGTCCTGGGACCATAAATCTCCATAGGATGGTGTAGCAACAGTGCCACTGTAAAATTTCAGGCCACTGTGATATTGCACCTAAAAAATTCAACTTTGAAAATTAATAACTTTGGAATGAAACACCTTTCAGTAGTGGGAGTACCCTTATTTTACTCAGGGGGATTAACCCTACAACATATTTTTTTACATTTTAAGTATTACTTTCCCTTTAAGTGAAATAAGCATCATTAAACTATAGTTTTAACCTTTTGAGTGCCAGAGGGGTGTGACACGCCATGTGTGGCGTACCCCTCTGGCTCTTAAAGGGTTAATGCTAGGTGCAGTCGTTAATTAGTAAACTCCTTTTTAAAGGGATAGTAATACTTCGTTTTATCTTTATTTTATTTTGTAGGCATTAAAAAAACATGAAGAACAATATAAGTCTTATCTTTCAAACCTTTATGGTTTAAGAGATATTCACAAGCAAAGTATCCCCCCCGTTCAGCCAGATCAGAAGGGAGGTGCCCAGGTAGACTGCAGAGAGGGACAATCTTCAATTAAGATAAGGGAAAAAACTGAAAAACTTGTCAAGGGGGGAAGGGCTTTCATTGTTCTCATAGGAAGAAGATTGTCCCCTGCTGTTATCTGTCTGGTCTTACAACCAGATTCACATCTGAGAAGATATGGCTTACACTAGGAAAAAGGGGCGGGAGGGGGAAACTTTGCTTGTGAATATCTCTTAAACCATAAAGGTTTGAGAGATAAGACTTACATAGTTCTTCATGTTTTTTAATGCCTACAAAATAAAATAAAGATAAAACAAAGTATTACTATCCCTTTAACTCCAGTATTTTAGGTAAAACAAAAAATAAAAAATTGGATTAAAAAGTGAAAAACTATATATTTAGTAGTTTTTACGGTTTGATAGTATAGTTCAGAAAATGATAAAAAAAACCTACATGTCCATTATAGTAGATTTTAAGAACGAATGCTTCCTAACAATAATAACCTCCATTTATCTTACTAATGGCCCCTATCAATTTTACCCTTAATTTTATAGATATCATTTTCAGAATGCCCTGGATGTTACTTCCATGTAGGTTTACAGAACAGTTGCTAGCAGTTCCAAAACACATGGCAATCTTAACCCATTAAATACCAGAGGGGAGTGCAATGCATTGGTTTGCAATGTGTTGGGCAACTCTTCGGCCCTTAATATTTTGAGTGCCAGAGAGGTATCCCCCGCATTGCAACGCAATGATGGAATTACCTCTCTGGCACACAAAGGGTTACATTTTGAAGTCCAGGTTAAATTGTCATTCTCTACAGATCCTACACATTTCATACAAATGTGTTCAGGGCTTTTTGAGTATGAAGGACCTTACTACATTGATATTGTCCCATATTATTTAAAGTTACATATTTTGCTGTCACAGTTACCTCATCAGACCTGCACTAACATCTACTTAATGGACAGAGAATAAATTTCACACATAAACCTAGATTAAATTGCAGACAAATGTTATGCCTAGTCTTCTATTTGCTGCACTAGTGCAAAATTTATTCCGCCATTTAGGTAATCAGTTTCCTGACTTGACCAACGTTAAAGGGATAGTAACACTTCGTTTTAACTTTATTTTATTTTGTAGGCATTAAAAAAACATGAAGAATGATATAAGTCTTATCTCTCAAACCTTTATGGTTTATGAGATATTCACAAGCAAAGTTCCCCTCCCCGCCCCTTTTTCCTAGTGTAAGCCATCTCTTCTCAGATGTGAGTCTGGTTGTATGACAGTACAGATAACAGAAGGGGACAATTTTATTTGTATGAAAACAATGAAAGCCCTTCCCCCCTTGAAAAGTTTTTCAGCTTTTTTCATTATCTTAATTGAAGATTGTCCCTCTCTGCAGTCTACCTGGGCATCTCCCTTCTTATCTGGTTGAACAGGGGGGGGATACTTTGTTTGTGAATATCTCTTAAACCATAAAGGTTTCAGAGATAAGACTTATATCATTCTTCATGTTTTTTTAATGCCTACAAAATAAAATAAAGTTAAAATGAAGTATTACTATCCCTTTAAGGCTTCGATTCAATTGTGTATGGTAAAACAGCCGGTTGGGCTAAATTGTCTATCTCCAGCGAGAAAAAATATCTAAGTCGGCATTCAATTGCTCTACTAGCTAAAAGCACAATGGAAGTTAGGCCACAGAAAAGGACTTGTGGTCAAATGTCTATTTTGTGCTCTAAGTACCCAAAATTCTGCTAAATAGCGGCAATAATGGGAACATCATATGAAAAAAGCTAACGATCGATGCCTGACATTCTGTCAAGCACCGACCGATAGCTAAAATACAGTCACCCTCCCAAACACTAACCCTATACTAACCATAACAGTAAAGTGCAACAAGACCACACACATATTTAATTGATGCGTTGGCAGTTTAAAGTTGCGTTTAGGGAATCTGCACCCAAAAATCTAGGTTCCGATTTTCCCACGTTAAAGAGGGTCCCTTAGCACATCTGCCAGCATTTCTTCATAGCACAGGTAATTGAATTGCTTACCATGCTTGAAACTTGCTTCTTGAATTCTGAACTTGAAAGCCAAAATTTCTTAAGACAGCTAACTGCTGCTTTATTTTATGTGTCAAATAAATTACAACAAAATGGTAAATTCAAGAATAATCACATCACTTTAAAGAACAGAAAATGCAATTATCAATAGAGTGAACCCAAGTGATATGAGCCCTTATATCCCCTTGATACCCTACACAAAAAGGCACTAAGCACCTACAAGCCATGGGCCTGTATTACATCATGAAGTCTTGTGATGTTGCCAAAAGGAAAAAGACACCAGGAAACATAAAAAAATAAGCATTTCTGTGTGATGCTCTGGACACTTAATGTAGAGGTGATGTACACAGATAAATGTGCTGCTGTAACAGTTCTTATCCACAAATGAAGTCTAACATTCATGTACCACATTTTATGTACAAGTCTCTAGACTACCATTCAAAGGGTGGCTTGGCAGGACATGGAAGAAGGACTATGAAACTGTCATGTTCCAGTTTCATCCCTCAATTCGGTGTAGACCCCCAAAAAAACCTACATAATTGTCCCCATCCTGAAAAATCTAACCATACCCCTCTACTTTATAGAGAAAGGAAGAGTGCTTCCATCTGGCATGCATTTACTGTAGCATGATTGGCAACATTGTCCCTCCCTCTTCTACGCTAAGCCTGCCCACAGCTCCAAGATGAATGCCTCCACTTGCTTTTCTCCCCCCCACACACTTAAAGAACCTCAGTGTACATGACCTCCCTCCTACTACCAGCCCACCCGACCGCACTACCCTCTCACATGGTAGCGCATGAATGGGACATACAAATGGAATGGGTTAAACATGCAGAAGGTGTTTGCATTCTTCATGTCTAACCCATGCCATTTGTATGTCCCATTCATGCACAACCTTGTAATAGGGAGCAGAAGGTGATTCTGTGCAGTCAGACAGGTTGGTAGTACCAGGGAGGTGATGTACCAACTGATTATTTCCCCAGATTCCACCCATAAACACCGGCACCCACCTCAGACCCCTTTTATACTATTTATTATTTTTTGCACGTGGCCGGCACTTAACGCCTGTCAGACTTTTTTCCCCATTACCTTCAATGACTTCCGGGACATACATGTAAGTCCTCTGTCACTAAGCGACAGTTTTGGCGGGAAGTACATACATAGTAACATAGTAACATAGTAAATTAGGTTGAAAAAAGACACAAGTCCATCAAGTTCAACCTTCGCCTCATACCTCAGTAACTGAATTTTATAGCTTTCCTGCTACCAATTAAATTAGTCTTTATCAGACCTTCCTGATCAGCCTACTGATAAACAGTATAACTCTGTATGTTCCCTTGTGAAAGAAATGTATCTAATCTTCTCTTAAATGTATCCATTGTATCTGCCATAACTACCTCCCTGGGCAATGAATTCCACAATTTGACAGACCTTACTGTAAAAAAACCCTTCCTCTGCTGAAGTTTAAACCTCCTTTCCTCTAATCTCAAGGGGTGTCCCCTGGTCACCTGATCAGGCCTTAGAATAAATAGCTCACCACAGAGATCCTTGTATTGACCTCTCATATACTTGTACAATGTGATAAGGTCTCCTCTTAGTCGTCTTTTCTCTAGAGTAAATAAACCAAGTTTGTTTAGTCGTTTCTCATATGTCAAGTCCTCCATTCCCTTAATTAATTTTGTTGCTCTCCGCTGTACCCTCTCTAGTTCTAGTATATCCTTTTTCAGAACCGGTGCCCAAAATTGCACTGCATACTCAAGGTGAGGTCTTACCAATGATTTGTATAATGGCAAAATAATGTTATCCACTCTTGCCTCAATACCTCTTTTTATGCAAGACAGGACTTTGTTTGCCTTTGCTACTGCTGTTTGACACTGGTCACTGTTTCCAAGTTTGTAGTTGACAAGGATACCCAGGTCTTTTTCTAGCAATGAGTCCCCTAAAATTATTCCATTAAGTTTATAAGTAGCCTTGGGATTGTTTCCTCCCAAATGCATGACTTTACACTTCCCCACATTAAACTTCATATTCCACATGTTTGCCCAATCTGACATTGTATGTAAGTCCCTCTGTAGAGAGAAAATATCCTGTTCTGAATTAATGACTTTGCATAATTTAGTATCATCTGCAAATATTGATATTTTGCTTTCTATATCTATTTCCAGGTCATTTATAAACATGTTAAAAAGCAGCGGACCCAATACTGAACCCTGAGGTACTCCACTCTCCACTTTAACTGTACTGGAGAATTTTCCATTTACAACCACACACTGTTCCCTATCCTTCAACCAGTTTTGTATCCAATTGCAAAGGTTACCTCCTAGCCCCAATTTCCTTATTTTATACACCAGCCTTCTGTGTGGTACTGTATCAAATGCCTTTGCAAAGTCTAGATATACTACATCTACTGCCTTGCCATTGTCAAGGTTGCTGCTTACCTCCTCATAGAAGCTGAAAAGATTAGTTTGGCATGATCTATTCTTCATAAAACCATGTTGATTTGTGCTAATGATCTTATTTTTTGTGTTGTAATCCTGAATATAGTCCCTTATTATGCCTTCTAATAGTTTTCCCACTACAGAGGTCAAACTCACTGGTCTATAATTCCCAGGTTCTGTTTTAGTTCCCTTCTTAAATAGAGGCACTATGTTAGCTCTTTGCCAATCCTGTGGCACTGAGCCTGTGGTAATAGAATCTTTAAAGAGTAAATATAGGGGTTTTGCTAACACTGCACTGAGTTCCTGAAGAACCCTTGGATGTATACCATCAGGACCCGGTGCTTTGTCGGTCTTAATTTTGTACAGTGTACATGTACGTCCATTGTCAGGATGGGGTTAAAGTGTATTTATTTTTTATTTTTTTTATTAACTGTCCCCCCCAATCCCAGTAATCAAACCCCCCAAAAAATTCCCTATTCAACTGATTGTTTCCCCATGCTCCACCAACACAAGCACCCTTGTACCTTTTATACTATGCCTTTGTGAAATTAAATAGCATTTGCAATGAGCTGTGTGTAAATTCAATGTTCCCATTGATTTCAATGCAATGAGCTAGATGGAAATAGAGGGAAAATGGCACTTTTCACTGGGAGATTTTCCACCAAGCAGGAATTGCCATTATTTGCCGATTTTGGTTTGAGGCAAAATTTTTTGCCCATTCTTAGTACCATGTTTGGAAAAAACTGGTGACTGGTAAACTAAAAGTAATACCTTTATGGGCTGAGTTGCTTTAGAGTGGAAGCTTTCAAGACCAGTTATGTCTCTTCATCAGGCATGTTAGAGAATGAAAGTTGAAATCATCAGATATACACGCAAAACATGACATTGAATATGCAGCAGAAAATCACACACATCCATGACTGAGGGAAATGCAAGTTCTTCATTACTATGAATTCCAAAATAGGTGAGAATCTTATAACTGGTCTCTGTCTAAATTACTCTTTGGAAGATGCATTTTTAAGTAGTCTGCAGTCTGATGTGTCCTATGTTCCAGTAAATACAATGTGTGGAGAGTTTGTAATTTGCAGCCAACATAGCATTGAGTTGGTAGGTTAAAAAAACACTTATTGTGTGGAATAATGTGACATAAATTCCTTGTCACAAGTCAGGACGCAGTTCAGCTTATACTCTCAAATCTTTCTGTCTCTATGCGTCTGAAAGTTTATCATTCATTTGGTGACCCTGAGATCCTTGATACTGTGTCCATTTTCCTTTTTCTTAGAGTTTTTCCTGTTTCACGTGCATATCATCCTGGGTTGGGACATTTCATGATAACGTAGACAACCTTAGATGATCTGCAGGGGAATTTGCCCTTGACATTGTGGTTTAGATGGGAATGGGGCATGGGTGAACATCTCTTTTGAAGCACAAAGATTGGCCATTTTTTGTTACATTCCTAAGGGAACTCTCTACAAACAGTTGTTTCAGGTTGGGGGCTGTTGGGGGAGTGGAAGTCTTGAGAATATTTTTTAATCTGTCATCCATATGGAGCTCTTTTGAGATTCTGAACAGAATTTCACGCTGGGGGTAAGTGCTTACAATGTGAGGCCCCCAGTTGCAATGCTGGCCAAAGGCTAGTGGGGACTGATAGGAGTTGCAGTTTCTGAAGATCCTCAATGATGTGACTCCTAGTGCCATGGTAGCCATAGGACCACACATACTAATTTATCCAGCCTTGTCCCATGAAAGTCATAGACCCACACACAAAACCCCCTGCACAGCCTTGGCCCAAAATAGCAATAGAACCACACATCTGGTCCCTTAGCTTTGTCCCAATGTTGCCACAGAACTAAACATGCTGACCCCCCCTAGTCTAGTCCCATGGTAGCCATACACCCACTCATGTTGCCCCCCACCATGCCTTGAACCCTGTAACCATACATCATACATACTATTGACCTCCAGCCTTGATCCACTTCTCATAGGACCACAAATCTCAACCTAGCACTGGCATAGCCAGAAAATAACATACTGATTCTATCTCCCACCATGGGGATTTTAAAAGTTCATGTGGGTAAGTTCTTGTGGTTAGAAAAAATAAGTTATCCCCTATTGTTGTTTTTTTTTTTAATTAAATCAGGAGGTGGGTGGAGAGTAAAAGGAGAGGCATACCTATAGTAGGGGCTCCCTATTGCCATGGAATCTCCATTATTGGCAGGGAGAGGAAAGGCATCTCCTCCTGCATAAAAATGCAATATGATGAAGGGGAATAAATTATTTTAATATTAGGGATTTGCTGAAGGCACGGCAAGCTGACAACTACTTGACCCACCTACCTCCTGACAATTGGCTCAGTCTATTTAGGAATGAGCAAAGCTAGAATTACATTCTGTAACTACTACAAATAAAAACATTATTGTGGCAATGCCGTAATCCAGGAACAATCTAAATTTTCATAGTTGCGCTTTAAATGCAAACATTTTGAGATTTAAGAGCACAATATTCAAAAAGTTCATGAAATGCAATTATGGAGCAATTGATTTAAATGGGGCTTTTAACCACTTCAATTGTAGAGAGGTATCCAATGCATTGGCAGTTAGCTATGGAATTTAGAGCTTGATGCAAATGTTACCATCGGCAGAAAAAACTGTCAATGGTGGTTGTAAAGCAAGGTAAGCCATGCAAGTGTTCCTACTATAAATAACTAACGGCAGTACTGCAATCATAGCGAACATGAAAAAATCGCCCATTGAGGTCAATGCAACAGCTGTCCCGAGAGCCATGCAAATGTTTGCGTTAAGGACAACGAGTGATAAATTGCAAAATTTACTTGCATAAATTTAAGACCCACTTTTTCTAGGTGAACATCACACAACACAGATTAGAAACGACCATCAGAGAAAAGAAAACAGACAAACAGCAGCTCATACGACACGTAAATAACCCAAGCATACAAAGGTTGAAATTAACCCCTGCAAAGCCAAAAACAAAAACAAACCAACAAGACCTAGACCAGTGATTGTCAATCTCTTTCACTCAAGGAACCCCTAACATGCAATCTGTATTTGTCAGTGCACCCCATGAAATTATAAGTAATTTCTTAAGGGCAAAATGAAAGGAACAATACATGAATATATAATTATTATTAGGTCTCACAGTCACAATAAGGAGAAAATTGTGTGGATGTGTGTGGAGGGTGTTGAGGCTGGTGGTTTGGATGTCTTGTGCCTTTCTTGCTTCTCCTCTTCAGGCAGTGGAGGTGATGGTGGTCTGGAGACATCTGGTGCATCTCATCAGGGAGAGGGCCAGTGTGGAGGGAGTGTGGGGACATCTCCAGGTCATCCCCGGATGCCTCACTCCCCTAGGATGCACCACCCCCTGACTGTATCGGTAGAGTTGATGGTGGTGGTGGTGTTGGTGGTGGTGGGGTGGAGTCATCCCTGGCCTGGGGATGCTGTGGCTCACCAATGAGCCCAATATGTTTGTTATCAAGGGCCACTCATACAAAGCTCCCTGGATTCTTTCTTGCCATGTGTGTGGCTGTGGTTTGGGCATGGGCCCATATATTGGCCATGATGTGGCATGGCCACTCTTTCCTGCATCCAGTACCTTCCCATAGGTGGTAGTGGTGGTTGGGGCCTGGAGGCAGTAGAATTGTTGTTGCTGCTGCTGACGTGGTGGGGCCTGGTGGCCATAAAATGGTTGCTGCTGCTGCTGCTGCCACTGAGGTGGTGGGACCT
This sequence comes from Rhinophrynus dorsalis, assembly GCA_037306005.1. Classification (NCBI taxonomy): domain Eukaryota; kingdom Metazoa; phylum Chordata; class Amphibia; order Anura; family Rhinophrynidae; genus Rhinophrynus; species Rhinophrynus dorsalis. The sequence continues at coordinate 448,565,462 of CM074719.1, read as the reverse complement.
GGTGGCTGTACAATGGCTTCTGTTGTGCTGAGGTGGTGGGGCCTGGTGGCCGTACAATGGCTGCTGCTGCAGAGGTGGGGCCTGGTGGCTGTACAATGGCTGCTGCTGCAGTGGTGGGGCCTGGTGGCCATAGAAAAGTGGCTGCTGCTGCAATGGTGATGCCTGGTGTCTGTAGTCAGCCCTGTGCGATGGTGGTGGTGGTGGTGGAAGCTGTCCCCCACACTGTGTACTCCTCCTCCTCACCCTCCTCCTGCAATTTTGCAGGCATGTATGCTGTGTGGGCAAATGACATGATGTATTTAGTGATGTAAGTTATGACAGGAGTGCTGCAGGACTATGACCTTACCATGTGAACCGTTGAGTGGCAGGATGTTATCCATTGCATTGCTTTGCAATGCATTGGTTACCATCCTGACACACACTGATTGCTGAGCTTGACATGATCCCATACATTGATTCCACTAACCTAGAGTGGTGTAGCTTTGGTTATCATGTGTATCCTGAGGAGTGAGGATAGCAAAGCATATCTCCTTGCTACCCCATTCATCAGGATACATGTGGTGAACAAAACTGAACCATCCACCCATTGCATGTACCACACCTGGGCCTCTGAACACATCAATGAACCAGTGATGACCAATGACTACGGAGTCCAACCAATGATGTCAGCAACACAGACACAGCAAGCACAACAACAAACATGAACTGTGGAACACAGTAACCCAATCAGCTGGAGGACACATCGAACACACCCCAGGAAGGCTAAAAGCCACAAATACAGCAAACATAGTGAGGATATTCTGTAGAATTGGAGATTACTTCTCCATTTCATATGTTATACTATGAAGCCTATGCACTAAAATGTCCATAGTTGGTGAAATATTAGTGCAATGGCTCCATGGACTAACCGGGATTGCAGAAGTAATATAACTGGAGAAGTCATCTACACACTGTCACCTCTTTCTTACCCCTTAGTGAATATTACCCCTGGCATAGTTAAGCCTTGGGATCACATATGTCCTGCAGAGTGGTAACGGTGGTGAATACCCACTGCCCATCCACACTTTTCAGGCTAACTATGATACTGAAAGCTGAACCTTGACTTTTCCACTTGGACAAACTACCTACATGTACAACATATAGGCCTAAAATGAAGTAACAATGCTACAATAAACACACCATTTACCCTCCTTGCTATCAAATATTGCCAGAAAATGCATTGGTCAATCCTCTAGCACTCAAGGGTTTAGGTGCTGACCTCTTTTTCATTCTATGTATGACATTGTGGTACACATTACAGTTAATCATTTGCCTCCAACATGATGGTGTACATTGATTTTGTGCTGTAAGTGTGGTTGATGTAAACAGCATCAAGGGAGTTAAGTGGGGACTTGACCATTCCCATCTGTGCTGGTTTTGTCATGCATTCTGTCCTTGTTTGTACCCACTCCAAGCTGTGTTGTTGTACTTGTGGTGAGGCGTTCTGACCATGTATTCAGGTGTCACTGTGTTGGGTGGAAGGATTTACGTAATGTGTATGTAGGCCTTGATGCACTTACCAGTGGTCTGGAGGCTGCTTTCCTCTCCGGTGTCACTCCCTCCTGTAACACCACTCACAGCTGTCCCCAACATAACTCCTGTGCAGATCGTTCCAGTCTGAGAAATGGATATTCAGGGGGGCCACCTCCAGTTCCTCTAGCGTGCAAGGCCTCCTCACCCATTTTTTTCTTCACCACGCATTTGCAGTCTGCCCACCTCTATTTGATTGAGTCCAGGGAGCAGCTGCAGCTGGACATTACATTCGTGCTGGCCACGACTTCCCTGAAGGCAGCCTTTTTCTTGGCCCCCATGCCATTGACCCTCTTCCTGTGGAACAGGATCCACTCTCTCACTAGTATGGCCTCAACCAAGACCCTGTTTTCCTCAGTGGTGTACTTGGATCACATAGCCTCTCCTGCTTAGAACCAATATAAGACATTTAAGAGCCTTGACTCTGGCTCTCAGGCCCTGCCTGCAATGGCCCTGGCTGTGTGGGGTACTCCCCATGCACTACCCATCATCCCACTGCCAGCTCTGCCCCTACATTGTGTGTGCCTCCTCTCACATGGGTACCCCTCTTCCCCAGGGATCTCCCTCTCCCTCTCCTAACCTGACCAGGGATACCCACCTGCACTTCCTCCTCTTCTCCTCCTACTCTCCCCACCCCCCTCTCCTGCTCTCTTCTCCTCTCCATCTCTCACTCACACCCAGTCACTTACTCAGGCTCACTCTCTGTCACTCACTTGCACTCACAGACTCACACTATCAAAAAAAATATAAAATGTGTGTGACGTGTTACAAAAAAAAGTTCTGTGTGTGTATATGTGTTTGAATGCATGTATTGGGTTTGTGTAAAAGTTTATGTGTTGCTTTTTGTGTAACAATGCTCTCCAACTCCTTCTGCCTGTAATGTGTGCTTCTCTCTACATCATTCTCTTTCACTAGCCTCCACTCCTGAGTCCTGTGATCTAGCTTAGAAAACTCAAAACACAGACAAAGGTGCTTCATTTATTTTGGGTCTATATATAGGTTATTCGAATGCACTTGATACTTTGGGGTGCTGTGATTGGCTGTGGCGCGAGTTAACGTTAGACATTCACTTATTCTTTTAATATAGACTTATCGTATGTTACTTATCATGTGTTTTTACATGGCGATTAGGTCAGATTTTTATGCAAAGCAGGATTAAGGTGTATGTGTATTTTGTTGAACTTCACTCCTTATCCATTCTGTTAACGGAGATTTGAATCTCTCATTAATTTATGAATCGGTCTTGGCTAAGTCGCGACAGACTTTTTTTAGTTAATGATGGTTTTAATGTGAACATTTGCAACGAGAACTTAATATCTATATCTTATTGAATATGGGCCACTGTTTCATTATTAGCAACAAAGCAGAAACACTTGTTTGAAGACAGAACTGTGAGCTATATTCAGAGAAGCAATTCTTGGACAAACCAACTGCATTACATGGAAAAAATGGCAACATCCAATCATTTTAAATTGGCATTTATGCTAGAGAGGTCTTTAGAATATTGTTGTGCGATCAGTTAGAGACCTCTCAAATATTTATGGGGTAATAAGAAATATTTAAAGTAATGTGAATTTGAGGAATCCTTAAAGGGATAGTAATACTTAAAATGTAAATAAAGTATGTTGTAGGGTTTATCCCCCTGAGTAAAACAAGAGTACTCCCACTGCTGAAAGGTGTTTCATTCAAAAGTTATTAATTTTCAAAGTTGAATTTTTTTAGGTGCAATATCACAGTGGCCTGAAATTGTACAGTGGCGCTGTTGCTACACCATCCTACGGAGATTTATGGTCCCGGGTCCATAGGATCGTGTAGCAACAGCGCCACTGTACAATTTAAGGCCACTGTGATATTGCACCTAAAAAATTCAACTTTGAAAATTAATAACTTTTGAATGAAACACATTTCAGCAGTGGGAGTACTCTTGTTTTACTCGGGGGATAAACCCTACAACATATTTTTTTTTACATTTTAAGTATTACTATCCCTTTAATTGTCCCCTATGTTGCAGTTGTTTGCTTCAGAATTTCTCCTCTTTATCTTCCTCAGTATGGTCCTGTATATTCTTAATTTCATTACAATAACCAGGCAGCTTCCACAACTATTTCTTCTTTTACACAATTAAATGCAGATACAGTCTCTTTTTTTCTTAACATAAATATGGTTTCATTTTTATTTGACATTAATATTTTCACAAAGGATTTATTTTGCATTACATAGTGCAACTTTTTTTGGGACTCATTTAAATAAAGTCTCAGGTGATTCATTCTCTTCTTTACACTTACTTTTTACCTCAACATTGCACCATAATAACTCATTAGAGTGTTCCCTGTTTCCCATAACAATAAGAGAGATACCAAGAGAAATCATTAGCTATCAGAATATATGCCCATTCTTCAACTAATTTTAAAAAAGGAACAAATGTTGTTGTAAGAAATATTAACCCTCTCCTTTTCAGTTTGTTTAAGGCTATATATATACAGTACTATTGTTTTTCATTTTTAGCCCTTGTTTGGACATACAGTTCTGTGCAAAAGTATTAAGAAGGTGGGAAAAAATGTAAGAATGCTTTAAAAAATAGACATGTTAATAGTTTATTTTTATCAATTAACAAAATGATAGCAAGTGAACAGAAGAAAAATCTAAATCAAATCAACATTTAGTGTGAGCACCCACTGTCTTCAAAACAACATCAATTCTTCTATGTACACATACACAATGTAAGGGATTTTGTAGCCATACAGTCAGGTGTATGATTAAAAAATTATACCAAACATGTGCTAATGATCATGAATTTAATATGTGGGTTGAAACACAGTCATTAAATTAAATAGAAACAGCTGTGTAGGAGGTATAAAAATGGAAGGTGAGGTTGCCGAAGACAGTTTAATGTCAAAAGTAATACACCATGGCAAGACTGAGCACAGCAAAAAGACATAAGGTAGTTGTATGGCATCAGCAAGGTCTCTGTCAGGCAGAAAATTCAAGACAGACAGGGGTTTTTAAATGTGATGTCCATGCTTGTTTGAAGAAGCACAAAGAAACAGGAAATGTTGAGGACTATAGAAGCAGTGCTCGATCAAGGAAATGGTGCAGCAGATGAAAGACATATCATGCTTACTTCCCCTCAGAACTGGAAGATGTCCAGCAGTACCACTAGCTCAGAACTGTCAGAAAACAGTTGGATCCTGTTACACCCATCTACTGTCTGGAAAAGTCTGGTCAGAAGTGGTCTTCATGGAAGCCTTTTTTGGCCAAAAAGCCATACCTCTGACTCAACTATGCACAAAAACACAGGAACTGGAGTGCAGAAAAATGGCAGTAGGTGCTCTGAACTATATATACAACTTTTCTTAGACTAGAGTTAGACTACAAAACTGAGGAAGCCTGGAGCAGGCAGGACTCATAGACATACGACTTTTCTTAGATTAGAGTTAGACTACAAAACTGAGGAAGCCTGGAGTAGGCAGGACTCATAGACATATGACTTTTCTTAGATTAGAGTTAGACTACAAAACTGAGGAAGACTGGAGCAGGCAGGAGTTTACTGACATCGGCACTTGTTTGCTAGAGTGTGAGTTTAGTATGTCTTTGGGATCCAGTTTTGGGAGGATATCGCCTTTGACTTCATCCCGTTTCCACCTAAAAGAGGTACCATCGGATAACTATACGAAAATCATACAGGAAGCCTGGAGCAGGCAGGGCTCATAGACATACAACTTTCCTTAGAATAGAGTTAGACTACAAAACTGAGGATGACAGCAACACTGGAGATGTAGCGAGAAATGCAGAACACTGGAGCAGGCAGGACTCAGTCAGTAGATGGATACAGCAACCGAGGATGACTGGTGCAAGGCAGACTCAGGATGACAGCAACACAGGAGATGCAGGCAGCAGCAAACTGCAGAACACAGGAGCAGGCAGGACTCAGTAGATGGATACAGCAATTGAGGAAGACTGGTGCAAGGTCGACTCAGGATGACAGCAACACTGAAGATGTAGCCAGCAGAAAACCGCAGAACACTGGAGCAGATAGGACTCAGTCAGTAGATGGATACAGCAACTGAGGAAGACTGGTGTGAGACAGACTTAGGATGACAGCGACACTGGAGATATAACCAGCAGCAAACTGCAGAACACTGGAGCAGGCAGGACTCAGTCAGTATATGGATACAGCACCTGAGGAAGACTGGTGCGAGGCAGACTCAGGATGACAGCAACACTGGAGATATAGCCAGCTGAAAACTGCAGAACACTGGAGCAGCCAGGACTCAGTTAGTAGATGGATACAGCAACCGAGGATGACTGGTGCGAGGCAGACTCAGGATGACAGCAACACAGGAGATGTAGGCAGCATCAAACTGCAGAACACAGGAGCAGGCAGGACTCAGTAGATGGATACAGCAATTGAGGAAGACTGGTGCAAGGCAGACTCAGGATGACAGCAACACTGGAGATGTAGCCAGCAGAAAACCGCAGAACACTAGAAAACCACAGAACATGGTAAATATATACCGCAGAGCCAGACTGAAAAACCTGTATAGTTGGACAACAATGTAGATTTTAAATTTCCCCCTGAGTCCCACCAAGTCAGGGGGCTGTCCTCTGCCCAACCAACCACTGTTCTATAGCTGGGTCAGCTGGAGCGCTTGTTATCCCAGAAAGTCAAGGGATCTGTACTTGGGGGCAAAGAAGGTTCCACAATTAAGCCGTAACCTCAAACTCTACACTTTTTCTACTGATTGGAAGCTGTTTGTTTTGTCCTAAGCATAATCTGTCCATTTCCTTAGCATAAAAAGCAGCAGCTGCTCCACCAATGTGCCGTCAATGACAGGAAGCCATGCAGGCCACTCGGAGCACTCCATAAGTCAGTGGTAAAGTGCACTGACTGGCCAGCAGTCTTTCCTAGCAGGTCCTTCAAAACACCAACACACGACCGGTACAGTAAGGGCACTATAGTTCTGCTGAATGTGGTGTGGGATGGAATTTTATATCTGGCTGCAACAGCCTCCATAAGTTGCTGGAAGGGCTTCCCATCCACCAAATTAAAAGTAGCACCCCCCAACGGGTATGAGCTGTGCAATGAGGTGTGTGATTTTCCTGGCCTGCTGTCTGCACATCCCCACCAAAATCTTCTAGTGTGGCTTGTATTGATTTTGGGATGGGCTGTGACTGTCTGCCGCTCTTACTAGGACCAGATGTGGCATGATCCCCCTGCCCTTTCTCCTGCTGCCTACTGGTGGTGGGTGTGACACTGGTATATGCAGTACTAGTACTGCCACCTTCTGCACTTATCAACACCGACTTGTGGTAGTTGTTCAGGTGTTGGTTCATCCTGGAGGATGTCAGATGATCCAACACCAGTCCACGGTTGACTTCCCTGCCACACAATTTACATTTTGCTAGCCGGCCATCACCAGGTGTCACAAAATGGTCCCACGCTTTGTAGCAACAATGACTCTGGAAGGTGGTGGATAAGAAGAAACTGAGATGACACTTCTTCATCTTCACCTGCTGGAGCAACCTCACTTTGCTTTTTCTTTCTACATGCTGTTACAAGGATACCAGTAGACCTAAAGATGGCAGCAGGGATAATAGCAGATACCACCTGGCTGGGAGACTGAAATGGAACTGGAGAGGCAGGTGTTGAGTTGTCAATAGAAGACACAAGTGTAACCGGAGAAACAGGAGGAGTACTATGAGAAGCTGGCGAAAAATTAAACACAGGGGAGTATTCAAGGTCACTGGAAAAATCAAGCTCAGAGGACAAATCAAGCTTAGGAGGCTTTGATCCCTCAGATTCTTCTTCTAACTCTTGTAGATTTTGAAAGGAAGAAACATCATCATCAGCAGCAGATTTTGTGGAAACATGCTCAATTCCCTCTTCTGCCTGGTGACTACCGGGAAATGGTAATAATATTTTCTGGAGTAGATATGCTCTCAGTGGCAGTGACAGTGGTGGCAGGAAAAATGTTATCCAAATACTGCAATAATTTCCATTTGGGCTGCTTACACACATGTTCGCTAGAAAAATCCTGTGTTAATACTGCCCGCAATGTCCGACCAGTACTGTTACCAACGCTAGGTGTCCCCAGGTTTATACAACTGGCTGTAGTGGAGGTGGTGACTTAACTGCCAGTGGCACTAGTCATTGTGCAGGTGGTTCTGGGGGGATCATCAACAAACAGCTGACGAGACACAGGTGACTGCTGCTTTGTGGACCTGGACCTCTCTACCCTACTAGTAGAGGTAGAACGATCTGCAGTTCCCTTCTTATTTATTTATTTTTTGTTTTGAATTCTGCTGCTGAGTCTGACTAGTACTAGTACTCGTCTTTGCTCGCCTACTGCTGCTAACTCTAGTTCAAAACAACATCACTGTGGTGGTGTTGGTGGTTGCTGGGTCACTGCAGCTTGTACCAGGACTAGAAAAATCGGGGTGCTCACTAGGACTCAAATCCATTACAGATAGCTAGGTAGTGTACTATAATAATTTGACAATTTTTCAACCTGGCCACACAACAACTGTCAGACTGTCTATGTCACTCTGCAAATTATTCAAACAAAATCCTAAATTGATTTTAAAATTTAACACTGGAGCACTGATGATTCTCCCTTGCAGTGGCAGTAAGGTAGTTGGCCTCCCAGTCCCTACACAACTGTGCGATTCTGTCACTCTGCAAATTATTCAAACAAAACCCTAAACTGAATTTTAAAATTTAACACTGGAGCACTAATGATTCTCCCTTGCGGTGACAGTAAGGTAATTGGCCTCCCAGTCCCTAAACAACTGTGAGATTGTGTTTGTCAGTTTGCAAATTATTCAAACAAACTCCTAATTTGAATTTTCATATTTTACACAGGAACAAAGGTGACTCTTCCTTGCAGTGGCAATAACTGGCACTAATACTGGCTGCCTGCCTATGCCTATCTGCCTGCCTACGCAACAACTGGACAGTCACTCTCTCTATCTCTCTGTCTGCTTCTTCTCTCTCCCAGTTCCAACAACGCAATAAACACTAACAGGAAATTCAGGAGCTGTCTGAGTGTCTGTGATGTCATTAGTCCATCCCTCATCATGAAACAAAGAAGCTAATTGCTTGGACTAGAGACATCATAAAACTAAGAAGCTAATTGGACTAGAGAGGGAGGGAAAGCAGCGCTCACACGAGGAGAACGTCATCCGAATATCCAAATATTGTAACAAAATTATCTCTGAGGAAAGCAGCAACTGGATATTTTTAAAAAATATTCCGTTACCTTTTTTCCTTCATTCCATTGCTGGTTAGTAGAAATGAGAAGGGATGGGCGAGAAGTGTGAAAAACATCCCGCATGACTTTTCGTGAAAACTTGCTGATTTTTCACTTTTCCCGGGAAAAATTTTGCCTTTCCTCCTTTCCAAAAATGTCCTCCTTTTTTCCTATTTTAACACATTTTTAGCCTATATTTCCTATAGATACTACGTTTCACATTGTAATATTACTTCTTCTGAGGGCTGAAGTGTAGAAATAAGTGGCTGAAAGTCAAAGTTTTAAGTCCTACAGCTGCATATGGCTTAAAAAATGTGTTAGCATGCAGAATGCATTTGTCCTTTGCCCACAACACTAACTTCCTGCTTAAAGGGATAGTAATACATCGTTTTAACAAATGTTCATCTTGTAGGTATTTAAAAAAGAAATGAAATGCCCAAAGTCCCATCTCTCAAAACTTTATGGTTTGAGAGATATTCTCTGTGAAAGTCCCCCCTCCCTTGACATCAGCGCTCTAGCTGACTACAAGTGAATCCGGTCTTGAGACCAGCCGGCGGCTCTGCAGCAGAGCCTTGATCGTGTTATTGAAGAAGAAATCCTTCACTGGAACTGTCTTCTAAGTGTGCTTGCAAACCAAGCACACTTTGTAGACCATTCCAGTGAAAGATTGCTTCTTCAATAATGCAATCCCGGCTCTGCTGAAGAGTCTCTGCCAGTCCTGGGACCGGATTCCCCTGCAGTCAGCTAGAGTGCTGACATCAGGGGAGGGAGAACTTTCACAGGGAATATCTCTCAAACCATAAAGGTTTGAGAGATGGGACTGGGGGCATTTCATTTCTTTTTTAAATACCTAAATGATTAACGTTTGTGAAAATGATGTATTACTATCCTTTTAAGTGACACTGGCACATATTCATGATGATATCAAGTAATTAAAAAAAGTAAAGTACACCCTAAAATGTGGCAGATATGTATGGTAGTGGTGGTGGTGGTGTGGGACTGCCATGGTGTGATTCGCGTATGTATATTGTTTTTACCATTGTCATACGATATCCTCCTTTTCAGATTATTGACACACATTACTTATCGGTCATAGCAGTGGTCCTAAGTAGGGTAGATGGGGCAACCCTTCTTCACATACCTATTCCATCTCCTCATCTGCGCTGCTATTAATATATTTGTCCTGGCTTTGTCTGTCATGTGTGGTTTCTGCTATCTGATACTCAGATGGCATGAGATTTAAGCTCATTTTTAAGAATGTTAGTCTTCCAACATTGCTGCTTGACTGATAAGGTGGCTGTGTGCTTTTTGACATATGTGCCTGTCCAGGGTCAGACTTTCCAATGGCTTTCTCAAACAGTTCATAAACAGACACAGTGCTCCTTAAAAGTGGTGGAAAATTCAGCCTTTGACTTTCTGCTAACCTTATAGCCCTGTCATCATCCTCACTCTCAACTTCATCTGTATCTGAACAAGAGAAGGATGCTGGAGGGATATATTCTACATCGGCATCATCATCAGTCATCATTAGTTCATCCTCAGCAGCATCAGCATCACCTGACAGTTCTTGCCACTACTATCCTCTAAGCATTTAGAGGTCTCAAACAATTTATTTTTACTTTGACTGTAACAAAGTTCCCTATTACTTTGGGTATGGGTGTTTAGGTGCTTGTTTGTCTCACTATCTGATACAGCAGGTGGTTCAGCTGCTATACCTTCCTCTATTATGCTATTGCCAGCATCATCAACACTTGAATGCAACTTGTTGTTGTTTTCAGTGTTCTTCTTTTATGTTTCTTTATTTCTACTGGCACTGATGGTGCTGGAACTAGTTTTGCTGGGACCTTGACAAACTGCATCCTCCCTTGGAGTAGAGGGATCATCATCATCGTGATGTCACTCTCAGGCGCACGTCCAAGAGCATTTTAAAGGTATCTGACAATTTGGTGCTTCTCCTCCTTATGGGCGTAGGCCTTTATAAGCTGCCTGGACACAGGGCTCAGTTGCCCTTTCATTGGTGTCCAGTGCAGTTCATTAGCTTTGTTGCTTTCTCCATGTATTACATGGTTTGTCTGACTACCCGTTCTGGTGCTGCCCTGTGGCTCTGTCTGACTATCCATTCTGTGTATGACCCTGGCTCAGTCTGATAACCAATCTGGTGCAGACCCGAGGCTCTGGCTGACTACCTGTTCCGTGTATGACCCCTGGCTTGTCTGACTACCTGTTCTGGTGCTGACCTGTGGCTCTGTCTGACTATCCACTCCGTGTATGACCCTGGCTTAGTCTGATAACCAATCTGGTGCTGACCTGCAGATCTGGCTGGCTACATATTACTGACTGCAGGCATGAGTCAGTCTCCTCCCTGCTTACATCCCTGGGCAGACAGTTTGGTACAATGCGGTGCCTATCTGGCATATGAGATTACCTTTGACTTTGGCCTAGTCTCAGCAGGCTGGGAACTTGGAGGCAGCCTCATATTTCTGATAGAGGCTATGCCCCTTTGATTAGCCTCCACTCCTTCCGGAGACTCGCTGTTGTATTTGCTATTTATTATCGCTTCTAATAAAGGTGAATTACTATACCGTCTGACTCCTGTTATGCTTGCTAACGTTGACACTTCTCCACCCAGCACAGAGACAATAACAGCAAGATCAGCAAGCAAATAGGTCCCTAGCTGCCTGTGTCTTTTCAGTCAGTCACATGGAATTTTGGAGTATTTGAGGTCAACCTCCTTCCTCCTTTCTTTTCTCCAGGGTGCCCCACTGACTGTCCTAATAAACAGAATAGATGTCCTACCTAAAAGATTACCTAAACTAAACTTCAATTCTCCTGTCTTCTCTAGCTCAAAAAACGTATTGCTCTCCTCTTTCACAAACACAAAATGGCATGTTATGAGAGCCTGACAGCCTTTTCTATGGCTGTAGAAAACTTTTGTGTGGTGGAGAAAAATTTTTCTTCCCATTGATTTCAATGGCCGAAAAAGTCAGGAAAAAGTGGAAAAATGGCACTTTTAGTGGGAAATTATTCACCAAGCAGAACCATTAGGTTCCCTGCTGACTCTGTCAATGAGCAGTATTATTGTCCTGGTCAAGATCTGGTTCAACTTGTTACGGATATTCAGCCTTATTGTTTACCACTTTTAACATGGCTTGTAGCTGCAGCAAGGTCCCACTTGCTGTTAACTTTGTTCCCAAGCTAGGCACCCCAGCTTCATTCTCTAGTGACTTTCATCAGCACTAGCAGTGGTTGTTTGCACTGTTTATTAACCAAGCAAGTGCATAGATTGTCTTCTTTTCCCCATGGGTTTCCTCCATTTTTTGGCAGGACAATCCAGCACATATCAAGCAGAGTAGTGTATATAAATACAACAAAGGGAACAATACAGCACACCTAAAAAACACACATTCCGGTGCAGGAAGATGTACCGACTGTCTCTGCACAAGAATCCTCAGCATCTTCTAACTACTTTACTGGCAAATGATCTTTGCTTCTGTTACCTCCCTCACCAGTTGATAAAGAGCTGACCACACATGGAAATGTGTTGGAGAGTAGGGGTGGGCAAATTCTAATGCCTGTGATCCCGTGAGAAATACAGTGAAAACCACATTGTTGTCTGTTTTTTCATGGGAAAATTCACCTTTAAAAAAGTGATTAAAATCTTTGTGATTTTTGCCCATTGGCCAAAATCCCCCACCAAATTTTCAGTGGCTAGAAAGTTTCTGCCCATTGATTTATGTAGTTTTCGCCTTTTCACTACGAAAATGTGACATATTTGCAGAAGTGAAACACAATAGAAGCAACTACAGAGCAAGGTAGATGTGCTGTGCTGTTCTGCTGTGATCTGTTTGAAAAATTGAAGCAGGAGAGGCTCATAGTGACTGCAGGTTTAAAAATAGTAAAAGGAGGAAATGTAAGGATACTTATGTGTCCACTGAGTCTGAGGAGGAAGTGAGCACCACTGAACCAATGCTGTCCAGTCCCCCTAAATCACCCCTAGGGATCTTGGGGAAATTAATGTAACAGAGAAAGAGAAGGGTAGTACTAGTGAAAGCAGGACAGATTAGTTGCTTTTGCCTTCTGCAAAATGTGCTGCCCCTGTTGCCACCATTGCTGTACCTGCTACCAGTCCTGTTGCCCCTGCTGCCACTAGTGCTGTGCCTGCTGTCAGACGTGCTTCCCATGTTACTGCTACTACCCTTGCGGTGTCTGCTGTCAGACATGCTGTCCCTGCTGCCATCAGTGCTATGACTGCTGCCAGTGCTGAGCCTGCTGCCACCAGTACTGTGCCTGCTGTCAGACATGCTGCCCCTGCTGCCACCAGTGCTGTGTCTGCTGCCAGTGCTGAACCTGCTGCCACCAGTACTGTGCCTGCTGTCAGATGTGCTGCCCCTGCTGCCACCAGTGCTGTGCCTGCTTCCAGCGCTGCCCCTGCTGCCACCAGTGCACCAGTTTGTTCATAGCAGGGGTGGTCAATCTTGTTCTTAGGCCACAGCAATGCCACATGTTTGCTGAGTCCCCTCAAATTAAAGTGGATGTGTCACCTATTTATAACATAGCCTAAATAGTTAGGCTACATATTGAATACTTTTAAAACGTTATTAATTTTTTAAAAGTTTTATTTGTTGTAAATTTAACTTAGAAAGTCTGTCCCCTACCTACTTCCGCATAGACTGCTCTGCCTGTGCTCTCCACCCTTCTCCAGTGACGGAGGGTTTTGTCTGTAAGCTGGAGTGGTTTCATTGGCTAGATGTCTATCTCTGCCAATGAGACAGCTCCAGCTTACAGATAGAAACCTCCATCATTGGAGGAGGGAGGAGAGCAGAGGCAGAGTGACGGACTGCGGCTACAGAGCAGGTAACCACAGTCTATACCGAAGTAGGTAGGGGACAGATTTTCTAAGTTAAATTTACAACAAATAAGACTTAAAAATAAAAAATGAATAAGTTTTAGAAGTATTCGATATGCAGCCTATTTAGGCTATGTAACAAATAGGTGACACATCCACTTTAACACATTGTGTGTGGTGATTCTCAGCAATGGTCCTATTGTCTAGGATGCACAATCATGTCCTCTAACCACCCCAACAGTGCATGTTGTCACTTGAACACAAGTGAATGTCGATACTGCTTGTGTTTAAGTGAGCACATCCTGATTGTGCATCCTAGACAACAGGACCATTGCTGAGAATCACCCTGATAAATGCATCAAACATCTGTGTGCCAGAGAGGTGCTCACTGCTTTGCATTTTTTCTTTCCCTAGAGCTGCATCTGATGAAGAGCAAGAGTAGCAGCCTCCTTCCAGCCAGGAGTACGCAGAGGCCCTGGACGTCCTATATGAGATCTCAGCTGACATCAGGGGTTTACGGTGGCAGCTGGGATACAATATGCTCTGTCAAACGGAGTAGAATAGGTTGATTCTGGGCATCCTGACAGAGTATGTCGTGCATTCAGGGCCATCCCGCGCCCCCAGCAGCTCCTCATCAGACAGCAGCCTGGCATCATCTGATGCCCTGCCTGCTGCACGTTGTAGTAGGTGCCACCTACCCAGATGGGGAGGAAGGAGACACCTCCACTGACCCCGTTCCCTCCAGAGGGGGATTTTTCTATTTTTATAAGTTTCTTCTTATTATTATTATTTATATGTTTTATTACATTTTACAACTTCAACATAATTGTTGCCCATTTATTTCAGATACAAACAGGGGGAAGATACACCAAAGTGTTATAAGGAGGTGATGAAGTGGAGATGACTCTTCCAGTTTGAACTGAGATTTAACCAACCTGTAAGTTCTTAGTGCATTGGCTCCATGGGATAATCCAGGAATCGGAGAGTTTAGCACACTGGAGAAGTTCCTTACACCTCATCACCATTTAAAAACACCTTAGTGCATAACCCCACTACTGACCCACTCTTCTGTGTGTGTCTCCAACACTTGTCTGTCTCCCCTAGAGATTGGAAAAGGGATGGAGACAGACACAGATTTGCATGAAGGGAAGCTGACAGAGGAGGAGGGTGGCAGAGGGACAGAAAGGGAAGGAGACGGATGGACAGAGAGGGAAGGAGGCGGACAGAGGGAATGAATGTAAAGGAGTGAAAGGGAGGTGTGTAGACTGACAGAGCTCAATTCAAATGTTGGAGACAGCTGTTTTTTCTGCCGACGGCATTTTTTGGGTGTTAAGAGGTATTTTCATCCATAGGAAATAATGAAAACACCGTAAATTGCAATTCAATTGTCTGCATTAGCTATGAAGAGCCAATAAGGTACTCAATTTATTTCAGGAAAGTTAAGACCTACCTTTTTTCTGACTTGAGTCCCATCTTCAAACAGCTGTCACCGAAACTGAAAGGAAAATAAAGTTAAAAAACACCTAAGTCCCCAGTCGGTGTATTGATATGGGACCCTAATCCCCACTTCAATACATTAAAGCACTCCAAAACAATGTCAAATGTTAGTAGGATTAACCCCATGAGTGTCAGTGGGGTATAATCACCCTGCCGGCACTCATAGGGTTAACCGAACTAATTAAAAAAAAATCTTACCATTAATCCTGATGTCCAGCAGAGTCCTCAGCATACCGGTCCTCTTCTGTCCTTCTTTCTCCTCTTCTATCTTCTCCTCTTCTGTCTTCTTTCCTCTTGCTGTAAAAAAACTCCCAGAAAAGTATAAGTACAATGCATGAATATCCGGCACGCTAATACATAGTTTAACCCCTTGAGTGCTCTCTGGGGCTCAGTAGGGTTAAAGTATGTATTAGTGTGCCATTGTTCAAATATTAATATGCCTACGTGAATATTAAATGTTAAACCAAATAACATATTCAGTAATGTCACTTATAATGCCATCATAAAATATCCCAATAAAATACTTAGCTTAATATTAATTGCTGTGTGCGGCCGCTGAGGTGGAGACAGTATCATGCAGCAAAGACCCCCCCACACCTTCTTCCACATGGGCCGATGCCCGTTCCATTCTGAGGGAATTGCAATTGAGACTGCCCTTAGATATGGGCAGTGTTACCTCAAATTCCCTCACAGCCATTGGCTGGGATATGCTTATGCATTTCCCTGCCAATCCACTTTGAGCGGGCTGTGCTTTAAACTGATTGGCTGGAAAGTGCGTAAACATATCCCAACCAATGACTGTTAGGGAATTGGAGGTAAGACTGCCCATATCTAAGGGCAGTCTCAATTCCAGTTCCCTCAGAGCAGAACGGGCATTGGCCCATGCGGAAGAATGGGGGGGTCTTTGCTGCATGATACTTTAGAGGTCGCACACAGCAATTAATATTAAGCTAAGTATTTTATAGTGATATTTTTTGATGGCATTATAAGTGACATTACTGAATATCTTATTTGACTTAACATTTACTATTCATATAGGCAATTAATATTTGAACAATGGCACACTAATACAAACTTAAACCCCTTTGAGCTCCAGAGAGGTATGCAACACATTGCTTTGCAATATATTGTGTAACCCTCTGGCATTCAAAGGGTTAAACTATGTATTAGTTTGCCGGATATTGCATTGGGCTTATACTTTTCTGGGTTGTTTTTACAGCAAGAAGTCAGGAGATACAAGACAGTAGAGAAGACAGAAGGAGACAGACAGTGTATGACAGGTAAGTGTAACACTGATTAGTTAACAATCAGTGCTTGGCAGTATATCAGGCACCAATTGTTAGCTTTTTTTCCTTTGAAGTTCCCAATACTGCCACTATTTAGCGTCGTTGAAAATTATTCAAACAAATGACTTATATTTTTTAAATTTTACACAGGGACAAAGGTGACTCTCCCTTGTGTTGGCAATAAGACACCCTGTATGCCCATACAACTGTCAGACTGGCTGATGTGTCTCTCTGAAAAAAATTATTCAGACAAATTATTCCAAATATTTTTAATATTGTCTGTTGCATGTGCCATTTCTGTTGCAGAGGTGAAATACAATATATATAGCATGAGCATCTGTCATTTACCATCTTTAGCAATGATAATACATTACACAATATGTAGCATGTGCCATTTATTATATGTAGCAGAGGTGTTATATACATATGGATGTAGCTAAATTAGACGTAAGAAGGAAAAGTGAGGATGACTGATTCTGTATCCTTTTGAAACATCGCAAAGAACAATATTGCGCGGCTAGAAGCCGATTTAACCATGTTGTAGTGTTTAAAATAGCGACATGAAAAAGTGCTAGGTTGTCATGTTGCATAATTAAACGTCCCTATGTACTGGCCACAACTCCCAGAATCCTTACCTTGCATTGACCAGCTCTCTTTAAAGCAGAACTACCACCTCTTACAAACATGGCCCCAAATAATTACCCATCTGGGCACTAGCTGCTCAGTAGCGCTAGTAGCCAGAATTATTACCGCGTTAATGAGAATTATACACTGCTCCCGGACTGACAGACAAGAAACTGCACAGACATCTTTCCATAGTGACATCTTTCCTCCTGCGCCGTCAGTCCCAGCCTGCTCTAGGAGGCATTGCAAGGAGCTGTTCGGCTCCTAAAGGGACTGACAGAGCAGGCATGCAGACGTCCCTATGGAAAGATGTCTGCACAGTTTCCTGCCTGTCAGTCCAGGAGCACTGTATAATTCTCATTAACGCAGTAATAATTCTGGCAACTAGCGCAGCTGAGCAGTTAGTCATCAGATGGGAAATTATTTAGGGCCTTGTTTGCAAAAGGTGGTAGTTCCACTGTAATGCGACAACATTCCAGAAGGGAACAGACTGGTGTGAGGATGACTCAGGATGACAGCAACACTGGAGATGTAGGCAGCAGCAAACTGCAGAACACTGGAGCAGGCAGGACTCATTCAATAGATGGATACAGCAGCAATTGAGAAAGACTGGTGCAAGGCAGACTCAAGATGACAGCAACACTGGAGATGTAGCCAGCAGCAAATTGCAGAACACTGGAGCAGGCAGGACTCAGTCAGTAGCTGGATACAGCAACTGAGGGTGACTAGTGTGAGGCAGACTCAGGATGACAGCAACACAGGAGATGTAGCCAGAACTGCAGAACACTGGAGTAGGCAGGACTCAGTCAGTACATGGATACAGCAGCAACTGAGGAAGGCTGGTGCAAGGTGGACTCAGCATGATAGCAACATGGATGATTGTAGATGTCTGAAGTCCTTTTTGTTTTTCTAATCTGCATCGAACCTGAGAGCAGGGTAACCCAGCTTTGGCAAGCTGACTTTTAATAAAGCCATTTGCTCCATGAGGTGGGGGCTAATTGAGAATGCTGGGGGCTAAGTATATTTCCAGTCACGGAAAATACCCGCTCATTCTGGACAGTGGTTGGGGGCAAGAAAGCAACTTCTGGGCTACCAGGGACAATGTAGGCCACACAGCCCTCTTGTTATCCCAGAAAGTCAAGGGATCTGTACTTGGTGCCAAAGAAGGTTCCGCAAGGTAAGCCTTAACCTCAAACTCAGCACTTTCTCTATTAATGGGGAGCTGTTTGTTTTGTCCGAAGTATAATCTGTCCATTGCCTCAGCATAAAAAGCAACATCTGCTCCACTGGAACAAGATGAAGTGCTACTGGCGCTGCTACTAATAGGTCCCGGAAGACCACCACACTCCTCCAGCTCATCTTCGTAATCTTCTCCCACCTCCTGTGACTGCATTCTAGTTTTTCTTTGCCTCTCACACACCCTCGCTATCAATTTTTCCCTCCAGGCAGTGAGGGAATTGGAATGAAGTGCCATCTTGCCTTTGAATCGAGCATCGCAAATTGTGGCAATCATTAACTCGGGACAATTGTCCATGCGAACTTCCATGCACCGAGTCAGTTCCTTCTTCAGCCTCGTTAGAAGGGCATCAACATCAGGAAATATATTACACTCAGCACCAGGCAAGCGTTCCCTATGGGAAAGGAAATCATCCAATTTTAAGGAGAGGTGCGTGAAGAGGGGAATAACTTTGCCCAGGCTAGCATTCTCGTTGCTCAAAAGTTTTGTCAAAGCACGGAAAGGCGTAAGGACTGTCACAACCTGTTCCATCAGGGCCCAGTCAGCTGTGCCCAGTGTTCTGTTACTGCCAATGAAATGGTGAAATGACATTGTATGAATTGCCTTTTCCTGCTCCAGGATAAGCTCTAGCATATATAAGGTGGAGTTCCACCTGGTCCCAGCATCTTGTTTTAGGCAGTGCTCTGGGAGGCCTGCCTTTTCCTGTTCCTCCCTGAGGAACTGTCTATCTTTGATGCTCCAATGGAAGTGGCCAGAAATTTGTCGGCACAACTCCAGAAGTGCTGATAACCTTCCAGTGTTACTGCCATCCTCAAGAGCAGCCTTCATTACTAGATGCATAACATGCGCTGAGCAGCACACACCCACAAATCTGCCATCCTGGAGAGCCTTGATAATGTTAGCTACAGCATCAGTAACCACAAACCCCATTTGCGCCTGTGTGCCTGTCTGCTCCCCTAGCCAGTGCGCCACCATGTTCTGCAGTGCTTTGCGAATGTTATCTGAGGTGTGCTGCTGATCCATTACCTCAGCATGGAGGAGGAAAGAGTGGTGCCCTGCCTTCTTGGCTACTGCACCTGAACTTGTTGCTATCAGTGTGTCTTGCAACACATTGGGCTGCCCCCAATGCACCGTCAATGACAGGAAGCCATGCTGGCCACTCGGAGCACTCCATAAGTCAGTGGTAAAGTGCACTGACTGGCCAGCAGCCTTTCCTAGCACATCCTTCAAAAGATCAATACACGACCGGTACAGTGAGGGCACTATAGTTCTACTAATGTGGTGCGGGATGGAATTTTATATCTGGGTGCGACAGCTTCCATAAGATGATGGAAGGGCTCCCCGTCCACCAAATTAAAAGTAGCACTGCCAACGGCTATGAGCTGTGCAATGAGGTGTGTCATTTTCCTGGCCTACTGCCTGCACATCCCCTTGGAATGAAACGCACAAAAATCTTCCAGTGTGGCCTGTATCGACTTTGGGCTGTGACCTTCTGCTGCTTTTACTAGGACCAGATGTGGCATGATCTCCCTGCCCTTTGTCCTGCCTACTGGTCTTGAGTGTGACACAGGTAAATGTAGTAATGCCACCACTTTCTGCACTCATCAACACTGACTTGTGGTAGTGTTTCAGGTGTTGGTTCATCCCAGAGGTGGTTAGATGACCCAACACGGTCCCACGGCTGACTTCCCTACCACACAATTTACATTTCACTAGCCATCGCCAAGTGTCACAAAATGGTCCCACGCTTTGGAGAGATGGATGACTTTGGAAGGTGGTAAGAAGAAACTGAGGTGACACTTTCTTCATCTTCACATGTTGGAGAAACCTATGCTTTTTTTTTCTAAATACCTTTACAGGGGTACTAGTAGACCCAAAAATGACAGCAGGGATGTTGGGACTGGGATTGGAAGAGGATGGAGTAAGACTGGTGGCAGAGACACTAGCAGCTACTACCTGCCTGGGAGACTAATTTGGAACTAGAGAGGCAAGTGGTGAGTTTTCATCAATAGAAGACAGAATTGTAGCTGGAGAAACAGGAGGAGTACTATGGGAAGCAGTGGAAAATGAAGCTCAGGAGAATAATCAAGGTCAGTGGAAAAATCAAGCTCAGTAGAAAAATCAAGCTTAGCAGGTCTTGGTCCCTCATATTCTTTTTCTACCTCTTGTAGGTTTGGACAGGAAGAAAAATCAGCAGCAGCAGATTTTGGGGAGAGCTGATGAATTCTCTCTTCTGCCTGGTGGCTACTGGGAAATGGTAAACTATCTCCCTCAATAACCTTTTTTGGAGAAGATATGCTCTCAGTGTCAGTGACAGTGGTGGCAGGAGAAATTTTCTCAAAATACTCCAATAATTCAAGTTTGGGCTGCTTACATGGACATTCGCTGTAAAACTCCCGCATTGATACTGCCCACAGTTTCCCACCAGTAGTGTTCATGTTCAACACGCTAGAACTGGCTGTAGCGGAGGTGGTGACAGAACTGGCAGTGGGAATACTCATTGTGCAGGTGGTTCTGAGGGGATCATCATGAAACAGTTGACGCAAGACGGGTGATGGTCACTTCGTGGTCTTAGAGGAGGAACTGGATCTCTCTACCCTGCTAGTAGAGGTAGAGCGGCCTGCAGTTCCCTTCTTTTTTCTAGTTTTTGGTTTGGACTGCTGCTGCTGTGTCTGACTGGTACTACTAAAAGTACTCTTCTTTCCCTACCTGCAGCTGTTAGCTCTGCTTGAAAGCAACTGCACTGTAGTGGTGTTGGTGGTTGCTGGGTCACTGCAGCTGGTACCAGGACGAGGAACATCAGGTTGTTCACTAGGACTCAGATGCATTACGGATAGGTAGGTAGTGAACTATTGTAGTTTTACAACTTTAAAACCTAACCACACAACAACAAGTAACTTGAATTAAGAATATTTTTAATAAAACCAACACAGGTGACTCTCCCTTGGGGTGACGAAAAGTTACCCTATCTGCCTATACAACTGTGACACTGGCAGTGTGACTCTGAAGGTTATTCAAAAATATAACTTGTTTTTTGAATATTTTGAATAAATCCAACACAGGTGACTCTGCCTTGCGGTGACGAAAAGACACTCTGCTTGCCTATACAACTGTGACACTGGCGGGAAATGGAGGGAAAGTAATTGAGCGTGCGCAGGTAGTACAAAAAAGATCCGACTCCGAACAGTCCTGGTTAGTGTTGAGCGAGCACCCGGATGCTCGGGTGCTCTGACCGAGCACCCCCTGAGGCTCGAGTGCTCGGCCGAGCACCCGAGCCCCATTGACTTCAATGGGGCGACACCAGGCACCCCCTGCTCTGATGAGGGGAGGGTGCCTGGTCAATGCCCCCTTCATCTCCGCTATGCCCCCTTCATCTCCGAATGCCCCCTTCAGCTCCGCAATGTCCCCCTTCATCTCTGCTATGCCCCTCTTCCACAATGTGCCCCTTCATCTCCGCTATGCCCCTCTTCCACAATGTGCCCCTTCATCTCCGCTATGCCCCTCTTCCACAATGTCCCCCTTCATCTCCTCTATGGCATAGAGGAGATGAAGGGGGACATTGTGGAAGAGGGGCATAGCGGAGATGAAGGGGCACATTGTGGAAGAGGGGCATAGCGGAGATGAAGGGGGACATTGTGGAAGACGGGCATAGCGGAGATGAAGGGGGACATTGTGGAAGAGGGGCATAGAGTCTATGCCCCTCTTCCACAATGTCCCCCTTCATCTCCGCAATGCCCCCTTCATCTCCGCAATGCCCCCGTACCTCCAGTCCCTGGTGGTCCAGCGGAGCGTCTTCGGATCTGTGCCTCTTCCGGCACAGATCCCCGCCACCCGAACATGGCGGGAGAGCACATGGCGGTACTCGACGAGTACCGCCATGTGCCGAGCAGAGCGATGCTCGAGCCGATCCGAGCATCGGCCGAGCACGCTCGCTCATCACTAGTCCTGGTCCAATAGTAATTGAAAATTTTGGAAATTTGTCAAACGTCAAAATTTCTGAAAGTTTAGACAACTTTCGGACAGGGCTGCTCGGAGTCAGATCTTGTTTTTGTCAAATGACCCTTGAGTGTCGGATAGTCTGATTGTCTCCAAATGACCCCATTTTCAACTAAATCCAAATGTTTCCAAATCAATTTGCACAAGTCTAGAAAAATAGTCCCACACCCATGATGACTTCAGAGGGAAGGGGAAAGGGGGAGAAGAATGGCCTCTTTCTTTTTGTCCTCCACATTCCGAGACATTGTGGCAGTGGATAATGTTGCTGCTGTTGCTGCTACTGCCTCAGAGTCAGCACTGCAACTAGGATCAGGATTATTGCTACTGCTGGCAAGTGGAACCTGGCCTTGTCCCACATTGCATGTTGACCCCATTCCCACTGTGTCCACGGTGGTCTGTGGCACACTAACTTGCTCCTCAGCATCCTGCTGTCCTTGCATCTCAGCATCAGAAGGAATTAGAGGAGTTGGTAGTGGTGGTGATGCCCATCCTCATTCCTGTCTCCCATTCCTTCTCAGTTTCTACTAAAAAGGCCATCAATGTCTCTTCCACCGCAGCTTCTCCAGCATCATCACCACCACCACCACTAGTCCCTTCATGCTGTTGTTGCTGCTGCTGCTGCTCTATTCCAGATATCTCACTGCTGCTTAGAGGAGGTGATGAGCAATGAGACAGAGGGTCCCCTAATGTCACACTTGCCATTGCCTTTTGACCTGAAGAAGAAGACAGACTAGCACTAGCAGAAATAGCAGCAGGCACAGGCAGCTGATCTGTGCTCCTGCTGGTGGTGGTGGTATTAATTCTCAGCCTGCTCTCCTCCTCCAACATCAGTTCTGGCCTCTTCAGGTTCATGTCCCACCTGGAAACTGTAGTGAAGAGAAGGGGAGGACTCCCAGTCCCAGGGTCAGGAGAATGATGTGGGCTCCCTTGACCGCTAGTCTGGATGCTGTAAAATGTTTCCCCTACCACTCCGGCTGCTTCACCATTGCTGCTACTACTAAACCAACCACATCAAGTTCAGCCGCAGAGTCTTCAACCTCAGTCTCACAGTCACTAGAAATATCAGGATATTGTTGATTACCCCCTCCTTCACTCCTAAGGCTAACAAACCACTGGACCTTAGTAGCAGTAGTACTAGTAGTGGCAGGACTGCTTGGGAATAGCAAGTGTGATTTAGGGTTCCTTGCTGTCACACTTGGCATCATTTTCTCCTTCCCCCTGAGTACTACAAGAAACACTAGCAGCAGACAAAGTATTGGTGGCAGCAGGTTCAGCACTGGCAGCAGGTTTAGTATTAGCAGCAGGTTCAGCACTGGCAGCAGGTTCAGTACTAGCAACAGGTACAACACTAGTGGCTGCAGGATCATAAATGGTGGCACTGGCAGCAGGGGCAGCACATCTTGCAGCAGGCACAGGCAGCTGACCTGTCCTGCTCTCACTATCCTTTTCTCACTTCCTTCCCATTCCCTTTTCTCCCTTCCTTCCCTTTCCTCCCTTCCTTCCCTTTTCTCCCTTCCTTCCCTTTCAATTTTATCCCTCCCTTCTTATTAAATTCCCCAAGATCTCTTGGGGTGATTTAGGGGGACTGGACAGCATTGGTTGAGTACTGCTAGTCACTTCCTCCTCCTCCTCAGACTCAGTGGACACATAATAAGGGTCCTTAGAGTTCCTCTTTTTGCTGCTCATAGTGATAGAGTCACTATGAGCCTCTCCTGCCTCAATTTTTGCTAAATATCATAAGAGAATAGCACAACACGTCTATCTCGCTCTGTAGCTGCTTCTATTGTGTCTGCCTTCAGCAAAAACATAATGTTTTTATAGTAGAAGTCAGAAAACAATGTAATGTAAATCAATGGGAGAAAACGTTTTAGCTATTGAAAAAAATGGCAAAAATTTTAACTGCTAGTTTTAAAGTGGATTTTTCTGCGAAAAAGTGGATAACAGCGTGGTTTTTGCGAAATTTCTTGCGGAACACATTGACAACTTTCACCCATCCCTACCTGAGACCAAAGAATTGATTTGTTTGGTGACATTGACATGTGTTCAGAAATATGTTTGGAATGGGATATTCATGTTGTTTCTGCAATGCTTCTGGTATAGATCCTTTGGTAACTTCAATTTCATTATGCTTTATACCATTTTTTTCGGCCCTAATTTTCTATCTCCATTTCCAGAAAACAAATCTTCCATTGATCTATAAGTATATCTTTATATTCTTTGACAGAATCCGATTCCTCAGAGACATGCTACTGATCATGATTCCTTGTTGTGACAAACTGATCAGAAATTAAAAAATTTTATGTTTAAAGTGGGGGTACAGCAAAAGTAACATGTATTTGTTACCCATTGTTTTTAAAGGACACTATGCGAGGATCTTGATCAAAGCATGCTAATATTTCCTTGACCAGCTGATGTATGTCTGTGTTGTCATTATGGTAAGATTCCTCAGCCATGCGCCTCAGTTTTTTCTGCAATAAATATATGCGTAGAAGAGTTTCACTAATTCATGCCCAGGGATTCTCCCAGGAATCTGTTCACAACTAAATTTAGTGCATGGACAGAGCAGAGTACAAGTACCATATCACCTATTCTTAAGGCAGCTGTTATGTTGAAGTCATTATCAGCAAACACAAACCCATCTTTCAGGGAGTGTGGTACAAGCCATTCCTCCATCACCTGCTCTGCATACACAAACTGCTATAACTATATCATGGGCTACCCTGCTGCTGTCTTTAAATTATATTGCAAGAATGAGATGCGGTATTACTGGCTTTCACCTGATGCTGCAAGCTAGTATTGCCCACTGGTGGTGAGAAGGAAACTCAGTGAGCAGTTACAGTCAGTAGTAAGGTAGATTTCCATGCTGTACTTGCACAAACCACTTTCCTGTACAATTCTGGAACAGCCATCCTTGCAAAATAACTGTGGCATGGGATATCCCAACAAGGAGCTATACATGACATCTATCATGTAATATCTTAGATATCAACATAAAATTGAGGTAGCATTTAACTGCTAACATTTTGGCAAATTTGCCAATATGCAGGTGTACTTTAAGATCATTCTTTGGGATCATCCTCTGCCCCATCCAGTGAAGATGAATGTGGGGAATATGAAGAAAGAGGCAATTCATCTTCACCTTTCCCCTCCCCCCAGAAGTCCTGGGTATGGGACTACTTTTCTGTTGGGGCAGGCACAGTGCAAACATCAATGATGGCATTGTGCACAATTTGTGACAAATCAGTGGAAGGGGAAAGGAGGGAATTCACCTTGGTACAAACACCCTGATAACACACATGAAACACAGTCTACACTGACATCATGACATTTATGTGAAACATGTTAAAACCAAACACCCACCGAAGAAATCAGACATCACTGTTGCTGTACTCCCAGACTCTCCCAAAAGGCAACAAGAGGAGAGGTGGAGATCAAAGAGGAAGATTAAGAACCCCCACCAAAGGCTGAAAGTTCGATGGTGAGCGAAACACCTGGCTCACCATTACCTTCTTGCTCTAGGGTAACTACATCTTCTGGTGATCCACCTTATCTTTACCTCCCCCCCCACCGGTTGATAACCATTAGTAAATGTCAGGAATGTGGCAGTTCATGTTCTCCCATTGCATACTGTGTCGTACATTGACCACACATGGCAGTGTGGTGAAGGAGAATCTCAACCAGGGCATAAAGAAGCATCTGAGGAGATTCCATCCCACAGACTATGCTAAGCTGGTGGCAGAGAGGGTTCATCATTACTGTTAAAGTGTCTGCAAGTTGTCATGTGTCCTTAGTAGGGAGTGGACAAGGGGCATAGTGACAACAGCAGTACTTGGTTTCTGGTGGAGGGATTTCACATGGGGGACCCTAAGCATCATGGTGTTTGTATAGAGTTGTGCCAGATGTTGGATGTGAGTGCAGATGTGCCCATTATTCCCAGTTCTTCCCTTATTTATCACACACACTTTGCACATTGCAGTTACTGATGAGAGGCTCCCAAAGGAAAAAAAAATATTTTCTAGTAATAACACACCCATGATTTTGGAGAAAGGGTGGGTGGAGAACCATTATTGGCCAACTTCTTCTTTTCTCCACATATACCTTATAAGTGGTAGGGGCTAGTTGTGGTGCTGCTACTGTCTCATTCACATCACTGGAGCTAGTAGTGGCAAGTGGAACCATGATCACCATCACCCATATCACTGCTTTTTTTGATCCCTTTCCCTTTGAGCTGCCTAATCATCCTGCTCTCATTAGCAGGAAGAACAGAAATTGCACCAGGTCATTTGTCAATGGCTACTGGCATTTTTTTTCTCAGGGCTTGTTCTTTAGAAAAAAAAACAAAAAAAAACAGAGGCCTTCAAAAAAATAAACAATTTTGGGGGGGCTTGTTTCTAACAAGTCTAAGTCCTACAAATCAATGTTTCCTTAGGGCTTGTGCCAAACAAGTCTAAGTCCTACAAATCAATGTTTACTCAGGACTTGGGCCTAACACGTCTAATTTCCTACAATGAATCAATGTTTCCTCAGGGCTTCTGCCTCTAATACCTGTAAGTCATATAAAACAATGTTTCCTTGGGGCTTGGGCCTCTAACAACAAGTCCTACAAATCATTCTCTATAAAGTACTGTATCCGATCAAGTATAAATCTGCCCCAGTTGTAGCTTACAGTAGGGAGTCCCTATCTGTCACGTTATGTACCAATTTCTTATTTTATTTTTAATTGTATTTATTTATTTTTTATTAACTGCCCCCAATCCCAGTAAACACCCCCCCAAAAAAAATTTCCCTGTACAACTGATTATTTCCCCAAACTCCACCAACACAGTCACCCTCATACCCCTTTTATACAATGCCTTTTGGAAATAAAATAAGATTTGCTATGTGTTGTGTGTGTAAAATCAATGTTCCCATTGATTGCAATGGAATGAGGTAGACGAAAAAAAGTGGAAAAACTGCACATTTTTGCAGGAAATTATTTGCCAAGTGGTACATGTCATTAATCACCGATTTTGGTTTGAGGCGAAAATTTTCACCCATCCCTAAACTTGAATATAATGGCTATAACCCCTATTTCTAAAGTTACTTTCACTGGTGATCTGAAGGATCCCCAAAAAGGGCAGAAAATCAGAAAATGTTTTCTTTGCCAAGTTGAGTGAAGAATCCTTACTTTTCCCCACAAAATGGCTAACAAAGTTGAAAATGTTTACTCCATTAAGATGGCAGGAGAATTCTACCATTCTACCAATATGGGCAGCTAACATTTTCACTGGTTAAGGCCTATATATAACCACACTATGAGATGAGTCTTTGCCCGCCCTGAGCTTTGTTTTGTGCCACCAGCTACACTTCCTTGAAACATACAAATAAGATCAGTAATGGAGTTCACTAAGATTGATTATGTAGGATTGGTGTCATGCACTGTACCTTATGCTTTGATTTAAAAAAAAGCCATCATGGGAATTAATATCTATTGAATGACCTTACAGAATACTCGCCTACAACTATTTCTATTTTTAATTTGCTTGTATTTCTGCCAAGAAATACAAATACATTTTACATTGTGCTTTAGATCAGGTTAAATGATATAATACTTGAAATGTTAAGTTCATGATAGCAGTGACAAGAGCGTGTTCCAGTTCATTGTTTGAACTCTCTTCATGAACTAAGGATTAGTACAATAGTTCAAGCTAATTTTTCTAGTGATATAAAATGCAGATGCTTGTATGCCAAATTAGATCATGTTGCAAACTCATGATTCCTTTGTTTTCAAAGAAATAATGAAATTGAAATAAACTCAGCCAGAAAATTAAGTCTAAAAATATTAACAATTTAACTGGTGCTTTCTCTGTTAAATACATTAATATATATGTATAGTTAAAAGTACTTCTTAAAGTTCAGTAGCAGTTCTAGCAGATACACTATTTCATGCAAGGAAACTGAAAAACATGCAAAGAAAAGAGAACAAAAAGTAAAGCACACCACTGGATACATTAGTATGACAAATTATTTAATATAATATATAGCAATGATAGAAAAATAATATATATAAAATGAGATAACTGGTAAGAAACAAATAATCCTTTCTGATGTCTTCCAATTAGGGTTGGGTGGAAATTTTCACTTCAAACCCAAATCAATGAATAATAGCACTTGCAGCTTGGTAAATAATTTCCCTCAAAAAAAATCACTTTTTTCCATTTTTTTGTTTAGCTCATTGCATTGAAATCAATGGGAACATTGAATTTACACACAACACATAGCAGATATTATTTTATTTCCCAAAGGCATACTATAAAAGGGGTATTAAGGTGCCTGTGTTGGTGGAGTGTGGGGAAAGAATCAGTTAAACAGGGAATTTTTGTTGGGGAAAAGTTACTTAAAAATAAAAAATAAAATAAAATGAAACATGATATAAAAGGGGTTTGAGGAGGGTACCTGTGTTGGTGGAGTCTGGGTAAAGAATCAGTTGAAGAGGGCATTCTTTTGGGGGGGGTGTTAATGAAAAAATAAATAAATACAATTAAAACTAAAATAAGAAATTGGTATGTTATGTGGAAGAGACAGGAATCCCCTGAATTAAGTTGTGACTGGGGCAGACAGAATAGAGTATTTTGTAGAGGATGATTTGTAGAACTTAGCCTTGTTGATTGTGGCCCAAGCCCAGAGGAAACTTTGATTTGTAGGACTTAAACTTATTAGAGGCACCTGCCCTAAGGAAACATTGGTTTGTTGTATAAACAGGGCCTAGGTTATGAGGTCGATGCTGTGGTGATATGATCTTGTAGATATGTTCGAAACACTTCGATATTTCAATCTACACACATCGATATATTCACTAAAATTGTCGGATGCAAGGGGAGGGGTGGAGAAGGTCCCTATTTCCACATTGAAGTGCTGTCAATGTGGAAAAGATGTCCTCCCTTCACACATCACCAACACTATGTCATTTCTGAAGTTGAACAGCATTCTCTCTCTGCTTCCCTTTTTGGCCAGCAGGGGAGTGAACAGAATGTTTTCAGCACCATGGACAGCATTGACTCAATGGGGATGTGCATTGCTCAACCCTGTGGCACTCAAAGGGTTAAAATAAAAAAAATAGTACACCAAGCACTACACAATTATCCCCACCTATGTATCATATATTATACATGTTGTGCACTCCCAGGGGCCACAAGACTGGGGGCAATGCAGCATCTATGGGGATTTATGGCTACCACTGTCCTCCCCAGACTTGTTCCCTTGTCCAGTGGTAGCCATAGAACCCCATATACACTGCTTGACCCCCACACCTTTTCCCTTGATCACTGGTAGCCATAAATCCCAATGTACACTGTGTGACCCTCTCCAGCCTTTTCCCCTTGCCCACTGCTAGCCACAAATCCCCATGGCCACAGCCTGGGCAATGGAAAAAGGCTGGAGGTGACAGGCAGTGTATATATGGGGCTAACACACAATGATGTTGTCCCCATACTCGACAACATGTTAGAAATCCGACACAGAGTACTCCCCTTCGCCATATTAGCCCCCTTATTAATTGTACACATAGTGCTTCCATCCAACATAACAACTTGCGCCTTTCAAATCTGACATATATTGCTCACATCCATAGTGCCCCCTTGTAGATGTATTGAATACTTAACCCTTTGAGTACCAGAGAGGTAGCAACACATTGCTTTGCAATGCATCTGTTACCCCTCTAGTACTCAAATGGTTAATAGGCAAGGTAGGTGGCTGCATACATTGCCTTTATATGTGTAATAAATTTTACTGCAGTTGTTATTAAAAATATATATATTTCAGAACTCAGTGGGGGCATAGGGACCCTTCCTGATACCCCCCTAGCATGGATCACCTATCCAGTAGGATAGGTGATCCATTCGGGGGACAATGCCGGCATTTTTAGTAAAGCGCATTTAATAAATATGTAACATATGTTTTATTACCCTTATTACTAATCTATATATTTCAGACCTCGATGGGGGCATCAGGACCCTTCCTGATACCCCCCAAGCATGGATCACCTATCCAGTAGGATAGGTGACTCATGGGGCGACAAGGAAAGCATTTGCTGCCTTCCTTTCTTCATACTCCAGCTGCTATTAAGCTGGCTGGAGTAGAAGTGCTAGTAGTGAATCCTCTCACTGGGTTCATCCATGAGAAGGGCTGCACTTTCATGAATAAATCAATCACCCAGTTTTTGAATAACTGGGATATGTGATCCAAGTTAGGGGGGATATCAGAAGGGGTCCTGATGCCCCCCTCAAGGTCTGAAATATATATATTAGTAATAAAGAGCATAAAACTTATGTTACACGTATGTTATAACCGCTTTATTAAAAATGCCGGCATTGTCACCCGCATGGATTACCTATCCTACTGGATAGGTGATCCATGCTACGGGGGTATCAAGTGGGGTCCTGAGGCCCCCCTTGAGGTCTGAACTATATTTTTCTAGTAACATCTGTAATAAAAAGGCAGCCACATACCTTGCCTATTAACCCAAAGCAATGTGTTGTTACATCTCTGCTACTCAAAAGTTTATGTATTCAAGGGGACACTATGGATATGAGCAATATATGTTGGATTTGACAGGCTCAAGTTTTTATGTCGGATGGGAGCACTAAATGTCCAATTATTAAGAAGGGCTAATATATCAAAGGGGGTACTCTACGTTGGATTTCTAAAATGTTGTGCAGCATGGGGAACAACATTATTGTGTGTTAGCCCAATATACACTGCCTGACACCCACAACCTTTTTCCCTTGCCCAGGCAGTGGCTATCAGTGGACAAGGGGAAAAGGATGGAGAGGTTCACACAGTGTATATGGGGATCTGTGGTTACCAGTGATCAAGGGAAGAAGTGTAGGGGCAAGCAGTGTATATAGGGTTCTGTGGCTACCACTGGGCAAGGGAACAAGGCTGGGGGCAAGCGGCAGCCACAAATCCCCATGGATGCTGCTTGACCCCAGTCTTGTCCCCCTGGAAGTGCACAACATGTATAATATATGATACCTAGGTAAGGGGATAATTGTGTAGTGCTTGGTGTCTTATTTTTTTCTGTAACCCTTTGGGTGCCATAGGGGTGAGGCTGCTATTGAAGTTTAGTGAATGTGTCTAAGTGTCACATTAACATCTCAACACCCCCCTTTGCATACAAAACTGTCTCATTATGCTTCATTTCAATATTACATTTTTTTTGTCAGAGTGCTGGTCACGTGATGTCGTAGACACTTTAGTGAATACTACTGCTGTGCCTTCGACACTGCTCTGACAGGACATAAACATTTTCAGACCTCTTCAAATTTTAGTGACTGTAGGCCTTAGAAAGGTAAATGACTAGAGCTCACCTTATGCCAGATGTATAAGTAGATAACATAAAATACAGTATGATATCAAAAACATTTACATAAAATCCATCCTTTAAATATAAATACTCAAAGTGGTATATATGAAAAAGAGTCCCACCAAATAGGTAGGAATGCTGAGACAATTTGATATTAATAACCCAAACTGGATATAGTTCTTAAGAAAATATGTCTATTCAATATCAATTTCCTCATTATGATGCAAATACGTGCCTTACTACTTTTTCAATTATGTTATGTAGATAGGTATCCTATCAGTCTACAATGTCTTTCTGTATTTAATTCAAAGAGGTTTTTAATAGTCTTGACAAGGGGACTTCATAGATTATAGGATTAGTTAAGAATCTTAGAGTTCAGGTACAGATATAAAATGACAAAAGTAAAAAAGACAGCGCACCAGAGCATCTAAGTGTAGAGGTATAAATGAACTACAGATAATTAGTGTGATACAAGAAGTGAGCTTGAAGGTATATAGCTGGTGTGTTTAGACAACTGTGCTCATGAACCAGACTGCAGGCTAGAATGAATAAACCACCCTGGAAGAGTGTATAATACAATACTGGATGGGTGAGTTACAGGTACAGTACCTCAAGAGTGAAACAGAAGGTGAATAGAAGGAGATGTGATATATGAGAGCTGGCTTGATGTATCAATGGAGTTTATCCACTAGTCCAATGGTCTGGACTATTAGAAAAGATGCACCAGATAAACAATATTGTATTGGAGGCAATAGATTAATACCAATATCTGTGATATCAATATGAGCTTACCAGACCAGTTCATGTAAAGTGCCTTGTACTAGTGGTCTTTGTCCCCCTTGTTCTCCATGCTTCTCCTCATGGAGACCCTCTCCTTCTTAGTATTCTGCTCTCACAGGCCTTCCCTTCTCCAATTCCCTTATGCCATTCTGTCTGCCAGGTTTCCACTGTGAGTCTACTATTACGATGTATTACTTCTGATCTTGCAGAAGTAGGAATAATGATCTCTATATGAGCTTGCTTAAGAATAGTTATTGACAGGAATGCAAAAGATGTATGATGATAATGATTTATTTAAACAATCCAATCTTGGTTAAAGTTGAAAATCATAATAAACATAAATAAATTACATTAGGTAAAAATATAAAATCTGTGCATTTCAGGATATACAATCCCTTCCTCAGGATAAATTAAAATAAATAAAACCAGAAGAGAAAGCCAGTATGTTGGCTGTAAGAAAGTCCGTTGTGGCTAGATCTACAATTTATACACATGTTGACCAATCCGTATCTTTGACCTGAGGCCCCCAGGGTCATGTCATAAGGTCATCCTATATCATACCAGTAAAAGTGCACGAACATTAATATTTCATAATAAAAAATGAAGTGCAAGGATCATCTTACACTTAATGTGACTTCATACATGGATAATAGCAACATTTTTGACCTTCAATATATACATAATATCTACTTCTGTAGCTGGATAGTATAATATAAATATCAATAGAAGATGGCAAATATATTGTATGGTATACTTTCATATAGGGTCTATTCTAGAGAGAAATAAATGTGAAAATGTACGTCTCTTTTGCTTTGTGATGATTGGGAGACCTGGAATCTTTGGCATCAAGGACACAATATACATAAGTTATTATAAAATGATTAGTGCAATCTTTGATATTTAACACTTAAATATACATATACTATCTTAATTAGATAGCATGTTTGCTGTAATTATACCTGGATGGTGACCTGATGTCCCCTTGTATTTTTAAAAAGTGAATCAGATCCAAACAGTAATGGAGTATGTTAGATCTTTAGTATAAAGTACCTTCATACTCAGAGGAAAGAACATTTCTGTTTTGTTTGCGATGTCTGGGAGATCAGGATTATTGGCACTGAGATTGCAATACTCATAAAGGTAATTGAATAATTGATACATTCTTATTAGGGCATCAAATTCTTATAAAAAAGGATCTAATCCTCAGCGGAAACTGGGGTGCTGATGTGGATAAGTGTGGTATATTATGAAGATTGGCCAGACCTGACTGTGACACACTCACTTGGTCAAAATCATTATATGTCAAATATGATCAGTACAATCCCCATAAAACATTATAATCTGCTAATATTATCAGAGACATTATAAGTCACACAGAATCGGTTGGATCCACCTCAGGCGATCTTTGGTTAAAATATTTTCGCTCACTTCATCTTTTGATGTGTAGTATTACATTCAATGACTGTTGGTGTGAAAGCATATACAATCTGTACATGATCCTAACAGGAAGACCAGTGAACTTGATAAACATCTTATATAATAATTTGCTACAAAATTTGTAATGACGCAGTCATGCACAGTAGAGACTGCTGCGCGTGCTGCAGTCATGCTCAGTAGAGACTGCCTGTGACGAGTGTGGGCAGTCTCTACTGAGCATGACTGCACCGCGACCGGCTGGCACTGTATCAGCCACGGTGTGTGCAGTCTCTACTGTGTATGACTTCCCCGTGACCGGGGCACTGTGGCCCACGTAACAGGCTCTTCAACTTGTTTGTTATATATAATACTTGTAATGTTCTTTGGTTTCATTTCTGTAGTTGGCTGACTGAATTAGACTGACAGACAGAACAAATGATCTTACTATTGAATTTATTTTGATTCCTTGTGAAAAACTCTAGCTTCTAGTGTAGTAAATGTAGTTGAATGGTTGAAAGAATTGCTATATGGAAGAACCCAGAATATATTACTACCTGATAATCCCCTCTATATGTGGAATAGCAAATATTGAAATCAATTGAGAAAGTAATCTCACAAAAACAATGGCCTCCATATCTACACAAGAATGAAGTGGAGAAAGAGAAGCCCTACTTACAGAAGGGAGTAATTAAAACACCACAGATCTAATTCTTCATTTAACTCACTTGAGGTTAAGGTGTTTAATTTAAAAATCCCAAAACTCTGTCAGTGACAGAGTTTCTCTCATGGTGGGTGAGATATATTCAATTCCCATAATGGAGATCTATTTGATGGAACTGAAGACTGGACAGTTATTACTATGCCTGGAAACACTATGTTTATAATAAAACATATATTTTTATATTATTCCAGTGTTCAAGGATCTGTTTCTTTAGAGGTCTTGTTGTTCTTCCTATGTATTGATTGCCTCATGCACACTCTAGTAGGTATACCACATATTCCGTTTTACAGTTAATGTACTCTTTCATTTTACATTTTTCTCCAGATGTTTTTGAGATGAAGTCTTGGCTTTTATTTTTCATAAATTGACAAGTTGTGCAGTGGTTGTGTCCACATCGGAAATTGCCAATAACCTTCTCACCATTTATTGTTCTTGAAGATCATAGATGGAGCTAATTTTGATTTATGTTTGTATTTAGAAAAGCTCCTGATTTAAAATCACAATTAGCTCCATCTATGATCTCTAAAGAAAATCAAATAGGACAGGGAACAATAAGTGGTGAGAAGGTTATTGGCAATTTCAGAGGGGATTATCAGGTAGTAATATATTTTGGGTTCTTCCGTACAAAAATCCTTTCAACCATTCAACTACATTTACTACAATAGAAGCTAGAGTTTTTCACAAAGAATAGAAATATATTTAATAGTAGGATCAGTTGTTCTGTCTTTCAGTCTGATTTGGCTAACAATAGAATATACCAAATGTTCAGCAATTTCATTGGTCTTTCTGTTAGGATCATGCAGAGATAGTATATGCTTTCACACCAACAGTCATTGAATGTAATACTACACATCAAAAGATGAATTGAATGAAAATATTTTAACCAAAGATCACATGAGGTAGATCCAGCCAATCATATGTGGCATATAATGTCTCTGATCATATTAGGAGATTATAATATGTTTGATGGGGATTGTACTGATCATATTTGACATATGATGATTTTGACAATGTGAGTGGGTCATGATACTGTCAGGTCTGGCCAATCCTCATAATATAACACACTCATTCATATCAGCTCCCCAGTTTCCACTGAGGATTATATCCTCCTTTATAAGAATTTGATGCCCTAGTAAGAATGTATCAATTATTCAATAACCTTTATGCGTATTGCGATCTTGGTGCCAATAGTCCTGATCTCCCAGACATCGCAAACAAAATAGAAATGTCCTTTCCTCTGAGTATGAAGGTCCTTCATACTGAAGATCTAACATACTCCATTACTGTTTAGATCTGATTCACTTTTTAAGAATACAAGGAGACATCAGGTCGACATCCAGGTATAATTACAGCAAACAAGCTAAGTAATTAAAATCTTATATGCCTATTTAAGAGTGTTAAATGTCAAAGATTGCATTAATCTTTTAAACATTCCTTACATATAGTACAGCCTTGATGCCAATGGTTACGGGTTTCCATAACATCTCAAAGCAATACAGATGTACATTTTTATATGTATTTCTCTCTAGAATAGACCCTATATGAAGGTATACCTACCATATATTTGTCATCTTCTATTGATATTTATATTATACTATCCAACTACAGAAGTAGATATTACTTATATATTCGAGGAGTACATCAATAACAACCAAGTAAAATCATCTAAGTTAACTGAAGAAGGTCACATGGTGCTATTATCCATATATGCAGTCACATTACGTGTAAGATGATCCCCGGCGGACTCAGGTCAAAGGTATGGATTGGTCAACATATGTATAAATTGCTGATCCTGCCACAAAGGGTTTTCTTGCAGCCAACATACTGGCTTTCTATTCTTTTTTTATTTATTTTATTTTATCCAGAAGAAGGGATTGTATAAACTGAAACGCGTTGATTTTATATTTTTATCTATAGGTCATTTAGTTATGTTTATTGTGAGTTTTAACTTTAAAATATATAAAATATATGTCCACATATACATAGAGCTTACAAATAATTGTATTATGGATTAACACAAAATAAAATTGATACCCCAATGTGTATTAGCCAATAAAAATGTAGACGATTGGTGAAATACATTAAGGTTATCCCACTCAGGGCACTCAGACCTAAAACATCCACCATTAATGCCCTAAACTAAGCTTCAACTCCTTTTTATTAGCCTGTCTTCAGTAGCTGAAAAGTGTGCTGCCCTCCCTTCCTCTCACTAACACAGAACGGTATGCTGTGGGAAAATGATACCCCTTTTATGCTATGCCTGCATAAAAGGCATACTTTCCATGTGGGAGAAATTCAGTCTTCCCATTGATTTTAAAGCACTAAGTAGAAAAAAGCATAAAAACTTAACTTTCCGCTGGAAATTTGCCACTAGGAGCGAAGTGCCATTTTTCTCCTGTTTCTCCTTTGAGGTGAAAACTTTCACCCATCTCTATATACAGAGAAAGGTAGAGAGAAATGTATGTATTTTAATGTATTTTTCATTCATGTATTCATCAGCAGATCCAATTTAATCTTTTAAGTACAATACTACTGTTTGCTTTTTAACTTTCTTATTTTAAAATAGTTATACTTCCATAACTATTCCATTTATTAATAGATTTTTTTGTTCAATAGGGTTGGTTTCATACTATTTTTACATGTCAATAACAAGAGAGATTGACATTAAGTTCAATAGAAGGGTTGTAAACTACAAGCAACATGAATGCATAAATTACACTTGAAAAGTAACACTGATAATTCTATTGTAGTAATAGATTAAAATGTTAACCAATGGAAGAAATAGATGAAAAAATGGCTTGATTCATCTTCCACTGGACGTCTTATAAAGAGGTAATTTCCCCTTATACATTCTTAAAGTCATGTAAGATGAATGAGTGTGAGTATGTGTCTGTTTGCATGCTTGTGTGTGTGTGCTCAAAAGCCTGCTTCAGTCTATGTGCATGTGCAAGTGTTTGCTTGCAAGCACATGATAATGTGTGGGTAGGTGTTTCCAGGAAGGTCAAACCTATTTTCCTTCCTGCAGGAAATCCCTGGGAAGAAAAAACATGCATCATATTCAATGGAAATTCCAGTGGTAAAAAAAGATAACATTTCCCTCATCTCTATTCATCTCTATCATCAATTCACTGGTGACTTTTTTAAACGTTCATGATTAAAAGATCTTTACACTCACATTTAGGTATGTAATTCTACAAAACACCAACAAGGCTGACTTGGCAACTTAGTAATTGCCCTCTGCAGTGCATATGACCTGCAATGCATAATACAGTTTCCAAAATGTTGCCATCATTATGAAATATACTAATCATTCTACAAGAGAAAAAATCACATGAGATTTAGAAATTGTTTTCATAATAACCTATTTGTTGTATTAACCATTTTTAATTTATAAAACTAGCTAATTAGTTATTTAGATGTACAGATTAAAATAAGTTATGCTATGCACGCACTTCCTGTCTTAACCTTACATTACCTCGACCATTTACTGACACTACTCAGCAATGCATTGCCCACATCTCCTTGCAATGAAAGTGTTAAGTGTCAGTGGATGAGGGAGGAAATGCAGAACTACAGCAAGAGGTGTCTCCATCACATGATTTAAAGGGATAGTAATACATAGTTTGTAGTCCATATTGAGTGGTGTATTAATACTAGCCAATTTGTAGTTCATGAGTAATTTAATTATAAAGTATCCCCCTCCCACCCGAGTTACTTTTTTTAGCCTCCTCCCCTCAGATATGGAATCCGGTCATCAGATCGGACATCTTGCAGTTAGGGACAATCTTCATACAATGAGTACAAGATAAACCTGTCCCCCTTGATGAAGGAGGGTAGGATTTTCCTTGTGCTCACTGAAGATTGTCCCTCACTGTGCTCCATCCAGACAGGCATGTGAAGCAGTGTGATGTGGGTAAAAGGGGCAGGAGGGAGGATGCTTTATAATTAAATTACTGATGAACTACAAATCAGTCAGTATTGATATCCCACTCTACATGGACTACAAACTATGCACATTAATCGGAGCTCCAGTTATTTGAATCTATTACTATTGCTTTAAAGGAATAGTAATGGCCAAAATAAACTAGATGGCCGAGTCGTCATTATTTTAAGCATAACATGTTCCATTATGTGTAATAACTTACATTGCAATAGTTTTATATTTATGCCATGTAAAAGGGTCCCCCTCCCACCCCTTCTAGCTTCCTCGCTTTGGACCTGCAATCCGGTCATGAGACTGGACGGAGGCAGCGAGGGGCAAACTTAAAACAGTAAATATAACGAAAACCCTGCCCCCTTGACAGAGGGCAGGATTTTCCTTTGCTTACTGCAGTTCATCCCTCAACGCTCTCCATATGGATCATGCAAGGATGAGAGTGACATGGCCAAAAGGGGCGGAGAGGGAGCATTTTACATGACATATCTTAACCCTTTGAGTTTCAGAGGGGCACTCAAAGGGTTAAAACTATTGCAATGTAAGTTATTACACATAGAGCAACGTGTTATGCTTAACCTAATGAAGACTTGATGATCTAGTTTATTTAAGCCATTACTATCCCTTTAATTAATATAATCCATAAATCTAAACTCAATAATTAGTTTTCTATATAAAAAATGGCTGATACAACATGTAGGTGATTTTGAAAGTTCTTTCAAAATCACTATAGCTGTTTTTTAAGTAGAAAGTGCCCCTTTGAGAATATGAGTGTTTTATACCACATAAAAGTAATATGCTGTACCGAAGCAACACATTTGAAAAATAGCATCTTGATTGAGTTGCTACCCAAAGTACTGATGCCATTAGAAAGTATATGACACTCACAAATAAGTGACAAATAGAATTCTCTTGGTAAAGAAACCAATATATTTTGTTATAGGCATAATTTCCATCCTGGGATATCAGCCAAGCTGTGTGAGCAAAGCCATATTTTCAAAGATAGTTCTATGAGAATAGCACTACTCGCTTAAAATTAGTAACAAACAACAAAAAACCTTGACATATTTAACAATCTCTGCAAAATAATGCTACATTGGGAGTGCTGTGAAATGGAAGAATGGTGAAAAACATCATGAGCTTGTGGGGAAAGAGCTATTGTTTAGAAACATATGCAATCTTGATTTCTTGTTTGAGCTGCAACATGCTATTATCTTCACAGTACAGTTTAAAATGGGGGAATTGCTTTATGCCAAAAGGATGAATCAGTTGCTATGAAAACAGTACATTTTGAACAAAAAATATCATGTGTCTAACTTCAACTGGTAGCAATGTAGGACAAAAAGGACAAAGCAAAATCACTGATATAATTTTGCCTATATGTTATGTGCAATATGCTATATTATATAGTTACTGTATAGCTAAAATAAAAAGGATGATTATCCATAAAACAGACTTATGCACATTTGAGTGTCAGAGAGGGGTATGCAATGCATTGCACACCCCTCTGGTTTTGAAAGGGTTAAAGTGTAGGAATGAAAAACTTTTCTAAAGGGCAATGAGAAAAAAACAACAATATGACATGACTAAGTAGTATATAATATATATACAACATTTCTAATCTTGCCCCAAATGGGGGGAGGGAGTATTGCATTCTGACCGTGAAGATTGCAATTGCTTTATAATTTTTATATCATTCTATTTGCAATTCTAATTAATTTCTAAAACATTTTCAACTATGTATGTAAATAAAGCCTACATGGCAGTGAAGCTGAAGTCAAAATCTATTTTCCTTAAATTTCAAGAGATTACCTTTTGTCTGCTCTATTGCCCTTT
Source organism: Rhinophrynus dorsalis (assembly GCA_037306005.1). NCBI lineage: Eukaryota > Metazoa > Chordata > Amphibia > Anura > Rhinophrynidae > Rhinophrynus > Rhinophrynus dorsalis. Next base: position 448,525,127 of record CM074719.1, on the reverse strand, counting down.
TCACTTTCATTAATGTCCACTTTAATAATAGATCACATTAATTTTAGCATTACAGTAAGACAGACAGCTTGCTAGTGCTTCCACAGTTATTTTTGAAGGACCAGACTAGTATGCAGCCCATTGCTTTGAGATACATTGTGCACTTCTCGAGTAGGGATGGGCACAAGTTTTTGCCTCAAAAGAAAAAAGGAGACAAATTTCACTTTTCACCAAGTGGGAAATATTTTGCAAAAAGTGCTGTTTTTTTCACTTTTTTGCCTAGCTCATTGCATTGAAATCAATGGAAAGACAAAATTTCTCCATACCATGTGGCAAGTTTCTCTTTTCCCACAGCCATAATGAAGTGTGTCAGATTCTCACATCATGCCATTATGTGTTTCTGAGAGGAAGAGAAAGCAGCACATTTTTGAGCTAGAGATGACATGCTGAAACAATAGAGTTGAACCTTAGTTTGGGAGTCTTGTAGGCAGGTAATCTGTACTCAGTATTAGGGGAGTCTGGAGGTCTCTGGGATACAGGAAGGGAGAAAGGAGTTTGAACCCAAATACACCAAAATTTGGTATGACTGAAGACAAAGGTTTCTATCTGATCTGGCTGTTATCTCTGCCCTACAGTAGTCTGGGGGTGTGAGAAGGGAGCAAAGGAGGTCTACTCCAAATACCCCCCAAATGTTGTGTGACTGAGTAGACAAAGGTAGCTATGATCCAAGTTTCTTCTTTATCTGGATGTTATCTCTGTGTTTTTGGAGACTGGTGGTGTTATAAGGGAACAAAGGTGTTTTACCCAAATATCCCAAAATGTTATGTGACCGAGTAGACACAGGCAGCTGTGATCCAAATTCCTTCTTGATCTGACTGTTATCTCTGTGCTTTGACAAGGAATCAAATGAAAATTACACCTAATACCCCCAAATTCTGAGTGACTGACTGAAGACACAGACAACCATGATCCAAGTTTTTCCTGATCTGGCTGTTACCTCTGTTCTTGAGAGTCTGGGGAAAGAAGCCATTAAATAGGGACTGTGTTGTTTTTTTTTTTTTTTTTGACAATGATAGGGGGACAGTTTAAATAAAATAAAATAAATAAAGGGAATTTAAAAAAAAAACAAAAAACAAATTGATAGGATGACAGAGACAGGGACCCTGATGTGAAATGTGATTGAGGCAGACTCTTTTTGTTTACTATATGTAGTCACAATATTGTTCTTGCTGCTGTCCTGACTAAAAACATATGTAACTAATTGAACACTACTAATAAAAGCTAGTTTGAGCTCACCAGGAACTTTTATGTTTTATACCTAAATAAAGACCTCCACAGATATACTGTCATGGTTTTTGATGAACACTCAGACCAGACTGATAAGCTTAAAATGACTTTATTGAAAATAAGGTCACACACGTAAATAGGCCTTAGGCCCAAGCCAACAGGACATCAATACAGGCAGGTATAACAGGGATAGCAAATAGTGATAAGTACAATAGTGTGAATAATACAATCACTGGTAAGAAGGTTGAGGCTGGAACTGAACAGGTGGCGGGTAACACAGTCCGAGCACTGACCACAGGACCTTGGCACAGATGGTCCAGGAGGAAGTGATTGGCACCACCCAGACACCTGGGAGGAAACCCAGAGGAGCGAGGCAACACGGCTGGAACAGCTCAGATGCCTGGGTGACACTGAACCCAACGGAACTAGGCAACCCTGACCCTGGCACAGGATGCCAATGGACCGGACAACTCTCAAGCGGACCCTAGAATGCTAGGGGTGGATCGTAACACAGAAGTATATAGATAGGCAACAAGTGTCTCTTCCACAGAGGATGGTAATAGCGCAACTCTGGCTCTATAGCCCAAGGCTACTGCAGAAGCGATTAAGCACAACTCTACCTGGAGAGACCAGGCACGCAAAGGTTAATAGGTAACACCCTATGTATCTGCAACTCCCAAAGGGAGTGAGCCCAGCGTAGCAGGAAGGTGGAAACAGAGAGATCAGAGTAACTCAGTCAATGCAGAACACTGTACTGGTACTTCGCTTGTGCACTCCGCCAACGGCGGTCAGAGAGTAGCCACAGCACAAATGCTAGCAGCCGGTCGACAAGTAATAGTGCTACGTGGTGCAACCAACCAGATAACGGTAATGCCACAGGAAGTCTAGCGCAAGTAATGGAGGCAACCAAGCGGTAGGATAGATGCACTGACAATATGCTAGACACTGTTGGTACTGAAGCACCAAGAGAGCCAGGAATGGTCAGTAACAGAAGCTGGTTCTCAGGCCAGATAGGTCAGGAACGGAAGCGGGTCCTCAGCAAGATACGGTCAGCAACGGAAACCAGAGAAAAACAGCAAAATTCAGGGAGCATAAGCCAGGAACTAGTACACCACAAAAGGGCAACATCATGATGACATGACAGGGGTTATAAAGGCAGTAGCTGGGCGGCGACAAGGATACTGACCAATCAGACAGCAGAAAAGGAAAATAGACAGTCAGAATGTCACCACCTGCCACCAGGAGCACTGGCACCGTGATTGTACCCCCCTCTTAACGACCCCCTCCCCACAGAGAAGGACCAGGCTTAGATGGAAATTTAGCATGGAATCTACGCAACAATAGAGGTGCATGGATATCAGAATGTGACACCCAAGAACGTTCTTCCAGCACGTAGCCTTTCCAATGCACCAGGTACTGAATCTGACCACGCACTCTGTGGGAATCCAAGATACTCTGAACCTCATACTCATCATGGTTGTCAAGGTGAACATTAGCAGGAACCACCGGAGCAGTGGTATAGCGATTGCAAATCAGAGGTTTGAGTAAAGATACGTGAAAAACATTATGAATCCGCATGTTTGAGGGGAGTTCCAAAGTGTATGAAACAGGGTTGACCCTCCGAAGGACTTTGAAAGGACCAATAAAGCATGGAGCAAATTTATGACAAGGGGTCTGTAAATTCAGGTTTCTGGAGGACAGCCACACACGATCCTCAACCTAGAAGACTGGAGCCGGCAACCTCCTGTTCTTAGCATGTCACTGGTAGCGTTGAAAGGACTCACGTAACGAGTTTTGTACCTGTACCCACGTGAAATGGAGTTGTCGTAAATGTACATCCAGGGCTGGCATCTGCTGTGCCTGAAAGGCATCTGGAAGCAAGGATGGTTGAAACCCATAATTGACAAGAAAGGGTGAGCTTCCGGATGAAGCATTAATAGTACAATTTCTAGTGAACTCAGCCCAGGGTAGCAACTCAGCCCAATTGTCATGGTGGTTGGATACAAAGCAACGAATGAACTGTTCAAGCCCCTGGTTAGATCGTTCTGCAGCACCATTCGTTTGTGGGTGGTATGCAGATGAATATGACAACTGAATGCCCATCTGGCTACAGAATGCCTTCCAAAATCTCAAAATGAATTGACTGCCACGGTCCGAAACAAGCACCTTAGGGACACCATGGAGTCTAAATACTTCTTTGGCGAAGACTACCGCCAACTTCTTTGCGGACGGCAGACCTGGTAGAGGCACAAAATGTGCCATTTTAGAAAATCTGTCAACCACCATCAAAATATATGTATACCATTAGAAGCAGGTAGTTCTCCCAAGAAATCAATGGACACTTGCGACCAAAGTTGGTCGCCATTAGGTGCAGGCTGCAGTAAGCCCACAGGCAGGTGTCTTGGAGACTTAGGACAGGCACACACCGTACAAGCTGTGGTGAAATTAGCATAATCCTCCCTCAGCATGGGCCACCAAAATATATGCGACAAGGATCAGAATAATTGATTTTTGCACACATGCCCTGCTGCTCGAGACGCATGATAGGTCTCCAATAATTTGGTCCGAAAGGCCTCAGCCACAAAACATTTGCCCATGGGTTTTTCCAGAGGGGATTCATTCTGAGTAGCCATAATCCGCTGACCCAGAGGGGAAGTGATTCTTGTCCGTAGGGTAGCCAGAATTCGGTCAGGAGATATAATGGGTACTGGCTGTACATCAGCTTCAATTTCGGACCCATGCTGTCTGGACAAAGCATCAGCCCGCACTTTCTTGGAACCGGGCAAATAGGATACCACAAAATTGAACCGAGAAAGGAAGAGTGTCCATCTCGCTGGTCTTGGTGACAATCTCTTCACTTCTGATAAACATAATAGACTTTTGTGGTCGGTCAAAATCAGAATCGGAGCCCTGGTGCCCTCCAACAGGTGATGCCATTCACGTAGGGCCAGGATAATTGTCAATAATTCACGATCCCCAATCTCATATACGGATTGTGCCTTGGTCAGTTTTTTCGAAAAGAAACCACATGGCTTAGGTACCTGACCAGGCTCAGACTTTTGGGACAGTACAGCTCCCACGCCTGTATCAGAGGCATCTACCTCCAGAACATATGGTAGGTCGGCCTTAGGATGAGCCAGAACTGGTGCTGAAGAAAATGCCGCTTTCAATGCCTCAAAGGCCTCCTCAGCCTCTTTTGACCACTCAGATGCCTTGGCTCCTTTGTGCGTCAGATCCGTGAGAGGCTTGACAATGGATAAATTTACAATAATAATTGGCAAAGCCAAGAAACCTCTGGATAGCCTTGATATACTTGGGACAAGGCCAACTCAGCACCTCAGACAACTTTTCTTTGTCCATGGAAGTGCCCTGTTTCAAAATGACGTAACCCAGGAAGGGCACCATGGATTTGAGAAATTCACATTTGTCAATTTTACAAAATAATTTATTCTCCCTGAGTTTCTGAAGTACAGTGGCCACATGAATACGATGAGTCTCCAAATCAGGGGAATAAATTAAAATATTGTCTAAATAGACTACTACACAAGACTGCAGCAAATCTCAGAGAACATCATTAATCAAATCTTGGAACACAGCTGGGGCATTGCACAGCCCAAATGGCATTACTAGGTATTCGTAATGCCCAGTACGCATATTGAACATGGTTTTCCACTCATCACCCACTTTAATACGAACAAGATTATAAGCAGCCCTTAGATCCAGTTTCGTGAAGATAGTAGCGCCCTTCAGACGGTCAAACAACTCGGTGATGAGTGGAATCAGATAGGCACTCTTAATCATCAGCTTATTGAGCCCTCTGTAATCAATGCAAGGCCTTAATTAACCAGACTTCTTCTTAACAAAAAAAAATCCAGCCCCCGCAGGCGAGGATGACTTGCGAATAATGCCCCGAGCCAAGGCGTCAGCAATGTATTCTTCCATGGCCCTGTTCTCCTCTCAAGAAAGAGGATAAGTTCTACCCCTGGCGGGCACTGCACCAGGGGCAATATCAATAGCACAGTCGGATGCTCGATGTGGGGGCAAAGTGCTAACCTCTCCCTTGCTAAGCACATAGTTGAGGGACTGGTATTCATGCGCTAATGAAGGAGAGGTACACATAATCCTGGTAGGTTGTTGTAAACAATGGCTCATACAATAGTCAGACCAGGCCATAATCTCGCAAGAGGCCCAATTAATTCTAGGGTTATGGGTTCATAACCATGGAAACCCTAAAATAACCGCATAATGGGGTGACTGAACTATCTGAAACGACAGTGTCTCACAATGTAGTGCTCCAGTTTGCACAGAGAGTGCGCAAGTCTCGTGGGTGACCTGGGGAGGTACCAAAGGTTGCCCGTCAATAGCCTCAATTAGCATAGGGTTGACCAACTCGACCAATGGAATTTTATGAGATATGGCAAATTCTTTATCCTTAAAATATCCAGCTGCTCCAGAGTCAATCAGAGCGGATACGGTACAGGAGAGGCTGGCACCGGAAATTACTACCTCGACCACAGGTTTGGAAGGCACCTCATCTGGCGAATGCTGAATGCCACCTAGGCCCTGTCCCCTTAGGAAACCTAGATGCGTGCCTTTTTCGGCCGTATGGGACAACTACGCAGCAAGTGCCCTCCTTTGCCACAGTAAAGGCACAGCCCATTTTTACGGTGGAAAGACTATTTCTATCTCGTTAATTTCGTAAACCCCACCTGCATAGGTTCCATTACTTTGTTTTGCCAGGAGGCCAGGGAGGAGAGGGAGGCAAGGGTGGGAGCTCATTCTTGTGCCAATACCCTGCGGAAGACCTTGGCTTGCAGTCTCTATTCTGCGTCCACTCCCTGATACACGTATCAATAAGGTTTACAAATTCTATGAATTTGTCCAGTGTGACAGACAACTCTCGAGCTACAATCTCATCTTTGATGCGGTCATGGAGACATTGTGAAAATGCTGCTACAAGGGCCTCATCGTTCCATGCAATGTTACGGTTCAGTACACTCAGACAAGGAGGTATAGGTAAAAACACAGCTTTATTGAAACACACGATGAACAAGGTAACCCTCACGGGTCCAGTATAGCACACTGACACAAGACACGTTACAAATGGTTAACCCACACGGGTCCAGTATAGTGAACACACAATACTGACACAGGTCAGGTATGTAATAGATACAATGTATGACGCCCACTTAACTAGTGAAGTGCTGGTCGCTCTGCAGGCTCAATGTCGCCTGAAATACAGGAGGCCACAGGAACGGACTGCCAACTCAGGCTCTGGACGCCTGTGAATGTGACCAATGGTGGACGCCCACCAACGACTAAAGGAAAGGTCAGAACTCGTGCTTAATGGAGGCCCTACCGAAATAACCCAGCTCCGTGTGCATGCACTACCTGACAGGGTTAATGAGCTATGGTATATATGGATGGCCACAGGAAGCGTCCTACTAGACAGCGGAATACCAAGCCCAAACAATACTGCCCAACGGAACCCAATGGTAGTAATAATGAGGCCCTTCCCCCGAAGGGGTTAATGTGCTGTGGTCTGTATAATGGAATGTACCAGATGCGCCCTAGTGAACCAACACAGACCAAGCGAGTGCAACTCGGAGTGGAAGCAGCGAGACTCTGACAACGGATGAGAGTGTGCAGACAATGGGCTCAGCACTTTGACCAGACACAGGATTGGTGCCCAACCGGGAGGCTGGCAACAGCAACACAAATCGCCAACTGGAACAGCAGAACAGGAACCTCACCCGGATGGGCGATAGAGAGATCAGGAACGTCAGCCAGGCCAAGTCGCACATGGAGCAGGATCCTCAGAGGGGTCGGTTCTGTACACAGAGCAGGGTTGTCAATCACACCGGGTCGGTACACGGAGCAGGAACGTCAGCCGGGCTGGGTCATAACAGGAAGCAGGAACATCAGCCAATCCGAATCGGTGCACAGCAGCAGCAGGAGCGAGACTAGAGAGTGGTCAGACAGTCCGGGATCATACACTGGATCAGAACAATGATACTAGCACCAGGCATCAGATACACCACGAAAGGGCACTCGCAGAGTGACAGCCCGGGGTATAAAAAGGCTGTCACTAGGAGGAGCAGTACAGGCAGCCAAGAAGAATAGAATCAGCCATGATGGACAGAATGTCGCCCAGATCACAGGCGCCGTGATATGCAACCTCTGCTGCCAAGGTGCGAAATTCTATGGAGTAATCAGCCACAGAACGATTGCCCTGTATGATGCACATAATTTGCTTAGCAGTCGAGATATTGTGCCCAGGCACCTCAAACACACTACGAAAGGCCCTCACAAATTCACTGAAATTGGCAGTAATAGGCTTTGCTGTTTCCCAAATACCGTTTGCCCAGGCTAAGGCTCTGCCTGTTAGTAGCGAGATCTTGAACCCGATTTTACTCCTTTCAGTCAGGAAAGCTTGAGGGGCTAGTTCCAAAATCATTTCTAACTGATTGAGAAAACCTCGTCATAAGGTAGGTTCTCCATTGTATCTTAGTGGTAGGGGAGCTGTAGCAGAAAGCCCCTTATATTGCTGCTTAGCATTAAGAATCTGGACCGTCGGTGCCTGAACTGGAGTGGCCACTGAGGCTGGTACTGGTTTGTCCAAGTGTGCGGTCTGCTCTAAAATCTTTTGCACCACCACTGATAGCTGATCAAGATGTTGTTCGTACATATCCATTCTCCAATGGATATTCACCGAGCTACCTTCACCAGAACCGTCTGAGGTCATTGTCCCTTTCATTCTTTCACGGTTTTTGATGAACACTCAGACCAGGCTGATAAGATTAAAATGACTTTATTGAAAATAAGGTAACACACGCCAACAGATCAGCAATACAGGCAGGTATAACAGGAATAGCAAATAGTGATAAGTACAATAGTGTGAATAATACAATCACTGGTAAGAAGGTTGAGGCTGGAACTGAACAGGTGACGGGTAACACAGTCTGAGCACTGACCACAGGACCTTGGCACAGATGGTCCAGGAGGAAGTGACTGGCACCACCCAGATGCCTGGGAGGAACGGAACCCAGAGGAGCGAGGCAACACGGCTGGCACAGCCCAGACGCCTGGGCGACACTGAACCCAACAGAACTAGGCAACACTGACCCTGGCACAGCCCAGCGTAGTAGGAAGGTGGACACAGAGAGATCAGAGTAACTCAGTCAGTGCAGAACACTGTACCGGTACTTTGCGTTTGCACTCTGCCAACGGAGGTCAGAGAGTAGACACAGCACAAACACTAGCAGCCGTTGACAAGTAATAGCTCCACGTAGAGCAACCAACCAGATAACGGTAATGCCACAGGAAGTCTAGCGCAAGTAACTGAAGCAACCAAGCGGTAGGATAGATGCACTGACAATATGCTAGACACTGTTGGCACTGAAGCACCGAGACAGCCAGGAATGGTCAGTAACGGAAGCGGGTTCTCAGGCCAGATACGGTCAGAAACGGAAGTGGGTCCTCAGCCAGATACGGTCAGCAACGTAAACCGGAGAAAAACAGCAAACTTCAGGAATGTCGTCAGGCAGGCCAGGTCATACACGAACAGCAAACACGGAGCATAAGTCAGGAACTAGTACACCATGAAAGGGCAACATCATGGTGACATGAAAGGGGTTATAAAGGCAGTAGCTGGGCGGCGACAAGGATACTGACCAATCAGACAGCAGAAAAGGAAAATAGACAGTCAGAATGTCGCCGCCTGCCACCAGGAGCAATGACACAGTGATATATACACAGTCTGCCAAACACATCATATCGGCTGCCAGTCATCCAACAGTTACAGGTCTTGAGGGGCTTCACTGTATCTCTCTACCCAGCTGCCCCCGTTTCACTCGAGACCCGGCAATGACAAGTAAAGCTGTGAAATAGAGAACAATATTTATAGCATTCTTATTAAAAGATTTTAACTACTCCCAATAAAGAGAACTGATGATCAATATACCACATAGAGCAAAATGGTGAACTAAGTAGTTTCAAATAGAGAATTTTTACAGAAAAGCAAAAATAAAAAATATTTGAAAACAACAAATTTGAACACCACATCATCATCATCAAGTCATATAAAATGACTTGAGAGTAGATGTAGCAGTCAGAATAAGCCAGATCAAACCCATCTACAGACAAAGGTTACATTGGGTAGAGGGAAAACACAGGGAATAATATCAATATTTGAATATATATAAATATTCCAAAAAGTGTCATAAGTGCTGTATCATCATATATATTAGAGTATATAATCTCTCCATTATAAATACTCTCCTTTTTAAATATATGGAAAGAAAAATAAAAAAAAATATTGTACATAAACTCCAAACAAAACACAAAACATCATACTCTTTGTTCTGATCAAGGATATGTTGGTGTGCAATGTGAAAATCCAAAAAACCTCCAGGATTGATAACTTAAAATCCAAATCACCACCTCTTGTTCCTGGCACTTATTTCCAACTCTTGTACTTTCAAAGACTCATAACTACCAGCATGATGAGTTTTTAAATGTCAGGACACATTAGATCTAAAATTAATGTTTCTAATATCTCTTAGATGTTCATTGATACTCTCCATCAGTGTTCTCACAGTTTTGCCTACATATTGAATCTGGCATTATATACATGTCAAAAGGTAAACAACTATTTATCTTGTGGCACAATTTACGTGTGTTTTATTACTATACTAGTTGAAGAGCCCGTTACACGGGCCACAGTGCCACTGCCAGCCGGTCACGGGGCAGTCATGCGCAGTAGAGACTGCCCACGCCGTGGCTGATACAGAACTGGACACTCCTTCTTGTTGAGCTGAAGAAGGCAGATGGGCAGACCTAGCAGCAGGTACAGGCAGCTGATCTGTGCTCATAGAGGTGGTGGTATTATTGCTGCAAGCCACCAGTTTTGCCTTCTTCAGAATCATGTTCCTTAGGGACAATGTCATTAGGGGAAGGGGACTCTAGTCTGTCCGCTCCACATTATTTCCCCTACTACTTGAAAGGTGCTCCTCACTACCAGAACCTACAAATCAGCTTTTACTAAAACCACCCCAACTATTTCACACCTTCTTAGGGATCTACACTCACCCTCTCACTGTAGATGCCATTCAAGAAGAAAAAGCCTCCCAGGGCATTGACCGGGCGAGAATCACCGAATAACTGCTGGTGCACTACAACAGTTAAACCAAGGCCTCACCACCTGGGAAACTGGCCATTAATACACCCGGGAAACAGATCTTACCTGCTTATAGCCATCCAGTGGCATCAGCTGTGGTAACACCCTGGATGGACTCTGCGGATATCGCCAATGATTGGGCACCAATAGCCTGCTCTTCCGATATGGATAACGATCAACCCTTAACCAGGGAGGTGCTCCAGCACTTACCCATAAAGGAGGACCTTAAAGCACTGGTTGTTGAGATCAAATCGGAGGTCTGGGATGAAATCTCTGGTCTGTGAAAAGACTTGATGCAACTTGGGCAACGCATGTCAGAGATCAAGCATGATAGAGATGAAATTTTGCAGCAACAGCATACTTCATCAAAAAGATGAGACCATTACTCTCCTCACTAATAAGCTGGATGACCTTGACAATAGAGGCCATAGGTGTAATCTATGTGTACGGGGCCTTCCTGAAGCCATACAACCCAACGATCTGGAACAGACACTTCTCTCCATATTTGTGGATATTCTAGGCCTCCCTTCCACTCCAAGGATCCAGCTGGAATGATTTCATAGAGCACTTAGGTCTAGGGGTGATGCAAAGGACCCACCAAGGGATGTGATTTGTTGTTTCTTGAGCTTCCATGTATTAGAGAAAGCTATGAAAGCTGCCAGCGAGATGGACAAGATCTTATACATGGGCTCTACAGATTTTTCAGGATTTGTCCCCCTATACACTACAACAACAACAAAGCCTTTAACCCTTTTCCCTTAGTGCTCAACATCAATTGGCCACAGCAGTACTTTGCTCTCCAGAGGGTATTCCGGATTTCTGTTTGGCTCTTCACATTGCTCCTCCTAAAAAGAAGCCTGACCAGGATAGTGGGAATATTCCTGATGCCAGGAGCCCACAGCGCCCAGAAGAGGACAGGAGGGGGAATGGTCACCTGCACCCAGCCCTACGAAGAAGAAACAGAGACCCCAGGAAAAGGATAACAACCAATACCCACAGCAATCAGACTGGGACTGATCCATACTTGTTCCTGTGATTTGGGCGTCACTGACTGGTCTCATCCCCCATGTTTTCGTTTACCTCCACGAATTACTCGGTCCCTGTTGGACTTGGGTCTGACCTATTCTGCAATGTCTTGTGGAGGTCTTGTCTCAACTGTCTTTCCCTTCTGACCATGGAGGGCTTTAGGCCTGTGACATTTGATTGCAGAGCGAATTGGTTCAATATCGGTTGGAGGGACAGTAAGCAACCATTCCAACTATGTGTTACAGTTATACAGATATGCTACTTTATAGTCATGCCTCACTCCAGACTCAGTCCACGTAGCGCACAAGTGATCACGCAGGTGTCAACTCACCCCAGGGGGGTGGAGAACTCTGGAATCATCCTTGGGAAACTGGGTAATACCTTGTGCTAACGGGCTAAAGAGGGTGGGTAGATGTTGTACCACAATGTTAGCCTACTGATAATTTCATTTAGCAGGTCATTGACTGACAGACACCTGCATGTTACAGGCATTGGCCTTCTTCCACCTTTTTAGGTATTAGAGGCTCTAGGCCTTATGATACCTGGCGGATGAACTCCTTAGTATTGAGTTTTTGGTAATACCTTAATATCTCTTACTAAGATTATAAGATGTACCTTTAGCAGTGTTACACTTACGCTTACACTTTAGTAGTGCCCCACTCTTAAGGTTGGTTACATGAGATATAGTATAAATATGCACTATTATCAGGGGGTTGTGGGGTCTGATGTACATATATTGCCTGGGAACGGAGTCAGGCCTGACCTAGGTTGTGGGAGGCGAGCTACTTTGATGATTAGTTTACATTCTAAGGAATAGTTAAGTCAGCATTGAGGGGAGTTGTTTTGTGTGGGTGGGATTGTTCCATATTATTTGTATGCTAATGACATTAAGATAATCTTAAAGGCTGTTTAAATGTACTTTCCTTTTGATTTGGGGATCAGGGAGACTTTTCTTAGATGTGGCCTCCCACCTCTCCCTGGTGTGCCGAACATGGAGGGAGAGGAGTGGGAGTTTATCGAGACAAGTTGGGGCCAGATTGTCCCCCACGCCTCCATCTCCCCAGCTGGGGGGTTTGGAAGATTGGTGGCGAGGCAGAGTATTTTGATTCTGGTGGGGGGGAGTTAAAGATCAATCTACCTATACAACCTGGATTAGGGGTTGAATTTTTTAGCATGTTAGAGTGAATTAATGTTTGAAGACAATTTCAGTGGTTTCGTACAATGTTTAAGTTCAAACTGAAATCTGTGAAAAATGTCGCTTTCTGCTTGGTGAAAAATTATCTTGCAAAAAGTGCTGTTTTTTCACGCTTTTTTGCCTAGCTCATTGTATTGAAATCAATGAGTATAAAAAATGTTTCCACCTCAAAAAAGTTTTCTACAGCCATGTAAAAGGCTGTCAGGCTCTCACAGCATGCCATTTTGTGTTTGTGAGAGTAGAGAGCAGCATGTTTTTGAGCTATAGAACATAGGCGAATAAAGGGCAATTGAAGCTTAGTTTTAGGGAGTCATTTAGGTAGGACATTTGTTCTCTGAGTAGAGGGCATCTGGGGGCACAATGGGGAGAAGAAGGGAGGAAGGAGGTTGACCCTAAATACCCCAAAATTTGGTGTGACTGACTGGCAAGACACAGGCAGCTGGGGTCCAAATTGCTTGCTGATTTTACTTTTATTGCCTCTATGTTGGGGAAGTCTGGGGAAGGAAGTTATTGATTCTGTTTTTGGTTATATATATCTTTTTGGGACTAATTGTGATAAGATGTGGTGGACAACTTAAAAAAATAAAATAAAGAAAATAAAAAACATAAATAATTATTAGGCAGCTGACTGGGAAGTCTGTGACTGCGGTAGACTTGGTAGACAGCAGACATCATTGAGAATTTTGTTGAGGGCCAAAGCAAGACATCACACTCCATCAGTTGTGTACCGTAGAGAGTAAAAACACACACAGTAGTTGAGTAATGTCTAGCAAATTCACAAGTGAGAGTAGGAAAGGTGGAGAAAGTGCAGGGGTGTGGGAGTAAAGTGCAAAAACTGACTGCAGCAATCGTTGCTGTAGCATGTGCTATAAATAAATGCATCCTGGGGTTGATGCAGTTTGTCAAGGTCCCACCAATCACACCATGCCAGTCCCCCACCACCACTAACATACAAATCTTCCACATTGTAGGTTTTTTAATTTCAAAAGATTTTTATTAGGTTAAAAGTCATTTCACAAGCGAACAGATTCAGTGATAAAGACAGTTCACAAGTAGATAATAAAAGAACAATCAGAACACACATAAAGGATGTTGCATCAAATACAGAATGTGTAAATGTCCTGAAACAATGAATGATGAAATAATAATTGTATCATATCATATATCCAAAAACAGAAGACAAAGTTCGCTTGATCTGAAGCTCTCATCAACCCTTGTATCAGGGAAAAGGGAAAAAAAAAAAAGGGGGAGAAAAGCGTAGAGATAAGAAGGAGTGTTGAAAGAAAAATGGGAAGGAAAGAAAGGAAAGAGGGAAGGAAGAAAAATAATGAAAAAGAAGAGCATGAGGGAGGGAAAGAAGGAAAGTTGGCAAGTGAGAGGGACTACAGGATTGACAAAGAAACTCGAGTTAGTACAAAATGGATCTGAATCTAGGGGCCAGCCTGGGTCTGCATAGAATCATCAGGGGGAACAGCTTGTATACATTGTGAGGAAAATGCAGTTTTAGCTGCGAACCAATTGGGGATCCAGTCGGAGAGAGCGGAAGGGTCTTTTCTTTTATTAATCCAAGCCAGTTTAGTAAATAAAAGATGGTTCTCAACCATAGACAACCAGTCTCTAAACGTAGGAGGAGAAGTGGATTTCAAGTGAAGGGGTATTAGAGCTTTCACTGCATTCAACATGGTTAAGAGAAGTAATTTATGACGTTGGGAGCCTGGAGGTAGATCCTTATATAAAAGCAGTTGCCAAGGGTCGTCAGCAAACTTAATGTGGAGTATGTGTTCTATATGGGAAATACATTGTGACCAAAACGGTCTGATAAGAGAGCATTCCCACTAGATATGGAGAAATGTTTTTGTTTTTTTTAATCACTTGACATCACCATGAATAAGTGCCAGTGTCACTTAAGCAGGAAGTAAGAGTTGTGGGCAAAGGACAAAGGCACTCGGCATGCTAACATATTTTTCAAGGTATATGTTGCTGTAGGACTCACAACTTTTACTTCCAGCTACTTATTTCTCCTCTACAGCCCTCAAAAGAAGTAATATTATGCTGGGAAATGTTGCACCATAAATGTGTTGAATAGGCGAAAAATGTGTTAAATTATGCAAAAAAATGTGTTAGAATAGAAGACTAATGTGTTGGAATAGGCGAAAAAGAGGAACATTTTGCAGAGGAGAAAAAGAGAAAACTTTCACGAAAACAAACAAAAATCGTCCGTTTTTCACAAAAAGGCATGCAGGAAAATGTTTTCACTCTTTGCCCAACCCTATTTAAGAGGGTCTGGTGAGAGAGTGTACACCTGTTCTCCCCTTCTCAGACTTTGTTGTACGCCTTTCACAGGGTTGTGTTTAACCCTGATGTATAACTCAGTAGTACTTCGGGGGGCCTTTTAGACCTAAGCTGGGGCACGCACGTTTTTGTAGTGATCCATTTTGTTCCTGTGGATCCATTCCTATCCTCAGTTTATTTTTGTCTGACACCTCTTTTCCTCTACATCTTTCATTTCCTACTGTTTTCTGATATACTACTGTACTGTAACTGTAAGCTAACGTGATGGCGAGCCAACATACTGATAAAGATCCAAGGGCTCACCCCAAATACCTCAAAATTCTCTCTATACATGCTAGAGGGTTGACTGTCCCTGAGAAGTGCTCTCAAGCTTGATGGCAGATATTGTTCTGGTCCAGGAGGCCCATTTCCTGTCCTCTAAACACTACTCCCTCACAAATAGGCATTACAAAAATGTGTGACAGTCACCTATTCAGACAATAAAAAAAATGGGAGTTTCAATTCTCTTACATAAATCTGTCGCCTGGGTCACTTTAGGGATTGAGCAGGATTCCGAAAGGCAAATGGCCTTTTAGAGGAGAGTTAAGTTTAATATAGCTATGATTTACACTCACAATGTTGGTCGATACAAATTTCTCTCCTCCACTCTGAAGAAACTTTCCACTTTTCAGAGTGGCTGTCTCATTTTCTGAGAAGATTTTAATATGCCTCTAAATCCATCACTTGATTTCTCCTCTAGTAACACACATGTCCCACTCTCCTCCATCTTTAGTTGGAACAAACTGCTGAGGGACATACTGTCATCATCTGCAAAAGACTATACATACTACTCACCGATCGATACACAAATATAGATCGATACAATCGATACACACATATAGATTATTTCCTAGTCGAACAACATATATTAAATAGGATAACTGAAGCATCAGTTGATCAAATTACATGGTCAGACCATGCACCTACATGGATTAGGATGCGTATGGATGCTGTTGGGTAGGGATGGCTGTCTTGAAAACTGAATGAGCTTTTGCTAAATGATCCTGTTATTCAGTCCCATCTAGAAGGAGCTGTGAAGGATTACTTTGAGACTAATTCTATGGACGATGTTTCATCTACCACCGTGTGAGAGGTGCACAAATGTGTACTAAACGGTATACTTATCAAAATAGGTGCTTGCCTCAAGAGGTAACGTAATTCTGCCTTGCAGAATATGTTATCGCATTTACAGTGGTTAGAATCAAAGCACATACAGGATACCTCCTCTGGTTAACTAAGTTAAGAAAGCAGATTTCAGAGTGGTACGCATTGGAAACCCAAAAGTCATTTCTTTGGATTAAATATTCTGCATATATGCATGGGAATAAATGTGGGAAGCATTTAGCTAGAATCATTCAAATTAAATGTAAACAACATTTTATTACTCGAATTAAGGACTCTGAGGGAACTTTGCACTACTCTTTTGAAAAGATGGCAGAAGTCTTTCACAGTTATTTCCATAGCTTGTATAATTTGGGGGCGAATGTACCCTCTCAGGACACCTCCGTGTTTTGTACTAAAATTAGGGATTTTTTTTACAACTCTCAGGGTGCCAGAAACTTTCGGTTGACTTTCTCTCCTCTATGGAAAATCCCTTTATACTTGCGGACATATCAAGGGGTATAAAGAATATACCTCTAGGGAAGAGCCCAGGGCCAGACGGATTCACAGCTTTGTATTAAAAAAAGTTATCCCATCTCCTTGTACCGCACCATGCGCATGTAGCGGATGGCACTGCATTTTCGGCTCAGGCACTAAAGACACAAATTACACTGCTACCCAAACCTGATAAAGATCCGATGCAATGCGCATAATACCGCTCCACATCATTACTCAACACAGTTTTTGCTTCATTCTGGGCTAACCTCCTGAGACCCTGTCTGAGTGCTATTATTCACCCTTCCCAAACTGGATTTGTTCCCAAAAAGGAAACTAGGGACAATACAATCAAATCCATAACGATCATTCATACTGCCCTTTTCACAAAATCCCTATGCTTTTGCTCACAATTGATGTGGAAAAAGATTTTTGACAGGGTAAGCTGGCCTTGGGGTTAGTTTATAACTTGCACATGGAAGCGTCCCCGTTCTACAACAAGACACTCCAAGTATAAGTCAGGAAATAGAGGTGATATCTATCTCTGACCTGTAAGAAGTCAAATATGCCCCTGTTTAGTACTTCGGTTTGGTTCTGCAGCTACAAGAAACTCAGGTCCAACCACTCCCACTTCTCCTCCACTCCACATCACCGTATTGAAACTCAAATAATGCTTGAGCGCTGACCTCTCCTTAAATGGGGCCGAACTTAAAGCTAAAAATATAAAGCACAATCAGGCAGAAATATTGTTCTAGCCTCATGAGAAAAATTATTAAAAACAATAAATAAAGTATTTATATGTAAACACACCAAATCAAGTCAAATATCAAGTGAAATATGGGAAAACCATATTTTTTTCCATTTGACTTGATAAAGCACTGTTACGTGTGAAATGCGTTGCATTGAGAGTTACTTGTATGTTTCCTGGCCAGGAGAGCATATGTGGTGTCTTCCTTAACCCTTACCACATATGTAGCATACAGCATTTTTAATGTCATAAGTTATATGACAAAACTCTTATATATATATTTTTAGGTGAATAAACTATTTTACCCTTTGATTTGTTGTATTTTATATAAATATTTTATTGTTTTTAATAATTTTTTCTCGTAAGGCTAAAACAATATTTCTGCCTGATTTGTGCTTTATATTCTTGGTGTTAAGGTCGGCCCCGTTTAAGGAGAGGTTAGCGTTCAAGCATTACTTGGGGTTAGGGCAGAGATCTATGCATTGCAATTTAAGCCTTTATACCATACCATCAGCTCACTTAATGTTTTTTTCTCTGAACCTTTACACATCGTGAATGGGACAAGACAGGGGTGTCCCTTATCCCTGATCATATTCATACTAACTCTCAAACCACTTCTAAATATGATTCAACAACACTTGCAGATTTTTGGCCTTCCATTTGCAGCAGACCACTCTGAGTTTTTCAGACAATATCTTGTAAACCCTTTCTTCCCCAGAATCTTCTCTCCCTCCATTGATAGAAATCTTGGAGGAATATGGACAACTGTCCAATTTTAAAATAAATTATAGGATATCCGAGATCCTACCCATCAACATCCCTGATAGCAGAGTGAATGAGCATAAACGTCTTTTCCTGTTCCACTGGCACGGGGCAAAGTTAAATATCTTAGAGTTAACTTGTCCTCTGTTTGAACAACTCACAGCAGGTCTACGTCAATGGGATAAGTTATTTCTTTCATGGACAGGGAGGAGCAACCTAATTAAAATGATGATTTTACCAAAATTATTATATATATTTAAAACATTGTCGATCTGCTTTCCCCCATACTTTCTGACCAAGTTTCAATCTACAGTCAATTAATCTGTGAGGGTGTACAAAAAACCCAGATTAGCTGCTTCATATACATATCTACCTTTTAGGCTGGAAGGGCTTGATCTCCCTAACTAAACTTGGTACTATCACTCATGTGCTATCACAACCCTCTTTGATTGCTGTAGGGGGATTGGGAAAGGTTGGACCCTGATAACACAGGACTTTTTTTTCCCTCATTGGATCTCTCCATCCTTCTGTGACAAAAACCTTCACAGGTCATTAGTTTCACATCCTCTCATTCTATTCTGACCCATGTCTTGAATATTTGGTCACAGATATGTCAGACATATGCGATAACATAGTTTCCATTACCCCTGCTCTCGGTTTATGACTAAATACACTTTCCACCGGGAGGAAGAGGAGGAATTGTGAAAGCAACTGGGTATAGACACAATAGCCGCCTTAGCCCCAGAAGGGAACATTCTATCTTTTGAGCATCTTTGCCACAACAAAGCACTCCCGACAGCATTTCTGGCTATACAGGCAGATGTTATACTTTATTGGGGGCTTGAAGGTAGGAGGATACAGATTAAGGCCACTCACAAAATTGTAAACACTTATATATAAGGGACATTTTGACACAAAATCAATTTCCAAGATTTTTCCATTTCTGTCGAACCTGAAGATGATGATTAAACCTTTCTATCTAACTTCTTGGGAATTAGACCTCACTGTGGTCTGGCCATTGGAGACATGGTTCTCCATCTTCTATTTCTTGTACAAAGCAACACATGATTATGCCTCCAGGGAAGTCAACTACAAACTTCTCATCAGGTGGTATCTTACCCCTACATAATTAGCTCAGATTTTTCCTTCAGCTTCAGATACCTGTTAGTGCTGCAGCTCAGGTAGATGCATGTTCCACCATATTTGGTGGTTGTGCTCACTGGTTTAGGCGTTCTTGTCTAATGTGAGCACTGCACTTTCCCAAATCTTCCTGTCTTCTTCTTGCCTCCTTTCCTGAGTCACTTGCCATGCGCAAACCACAATGTTCACTTTTTTTTACTTCCTTACTAACACAGCCAAACTTCTTATTTCCTCACTCTGATGAGACTCTAGGGACCCTGCATTGGAAATGTGAAGATGGATGAAGGGTAGACAAGATGTTATCACCTTAATGCCTTCATGCATCTGTTACAAGTAAAACATATGGACATCATGGCTCTCCTGGAGCGCAAAACAGTGCCCTCTGTAGAATATGACTAAATTAGGGTGATTTGATCATTGGATGAATACATTTTTTTTCTCCCCTTATACCTTCTATCCCCCCCTTTTCTCTTTCATCCTCTCTCTTTCTTTCTATGCTCCTTTCTGCTTACTTATCTGACACTTCAAGGACATATTGTTACAAACAAGAATTTTCTTCTCTGTGTTTTTGTATCTCACAGAGATTGCTTTTATTAAATGTGGACTTTTATAAAAGACAGCGATAACAATTCTCTTTTGTTGTTTTTCATGTTGGACTAATGCTCTATTGTATTTGCTTTTGTTGTAATTTTTCTGAATTTCTCAATAAAGTTTTCTTAAAAAAAAATAATAATAATTTGAGAGACAGCCCCAATTGAAACAGTTCTTGAAGGGCTTGACAGAAAATAAGACTCTGAAGGGAATATACTAGAAGAATTCTGACAAAACGTGCAAATAACTACTTTTGTTCCCAGTGCCTGTCTAATGTATATGTACAATTTTTGTAGCATGATACATACCAGATATCTAATAGAGTTATTTGGATGCCCTACCTTTCTAAAAAAATTATGTTTGTTTATTCTCAGTAATATATTTTTTGATTATCAGTACTACTATAATATTTCTGCTTTGGTTTCCTTTATTTGTATTATTTTGATGATAACCTATTTTTGAAGGTCTCCCTCATTCTCTGAGTGTGACTATGTTAAAGAGGAACTATCACTGAAAATAAAGTGCCCTCCAAATCATTATGCATATAGCAATACACATATCCATACTAGTATTACCCTGAATAAGTCCGGCGTTATTGATAAATTCAACTCATTCCCAGATGCACAGGCAGACTTCTTGCTGTACCAGCATCTGTGTGCTTGCTCCATCAGTCCTTTCCTGTACCATAAGGTACAATGCAACTCCTCCTAGAGGAGACCGGAACGGAAAGTGCAGGCACACAGATGTCTTTTTTGGCAAGATGTCTGCTCTGATGCCTGCCTGCATATCTGGGAATAAGTTGGACTTGATCTTATTCAGGGTAATACTAGAAAGGATATGCATATCGCTATTAGCATAATGATTTGCGAGGCACTTCGTTTTCAGTTATAGTTACACTTTAAATACAATAATAGACTATGATGTGATTCATTACTATCTGATTAATCTATGCTACTGCTCTACGTATTCACTGAGAAAAAAAAGGTAATATAACATTTCTTCTAGTATATCAGGTACACATACAATAATTCAGAAATATTCCAATATTGAAGAATGGCGAGTCATGTGCTGAAGACTGATACAAATGAACATCACAAAAATTGGAAATGAAATGTTTATTTGTAGAAAAGGTACATACTGGTACAAAAGAAGAATTAAAAAATAATTGGAATAGGGATACAAAAATACAGCTTAAAAGTTTAGGAAATCCTAGAGTTCAAATAGGGTTAGACTTATTAAATTAGTCAGGAAATTTGGCAGAACAGAAGTGTCTATATAATTCATTAAATAGAATAAAATATGTTTTATTAGAATGCTAATCTTATGGGAGGATTATCTTCTTAGGAAAATGATGAAGAAAGCAATATGCTTAAAATGTTAGAGTAAGATTTGCTTTGTAATTGATTTTTTATCATGTATAATGTGAAAGTATGTAAAAAGTTCAAACAAAACATAATTCAGAATAGCTCATTCCAAATGTTATAATTAAAAATCAAATAATTTCAGGGCCAATTTCTAATCTGTATGTTGTAACAAGTTAAAAATGATAAAGAACACATTTTATTGTATATGCATTTTCTCCTATATATTTTGTATAAAATAAATTATTTAGAATTTTTAGGTTTTACTACATTCATACAAGAAGAAGATATTCAATATAAGGTGACAATTTAACCCCTTAACGACAGGGGAATCCGGAAGCGGAAGTGAGTTAACGACCACGGAGCAATTTTTTTTATTGCTCCGTTGCATTCCGGACTCCCCGAACGGCGTGCAGCCGCGGGGGGAGCCCGGAACTCGATGACGGTCATAGTACGTCATCGGTCGTTAAGTCAAATCGACCCTTGACGTACTATGACCGTCAAGGGTCGTTAAGGGGTTAAAATAGATTGCAATTAAATATGTACAACTGGGGTTCTGTTGATAATAGAGAGATAGATCTCTTAGATCAGGGTATACACACATTTTAACTCGATGATACATGAACAAAATAATGTCCAGCAAGCATACTAGGAGCAGGAGGAAAGGATTAGATGTGAAGGGAATGGGAAATGTTAGTAAAGTGGTAGTCCAAAAACAGACTTCTGCCATGGTGCTGCAGTGTGTGTAATAAATGATGATGATCCTTCTCCTTCTGAGGAAACTGTTGGGGAAATTGACATACAAAATTAACTTTTACCACCGCCAGTGCAAGAGAAGTATCTATTCTAACATTGCATTGAAATGTGTTGAATGCTTTTCAAGAGAGGTGTTATACCTGTTTGTCTCGCTGGAAGATGCAGCAGTTAGTTGAACTGCTACACATTCTTCCTTCATGCCATCAACACTAGAATGCCACTCATAGTCTTCAGTTTTCTTAGATTGCTTATTAATATTACTGGTGGTGGTGGAACTTTTTATGGGACTTTGATGAACTGCCTCCTCAGGATGAGAAGGATCATTATCATCATTTATAGCACATGCAGCAGCAACCATGGTTGCAGTCCGTTTTTTGAACTACCACTTTACTAACATGTCCCTGCACTGCTCCTACTCCTTTTACCCTCCCCCTGACCCAGTACATTTGCTGGACATTATTAAACTAGTGTGTGTGCATTTTTACAGTGAGGAATACATTAGAACTGATTCTGTGATATTTTTCCCTTTACATACTTTATTGCTTTTAGTAACAGCCTTCCACCATCATGGCTCATGTTGGGGTTGGGATGGGTGAAAATTTTCAAATGTTGGAGATGGTTGTTTTTTTCTGCCAACAGCATTTTTTCCAGCACAGTAAGCTATTCAAATGTCTGTGCTATGAAAAAATACCAGCAAAAAATAGAGCCGTCGTGAGTTAAAGTTAAGGGTGTTTTCATCAATTTAAAAGGATGAAAACACCGTAAATAGCAATTCAAACATCTGAGTTAGCAAAGAACAGGCGATAAGGGAATCAAGTTATCACAGGAAAGTTAAAACCTATTTTTTTTTTTTACTTTAGTCCCTTATCGCCTGTTTAAACAGCCAACACAGACACTTGGAGTTATAAAAAACCTAAGTCCTCAGTGGATGTATTGATATGGGGCTCTAAGCCCCTTATCAATACATCCAAAGTATGAAAAATGTGTCAGACGTTACTATAATTACCCCGCCGGCATTCATAGGGTTAACCCGGCTAAGTTAAAAAAAACATCACATTACAAGTAACACTTACCATTAATCCTGATGTCCAGCGGAGTCCTCAGCTTCCTGGTCATCTTCTGTTCTTTTCTATCTTATTTTGTCTATCTTCTTGCTGTAAAAGAAAAATAAAAGTTTTTTTTTAACTTTTTTTAACTATTTTTTTTAACTTTTTTTAACTATTTTTTTTTAACTTTAGTCCCTTATCGCCTGTTTAAACAGCCGACACAGACACTTGAAGTTAAAAAAAACCTAAGTCCTCAGTGGATGTATTGATATGGGGCTCTAAGCCCCTTGTCAATACATCCAAAGTATGAAAAATGTGTCAGACGTTACTATAATTACCCCGCCGGCATTCATAGGGTTAACCCGGCTAGGATTAAAAAACATCACATTACAAGTAACACTTACCATTAATCCTGATGTCCAGAGGAGTCCTCAGCTTCCTGGTCATCTTCTGTTCTTTTCTATCTTATTTCGTCTATCTTCTTGCTGTAAAAGAAAAATAAAAGTTTAAGTTTAAAACATACATACTTTAACCCCTTGAGTGACAGAGGGGTACACAAAGCATTGCAAAGCAATGTGTTGCATACCTCTCTGGTGCTCATATGGTTTAAAGTATACAGTAGTGTGCCACGTCTTACAATACACATGCCCCCATAATAATAAAAATGTTCAGAAATCTTTTCAATATATAGTACAATCATATGATTTTGCCATAATTCAATGAAAATAAAAATAAGACTTAGCATTTAATGGTGCTGTCTCTGCCGCCGTGTGAGGCAGCTGAGGTGGCGGCGGAGACAGAATAAGGCATCAACTCCCCTTTCTTCTTCTTCATGGGCTGATACCCGATCCGGTATGAGGGAATTAGAATTGAGGCTGCCATTATATATGGGCAAACTTACTTCTAATTCTCTCACAGTCATTGGCTGGGATATGTTTATGCATCTCCCAGCCAATCAGCTTTGAGTGGCTGTGCTTTAAACTGGTTGGCTGGGAAAGAATTAGAAGTGAGGTTGTAAATATATAAGGACAGCCTCAATTCTTATTCCTTCATGCCAGAATGGGCATCGGCCCGTGGAGAAGCAACATTAAATGCTAAGTCTTATTTTTATTTTTATTTATAATAATAACTAGTATTTATATAGCTCCTTTCTCCCAGTGGGACTCAAAGCGCTTTCAGCGCACGCTCTCGGAATTAACCAAATTGGCAGCTGAAATAATAGGTGTTATTATTACCCAATCAATGGTATTTAATTAAGGCAAAACCATATGAATGTATTATATATTGAAAAGATTTCTGAACATTTTTATTAATATATTGTAAAATGTGGCACACTACTATATACATTAACCTCTTTAGAGCAACAGAGAAGTATGCAACGCATTGCTTTGCAATGCGTAGCATACCCCTATGGCACTCAAAGGAATAAAGTATGTATTATTTTTTTTTACAGCAAAAAACAAGCCAAAAAATGATGTGAGAGGCTCTGAGCATGAACAAAAGCACAATGGCCTGTTCTTCGGCTAGTCACCGCTGAAAAGCATCACATTTTAGCTCTCTAGTGCCATTACAGAGAAGAAATTTCCACATACATATTAGACTAATCCCACCCATAAGGGCTGTCCAGTACCAAAATGATGGGCAAGCCCCCTCTGCACGGAAAAGCCAGCTAACCCCAGATGTATGTTTTGGCCTTACTTGGGCCTCATCAGTGAGGTGCAGCTGGCTTCTCTAGGCACTGAGAGCAAGGGGGCGGGATTAGTCTAATATGTATGTGGAAATTTCTCCTCTGTAATGGCACTAGAGAGCTAAAATGTGATGCTCTTGAGCGATGACTAGCCGGAGAACTGGCCATTGTGCTTTTGTTCATGCTCAGAGCCTCTCACATCATTTTTTGGCTTGTTTTTACAGCAAGAAGACAGAAGAAAGATGATACAAGAGAAGAAAGAAAATAGAAGAAAGAATGAAGACAGAAGGAGACAGACAGTGAGTGACAGGTAAGTTTAACACAGACTTTTTCATGATCAATGCTTTACAGTATGTCAGGCACCGATGGTTAACTTTTTTACTGTTAAGTTCCCAAAACTGGCGTTATTTAGCTGCGTTTTGGGAACTTAACGCACAAAACAGGCGTTTGAACACAACACCAGTTTTGTGTCCTAACATTCGTTGTGCTAAATGTCTGTAGGACATTTGAATACTGACCTAGACATTTTATTTTGTTGGTTGGTATCCATTTTGCCCTACTGACATTTTTCTACTCCAACATTTAGATCGAGCCCTTTGACACCTTCCCAGGAACTCAATCAGTGTGGGTTGGCAGGACATGGCAGAAGAACCCTGGAACTTTATTGCTTTAACAACATAACTAGAGGAGCTGGTGGAGGTAGAAGCAACATGTGTGGGAAGTCTATGACTCTTGCATCTCCTACAACGAGCCCAGAGTCATCATACTCCTCTGCATCATGAGCCATAGGTGTTATTTGGAATGAACTGTTTGCAGTGGCACACTCATTGATAAATCAATAACATCACTACTTCTCTTATCGGCTCCAGAACCCTCAGAACTTTCTGGAGTACGTCTGCTGTTGCTAGTTGTAGCACCTCTGTCCTATTGATTGTGCTTGTCGCAGTCAGATATAAGGTTGTGCTTCAGGTGGGATCTCATAGAAGTGGTGCCAAGGAGTGAGCCTGATTTCCCACTTCTCCCATGCTTTTTTCGCAAACAACAGATAGCAACATGCTTAGCATTAGGATCCTGAGTGAAATATCTCCATACTGTTGACTTCATAGATTGCGGGGTTCCTGAGGGGCTGCTACTGCTATTGGGGCTAGATATTGATACAATTCTACTACTACTAGGTTTCAAAGTTGCAGCACTTCCAGCAGCATCAGAGGCACTCATAATAGATAAGGTTGTGGATGTTAAGTAACCAAAAGCAACACCGGTTATTAACAGAAGTGTATGTGGCTGAGTGGAAATTGGACTTGGAAGCAGCAATGATGCTGATGATGACTGGCAGGATGACTGTGGACTTTTTGCCATCTTTGCTTGTCCAGGGTCTGAGTTTCCAATGGTTTTCTCAAACAGTTTATAGACAGGCACAGTGCTCCTTTTCAGTGATGGAAGATTGAGCATTTTGCCCTTCTGCTAACTTTCTAGCCATACCATCATCTCTCTCACTCTCAACTTCATCTGTATCTGAACAAGAGGAGGATGCTAGAGGGATATATTCTAGATCTACATCATCATAATCACCAGTCCTCATTAGGTCATCCTCAGCATCGCCAGCAGCTTCTTGTCCATTAACCTTCCTCTAAGCTTTTTGAATTGTCAAACAAATTCTTTTTACTTTCACAAAATTCACTACTACCTTGAGGATAGGTGTTTTGGTGCTTGTTTGTCTCACTGTCCAATGTAGCATTTGGTTCAGATGCTATACCTTCCTCCATTATACCATTGCCATCATCAGCACTAGAATGCAACTTGTTGTCATTTTCAGTGTTCTTCTTATATGTTTTTTTGTACTGGAGCTGGAGGTGGTGGAACTTTTGTTGGGACCTTGATAAAGTGTATCCTCCCAGGTAGGAAAGGGATCATCATTTATTGCACACTGCATACTGCAGCAACCATGGATGAAGTTCATTTTTGAGCTATAACTTTACATCCACTTCCCTGCACTGCTCCACCTTTCCCCCTTCCCGGTTCCCGGGTTGTGTGTTTTTACTCTACAATAAACAATACAACTGTTGAAGTGTGATGTCTTGCCTTAGTCTTCAACAAAATTCTTAGTGTTGTCTGCTATCAAGTCACACATCTCATGATAGGCTCCCGGTCAGCTGTATATCACCTAATATATTTATTTATTTTTAAGTTGTCCACCCTATCTTATCAAAGTCGGTCCAAAAAATCTAAATTATAATTAAAAAACAAAACCAACAATCTTCTTCCCCCAGACTTCCCCCAGCATAGAGACAAAACAGCAAGATGAGCAAGCAAATTGAACCCCAGATGCCTGTGTCTTGCCAGACACACCAAATTTTGAGGTATTTGGGGTCAGCCTCCTTCCTCCCTTCTTCTCCCCCAGTCTCCCCTAATACAAAGAAAACATGTCCTACCTAAAAGACTCCCTAAACTAAACTTTAATTCCCCTTTATTTGCCTATCTCCTCTAATTCAAAAATATGCTGTTTTCTCCTCTCACAAACACAGAATGGCATGCTTTGAGAGCCTAACACCATTTTAAATGCTTGCAAAAAAGTGGTGGGGAAAAATTCAATCTTCCCACTGATTTCAATGCAATGATCCTACAGATTTGCAAGATTGTATGAAGATGAGGATAGCTCAGAATTGACATTACTGGAGAGGGATAACTCCTCCAGGAGCCAGGGAAACAGCACTTATTCTAGATTAGATGGGAGGCAGATTAGGCTGAAATCAAGGCAAGTGGCAATGGGGTACTCTATTATTAATAGGCTAGATAGGGTAATGTGCCATCAGGAATGTGAATACCAAGCAGTATGTTGTGTCGCTGGTGCTAGGGTTTGGCATATTGTGGACAGGGCAGACATCTTACTAGGAGGGCCTGGAAAACAATTGTCTTGGGGCTTGATTCTAATACCCGTGCTAAAATTGGCATTAGAATAAAAACAAGCAATGTGTATTTTGCAAACATGTGTTACCCAGGTATTCTGTTGCAGAACCATGGTAAAGCAAAACCGACATAGAAAGCACATTTCTACAAACTAACAAGACTGGTGCGATCTGCTTTTATTCAACTACCACCTAAAAAAACACACAAAATGTCAAAGACCAAGGAACAGAAAGATCAAGTTTAGAGTAAGATGTGTTCCCCACATTATCAAAATCGGACATAGAGTGCCCCTTCGATATATTAACCCCCACTTTGAAATTTAACTTATAGTGATTTCTTTCACTATTTTAATTAAATAAATATTGTTCACATTCAACATTTTAACCCTTCCCCATTAAAATTATACTTATAGTGCTTTCTTTCACCATTTTAATTTGACAATTATTGTTCACTTTCAACAATTTAACCCTTCCCCTATTCTGACTCTGTACTTGAAAGGGCCTTTTGGAAATTGCAGAACTAGTCTTTTTTCAGCATTCAAACCATGATCCTCCTACAGGATGAGAGTCTTTGTTTTGGTCATTTTTATAATAGTTTTGGGTATTGTTATGTAAATTGGGTCACACATATTCAGTAACCTTCCTCACAACAGTAAAGGAGCAGTTAATATCACCTCTTATTGTAGCATTAACAGATCAGATGGGTTTAGCCAACAAATAGTTGGAGTGAGAGGTCTTTCACACGTAGCATGGTAAGTTAATACATAGATTGAAACACAATCTTTAATTGACATAGAAACAGCTGTGTAGGAGGAATAAAACTCAGCTAACAAGGTGAAGTTGGTGAAGACACTTTAATGTCAAAAGTCATACATCATGGCAAGACTCAGCACAGCAACAAGACACAAGACTGCATCAGCAAGGTCTCTCCCAGGCAGAAATTTAAAGGCAGACAAGGGTTTCCAGATGTATTGTCCAAGCTCTTTTGAAGAAGCACAAATAAATGGGCAGAGTTGAAGATCGTAGGTGCAGTGGTTGACCAATGAAACTTAGTGCAGCAGATGAAAGACATATCATGCTTACTTCCCTTCACAATCAGAACATGTCTGGCAGTGCCATCAGCTCAGAATTGTCAGAAAACAATGGGATCCCAGTATACCCATCTACTGGCCGGAGAAGTCTGGTCACAAGTGGTCTTCATGGAAGACGTGCATCCAAAAAGCCATACCTCTGAGGTGGAAACAAGTCCCAGCAACTCAACTATGCATGAAAGTACAAGAACTGGAGTGCATAAAATGACAGTAGATGCTCTGGACTGAAGAGTCAAAATATGAACTATTTGGCTGTAGCAGAATGCAGTTTGCTTTCCAAGGGCTGGAGAGCAGTACAAGAATGAATGTTTGCAGGCAACAGTAAAGCATGGTGGATGCTCCTTGCACATTTTGGGCTGCATTTCTGCAAATGCAGTTGGGAATTAATGGTCTCCTTAATCCTGAGAAGTAAGGGCAGATACTTATCTATCATGCAATACCATCAGTGAGACATATGATTGGCCCCAAATATATATTCTGAAGCTGAAATCAAAACATACAGTCAAAGTAAATAAGAACTATAATCAGTGTAAAGAAGAACAAGCAGTCCTGACAAACCAAGCAATAGATAGAGCTTACATAAATATCCTCAAATGAAAATAGAAAACTACAACTACAACAACACAGGACATCAATCATAAAGTCCAGATTAATGCAGAAAAGGGGTCCTACAAGGATACTCAATCTCCCTAAAACTAGTTTCTGCTTGTTTAGAAGAAATTTCCCACAATCTAAACTGGGACAAAAAAAGACTTAAAATAAATGGACTACCTACATCCCTTACATTTGCAGATGATATATTCTTTGGCAGTAGTCCTGCAAGAATCTCATTTAAGATCTGCATCAGCAAAGCAAAAATTTTGGTCTGAAGACAAATATAATCAAAAAGTAAAGTTTAAAAAATTTACCATAGAAAGGAAACACTACAGTAGATGGACAAAAAATAGAAGAAGAAGAACATTAACCTTGGACATGAAATGTCAAAAGTAGGAAATACCCTGTTGGAACCTTGGTGGCAAATAAAATCTGGATGGCAATCATTTGGAAAACTTAGTTGTACTGTCTAGAATACAAATATATGACATTGCCACAACTGAAAGGTTTTTGACCAATATTTCCTACCAATCCTTGCATATGGCTGTGAAACATGGACACTGAATGGCAAAGGCATACATAAATGCAAGGTTACACGTAGAAATATGAAGCACTGAATTTTGAACATAACAAAAGAGACCGAAAAATGTGTGCATGGATTTGTCAGCGAACATTGAAAGAGTAAACCACCTAAAATGTAAATGGACAGGCCACATATCAAGAAGACCTGATGGTAGATGCACAAAATAAATTTTAGAATGGATTCCAATCAATACTAACTCCCAAGAAGAAGACCAAAGACAATATGGGTATATGACATTTCTAAATTTGTTGGTACACAGTGGTGGCAAAAAACAAAGGAAAGATGTTGTTGGAGACTTGCTGAGGAGGTCATCATCCTGAAGTGGATTGACAATCATTGAAAATGATGATGATGATATATATATATATTTATATTCATTTTAATAAACAGCTGTAGCTCTTGTTATTTTGTTACATGAAATGCAAAGTTATGTAAGAATTTGTCTGATACATTAGGCTTTTTCGAGCAAACCAAATATATTTTCTAAATAATTTATAGAACTGTGATACCAAAATATTCTGTTCATGCTAGGCCAAAGAGCACAGGAATGAAAGCTTTACAGTTCATTTCAAAAGAGAATCATGATTGGGATGGAAGGAAAAAAACATATCTTTGTCATTTTATTAAAAAATCTTGGAAAAGTAGACAAATATAACCCTTTAAGAATCAGAGGTGTGTGCAACAAATAGTAATACAATGTATTGCCCATGCTATTGTCCATAAGGATTAAAGCCAATGTAATCATTTGGTAAGATAATTTAGTAGAATAAAGATAATGAGAAGCCTCAAATTGAAAAGGTAGATGACACAAGCATACAGTTTCTATTTTGAGCAAGAACAGTAGGCAATTAATGACATATAGCTCAGAAAGAAATTGCATACAAAAGAGGGTTCTCAGACCACGTTATATGCTGCATTATTCAAGAAGCTACTATGAGAGGTTCAGTAAATGTTAAAAATATATATATTTCTAAAGCTCACATATTTGAGATTGATTTAACAACCACAGCTGGATAGATATGATAATTAAAATGGATTGACAAGATTATTCTATAAGTATAGGTAGGTCAATTATTAGAATCTCACATATAAGACTATTGCATTTATAAAATGAAAATGGAATCTGTATAATTAGTCTAAATATCTAGAAAGGAATAGCAACGTCATTATAATAGACTGATGATTTGCCTCAAGCTAGAAGAATCTGAAGAAGTCAGTTTTACTTTAGAACCCCAGTAAAGTAAATGTTTATTGACATACCAGGTTATGACTCAGGAGTGGACCTCCATCTTATAGATACACATTTACTTAGGGCTGCATTCCTGAAGCTAAAGATGAGTAATTCTGGAGCAACTGCATTATTGGGGAAATTACCATTGAGTTAAATGGGTCTTTTAACCTCTTAAATGCTAGACGGGTCTCCAACACATTTCATTACAATGCTCTGGAGAGCTTTCCAGCTTCCGGGGAGTTTAAATGACCATTTATGTAATGGGAATTTAGACAAGTTTTATTTATTGCCTATTGTGCTCTTGACTTTGCCAAAGAATTGCATCTCTTAAGCTTAGTTATATAATAAATTAGGTTTAAAAAAGATGTAAGTCTATCAAGTTCAACCTTTGCCACAGCACAGCCAAATAAATGATAGCTACATATGTATCCATTGTATCTGCCATCACCACACCCCACATGTAATTAACTCCAGTGATGCAGACCTTACTGTAAAGAAGTCACCCATACCATTAAGTGAACAAGTGGGCTCAGATAGATGGATTTCTATGTATCACTATCAAGCAATCTTGAATGTAAGTGGCTTGTTAGAGGGTCGCGGTGGCACTTGAACATAACACATCTCAAAGTCAAAAGATGCTTTAAAAATACAGTATTTATTGCTGTGTTTGGGGGATGGGAGAAGAATATAAATACAGAACAAACATTTGCAGGAAAGCTGCAAATATAATGCAAAAATCTAAAAATAGATACAGCTGGCTACTGTGTGAAGGACACCAACCAAAATAAGTGTTTCTGTTAATTACATTAAGAACCACTGATATCTATCATTCCCCTTTGAAGATGATACAATTGGAGCATTAGATTGGGGTGTACTCTAAATAGACAAATTAAGGCATCAGAATGAAGCACAGACTAACAAAAAGCCTCTGATTCTCCAATCGGATACCCGTAACAGTAGTTTGTACTTTTTTATCAAGGCACACCTTACACATACCTTGCATTCACTAGGTCATTTTTTCATGGCTATATTGAGGATCACAAAAATATGGTTACAATGTTTTTGAGGGGCAGTGTCTGCAGCTATTTATTTTAACTCTTTGAATGCCAGAGGATTATCCAACACAAAGGGTTAATGCCACTCACCCCCAATAGCATTGGAACACACAAATCATTGCCACATTTGACACAATATATTCCAAGTGGGACAAGAGAGGGTGGTAAATACTTAGCCACATTCTTGATTACTCTTTCTGAATCAGTTCTGTGCAGTACAATGGAGGAAAACATGGGGCAGGAGTAGTAATAGAGAGAGCCTCAGTACTTCAGAAAATGTTCTGGCTAAAAGTTTAAGCATGGTTGGACAAGCTCTGCACAGCTCATTGTGGGACATAGTATTAAGTCAGTATACAGCAGCTGTGGGTCACAGATCTATCATCACTTATGTAGGCGAATGAGTAAGTGAACAGTAGCTATGGGCAACTTGTGCCCACAAGCTTTTAATGGACTACAGCTCCCATAATCCTTAGCCCAAGACCGGCTAGCTGAAGATTGGAGTTTTAGTCAAATAGCAGTTGAAGGGCCACAGAGTTCCTATTACTTGTGCAAGAGAATAAATCAGCATTCAAAACGTGGGGGCAACCTGTGACCCTGAAGCTCAGTTGGACTACAACTCCTATCAACTTTATCCCAAAGTTGCTGAGTTCAGGATGATGGAAATTGTAATCCAAAACAGTTGAAGACTTGGAGGGCTACATACTTCGTATCACTTGTGTAGGGGCACAAGTGAGAGTACAGCAGTTGTGGGCAATTTGTGATATTCCAGCAATGTTGGACTACAACAGTGATGGTGAAGCAGCCAGTGGGACTAGTGTTAGGAAAGTGGTAGGGGAAGAAATTGAGAGCATCCAAACTATCAGTCAAGGGAGCCCACACCATTCCCCTGACTCTGTGAGTCCCCTTCGCCCCAGGGCATTGTTCATGTGGAACATGATCCTGAATAAGGCAGAATTATCACCACCGCAATAATACCACCACCAGGAGCACAGATCAGCTGCCTGTGCCTGCTGCTACTGCTGCCAGTCTGCCTTCTTCATGTAACCAAGAAGTGGCACGTGTAACATAAGGGGATCCTCCAGCCACCATGCTAGTAACTTGCTCAGGCACCTCGTCAGATCCCTTTTATACCATGTTTTATGGGGGTTTTTTATTTTATTTAGGGTTTATTTTTTATTAACTGTTCCCCAATCCCAGTAAACAACTCCCCCAAAAATCATCCCCTGTTCAACTGATTCTTCCCCACACCCCACCAATACAGGCACCCTCATGCCCCTTTTATACTATGCCTTTGGGAAATTAAATCATTTTTTTTGTGTTGTGTGTAAATTCAATGTTCCCATTGATTTCAATGGAATAAGCTAGGCGAAAAAAGAGGGAACAAGTGGAAAATTGGCAACCTGTTCATATCTTCGACTTCGGCACTAGGGATGTGCAAAAATTTCCGCCTGAAACTGAAATTGGCGAAAAAATGGCACTTTCTGCTTGGTGAAAATTTTCCTGTGAAAAGTGCTGTTTTTCGTTTTTTTCACGCTTTTTTCACCTAGCTCATTCCATTGAAATCAATGAGAACATAGAAGTTTCATACAGCACATAGAAAATATTATTTTATTTCCCAAAGACATAGTATAAAAGCGGCGTAAGGGTGTCTGTGTTGGTGGAGTATGGGAAATGAATCAGTTGAACATGAAATTATTTTTTGGGGGGGTTTGTTTACTGGGATTGGGGGGAGGTAGTTAATATAAAATAAATCCTACATACAAATAAAAAAACCCATAAGACATGGTATAAAAGGGGTCTGAGGAGGGTGCCTGTGTTGGTGAATGAATTAATCATTTGAACAGGGAATTTGTTTTGGGGGGTTTTCTTGACTGCTATTGGGAGTACAGTTAATTAAAAAAAATCAATAAAATAAAATAAGAAATTTGTATGTAAAGTGATAGAGACAGGAATCCCCTAACATAAGCTGCCACTGGGGTGGACTGATATTTGACTTGATAGAGTATTTTGTACAGGATGACATGTTAGATATGTTGTTAGAGGACCAAGCCCTGCATAAACTTTGATTTGTAGGACTTAAGCTTGTTTGGCCCAAGCTCTAAGGAAACATTGATCTATAGGACTTAGGCTTGTTAGAAACAAGCCCCAAAAAATTGTTTATTTTGTTGTAGGACTATGTTGTTGTTTTTCCAAAGTACAAGCCCTGAGAAAAAAATAAAAATGCCCTACTGGCCTAATGCCAGAAGGTCATGTTGGCCAGTGGGTACTGTCAAATGTCCTCATGAGTCCTGAGTTGCAACTGCTGTTCCTACTGCTGCTGCTGAGTTGTTTAAGCAGCAGGATGATTAAGCAGTTGAAAGAGAATGGGATCAACAATAGCAGTAACATGGAAGATGGCTGATGAAGGTTCCACTTGCCACAACTGGCTCCAGTGATGCGTCTGAGGCAGGAGCATCACAATAAGTAGCCCCCAGGGACACATGACAACTTTCTGACAGTTTAATAGTAATGATGCACCCTCCCTGCCACCATTTTAGCATATTCTGAGGGATGGAAAGTCCTCAGATGCTGCTTGATTCACTGCTTGTGATTCTCCTACATCACACTGGCATGTGTGGTCAAGTGCGCTACACAGTGTGCAATGGGTAGAGACAAACTGCAACATCCTAACATCAACAGAGTGGCTATCATTTGGCGGGGAAGGTAACAATAAATGATGTCTATTGGCAGAAGATGTAGTTGTTACCCTAGAAGGTGATGGTGAGCTAGTTGTTTCACTCATCATGGAATTTCCAGTCTCTGCCTGGGTTGCTCTATTCTTCCTCCTCTTTGATCTCCGCCTTGCCTCTTGTTGCCTTTCTGGAGAGTCAGGGGGTACAGCAAAAGCAGTGCTTGATTTCTGTGGTGGGTGTTTGTCTTTAATATATTTGATGTAAATGTCATGGTGTCTGTGTTTCATGCTTGATATCAGGGTGCTTGTGTCAAGGTGTGTCCCCTCCTTTCCTCTTCTCACTGACTTGTCACAAATTGTGCACAGTGCCATTACTGATGACTGCACTGTGCCTGTCCCAACAGAAAAATAGTCCCACACCCATGATGACTTCAGGGGGAAGGGAACAGATGGAGAAGAATGGCCTCTTTCTTCTTGTCCTCTACATTCCCTTTCATTGTCTGTGGAAGGGGATAATGTTGCCGTGGCTGCTACTGCCTCAGATTCAGCAATGCAACTAGGACAAGGAGTATTGCTGGTGCTGGCAATTGGAACCTGTCCTAGTCCCGCATCATTTGTTGACCCCATTCCCACTGTGTCCATGGGGGTCTGTGGCACACTAACTTGCTCCTCAGCATCCTGCTGCTTTTGCAACTCAGCATCAGAAGGAATTAGAGTAGTTGCAAATTCCTCATTTTCTAAAATGTCACTACTAGTAGTGGTGGTGCCCATCCTCATCCCTGTCACCCATTCCTTCTCAGTTTATGCTAAAAAGGCCATCAATGTCTCTTCCACCCCAGCTTCTCCAACATCATCATCACCATCCCCACTAGTCCCTACGTGCTGCTGCTCTGTTCCAGACATCTGACTGTTGCTTGGAGGAGGTGATGAGCAATGTGACAGAGGGTCCCCTAATGTCACACTTGCCATTTCCTTTTGACCTGAAGAAGAAGGCAGACTAGCACTAGCAGCAGGCACAGGCAGCTCATCTGTGCTCCTGTTTGTGGTGGTGGTATTAATTCTGAGCCTGTTTCCTCCCCCAACACCATTTCTGACCTCTTCAGGATCATGTTCCTCATGAACACTGTAGTGAAGGGAAGGGGAGGACTCCCAGTCACATGGTCAGAGGAATGGAGAGGGCTCCCTTGACCGCTATTCGACACTGTCGAATATTCCCCCTACCACTCTGGCTGCTTCACCATTACTGCTACTACTACTAACACCAACCACATCAAGTTTAGCCACAGAGTCTTCCTCCTCAGTCTCACAGTCACTAGTAATATGAGGATATTGTTGATTACCCCCTCCTTCTCTCCTGGACCTTAGTAGCAGTAGTACTAGGGCTGGAAGGACTGCTTGGGAATTGTAAGTGTGTTTTAGGGTATCTTGCTGTCTCACACGGCATCATCCCCCCTCCTGAGTACTACAAGACACAATAGCAGCAGGAAAAGTATTGGTGAAAGCAAGCCGGCTGGCTCCAAAAGGGACTGACAGCACAGGTACATGGACGTCACTATGGCAAGATGTCCGTGCTTCCTGCTACTGTCAGCCTCGGAATAAGTGGTAAATCAGTTAAACCAGGTAATAATTCTGGCGAGTAGCGCTACTATTTGGTTGGCAATAGTGATCGAGGGCTAGCAGTGTGGCCGGTTATCACAGCCACGAGGTATCAGCATTATGGAACAACCATGTATCTACACTTGGCTTGGTCTAATATGAGAATTTATCAAAAACAGCACTCAAAAATAGAAAGTGTTTAAAGTTTATTAGGCTGAGAGATAGTAGAAAAATAGCTTAGTACTTTTTTCAAAAAAATAAAAAATAAAAACAAAGCAAAGCGGTTCCACTCAATACGCTGAATTATTGCCTCGAACCAATGGTGCTATGATGTGAGGCTTTCACTATTATACTCACCACCGAGATAAGAAAAGAATCTTTAGCATACACACTTAATATTGGTCAACTCAGCAAGTCTTTAACAATACAACTGATTTCTTTAATACAGGTAGCTCAGACTGTTATAGAGCTTTTTACTTTAATTAAAGTTAACAGTTATAGCTGAGCAATAGAATACTTATTTGACTAATATCTGGTCACTTTAAATCGTATGAAAATACTAAAGGAAAAAATCCTAGCTGAATTTGCTACTCAATAATTGCTAAGAATTATCGATACTGACTAACTTGTCCATGGTGAGCAACAAACTTACATTGCATGGCTCCATCTCAGTAGTGCTACAATTACTTATCCTCCTAGTGTGCTTTGATTTTAATTAATTACCTGATTGATAAAGGGATGAATGCAACCTATGGAGGTTTTTAACTGTTTAATAAAGGTTAAGTATTAGTAACATGAAGCATCTTGGCTAACATTACTGATAAGACTTTGAACTAGTCAATTTGGTGGTCAGTAGGAGCTGCTTCAATTACCTTTTTGGTGTTTGCAGTTCATGATCTCTCCTATTTTCTCTTTTTGGTATATATATATTTATTTTTGACTTACAAAGCCGTTTTTCTCAAAACTAGACTATACTGGAGGCCCTTTAGTTATATTTCACTATATTTGAGTCCCAGAAGCAAGAGGAGAGAATCCGTCTCAGGTCCGCACCTAAGAATCACTACAGGTCTGCACCTAAAAAGACAAGATCCTGAGTAGGTTACTGTGCTACAGGTCTGCACCTGTAAAGACAACGTTCCCAAGAAGGCCAACTGCGCTACAGAAGACAGCGGGAGCATTGCAAAGACCAAAGGGCATTACCAAGTATTCGTAATTCCCACTACTGGTGTTAAACGCTGTCTTCCACTCATCGCCCTTACGGATAAGCACCAGATTATAAGCTGCCCGAAGGTCTAGCTTGGTAAAGACCGTTGAACCTCGCAACCGGTCAAACAACTCCATGATCATAGGTATCGGATATGCGTTCTTGACCATGAGTTTGTTAAGACCTCGAAAATCAATACCTGGCCTCAGCTCGCCATCCTTCTTCTTAACAAAGAAGAACCCTGCCCCAACCAGGGATGAGGATTTCCGAATGACCCCTCAGGCAAGAGCATCAGCCACGTACTCCTCCACAGCCTGATTCTCCGCCACGGAGAGAGGGAATACGCGACCCCTTGGAGGAACAGCCCCTGGCACCAAGTCAATTAAGCAATCGTACAGCCAATGAGGAGGTAAAGTTGTGCATTGTATCTAGCTGAATACAGGTAAAGCAGAGGAGGAAGTGGAGGAGGAGGAAGCCATGCCTGAAATTCTGATAGGATGAGTCAAACACAACTCCGTACAATACGGAGATCAAGACAAAATGTCACAACTGTGCCAGTTCATTCTGGGGTTATGTTTTTGGATACATGGAAACCTCCGTATGCGTTCCTTAAAGGAGGGTCTCTCCCTGATACAGGTGTCGATCAAAATGGTAAATCAGTTGGTCTAAGTCCGAAGGTAACTCTCTGACCGCAATCTCATCTTTAGTGATATCACTTAATCCCTGCGAGAAAGCATCTACCAGTGCCTCATTATTCCAACCTACCTCTGCTGCCAATGTGCGAAACTCATTCGCATACTTGGCCACCGTATGACTGCCCTGGTGGATAGACATAAGATTTTTAGCAGCAGAGACAGACGGGCGGGTACGTCAAACACCCATTTGAATGCAGACACAGTCTCTGAAAAATCGTGAATGATAGGTTTATCATTCTCCCAAAGCAGATTCACCCATGCCAAGACCTTGCCCGTCAAAAGTGAGACCAGCAGTCCGACTTTACTGCGCTCATTGGGGAACGCTTGTGGTACCATCTCCATATAAATGCCCAATTGGTTTAGGAACCCACGACACAGCGCTGGGTCTCCCCCATACTGCTCAGGGAGTGGAGCTCGACAGGAAAAACCCCTGATCATGCCTGCATCAGGGGATACTTGTACTACCGGTGCCGTACTAACTGAGGAGGCCACCGGTTGTCTGACAGGACGATCAAGGTGAGCAGTTCAGTTCAACAGTGTTTGCAAAGCCATCGTAATCTTATCAATACGTTGCTCCTGAGCCTCAATCCTGCTTAGTAAGTGCTGGACAGAAGGGTAACCAGTACCGTCCATAGACAAGGCCCTTTCTTATTGTCACGGACTCAAGAACGAGAACTGGACCAGTACTGAAGGTAACACAATCTTTATTAAGGTACACAACGTACAGAACAATGGTAACAGCAAGAACACCTGGCAATGTAGATGACGTCAGGAAGGATAGTGCTGCTGTAGTGGTACTGACTGAGTCCCAGAAGGCAAGAGGAGAGAAACTGTCTCAGGTCCGCACCTGAGGATCACTACAGGTCCGCACCTGAACAGACAAGATCCTCAGTAGGTTACTGTGCTACAGGTCCGCACCTGTAAAGACAACTTTCCCAAGGAGGCCAACTGCGCTACAGGTCTGCACCTGAATGCCGCAGAACAGAAACAAGAGGAAGTCTTCCAGAGCCACCAAGGGCACCCACTAAGTTATCCATTGGAGCGTTGGTATGCTGGGTGCACAGTGGACAACCCCAGGCAACTCCAAGGTGGGTAGTCAGACACGCTGGAATGGGACAGAGCGAAATGTAAACCAGACCTGCAGGTTTGCACCAGATTGGATGTCATACATGCCAAGGAACATACAGGGAACAGATAGTTAGACAGAGCCACAGGTCAACACCAGATCGGGTACTCAGACAAGCCTAAGGTCATACACGGAATGATAGTCAGCCAGAGCCGCAGGTTTGCACCAGACTGGATGTCAGACAAGCCAAGGGTCATACACGGAGAAGGTAATCAGACAGAGCCACAGGTCAACACCAGAATGGATAGTCAGACAAAACCAGGTAATACACAGGGCAACAGAAGCACAACTGCACTGGAACACCACGAAAGGGCAACTGAAGTGGTGTCCAGGCAGTTTATATACAAATTGCTGTGATGTTCCTTTAAGAACCGGGTCACAACGTCATCAGGGAATCCCTGTGACACGTGCCCGAGTTCTGATGTGGCTGGAGCCACCAGGGGGAGCAATAAGGAGACTAGTTCCCTAGAAGAACACCAGGGAGCACCTGCACTCTCTGACAAGCGCTGTAAGCTGCGAGGACATGAAAGCCGGCTGCCTACAGGGTCTGACGGTCGGCTGCGAGGTAAGCAACCACTTACAGTGGGGTGATAGCGAGCCCGTTGTTGAACAATTCCATCTTTTGTTATCCTTCATGGCCCGTTGGCCTACCTGGCCGCTTAACTTTATTTACAAATGTTAGATACACATGTGCTACAGGAGGATGCTCCTTTGAGATTGAAGTGGGAAGGGTATTTGGTGGGAGTGGTCTATGGCCAAACTTAGTCCTCAGGGGGTCTTGACATCATATGATCCAGTTGAAAATCTTGCATTGAGCATTTTTGTCACAGTTACCTTCAGGATGCGGACTGCACTGCTGGAAGTGGTCAAATATGCTCTCCTTGCAGGGCTAGTGCTAGTATCCTTATTGCCCCTTGCTTTGGTTGAGTACCCTCTTTTGTTCTGAGACCTGGCTTGTCTGACTACCTCCTCTGGCTCTGTGACCTAGCTTGTCTGATTAACCCCTCTGGCTCTGATACCAGACTTGGCTGACTACCTCCTCTGGCTCTGATAACTGGCTTGGCTAACTACCTCCCCTGGCTCTGATAACTGGCTTGGTTGACTACCTCCTCTGGCTCTTACACCTGGCTTAGCATCTGATTCCTCTGGCTAAAGTTCCTAAGCTAGACTAGTATATATTTTGGATCCCTGCTGTGTCCTGTATGTTCTGTCTCACTATACTCCTGTATTTTGCTTAATAAAGTATTTCATTTATAATTACATCTGTCTGTGGTTTGTTTCCTCTGTACCATGACAATATTTCACTTTGGTATGATTTCTCCAGATGGGGATGTGCAACAATGACATCTATAACAGATGCTCAGCTGCCGCTGGTGATTTCATGCACCTCATTTGGTCCAGCCCTGCTGTCTTTAGATTCTGGAAAGATGTAGTCACTACCTTGTCGACTGTTGTGGGATAGCCAGTTCCATTAACACCGAAGTTGGGGGTCCTATCTATTTTTCCTGCCCATATTGACTTGCAACCCCTTAAGTCTCTCCTGCAGGAGACCCTGATCATGGAACGTAAGGTGGTTACGATCTCTTGGATGTCTGATATCCCTCCGTCTCATGGCCATTGGATTAACTCTGTTAATTGGAATATTTCACACTATTGCCTGGTTTTTATTCACAGGGGTGCCCCGCACAAGTTCCTTGGTATTTGGAAATCATGATTGCAATATTTTGAGCCTATGCTTTCTCCTTGAGGAGAGGTAATTATCCTGGCCACTTGGCGTTGTGGGTAGGCGCTGGGGGTGCTGGGGGTGATGGCTGCCCCTCTGGAGTGAGGGAGAGTATTATTTCCTTTTTTTTTAATTTGTTTTTGCGTGTTTAACAGTTAATAAGAAAAACCCTCTGAGGTTGTCTTGGGGTGCCTGTTTTATAAATCTCTGCTTTATTGCTAAACCATTGTGATGCTAATAATGCTGTCAATATCCCTTGTACTGCTTTCTTTTGTAACCTATCTCAGATTGTTTTCTCTGTCTGTACTCTGAGGTTGCCTCTGTTAAAAATATTTAAAAAAAAACAACATTGTGAGCCCTACAGCAACATGTTGAAAAATGTTTAGCAGGCTGACTGCCATTGTCCTTTGCCCACAACATTATCTTCCTATTTAATTAACACTGGCACAATAACCATCCTTGAAAATAACTGTGGCTTGGGATATTTTTCAACAAATGAAAAGAACAACATGTCAGATGTCAATATTTTGGCAAGTTTATCATTCCATTGGCATATTTTTTGTGCAGGTATTGGCTTCTTTCTAAGAAAGTATGGGATGGCAATACATAGTTGAAGAATTGTGTGACTTTATTGTTTTAACAACATGACTTGTGGAGGTGGGTGGGGGTTGTGGAAGTATGCGAGGGTACTCTATGACTCTTGTCATCTCCAAAAAAACAAACTCATAATCCTTTCCATCAGGAGCAGAAAATCTTGGCACACTCTCTGACACCTAAACAGCAATTCAATTACGTACCCTAGAGCCACAGGAACTTGTGGGTGCTGCCAACAGTGGCACCTCTGATCTGTTGATGGTGTGTGACTGCCAGTCAGACCTGTGGTTTGCTTCAGGTTGTATCTCATTGAGGAGATGCCTATGTGTTCACTTGCTTTCCCCCAACTCATATGCTTCTTACATTGACAACAGCTAGCAATCTGCTTTTAGATCATTTGTAAAGTATCTTCATACTGTGGACCTCATAGACTGTGGGGTTCCTGAGGGGCTTCAACTACTTCTGGGGCTAGATGTTGTTATAATTATGCTACTTATAGTTGTCAGAGGTGCTACACTTCCAACAGCAGCAACGACACTCATCATAGCTAAGGTTGTAGATGCTGTTAACTTGTATTTTGTTGATTACTCAACACTATTAGTGTGTGGCTGTGTGGAACTATGACTTGAAAGAGGTAATGATGCTGATGACGAATGACAGGATGACTGTATTTTTTGGCGTATTTGCTTGTCCAAGGTCAGTTTCCAATTTGTTTCTCAAACAGTTCATAAACAGGCACAGTGTTCCTTTCCAGTTGTGGAAGATTGCTCCTTTGCCTTTCAGCTAACTTTCTGGGCATGTCATGATCTCTAACACTCTCAACTGCATCCATATCTGATTTACATAATCAGTAATTAGGCCATCCCCAGCATCGCCAACAACTTCTTCCTCACTACTTTTATATTTTTCTAGGCATTTAGAGGTCTCAATCAATTTCTTTTACTTTTTCTGTTTGAGGTATTTTTTCAATGATTGCTATTACTTTAAGGACAGGTGATTTGTGCTTGTCTGTCTCACTGACAGATGCAGCAGTTGATTGAGCTGCTACACCTTTTTGCACAATGCTATCAACACTGGAATGTGAATCATTGTCACCTTCAGTGTTTTAACATGGTTTGTTAATATTACTGTGATGGTGGAACTTTTGGTGGGACTTTGAAAAACTGCATCATGCTTGGGAGGAGAATGATCACCATCATTTATTGCACACATTGCAGCACTCATGGGTGCATTTAGTTTTTGCGCTACCACTTTACCACTTTACTCACACATCCCTGCACTGCTCCTAATACTTTCACCATCCCCAACCCCTTGTGCATTTGCTGGACATTACTCATCTACTGTGTGTGCGTTTCTATTGTAAAGTACACAATGAAACTGATTGTGTGTAATGTCTTGCCTTGGATCTCTACAAAATATTCTGTCTTGTCTAGTATCAACCTGTCTCAGTCACAGCTCAAGTCAGGGCCCCTTTTTTTGTCACTTATCTTTTTTTATTGTAATTGTATGTATTTTAACTGTTCCCTCCCCATAAGTATCACTGTCAACAAACAACAACAAAAAAACCCTCCCTGTTCATTTGCTTCTTCCCCAGTCTCCCCTAGCACAGAGAAAACAGCTAGATCAGGGAGAAACCTGCATCACCTCTGCATGTGTGCTCCCAGTAAGTCACTTAGAATTTTGGGGTATCTGAAGTAATTCTCTTTTGCTCCCTTCTCATATCACCAGATTCCTCTAACACAGATAACAGCCAGATCAGGAAAGAATTTGCATCACAGCTGCCTGTATCTACTCAGTCACACAACATTTTGGGATATTTGGGGTAAACCCCCTTTGCTCCTTTTTCACACCCCCAGACTCCCCTAGGACAGAGATAACAGCCAGATCAGGATGGAACTTGGATCATGGCTTCCTGGGTCTTTCCAATCAGTCACACAAAATGTTGAGGTATTTAGGGTACACCTACTTAGTTCCCTTCTCACACCACCAGACTCCTCTAACACAGATATAATAACAGCCAGATCACAAAGACACTTGGACCACACCTCCCAGTGTCTTTCCAATCAATTAATTATCATTTTCAGGAGACTAGAGGAGTAAAAATGATATCTTTATTGGCTAACTGAGTGGCTCTAGGATGCAAGCTTTCAAGACAAGCATGGTGATCCTTAGTCCTTGCATGCCTTCGTCTCTGATGTCTTCAAAGGAGTAGATAAGAAAACATACTGATCCTAATGTCTCTCTCTGCCTCTCTCTCTCTCTCTCTCTCTGAGTACTCTCACTGTAAACACACCACATCTTAGGACAGTGAGATGTCCCTTTAAGGCTGTGGTGGGGTGTGATCCAGGCATGGTCATGATGTAGGGTGTGACCAATGGGAAGGTGTTTTTTGTCCAGGTAAGTGTTTGTCGGTGTGTATCTTGTTTTTTTTTTG
Organism: Rhinophrynus dorsalis; assembly: GCA_037306005.1. Taxonomy (NCBI): domain Eukaryota; kingdom Metazoa; phylum Chordata; class Amphibia; order Anura; family Rhinophrynidae; genus Rhinophrynus; species Rhinophrynus dorsalis. Next base: position 448,480,941 of record CM074719.1, on the reverse strand, counting down.
ATCTTTTAATACAATTTAAATATTCTTGGATCTAAAAATGTATGTAGAACAAGAGAGTAAAAACCTGCAATTATAAAACGCCCACAGATAGCAATGGTTTTATTACACCCTGTAGCAGCCATTATAAACCTTAGATCAGAAATATTCTAAAAGGAGAATTTGGATGCATAACGAGCAACTGCACAAACGATAAGGTGAATGCTGATCATATTGATGAAATGGAATCCTTATTTGTACAGAAAGACTATAACAAAAGGGTGTTAGAAAAAACAAAAAGAGAAAAGAATTTTTAAATAAAAAAAGAGGGAGTTATTTAATAATAATAATACACTACCTTTCATTTCAAGATATAATATCAATCATTCAGAATGTATTATTTTATTACAAAAGTATTGGCTGATCTTATTAAAAGATAATTATGTAAAGAATATATTGCCAAATAAACCCCGTATAATATATAAGAAAACAAGTAATATTATACAGAGGATTGTGCTGAGTTTTATTAATTGTAAAAGAAGGTAAATAATTGTTCTTATTTTTGGAAAGATTTAAAATGCTTTTATAAATGTGGCAGATGCGTAGCCTGTAGGACAAATAATGATAAATATACTATGTGTAATCAGACAGGGGAACAATTTAAAATAGAAGATTTTATTACATGTAAGAGTAAAAATGTTGTTCACTTGGTGGAATGCTCACATGGCAAGAATTACATAGGGAGTAGATCAAAATGTTTTTTAGTCAGAATGCGGGAACATATATGTAACGTAACATCAAAAAAGGAATTTCTACCCTCAGTGTTTCAGACCATTTAACAACATGTCATGAAAAGAATCCAACAGGATTCTCCTTCACAGCTATTGATAAATTAGAACAAAAATTGGAGAGGTATGGAAATGATTAATAACAGGTCTAAAAGAGAAACTCATTGAATTTGTAAGTTAAAAACACTACTTGAGGTCTAAAAATCTCAAAATGTTTTTGATAGAGTGACGTAATGGGACTGGATATCCTGAATTTTTGCTTTAAATTGTATTCCCACAATGAGTTAAAGTTCCCTTGATATTTGAGATCTATAGGGTAGGGAGTTTAGTAATTAACTAATGGTTAATTTGTTGAGATAGGAGGATTATCACGGTGCCCGTGATTGCTGCGTTTGTGTGTCAGTTACCTGTAGGGGGCTCTCCATTGGCTGTCTGTGTTCAGCCCGCCCTGCATTGCCTATTTAGACTGAGCCTGGGCACCCTTTGGTTGCCCTTTCATGTTGTCTCTATGCTGCTCGAATCTCCATTGTGTTCCTGAGTTTCCTGGGCTCCTGGTTATGTTCCTGCTACCTGAGATTGTCTAGTTCCTGAGTTACCAGTCCATTGGTTCCTGTTTCCGTTTCTGATCTGGTTGAGGTTGCCATTGTGTCGCTGCTTCCTGCTGCCAGTCCCCGCTGCCGTTCCTGATCCGGTCATCCGGTTGAGGTTGCCGTGGTGTCGCTGCTTCCTGCTGCCAGTCCCCGCTGCCATTCCTGATCCAGTTGACCGTCTGAGTGCTGGTTCCTGTTTCCTTCTGCTGAGCTCCTGATCCAGTATCGCCTGTAGTTGGCTGTCCTCCCTAGTCGCCTTGGCGACATTTCTACTCCTTGCTGGTTACTCCAGTACGTGGGTACTGGTTCGCTCCACAGCCACCCGGCTGTTATTGCACCGATAGAGATTTGTGTTCCAGTGCGTGCGTACTGGTTTGCTCCACAGCCACCCGACTGCTGTTGCACTTTGTGTATTGCGTCCCCAGTACGCGGGTACTGGTTTGCTCCACAGTCACCCAGCTGTTATCGCTCCGATAGAGATTTGTGTTCCAGTGCGTGGGTACTGGTTTGCTCCATAGCCACCCGGCTGCTGTTGCACTTTGTGTATTGCGTCCCCAGTACGCGGGTATTGGTTTGCTCCACAGCCACCCGGCTGCTATTGCTCCAATAGAGATTTGTGTTTCAGTACGTGGGTACTGGTTTGCTCCACAGCTGCCCGGCTGCTGTTGCACATTGTATATTGTGTCCCCAGTACACGGGTACTGTTTTGCTCCATAGCCACCCGGCTGCTGTTGCACCTATAGAGATTTGTGTTCCCAGTACGCGGGTACTGGTCTGCTTACATTCAACCAGTTGCTGTGCACCGGAAGAGAGATGGTTTTCCCAGTACGTGTATACTGGTTTGCTCCACCACCTACCGGCTGCCGTTGCACCGGTACAGTTTATGATTACAGTACGTGGGTACTAGCTCGCTCCTATTCACCGGCTGCTGTTGCACCGGATGAGAGACTGGTCTCCCAGTACGCAGGTACTGGTTCGCTCCACCACATCTGAGTACTATTGTACCGATTTAGCGATATTGTGTCCCCAGTACGCGGGTACTGGTTCTCTCTATGCTATCTACTGCTGTCAAGTCCTAGGCAGCTCCGTTGGTTACCCAGTACGCGGGTACTGTTGGTCTCCTGTAAATTCCTTGGCTTGCCATTTTATCTCCTTTAGCCTCTGCATGTCATCCTTGTGACTGTTGTTACCACCTGCCAGTCACTGAGGCTTTAGTGGTTGCCACCCACTCCATATTAGGCTGCCTTGCCCGGTATATTGGTAAGGCCGGTAGAACCTATTCCTCTCTATACTATCTTGGGTTGCCTTACCTGGTATTGGCAAGGTCGGTAGAGCCTTTATACTTGCTGTCTGCCTATAGGCTGCCTTGCCCGGTATTTTGGCAGGGCCGGTAGAGCCTACTAATTCCCCGTGTACCAGTCTCCAGGCTGCCTTGCCCGGTATATTGGCAGGGCCGATAGATCCTACTAATTCCCCGTGTACTAGTCTCCAGGCTTCCTTGCCCGGTATATTGGCAAGGCCGGTAGAGCCTATCTATTCCTTGTACCAGCTTCCTGGCTGCCTTGCCCGGTATATTGGCAAGGCTGGTAGAGCCTATCTATTCCTTGTACCAGCTTCCTGGCTGCCTTGCCCGGTATATTGGCAGGGCCGGTAGAGCCTGTATCGCTATTATCATTGCTTGTTTCCTGTCATTGCAATATATATGTATGAACGTGTATGTTACCCTATGGGGTTGTCTTAAACTTTTCAATAAAGTTGTGTTTTTACCTAACTTTGCGTCTGAGAGTCTTAACAAACCGTGACAAGGATATATAAAAAAATCTATCTTTTGTTTCAGCCAAATGATTTCCCTGAGGAAGCACATATTAAGCATGAAATGCGCTGAGAGATTGAGTTCTGGGGGTCCCTGTAAGGCTCCTAATATTAGTACGGTGGTCTATTTCAGGCTATCTGGTCAGGTGCTCGTTGCCACTATTGGGAATTTCTGGTGTTTTTATGCCATTTGGGCCTAATGCAGGGTGCTACTACCCAATTCCTTAAGAGAATATAAAAAACTTCTCAAGTATATGTGTATGAGTTGTCTAACATCTAAGAGTAAAAACCTGTACAGCAATATTCCTCTTCTTCACAGTTCAAATACCTTTTAGAGAACCTATGAGAAGCTCAATTTTGTTTTTTTGGTAGCCAGTTGTTATGCTAAACTACCCTTTGGGTGCTATTAGAAAGCTTCAAAACATTTTGGTACAATACAAACATGTTTATTCTCAAACTTATTGTTAACCATATTAAAGGAAGCATATCTCTATCCAAAATATATCTGTTTATATTGATGTTGGATTAGCTATTTCTCCAGATAGCAAAATAGTTAGGAGTTATGTATCCATTATACTCATGAAAGCATATCCCTAATTTCAGGGGTCTATTAATTATATGAGGACCGTAAGTGGAGTTTGAAATGTATTGATGCAAGGAGATGATGGGGGATATTCACTAAGCTGTGATGAAGAGGTAATGAAGTGGAGATAACTTTTCCAGTGATCTCACTTCTTCAGTACCTATGTTATTCTATGGAGCCTATGCTTTGAGATGACTCTAGTTTGAAAGAGCTTAGTGCATAGGATCCATAGAATAACATAGGAACATAGGACCTATAAAGCCAGGTACTGGAGTGTATGTACTGGAGACAACTTATAGACTTTATTAATAAATAAATTAAAATACTATCAATATGGCATACCCCAAGTGATCTAAAGACAGAAACTGAGTACCTAACGTTGCTCTACGAACAGTAGGACTCTATGTGTGGTGCTCAAATACTGAAATCAGAATGAGAAGAGGCAAAATGTATTGATATTCACAAGTGCTAACTCGTAAGCGCTGGGTAGCAAAACATATTGTGAATTAGAAATCCTCTTCTTGGCTATAGTGATACGCTATAGTTGTATTTAAGTAGTTACATACTGTGCAATGCGGTGGAGACCTACTTGTCAGAAATGGTCTCACTGTATAGTTAACAGGAGAATATTGCAGAGACACAAAGTGTAAGATCGCATTACAAATCAATGCATACAGAGTAATGATTTTAGGGTCCCGAAATAGTATGTCCGTTTAAAGTAAAATACACTTAGGGATCCCCAGTGTGCTCATAGTAGTTCTTAGCTTTCAGCTTGTTCTTAAATGTTATGATACGCTATTGTTGTGTAGGGACATTTACAAGTTGTACAATACTATGGTAAATGTATATCTCAAAAGAAGAGAATATGAATGGCCATTTACCTGGCCATAAGACCTTGTGTATACTTTGTGGTGACCACGTATTTGAAAGTGATGGCACAAATATGGCCTAACAACGTGAATCATGAACCATGATGATATTCCTGATGCTAAGAAAAAGTGGAAATACAAATAATAGTAATAAAATAATAAAAAAATAAAAAATATATAAAAGAGAGAAAGAAAAATTCACTAACATATTTGTCAGATCTACAATATGGATAATAGGAGAGGAGAATACACCCAAGCATAAGGCTAGGCTTAGACTAATGGCTAATGATATTTACAGGTGTGCAGTTAAGCACATTTCCTCATTTAGACCATTTGGAGTCATGGTATTAAGGAGAAAATCCATCTGTTTTCTATCTGTAACAATCTTTTTTCCCAAGTCTCCTCCTCTTATACCTAAACTTACTTTCTGTATTCCCCATATCTGTAAATCTTTAGTGGAAGAATTATTTTGTACCAGACAGTGTCTAGCTACACTGGTGAGTGCTTTTCCTTCATGGTGCTGACTTCTGGCATGAGCGATATTACCAAGATGTTTCAAGTCTCTCTGCTTGAGCATTCTTTTTGTCATGCCCATGTATTTTAAACCACATGGACATAAGAGACAGTAAATAACTCCCTTACTTTCACAACTGATGAAGTCCTTAATGTAGTGAATCTTTCCTGTCCGGTCCAGAAATTGTTTGGACTTCAACGTGTGTGGGCATAATTTGCACTTGCCACAGGGAAAAGATCCTTGCACACTCACAGGTCTTCTTTTTGTATTCTGGAAATGGCTCCGTACCAGATAATTAGTGAGATTGTGGGCCTTTCTGTATGTTGTACAAATTGTATTCCCTAATATTTCAGCCAGTTTGGGGTCTTGTGTTAGAACTGGAAGATGTCTGTTTAGAATGTTCTCAATATCCTTGTGTTGTCTACAATAACCAGTGATTAAACATGCATCAGTAGATAATTTCTTAGTTTTGGATTTAAGCAAGTTGTCTTTGGTTTCATGAAGGGCTCTGTTATAGGCCTTTTTTAGTTTTGAATCAGGGTAACCCCTTTGATGTAGGCGATCTCGCAATTCCCCCGCTCTCAACTTGAAGGTATTCAAATCAGAAAAATTTCTGCGAATTTGCAAAAATTCCCCAAAGGGAATATTATCTTTGACACTGGTCAACATAATATCATTTATGTAACAATACCACATCAACACGTGGTTCGTAAAGTATTCCATATTTTCAGAAAAGACTACCTCCTGCTCCCACCATCCGAGGTACAGGTTAGCATAGGTTGGGGCACAAGCCTTTCCCATTTCTGTACTTCGGATTTGTTGGTAGAAGGTGTTATTAAAGGTAAAATAGTTATGTTGTAGTACAAAATGGAGCATTTTAATGAGGTAGTCTCTTAGTGGCATCTTGCCAGTTGTTTCTTATGAGGTGGTACTCTATTGCCCTACATCCATCAATATGATTAATTGAGGTGTATAAGGACTCCACGTAACAAGTTGCAAGTAATGTTTCTCCATCGATAGGAAGTTGGTCCAGTTTTAAGAGAATATCCATGGTGTCCTTAATATATGAAGGCATGTAGTCTAACATGAACCTAAGCTGTGCGTCAATAAATTTGCTCAAGTTCTCGCACAGATGTGATTATTAACCTAAGCTATCACAAGAGGGATGCAAGACATTAACATGTGAATCCTTGAATGGCAGGATGGTACCCCATGCATTTAATTGCAATGCATGATATACCAGCCTCACAATCAATGATTGCTGAGCTTGCTTGAAAGGATCCTGTACGTTGATGTGAGCAACCTACTGTAGTTCAGCTTTATTTATCATTTGTTTCTTGTTGAGTGTAGATAGCAAAAAATTCTTCCTTGCTATCCCTACTCTTCAGGATACATATGATAACCAAAGCTCAACCATCACAGTTCTACTGAGACAAACTGATTGCATGTACAACACATAGGCCTCGGACACAAAAACACTAGTGCCTTGAAACACACAAATTTTCCTCCTTGACATCCCCTTTCCTCAGGATACATATGCTACCAAGACATTTTTTCTACTTAGTTGTCATTGATTTTCAACAGTGCATTAATTTGCTTTGAGGCCCTAGTGTTTTTGAGTTTGAGGTCAATGTAAACAGTTTGTCTTAGTAGAACTGTGATGTGTGAACTGATCCCTCTGGACCAGTGCAATGTAACTCTGTTGTATTGTGTTTGTCCTCTGTTAACCCATGGAGGGCCAGAGAGGTACCCAACACATATTGGAACAATGCGTTGCTTATCCCTCTAGAACTCAAGGATTTAGGTGCTGATCTCCCTATGGCTACATGTTTAACATTGTTGTGGAGTGGGTATCATGATCAACACAGCAATGAGGGTGTTAAACCTGGACTTGGGCAGGATTTCACAAAAAGAAAAACAGGAGGGGTGCTCCTAGTGTAATATAGCTTGAGATTTGACACCTTCACCAGTTCCCCACCGTACTTACAATATATTTGACTACAACTACACAACAACTAGACAGATGAGGGATTCTAAACTACCCCCACTCAGTCACTCCACAAATGGACACAGACTGCAGCTCTCCAATGATAAAAAGACCTCTCCAAAGATCCTTGAACAAAACTGAAAAACAACAGCAAGATGGGGCACAATCCACAATTCAATATGGAATAAAATGTGAAATAATATTCCCAATTCAAATCCCACAGGCATATTCATTATGGAGCCAGTAATAATTGCATGCAGGGATTAACTATCCAACCTGTTCCGAGTTCCACCTCAGTGATAAGAATCCAATGAGTCTGCTCGTATGAAAATAACAATTTATTGCCCAAGTTTAAGAATTGTACAAGGTAAGAATAACAACCAAAACGCTCAACCCTTTTCAAAACCCTCTGCTTTTTTTGTCAGGAGCAGTTTGGCTACATGTACAAAAAAATTATGCAAAGAACCCTACCTTTCTGCATCCTCCCATTTTATGACACTGAAGCCTGCATAACCCGGAAGTGAGGTGTGCTAAATACGCATGCAAAAAGGGTTCAGAGCATGCACACTCTGACTATGCTCACCACACATCCGTGAGTGACCCAAACACAACCTGGAAACAGAGCATGCCAATGCTCATGCAGCCAAACGACCCACACATGTGCCCCCTGGCTAAGCTCAGTCCACATCTCTGTGCATAAACACATCAACGTGAACACATCCGATCATACAGGCTCCAGGGTCACAAAGAGCGAGACACACATTCCCACCAGGCAAGGACCAACATTAAAAAGGCATAAAAAATACAAGTGGACTTAACTTAAAAAGAATATCAATAATATTCAAGAATATATATAAAAGAATAATAACAATGAAAAACTAAATAAAATAAACAAATAAACCCCAATAATCATGCATACAATTAAAAATAATTGTGCAAGTGCTAACTATATGTAAAATGTATAGATAAAATTATATATAAAAGGTTAGTTTTTATTTTGTATTTTTCATTATTTTTTATTATTATTTTTGTATTTGTTTATTTTGTATTTAATTTATTTAGTTATTTTATATATAATTTTATCTATGCATTACACATATACTTAGCACTTGCACAAGTATTTATAATTGTATCCACGATTATTTGGGTTTATTTTATTTACTTTTTCATTATTATTATTATTATTATTCTTTTATATATATTATTGAATATTATTGATATTCTTTTTAAGTTAAGTCTGCTTGTATTTTTATGCATTTTTAAGGTTTAGTATTAGTCCTTGTCTGGTGGGAATGTGTGTCTCGCTCTTTGTTACCCTGGAGCCAGTATGATCGAATATGTTCACGTCAATGTATTTATGCACAGAGATGTGGATTTAGCTTAGCCAGAGGGTGTATGTTTGGGTCATTTGGCTGCAGGCACATTGGCATGCTCTGTTTCTGGGTTGTGTTTGGTCACTGATCCTTGTTGAGCTCAGTTGGTATGCTCCACTTCCCAGCTATTCAGGCTCCAGTGTCATAAAGAGGGAGGACACCAACAGGTAGGGTTCTTTGCATAATCTTTTTGTACATGTAGCCAAACTGCTCCTGACAAAAAAGAAGTGGGCTTTGAAATGTGTTGAGCCTTTTGGCTGTTATTATTACATTGTACAATTTTGAAACTTTGGCAATTAATTTTTATTTCCATACAAGTAGACTCACTGGATTCTTGTCACTGGAGGTGGAACTCTGAGCAGGGCAGATAGTTAATACCTGCATGTGATTATTACCAGCTCTATAATAGGCAGGTGGGATTTGAATTGTGAGTATTATTTCATATTTTATTCTATATTGAATTGTGGATTGCATCCCTTCTTGCTGTTGTTTTTTGTTTTGAGCAGGATTTGTCAAGCTGAACAATTTCCATTTCTGCTTGGATTGTCCAGTATTCTGTCCTTGTTTGAACCCTCTGAGATCTGTGTTGGTGAACTTGAGTTCAGATGTCACTGTGTTGAACTGTACTAGGTATGAGTGTTTGTATGGTGTCTAGTTATGGAATGAGGCAATTACCGGTAGTCTGGAGGGTGGTGTCATCACCAGTGTCAATCCCCCAGGGCCCCCTCAACAGCTGTTGATGACAGGTTCTGCCTCAGCATCTGTTCCCAGGGGTTGAAGGTAATGTTTAGAGAGGGCCCACCTCCGGTGCATTGGACATGCATTGCAACTTCACCCAATTTGTTCTTTACCAACCTCTTACAATCACCCCACTGCTTCTTAATAGACCTGATGATCTGCATGCAGCTGGAGACATTGTTTACTCTGACGAGGACCTGACTCCAGGAGGCCTTCGTCTTAGCAGCTAAACCACTTGGACCTTATTCACATTGTAGGAGTACTTTGGGTCCTGCAGCCTGAATATGTGTTATGTGCGAGAAAAAAAGTGTATGTGTTTGTATGTGTGTGTATGTAAGATGTGCCAAGGTGTATTTTGTGTCAATTTAGATGTACCAACTCTCTGCTACCAATTCCTAGCTCACTCTCTCTCTCTCTGGCTATCCTCCGCTCCTGGGTCCTGTGCTCTAGCTCGCAAAACATCAAAACACACAGGTTATGTCAGTTATTTTGGTTTATATATGTGTATTTGAGACTTTGGTGTGTTGTGATTGGCTGTGACAATGTTCAGGATTGCTAGATAATGTTATCTTTTTCCTTTGCATTAGACGTATCATATGTTAATTATCAACTGAAAAGGGATATTCTAGAACTTGAGAGAGTACAGCAAAGAGCATCAAAACAAAAAAAGCAGCAAAATTAATTAAGGGAAAGGAGTACTTGACATATGAGGAACGACTAGACAAACTTGGTTTATTTACTCTAGAGAAAAGATGACTAAGAGGAGACCTTATCACAATGTATAAGTATATGAGAGGCCCATACAAGGTTTTCTCTGGTGAGTTAGTCATGCCAAGGCCTGATCAAATAACCAGAGGTCACCCCTTCAGGAAAGGAGGTTTCAGCTTCAGCAGAGGAATACTTTTTTGCTGTAAAGTCTGCTAAATTATTGATTTCCTTGCCCAAGGATGTGGTTATGGCAGATACAATGTATAGTTTTAAGAGAAGATTAGATTGATTTATTTCAAAACGGAGCACATAGGGTTATATTAAGTATTAGTAGACTAAACATGAAGGACTGATAAAGACTAACTTATCTGGCAGCAGGGAAGATACATAATCCTTTTGTCTCTGTGGGTTATGAGGCAAAGGTTGAACTTGATGGATCTAATTTACTATGTTACTATGTTGAATAGAGACCCTAGTTGTCTTGAAAACATGCATCCTAGAGCCACTCAGCCAATAAACGTATATTTTTTACTCTATTGGTTTCCTGCATTTTCTATGGCTAACACAGTACAACACTTCACCTATGTTACACAGGATTTTGGGGTATTTGGGTTCATTTTCCTTTGCTCCCTTCTCACACCCCCCAGATTCCCCTAGCACAGAGATAATAGCCAGATCAAAAGTTTACTTGGATGCCGGCTGCCTGTGTCTTCTCAGTCAGTCATACCAAATTGTGGGTTATTTGGAGGTCAACCTCCTGTGTATCCCTCAGAGTGCCACCAGACTCCCCTAATACAGAGAACAAATGTCCTGTCTACAAGACTCCCTAAACTAAGCTTGAACGTCACCTTATTAGACTACCTTCTATAGCTCAAAATGTGCTTCTCTCTCTTCCTCTCACAAACACAGAATGGCATGCTGCGAGAACCTGACACCACTTTTATATTACTCGAGAAGGAAAAGAAGGGGAAACTTGCCATGTGGGATGGAGAGAAATTCAGTCTTCATATTGATTTCAATGCAAATAATTGAGCTAGGTGAAAAAAGCGAACGAAAGGCACTTTCAATGAAAACTTTGACACTCAATGAAAAGTGTCATTTTCCTCCTATTAATATTTTGAGGGAAACATTTTCACCGTTCCCATTTCTCAGCCACCTTGCAAAAGAAAGGTTAGTAAATGGTATAAGGACTATTAACTCACTTTCCATGAGGGGCCCATTTATTATTTTATGCTCCAGTTGCCACATAGAAATGTCAGTTAATTTTTTACTGAAAAATATATTTCTTTAGTACTATTTTGATACACATAGTAGCAAAAATATCTGCATTACTATTTTCACAGCTTTGCAAATCTTTGTCACTCACATACCTGTTTGCACCTGCTTTAATTAAATACAATTATCTGTATTTGTGATGACTTCTACATGTATATGTTTATACGCAGTTAATGTTGTTGATTACATGCTTATATTCTTGCTGTATATGTAGGCATTAATTTAGATAGTAAAGGAACTAAACATAGCCATTATTTTACTTATTTTCCATTTATATGAAAATGTTCACATATCATTACACCTTCATAATATGTTTGTTTTGTGGCACTTTATGTCATTTAATTACATTTTTATCACCCCAACAATTCTGTAACAAACAATGAAATTACAGGGTGAAATTAAATTTCCAATTCATTTAAATGCGGCAATCAACCTCTTAATTGCTAAAGAGGTCTTCAACACATTGGGGGAGATGCACTAAGATGTGATAAAGAGTTGATATATAACATAGGAACTAGAGAAGTGATATCCCTGGAAGTCATCTCCACTTTATCTCGTCTTTATCACTCCATATTGCTTCACAAGGGGTTATATGCACTGAGAGGTCTGGGAATTTTAACTTGTTCCTATGGTGTGTTTTTCTACTCCCAAACTGAGTCATACAGAATTTTATAGCATATAAGAACCAAATGACCCATCTAGGGATCGATCCAATTAAGCAAGGTAAAACTGTCAGTAAGGCAAAAAAAAAAAATACTGAACATTAGCCATGTCTGTGTATTTCAGCTATGCAATAAGCTGTCTACCAGAATGGTCAGAGAGCATAGTCCAAACAAACAGAAGTAGTGTTACATGCGATGCACCTTTTCTTTACCTCACAGTGCTTCCATTTCAGTCACTAAACAATGCATGATGTGTCATCTTCAAAGGAAACAAGCTAATGGTTGATGTTATCTAGTGAAGCTAAATGTTATCAAAACAAATTCAAAATCAGTTAATCACAACACACCAAAGTAACAAGTACATTCAAATAAATGTTTATATACCCCCGAATAACTGACACTCCCTGTATTTGGAGGTTCTCAGAGCTACAGCACAGAGCCCAGGAGCGGAGGATAGACAGAGAAAGAGGAGCACACGTTGGAGACAGGTAGACTTGGAGTGGGGAGCGTAAACACACCTTTTCTTTTTGGACACACAACACGCTTATATTTTTTATTTCACACAATGTGATTCAGTGAATGCATGGGATTGCCAGAGATTGAATCTGTCCGAGTGCTTCTGGGAGTGACTGGGTGTGAATGGCTGTGTGAGGGAGCTAGGAGAGTTATAGTGAGATGGTAGGGAACTAGTGGAGGCTGGCAGGAAGGGTAGAGGTGAAGGATTGGAGGAAAGAGACCAAGGGATCCCCAGTCAGGTTTAGGATGGAGAGATAGAGACCAGGTGGGCAGAGGGGTACCCAGCAATCGTTAGTGACACAGCGGCTAGGGACCCTCATGCCAATGAGAACCAGAGGGGATTTGCAACAAGAACATACACATCCAGAGACAGCGAGGGCAGGGCCTGACCACTAAACTGCCTCATACATTTCAGATACATCCCAGACTGGTTTGGAGGAGGACAGACTGAGATCCTATGTACTCCTACAAGAGAACATGGTCCTGGTGCAGAGCATAATTGACAGGCAGCACATACTGATCACCACTGAAAGGGCCAAAGGGATTGGTGCTAGGAAGAAGCTACTCTGGCATCAGGTCCTGAATGCAGTGAATGCGGTATCCAGGTGCAAGCTCATTACAGACTCCATCAAAAAGAGCTGGACAGACTGCAAAAGAAAAGGCAAGAACAAGAGGAAATACCTGGCCCTACATGTGAGAGTCACCATAGGTGGTCCACCTATGAACATCACCTTCAATGCCTGGAAGGAGATACTACAAAATAGCATCTCCATGACTGCTGTTGAGAGGGTCTGAGGAGACTGACACAGGAGATGACAGCACCCTTCAGACTCCCGCTAAGCCCATCACTCCATAACTGTTCGCCACACAGTATGGCACAACACTGTGGCAGCCTTGAGCTGCCCAGCTTGATCAACCCAACATTGATATGGTTCTAGCAAGGGAAAACTGTTGTTAATCTAAAACCAGAATGTGATGGGGTAGGCAGGCAAATCATGTCCAAGTTCAACCCCATCAGTGTTGCATTGATCAAACATACTTACTTCATGCAAACAATGATTGCCAGCACATTATAATACAAACATGTGTTGTGTTCTTCAACAGTGTTACACATGCTGCCACAGGGAGGTCAGCGCTTAAACCTTTGTGTGCTGGAGGGATACGCTCATTGCTCTACAATGCATTTGGTACCCCACTGCCACTCAAAGTGTTAACAGAGGACAAACACATGACAACAAGTTCATGTTGTTCAGGTCTACAGGGGTCAGCACACACATGACAGTTCAACTAACATAAACCAATTCCATGTCCGCCACATAGACCGTGTGAGGAATAACCCAATGACAAAACAATGAACGGGATACCATTCTGTTAATCAAGGGCTCACATGTCAATGTCATTGCTTGCATCCTGCTTGTCGTTGCTTGGGTTACTAATCACACAATATAATTTCTATGGGTGGGCAAAAAGTGAGAAATGACTTTGTGAAAAATGACAGATTTTTTTTCTTTTTTCACGAAAGTTTTCTCTTTTTCTCTAATGCAAAAATGTCCTCCTTTTTGGCTGTTCCAGCAAATGTTTTGCCTATTCCAACACATTATTCTCCTATTCTATGACATTTTTCACATAGTCTAACACATTTTTCTCCTATTTCAACAAATTATTTTCCTACGTTTAAAGGGATAGTAATCCATCAGTTTTACAAATGTTAATCTTGTAGGGAGAAATTAAATGCCCCCAGTCCCATCTCTCAAACCTTTATGATTTGGGAGATATTTGCTGTGAATGTTCCCCCCTCCCTCCCCTTTCCCTTACATCAGCGCTCTAGCTGACTGCAGGGGAATCCTGTCCCTGAACAAGAGGAAGCTCTTCAGCAGAGCCCAGATTGTGTTATTGAAGAAAAATCCAAGCACACTTTGTAGACCGTTCCAGTGAAGGGTTTATTCTTCAATAATGTGATCTTGGTTCTGCTGAAGAGCCTCAGTCGGTCCTGGGACTGGATTCCCCTGCAGTTAACTAGATCACTGACGTCAGGGGAGGGGGAACTTTCACAGCCAATATCTCCCAAACCATTTCATTTCTTTTTTAAATACCTACTAGATTAAAATTTGTAAAACTGATGTATTATTATCCCATTAGTATGGTGCAACATTTCCCAGCACAATATTACTTCTTCTGAGGGCTGTAGTGGAAAAATAAGTAGTTGGAAGTCAAAGCTGTGAGTCCTACAGCAACATATACCTTGAAAAATGTGTTAGCATGCGGAGTGCCTTTGTCCTTTACCCACAAAACTTACTTTCTGCATAACTGACACTGGTACATATTCATGATGATGTCAAGTGATTAAAAAAAAATAAAGTACAACCTACAATGTGGCAGATGTGTATGGTAGTGGTGGTGGGGGACTGGCATGGTGTGATTGGTGGGACCTTGACAAACTGCATCCACCCCGGGAGTAGAGGGATCATAATCATTTATTGCACATGCTGCAGCAACCATTGCTGCAGTCAGTTTTTGCACTAACACTTTACTCCCACGCCCCTGGACTTCTGCCACCTTTCCCCCTCTCGCTTGTGCATCTTCTAGACATTACTCAAATACTGTGTGTGTTTTTACTCTCTACAGTACACAACTGAGGGAGTGTGATGTCTTACCTTGGCCCTCAACAAAATTCTCAATGTCATCTGCTGTCTATCAAGTCTGCCTCAGTCACCGAGCTCCCAGTCAGCTTTCTAATATATTTATTTGTTTAATTATTTATTTATTTATTTCATTTGTTTATTTATTTATTCATTCAAGTTGTCCACTATATCTTATCACAGTGCCAATATATATATATATATATATATATATATATATATATATATATATATATATATAAAACACTAAAAAACAAAATCAAAAACTTCTTTCCCCAGACTTCCTCAGCACAGTGACAATAAAAGTAAAATCAGCAAGCAATTTGGACCCCAGCTGCCTGTGTCTTGCTAATCAGTCACACCAAATTTTGTGGTATTTTGGGTCAACCTCCTTCCTCCCTTCTTTTACCTATTGTGCCCCCAGACTCCCCTACTACAGAGTACAAATGACCTACCTAAATGACTCCCTAAAACTAAGCTTCAATTACCCTTTATTTGCCTATCTTCTTTAGCTCAAAAACATGCGGCTCTCTCCTCTCACAAACACAGAATGGAATGCTGTGAGAGCCTGACAGCCTTTTACATGGCTGTAGAATACTTTCGTGAGGTGGAGAAAGATTTTTCCACCCATTGAGTTTAATTCAATATGAAAGGAGAAAAAAGTGGGAAAACAGCACTTTAACAGGAAATTTTTCGCCAAATGGAAAGTGCCATTTTTTGCTGATTTCAGTTTGAGGCGAATATTTTCACCCATCCCTAATGATTTCTACACACAGCATCCATGCCTGCAGTGGAGCAAGAGAAAAGTGAGCAGGAGGAAAAGCAAAGTCTTAGTCCCAGTGACGCAGCCACTGATGAGTCAGCATCAGCTGGATGCCACCACCACCATCACCGTACAGGCTGCCACCAACAATATACCTAGAGTGAATGCCCCAGGATTCCCGCCACTGTATGTTTGGTGTATGCCACTGAAACAGGGCAGTACTGAATGCCCCCCCAACAATGGGATGCCACTGTATGCCCAGCATGGTCAACACCCCACACTATGGGTCATATGGCCCCGCACCGGGACCACAGCTACACAGCTGGATGCAAACCCAGCAAATTACCAGCCTACAGCCACAAACAAGGTGGGAAGGGAACACATCTCAGTGGCAACAGTATGACCTATGACCACTCGACTACCAACATCTTGGCCTCTTAGTTGAGCCACAGAGACCAGTACCACTCACTAACTTCACACTACCAGCACAGAATGAACCTGGCAAACTAGTATCAGCTGTCCGTGAGGAGACCATAGATGTGGTGGGAGCAGGATGGTCACTCTCTAATGCATCACATGCTGTCCCCCTCACACCTGACTCCACATTTGTCTCTCCAGCAGCTGCAGCATCAGAGGAGACACATTCAGACAATAATGGAACCACTGGTCAAGGGACAGGCACAGACCAAGGAGGAGAGTCATTAGCAGCAACTCCATGTGCACCATCCACGCCCAAATCATGTGCCACAGCTACTTTAACCAGCAGGATATGTGAGGAATAGTGATGAGCGAGCACCCCAATGCTCGGGTGTTCGGGTGCTCTGACCGAGCGCCCCCGGAGGCTCGAGTGCTCGGCCGAGCACCCGAGCCCCATTGAAGTCAATGGGAGGACTCGAGCATTACACCAGGCACCCCCTGCTCTGATGAGGGGAGGGTGTCTGGTCCATAGGAAAAGGGCAGAAAAGGATGGAAACACCACAGAAATGGTTCAGGGACAGCATAGGGAGGATGTCTGGATGCATCTTGGACTCCAACATCGCTGCTGGGAACGATCTTTCGCCCGTAGTACGCCATTTTTACAGACTGACCGTAAAACACACAAAAAGGAAAATAAAAACGACTTTAGGCGAAAAATTGTTACCAAACAATATTTGCTGTATATTTACTTGTATGTCATCTGCAAATTCTCCCAAAAATTTCCTCGATTTTCTGAAGTGAGGCCATGATTAAGAGGGAAACGTGCGCAGAGGCAAATTCTCCCAAAAATTTCCTTGATTTTATTGAACTGAGGCCATGATTAAGAGGGAAACGTGCGCAAAGGCAAATTCTCCCAAAAATTTCCTCGATTTTTCTGAACTGGGGCCATGATTAAGAGGGAAACGTGCGCTGAGCCGACCATCTAAAACATTATGGGTGAGGGTCTGCTGCGGAGCTGACCATCCTAAACATTATATGCGAAGGCCCGCTAGTGAGCTGACGCTATAAAACATTATATGAGAGGGCCCGCTAGAGAGCTGACCCAATAAAACATTATATGAGAAGGCCCGCTGGTGAGCTGGCCCTATATAAAAATTATATCACAGGGCCCGCTGGTGAGCTGGCCCTATATAAAAATTATAGCACAGGGCATATGGAAGAGGAGGAGGAGGATGAGAAGATTAAGAGTCAACCATATACCCGTTTTTTGGGTGGAAGGGGTGAATGGGAATACAGAGTATTCCCATCATTGTAAATAACATATATAAAGTGAGTTTATGTTCCCCCGGGGCTTTCCTCCAGTGGAGTGGAGAAGTCAGGGGAAATCCAGGCCTTGTTCACTTTTATAAGTGTCAACCTATCAGCATTGTCGGTGGAAAGGCGGATACGCTTATCTGTTATGATGCCACCAGCAGCACTAAATACCCGCTCAGACAGAACGCTGGCGGCAGGGCAGGCCAGCACCTCCAAGGCGTAGAGTGCCAGTTCATACCACGTGTCCAGCTTGGACACCCAGTAGTTGTAAGGCACAGAGGGATCATTGAGGACGCTGACACGGTCTGCTACGTACTCCTTCACCATCTTCCAAAACTTTTCCCTCCTTGTGACACTAGGCTGCGCATCAGGGTGAGGGTGCTGGCGGGGTGTCATGAAGGTGTCCCACGCCTTGGAGAGTGTTGCCCTGCCTTTGTCGGAACTGCTGTGTGCTCCCCTTTTCTCCCCTTCTCGGTTGGCCAAGGTAGCACGTACTCTGCCGCCAGCGTTGTCAGATGGAAAATTTTGGAGCAATTTTTCAACAAGAACCTTCTGGTATTGCACCATTTTGCTTGTCCTCTCCACTGGAGGAATGAGAGATGAGAAATTCTCTTTGTAGCTGGGGTCCAGAAGGGTGAACACCCAGTAATCCGTGTTGTCTAAAATGCGTATAACGCGTGGGTCACGGGAAAGGCAGCCTAACATAAAGTCAGCCATGTGTGCCAGAGTACCAACAGGCAAGATTTCGATGTCCTCACCAGGAGGATGACTCTCAATCTCCTCATCCTCTTCCTCCTCTTCTGCCCACCCACGCTGAAGAGATGGAACTAAAGTTTCATGGCTACCCTCTGTAGCGGAGGCAACCGTGTCTTCCTCCTCCTCCTCCTCCTCCTCCGCCTCCTCCAATTGTCGCTGAGAAGACGAAGTGAGGGTGCTCTGGCTATCACCTTGTGTAAGCTCTTCCTCCCGCATTTCCACCTCTTCCACATGCAAAGCGTCGGTTTTAATTGTGAGCAGCGAGCGTTTCAGTAGACACAGAAGTGGGATGGTTACACTGATAATAGCGTTATCGCCGCTCACCATCTGTGTCGATTCCTCAAAATTGCGTAAAACCTCACAGAGGTCTGACATCCATTCCCACTCCTCACTTCTGATTACAGGAAGTTGAACGGAGAGGCGACGACCGTGTAACAGCTGGTACTCCACTACTGCCCTCTGCTGCTCACAAAGCCGGGCCAACATGTGGAAGGTGGAGTTCCAGCGCGTGCTCACGTCACACAGCAGCCGGTGAGCTGGCAATTGTAAGCGCTGCTGCAGCTTCAACAGGCCGGCCGAAGCTGTAGATGACTTACGGAAATGTGCACACAAGCGGCGCACCATGTCAAGAGATCATGCACATTGGGGTAGGTTTTTAGAAATCGCTGAACCACTAAATTAAATACATGCGCTAGGCATGGTACGTGTGTGAGCTTGCCGAGCTCCAAAGCCGCCACCAAGTTACGCCCATTATCACACACAACCATGCCTGGTTGCAGGTTGAGTGGCGAGAGCCACTGCTCGGTCTGGTGACTAATCCCCTGCAACAGCTCTGAGGCCGTGTGCTGTTTGTCCCCAAGGCAGATCAGCTTCAGCACGGCCTGTTGACGCTTCCCCACTGCAGTGCTACACTGCTTCCAGCTACTGGCTGATGGGGGAGTGGCGCTGCGTGTAGAGAATTCGGAGGTGGAAACGGAGGAGGAGGAGCCAATAACGTAGGTGCTGGCGGAAACCCTGATGGAGGTAGGGCCCGCAATCCTCGGCGTGGGTAGCACCCGTGCCATCCCAGGGTCCGAGTCGCTCCCAGCCTCCACGACATTCACCCAGTGTGCCGTCAGGGAAATGTAGCGTCCCTGGCCACAAGCACTTGTCCATGTGTCAGTCGTTAAGTGGACCTTCCCAGTAACTGCGTTGGTCAGGGCACGGGTGATGTTACGGGACACATGGTGGTGTAATGCGGGGATGGCACACCGGGAAAAGTAGTGGCGGCTGGGGACCGCGTACCGAGGGACAGCTGCTGCCATCAGGCTGCGGAAGGACTCAGTGTCCACAAGCCTAAATGGCAGCATTTCGATGGCCAGTAATTTTGAAAGGTGTGAGGTTAGTGCTATGGCCTGTGGGTGGGTGGCTGGGTATTTTCTCTTGCGCTCAAATGCCTGGGGTAACGACATTTGGACGCTGTGCTGGGACAGGGAAGTGGATGTGGTCGCTGATGGTGCTTCAGATGCTACAGGTGCAGGGCGGGAGGTATGCGGGCCTGCGCCTTCGACAGGTGATTGGCCGGCACCGAAAACAGGGGAAGAGGAGGCAGTGGTGTGGCCTGCAGACACAGATGGGCGATCCAGGCGTTCCTCCCACTTATTACGGTGCTTGGATGCCATGTGTCGGATCATGCTGGTGGTGGTGAGGTTTCTAGTGTTCATGCCTCGGCTCATTCTGGTGTGGCACAGGTTGCAAACTACAATTCTTTTGTCGTCCGCACTTTCCTTAAAAAAACGCCATACCGCGGAACACCTACCCTTTGGCAAGGGAGATTTACGCAAGGGGGTGCTCCGTGGAACATTTGCGGGCCGGTTTGGTGCGGTCCGCCTTCTTTCTGTAGCCACACCACTGCCTCTTCCAGCCTGTTGCGGTGCTGCAGATGGCTCACCCTCAGGACTGCTGTCATCGCTCGGCTCTACACCTTCCCAGGTGGGGTCAGTCACCTCATCGTCCACCAAGTCCTCCTCCACTTCCTCACTCTGATCATCCTCCTCATGTCTTGATCCCACCACATACTCAGTCATTGACAACTGTATAACATTCTCCTCAACAAGGTCTTGAGACAGTAATAGTGGTTGATTTAATGGCAACTGTGTCTCATCATCATCATCATCATCCACTACTTCCTTTGACCTTAAATGCCGTTCACATCTGTCATCTTCTTGTGATTGGGTACCCTCTAGAGGTTGTGAATCAGGGCACAAGATGTCATGTTCCTCTGCAAGCGTGCTTGGAGAGAGGGTCAAATGAAGGATTGGTGATGAGACGAGCTCCTCACTATATCCCAGTGTGGGATCACTTCTTTGACCAGACCGTGTATGGTGGGAGGAAGGATGATCAGAGTGAGGATTATGTTGACCAGACTCTTGGCTACTGAGAGTGGACTTGGTGGAAGACAGGGTGGTGCTTAACCGACTGGAAGCAGTATCAGCTGACATCCAACCGACCACCTGTTCGCAGTGGTCGGACCTCGAGAGTGATGTCCTGCGACGCCCTGTAAAATTAGACATGAAGCTAGGTATGGTGGATGTCTTTCTTTCTTGTGCTCTGGCACCAGGCACAGTTTCTCCGCGTCCTGACCCGCGCCCTGAACTATCAGGATCACGTCCACTTCCCCGTCCCTTTTTACCCGCCTTCTTCATCTTACACGGAATATGTGACTTTGATATTTGAGTTTGAAAACTTAACAGTATTTCTTCCTATTCTGCAACTGTGCAGAGTACACAGAATAGGCTGCTAAACTGCGGTGACGCACACTGAATGGAATATGTGACTTTGATATTTTAGTTTGAAAACTTAACAGTATTTCTTCCTATTCTGCAACTGTGCAGAGTACACAGAATAGGCTGCTAAACTGCGGTGACGCACACTGAATGGAATATGTGACTTTGATATTTTAGTTTGAAAACTTAACAGTATTTCTTCCTATTCTGCAACTGTGCAGAGTACACAGAATAGGCTGCTAAACTGCGGTGACGCACACTGAATGGAATATGTGACTTTGATATTTTAGTTTGAAAACTTAACAGTATTTCTTCCTATTCTGCAACTGTGCAGAGTACACAGAATAGGCTGCTAAACTGCGGTGACGCACACTGAATGGAATATGTGACTTTAATATTTGAGTTTGAAGACTTAACAGTATTTCTTCCTATTCTGCAACTGTGCAGAGTACACAGAATAGGCTGCTAAACTGCGGTGACGCACACTGAATGGAATATGTGACTTTAATATTTGAGTTTGAAGACTTAACAGTATTTCTTCCTATTCTGCAACTGTGCAGAGTACACAGAATAGGCTGCTAAACTGCGATGACGCACACTGAATGGAATATGTGACTTTAATATTTGAGTTTGAAAACTTAACAGTATTTCTTCCTATTCTGCAACTGTGCAGAGTACACAGAATAGGCTGCTAAACTGCGGTGACGCACACTGAATGGAATATGTGACTTTAATATTTGAGTTTGAAGACTTAACAGTATTTCTTCTTATTCTGCAACTGTGCAGAGTACACAGAATAGGCTGCTAAACTGCGGTGACGCACACTGAATGGAATATGTGACTTTAATATTTGAGTTTGAAAACTTAACAGTATTTCTTCCTATTCTGCAACTGTGCAGAGTACACAGAATAGGCTGCTAAACTGCGGTGACGCACACTGAATGGAATATGTGACTTTGATATTTGAGTTTGAAAACTTAACAGTATTTCTTCCTATTCTGCAACTGTGCAGAGTACACAGAATGTGCTGCTAAACTGCGGCGAAGCACACTGAATGGAATATGTGACTTTGATATTTTAGTTTGAAGACTTAACAGTATTTCTTCCTATTCTGCAACTCTGCACAGTACACAGAATGTGCTGCTAAACTGCGGCGACGCACACTGAATGGAATATGTGACTTTGATATTTTAGTTTGAAAACTTAACAGTATTTCTTCCTATTCTGCAACTGTGCAGAGTACACAGAATAGGCTGCTAAACTGCGGTGACGCACACTGAATGGAATATGTGACTTTGATATTTTAGTTTGAAAACTTAACAGTATTTCTTCCTATTCTGCAACTGTGCAGAGTACACAGAATAGGCTGCTAAACTGCGGTGACGCACACTGAATGGAATATGTGACTTTAATATTTGAGTTTGAAGACTTAACAGTATTTCTTCCTATTCTGCAACTGTGCAGAGTACACAGAATAGGCTGCTAAACTGCGGTGACGCACACTGAATGGAATATGTGACTTTAATATTTGAGTTTGAAGACTTAATAGTATTTCTTCCTATTCTGCAACTGTGCAGAGTACACAGAATAGGCTGCTAAACTGCGGTGACGCACACTGAATGGAATATGTGACTTTAATATTTGAGTTTGAAAACTTAACAGTATTTCTTCCTATTCTGCAACTGTGCAGAGTACACAGAATAGGCTGCTAAACTGCGGTGACGCACACTGAATGGAATATGTGACTTTAATATTTGAGTTTGAAGACTTAACAGTATTTCTTCTTATTCTGCAACTGTGCAGAGTACACAGAATAGGCTGCTAAACTGCGGTGACGCACACTGAATGGAATATGTGACTTTAATATTTGAGTTTGAAAACTTAACAGTATTTCTTCCTATTCTGCAACTGTGCAGAGTACACAGAATAGGCTGCTAAACTGCGGTGACGCACACTGAATGGAATATGTGACTTTGATATTTGAGTTTGAAAACTTAACAGTATTTCTTCCTATTCTGCAACTGTGCAGAGTACACAGAATGTGCTGCTAAACTGCGGCGAAGCACACTGAATGGAATATGTGACTTTGATATTTTAGTTTGAAGACTTAACAGTATTTCTTCCTATTCTGCAACTCTGCACAGTACACAGAATGTGCTGCTAAACTGCGGCGACGCACACTGAATGGAATATGTGACTTTGATATTTTAGTTTGAAAACTTAACAGTATTTCTTCCTATTCTGCAACTGTGCAGAGTACACAGAATAGGCTGCTAAACTGCGGTGACGCACACTGAATGGAATATGTGACTTTGATATTTTAGTTTGAAAACTTAACAGTATTTCTTCCTATTCTGCAACTGTGCAGAGTACACAGAATAGGCTGCTAAACTGCGGTGACGCACACTGAATGGAATATGTGACTTTAATATTTGAGTTTGAAGACTTAACAGTATTTCTTCCTATTCTGCAACTGTGCAGAGTACACAGAATAGGCTGCTAAACTGCGGTGACGCACACTGAATGGAATATGTGACTTTAATATTTGAGTTTGAAGACTTAACAGTATTTCTTCCTATTCTGCAACTGTGCAGAGTACACAGAATAGGCTGCTAAACTGCGGTGACGCACACTGAATGGAATATGTGACTTTAATATTTGAGTTTGAAAACTTAACAGTATTTCTTCCTATTCTGCAACTGTGCAGAGTACACAGAATAGGCTGCTAAACTGCGGTGACGCACACTGAATGGAATATGTGACTTTAATATTTGAGTTTGAAAACTTAACAGTATTTCTTCCTATTCTGCAACTGTGCAGAGTACACAGAATAGGCTGCTAAACTGCGGTGACGCACACTGAATGGAATATGTGACTTTAATATTTGAGTTTGAAGACTTAACAGTATTTCTTCCTATTCTGCAACTGTGCAGAGTACACAGAATAGGCTGCTAAACTGCGGTGACGCACACTGAATGGAATATGTGACTTTAATATTTGAGTTTGAAAACTTAACAGTATTTCTTCCTATTCTGCAACTGTGCAGAGTACACAGAATAGGCTGCTAAACTGCGGTGACGCACACTGAATGGAATATGTGACTTTGATATTTTAGTTTGAAAACTTAACAGTATTTCTTCCTATTCTGCAACTCTGCACAGTACACAGAATGTGCTGCTAAACTGCGGCGAAACACACTGAATGGAATATGTGACTTTGATATTTTAGTTTGAAGACTTAACAGTATTTCTTCCTATTCTGCAACTCTGCACAGTACACAGAATGTGCTGCTAAACTGCGGCGACGCACACTGAATGGAATATGTGACTTTGATATTTTAGTTTGAAGACTTAACAGAATGTGCTCTAATCTGCAACTTTGCACACTAAACAGAATGTGCTCTAATCTGCAACTTTGCACACTAAACAGAATGTGCTCTAATCTGCAACTTTGCACACTAAACAGAATGTGCTCTAATCTGCAACTTTGCACACTAAACAGAATATATGAAATTTTTTTTTTTTTGTTTTTTTCCCCCCACACAAAATAAACTGCTGCCCCCACACACAGTAGTCCTAAAAAGGACTTTTGGTTCTTTTTTTTTCACAAATTTGCTTTCTTTCTCCCTACACTGACTTTCCCTTCCTATCCTCATCTCTCCCTGGCTAAGACTGAGCCGAACTCGCTGGTCAGGTGCTATACAGCACCCGACCACGGGTTCTGGCCAGCCAATCAGTGTAATGCCAGCAGCCAACATGGCTGCTGGCATTACACTGATGTCAGAGCCTCCCTGCACGTTTATTGGGTGCGCAGCAGCCGCAAAACGTGCGGGGAGGAGACCCGAACATGGCGGGCGAGCACATGCGGTACTCGTACGAGTACCGCCATGTGCCGATCCGAGCGATGCTCGAGCCGATCCGAGCATCGGCCGAGCATGCTCGCTCAACACTAGTGAGGAATATATCTACATCCACTGGAGGCTACTGATGGAGACCAGGTACTTCTCCAGGAGGTATGTTTCTGCAACATTGACAGAATGTCAGCCACTGTCAGCAGTGTTGAGTCCCAGCAAATCCTCCTGCACAGAAATATGCCATACTGGGACTGGACTCTGACTTGTTTGGCCAGATGCTTATTGAAATGTGTTAGCAAAATCTAAATAAAGAGGCTGCTGTTGGAGCGAGCTCCATAGTCAACTGGGGGGTCAGCTGCAACAACTTTCCCCTCAAGTGTGACATCAACTACAACCCCAAGACCCACAAGAGTCACCAAACAGTCTGTGAGGGCATGCACATATGCAGCCCTTTCCAAATCCCCAAAAAATAAAAAAGCAACATGTGTCATGGTTTCCGTGAATAAAATGCACTTCTTTATCCCAGTCATGTCTGTGATTCATTCAGGTATCTAACGAGGTCAGTGGCAGTCATGTCTCCAATGCATTGTGAAGCAATGCATTGAACACAATTCTTAAACATTTTAAATGGTGGGAAAATGCTTGAACATTGGTAACCAAACAGTACATCCACTGTTGTCCAGTTTCAACTCTTAATACACCTAGTAAAGCAAACATCCTGAAGCTGATGTCTGTGCATGATGTGAGTTCAAGTTTAACAACAGCTGATGGGAAACATGTCACAATCTAAGTCTGGTCACATACAGGATCACTGAAAACACACAGGGACATTAGCACTCAAACACAAGGGTACACATCCTTCAAATACAATCATGTCAGGAATTTGGCACAGGGATCACACTCTGCAAACACATGTCACAATACACAATGTCTGGAACACAAAAATATCCTTCAAAGCAACCAGTGTGCATCCTCAAGAGTGTGTGTGTTCAACAGGGTTGTGCTTGTGGGTGATGGAGGGGTCTTAGAGGACTCCTGGGATGCCAGTGGGTCACTCAGTGCATCACAAATTTATTGTGTAACCCTCATACATTTGAAACTCCAGGCTGGCTGAACATGTGCAAGATTCATATGTTCCGATGGAAAAACTGGTCAGACATCATTGTTGAGCCATCTTCATGATGGGTTCATTTTCAGTTCAAATGTAAAAAGGGGGTGCATATCATGACTGTCCAATATTCCAAACAAGAGACGTGTGAATTTCAGATGATGTCGCGTGAGTTTGATACAGCAACATTGTGTCAGGACAAATACATAGCAATGGCTTATTGGGGATTGGGCATGTCTTTCTTTTGTTCCATTGTGTATAAACAGATGTGCCCTCATCAAGTCCCACCATATGACTCATGTCAGTGACATAACAATATGCCATACAGTATTAACATACAGTAGCACTAGGGAGCAACAGAAGCACTATATGGAAGTGGAATCATTGTGAACATCCCTCTATTCCATGATGGGTCATTCCATGGATGCCTGTAGGAAGGAATGCCAGGAGTTGAAACTACACTGCATAACTCAAAGGATTAGCCATAATTATCCTATTAACCCTTTGAGTTCCAGAAGGGTATCCAACTCATTGCTTCACAATGGGTTGTATACCCCTTTGCAACTCATAGGGCTAAGAATGAGTGGATGCTAACCAGCCATATGAATGTGTGAATGGTACATCATAGCAACATATAACCTAGTAAATTAACTAACCTTCATGAAGCAGAAGCTGGTGTCTGGTGTTGAGCCATTGTAATTGTGCTGTACACACACAGGTCAGCATGCTGGGTCTGTCAACTTCCTTCTCAATTCTTTAATGCTTCAATGGGTATATGCTTGATATGAATATGTTCAAATTGCTGTATGTAATACTTCCAGAAAATTATAGACATAGCCAAATTGGGTGTAGCAGTGTTGACAGGGGGTAGGTTGATATCCAAGAATGAAATTCCAGAAGTCAGTTGAATTCACAGCCTCCATTAGTCCCAAACATGGCACATCAGCTGCATGTCTTCATTATGGTTCCAGCTTTGTCATTGTGATGCTGAACCAGGCAATTTCAAGGCTGGAGGCTCATGTGAATCTCAGTTATCCTGTAGAGTACAATATATCATTATGTAATGTATGAGTGTGTTTCCACACATTCCCCCTGCTAAATCATGTCATACATGCATTGTGTTTCATTCATGTATTATACTCACAAGTAAATAAGTCCTTGATGAGCCAGTCTTGTGTATCCACCCCTCTCAGGGTCTCCTCACCATCAAACTGGGAACAGGTACCTCCACAAAGGGTTGTGGATAAAGATCATCACTTTACGTGTGTTGACTGCAATACTGTGAAGAATGGCACATGCTAGTATGATATTGCAGACTTTGCCTGGCACATATTGCAGAACTCTTCCTGAGTTATACAGGCAGCAAAATAATGTTTTGGGGAGGCCAAATGTTCATTCACTAGCATTTCTGGTCCAGATTGAAGCAGTCCTGTGCAGGTGTTTGTGGATTTGGAACAGCTGTAAAGAGCCATGGTTTGCAGCCATATCCTACATTCTCTGTGGAAGAAAAGTGACATTGTGACACATAGACCACATGGTTATGTAGATGATGTTGACTATATTTGCCTCCTGTTGTTTGATGAGGATATACATGTTGTGTGTTCTGACCATGCTAAGCTGTTGTCTCCTTAATCATGTGAGTATCTCGATCGATGTGGTGTGATGTATAGATTTTGTACTCACCCTAAAAGCCATCCTCCTGTATAGGTTCCATTCTCAAAGTCCCAGTAGGTGGAGGAGCACCTGAGGATGTAAAAATTGTGACAGCTTCCAGGATAGGAAACACACATGGGCTATCCTCATGTTGTCATCACACACCATCTGTGCGTCAATGGATTGGAAATGCTTTTAATTGATGTACAGATGTCCCTCAGGTGGAGGAGCTCTTATGCACACATTTGCAGTCTAAGACCCTTCAGGCTTGACAAGTGCCCACTTCATCTGGGTAGAAGGAAAATGGAATGTACTTTCTGGCCTTCCTCTTAAGGGCTGCCAACACCTGAGACAACACCCTTGAACATGTGGCCTGTACCATCCCTGATACTTATCCCTCTGTGGACTGGAAGAATCCCATTGCCATGAAATGTATGGCACACAACAGCTTATGAATACTGGATTGTTCATTGTTGGTGATGAATATGGGGTCAATGTCATCTTTATAACCTCATATAGGTCAATGATGCTGTGTGACGCCAATCTGTAAGTCTATCACTTGACCCTTGTGTGTAATATTCTGGGTCTTTGTAGTTATCTGTCCTCCCTGTGCTGCTCCACATATCCATGTGGCAGCTGTGGGAGATGTGGAAGTTGAGGTGATGCTGTCTGGCCTGGTCCTCCAGGTGGAAATGGCCTTCTGGCTGGATCACCAGATGGAGCATCCATGGTTGCAATAGCAAGAAGATGTGCTTGCAGTTCCTGGGATTCTGTAGCCCTCACATGTCCCCTTCTCTGACATCTTTGCAGGTATTGCAATTGAAACATAATGCTCATAATTGCTCTCTGAGTGGTCTCATTAAGTGGTCTCTCTTTAAGACAGTGATGGGGTGTTGTTCATGTGTGGTCATTAGGTACGGTGGGACCAGTGGGAATCTGTGTGTCCAGGTAAGTGTATGCCAGAGTGGCTGATGTTTGAAAGTGTTTGGCATAATTGCTGTTTACCTGTCAAATGTGTGTGCGACGTGGTCCAGTGCACCTTGGCTCTTCATTGACTAGTGATTCTGCACAAGCAGGCTTGGGTTGCTTAGTGATTGACATGTGTGCATATTGTATTGTGTGGACATATATATATATGTTAACCACGGTTGTGTCGGAGTATGGTGCCACTAATTGTTTGAGGTTGATTTGCAAAGCCCTTGTTCCTCTGAGGATTAATGGGTAGATGTTGGTAGTCCAAACACATTTGCTGGGAGGTTCCTTGGTATTACACGGGTTAAAGGGATAGTAATGTTTCATAATAAAAGCAGCTCGAATTAATCATCATAGTATTTGGACTTTGGAGAGTATTATTTCAATTCTGTCAGAGTTGTAGTTCAAGAGTAATTCAATGACAGTGTATCCCCCTCCCGCCCCTTTTACTGATGTAACACTGCTCAGCCAGAGCAGAAGGGAGGTGCCCAGGTAGATTGCAGAGAGGGACAATCTTCAATTAAGATAAGGGAAAAACCTGACAAACTTGTCAAGGGGGGACAAGGCTTTCATTGTTCTCATAGGAAGAAGATTGTCCCCTGCTGTTATCTGTCTGGTCTATGGACTGGATTCCACATCTGAGAAGAGATGGCTTACACTAGGTAAAAGGGGCGGGAGGGGGAAACTTTGCTTGTGAATATCTCTTAATCCATAAAGGTTTGAGAGATAAGACTTATATCGTTCTTCATGTTTTTTTAATGCCTACAAAATAAAATAAAGATAAAACAAAGTATTACTATCCCTTTAATTTTGCCTTTGCTGTCATTGTGCTATGTCCTAAGTGTTGTGTGAGCTGTTTGTTCCCTGCTTTGTATTTTTCAATGGGGTGTTTTAACCCTAGTTGTGTGCTGTACGCCGAAAAACGTAGGTCCAGAATTACTGCGAGTTAATATATCTATTTAGAGTGCCTTGGCACTCACATCACAGGAATTATCCCAAAATTAGTAGAGCTGTTCCTTTGTTCTCAATGGCTGAAATATCACGAGCCATTGTCATTTTATATCGCATGTTAGCGGTTCATAGCACAGGTTATTGGATGGATTACTGTGCTTGCAAAGCTACCGTCATTTTTTTTTTTAAAAGGTGGATATTGGATCGAGCCCCAAGTCTGCCCATTTCCCTATCTACTTACCTCATTCTTATTTAATCGTATTGGTATAGCCATATGCCTATCCCAAGAGTTCTTACATTAATTTACTTAATTTAAGCCTTAACACATCTTCTGGGAGGCTGTTCCATGTATACATCACAATTTCCACACAGTTGTTTTTACTTACATTTACTCTGATGTTTCCCCTTCCAATTTTAGTACATCTCCAGTTTTAGGGGTTGTTTGAGTATTCCTTTAATTCTGAATAATAGATTTCTCCCGAACTTTAGTAATGCCTTAGATACTAATTCTTCAAGCAAAAGTGGTGCAATTCTGGTGCAAATCAGTTGCACCATGGGAATTTAAACCTTTTAAATGCTATTGCATATGCTATTAATTGCTTAGCAATTGCTAGAGACATTCAAGGGGTTAACATCTTCATTTAAAACAATGTGAATTTCATAAATTAATTAGCCCCTCTGGGCAATATTCAACATCTTAAAGAGGGGCAAATCTGGAGCAAATGAGTTGTTCCATAGGGAAGAATTGAACTTTCCCAGGGCTTTAAATGGGTCTTTTAACCACGTATCCAAATCTCTGCATGGAACTGGTACTTCAGATTAGTGGAAAAAGTTATTCCTTGGTCTTTGACAGAATTCTTAAACATATTGTAATTATGAATCCAGTCTATGGCTTTTCTAATGAGGCTTCTTATGTTATATGGATGGATATTTGGAAGTTTAACATCCACCCTTGAGGTAGTTATTGCAATTTAGATTGACTGTTTCTAGGTTTTTCTGCCTTCATATAAATCTGAGTTTAATTTTATGATTATGAATGGAATGGTCTGAATAAAGTACAATAGGTGCTGAAGCTAAACATTTTTATCAAAGTACAGTGCCTCAGAAGGAGAGGGTGCAAAGGCCCATGTGCTTAGTTCATTTATAATTAATGCTATCTGTTAGGAGTAGTTTCTATGATCCATATTTTGTTAGACAGGTGCTGCACTTCCAACAGCAGCAGAGGCATTCATCATAGCTAAGGCTGTGGATGTTGATAACCTTTGTTGTTATTGGTTACTCAACACTATTAGCATTTGTGTGACTGAGTGGGACTTGCTGTAGAGTATATTCAAGCACTCCAGATAGGGAGATAGAAGTGAAAGACAATGAAAAATATCTAAGTTTAGAATATTAGTAAAAGCAATTACTATTTGATATGAAAATATGTTTTAAAATTTGTTATTAGAAAACACATAAAATACTTCAGGATTACGAGCATTTAGAACCCAAGAATGATACAATAATAATGGAAAATTAAATAAAATCACAAACAGTATATAGCTGCCTGAAATAATAAAAATACTGCTTAGTAAAAGTAGCCATATAATAGATCAACTGATGGTCTAGCAATGAGAATTTTAAAATACTGGCTGGTATTAAAAACTCCAGTCTAGCTGGAAAATATATATACTGTAACAGTGTCTGTAGACAGGCTAGTATTGGTGATATGGGAGTGTGGATAGAGAGCAATAAGGCAATGGTAATATACATTTAATTACCAAATGTATCATCAATATTAGTGCACATAATAGATAACACAATGACACACAATGCCACATCCATTTCCCCTTATGTAGTCTGCTTACTGTCCAGTTTCTTTAAAGGGATAGTAATGTTTCAAAATAAAAACAGCTCTAATTAATCATCATAGTATCTGGACTTTGGAGAGTGTTATTTCAGTTCTGTCAGAGTTGTAGTTCAAGAGTAATTCAATGACACAGTATCCCCCTTCTGCCCCTTTTACTGATGTAACACTGTTCAGCCAGATCAGAAGGGAGGTGCCTAGGTAGATTACAGAGAGGGACAATCTTCAATTAAGATAAGGGAAAAACCTGAAAAACTTGTCAAGGGGGGCAGGGCTTTCATTGTTCTCATAGGAAGAAGATTGTCCCTTGCTGTTATCTGTCTGGTCTTACAACCAGATTCCACATCTGAGAAGAGATGGCTTACACTAGGTAAAAGGGGCAGTAGGGGAAACTTTGCTTGTGAATATCTCTCAAACCATAAAGGGTCATTGAATAGACTGCACAGGAATGGTCAGGTCCATTGCTGTGCTATTTGTAGTTCTTTTTGTGTCACTCACAGACATATGAATTTAATGTAACATACCTCTTTCATATAATAGCATACAAGTACATTGGATGATTTTTCCTGTTTTTGATAATATTCATATTTTTCAGTAAGGCCATTATTTAAATACATTTTTACACCAGAACATAGTAAACCTCTTATATAAAACCACTTCGTGTTCATGTGTGGTATTTATGGTATAAATAATAAAATACCTTTTGTTATAGTGCCTTTATATTGATACTTTCTTCATATTTTTTTTTTGGGGGGGGCTGAAACGGTACTTGAAGCTTGCTAAACATATACAAGCCATCGGATTGGAAGTAATTAATTAATTGCTTCTAGCATATGAGGGCTCTCACTAGATACCTAACATCTTGATTAAACTTAAAGTGCCTGATTTACAGTTAGAACATCCTGTATCACAAAATATATGTAAGCATGGTATCACAAATAAAAGAAACTATATAATAATAAATATATAAAATAGGGAACAACCTGTCCTCCCAAGCACCATAGAAATACCTAGCACCACAAGTGTGGTGCCCAGTACCTCTCCCCAGCACTGAAAGGGAGAGGCGCGCAGCTCCCCACTTCATATAGATATGTAAAAAAGCAGAATAGGAATGTACATATAACAGGACTCAATAACATCAGTTGCAAATAATACATAAAATACAGCAAAGGATGACATACCATTCATAAAGAGAATTAAAATATAACTCAATCCCAAGTCACAAATGACTTATACACATTGTCACAATTATAAAATAAGAAAGAAAAATAGCTGTTGTGTCTTTGGACCTAAAATTGCTACCAATACATTGGTGGTCCAAAAACACGCCAGCAGACAATGGATACGTAGTCAAAAAACACACAAAGAACCATTGTATATAGCAGTGTTTCACAACTCCGATCCTCAGGACCCACTAACAGGCCAGGACTTGGGGATTTCTTTGCTAGAGCACAGCTGTGGTGATCAGAGGCTCATTCATATTGATTGACTCACCTGTGCTCTAACAAGGAAATAATCAAATCCTGGCTTGTTGGTGGGTCCTGAGGACTGGAGATGAGAAACACTGGTATATAGGATCAAACATATACCCTCCGACATCCCTTTTAAACATAATAATCTCACAGGGGTTAGCATTAAAAGGGTTAATATTCATGTTATCCCTGCAACTTCCAGATTAGTATGATTAACAAATATATACATAAATCAGTGAACTCTCCTGGACTCCCAGATCACAATGCGATCTCAAATTCCCATTTAATGGACGAACACCAGAGCACACTGAATAAAGTGCATGAAAAATCACTAAGCCTTCTAGTCTAACTTCAAGATTCTATCGGACAAATTAATGACCCCGTGATAGTTCCTCGTATGTACACCACCAATATTAGAGAGAAACAATGCCTATAACAATATAGGTGCTCCACTAAAGCGATCACCTGCACCAAACAAAGCTGGAAGATTATAAAATAAAATTAAATAAAATCAAAATAAAACCTAATCTATAACTAATCATATATCTTAAATAAATAAATAAAATAATAATATAAAATAAATAAAAATAAATTATTAATAATAATAATAATAATAATAAAAGTTGAAATAACATAATATAAAATAATAAAATGAACTATGTGTAAGTGATATTTAGTGATTAACTAATCCATGTATACATTAAATTAAATTATATAATATAAGTGATATTTAAAATAGTATGGAATCACCCCAACATTGAATATTAATTCGGAATCCATGTTCCTTCTACACCATTAAATGTAAATCGGTATAAATACAAAAACCATGCTTATTAAAGTGTATACAGTAATAAAATGTAAACAAAATTATGTGGTATAATTGATATTCAAAATAATGTGAAATAACCCCTATATTGAATATCAATTCAACATCCTTGTCCTTTCAGCACCATTAACGAACGAGAAAAAGACAGCCCCGTGTCTCTGTGAGTGACACAAAAAGAACTAAAAATAGCAAAGCAATGGACTGGACCATTCCTATACAGTTTATTCATTGACCCTGAGGAATGGGCCTAGCCATGCCCTGAAATGCGTTGGAGTACCACGAGGAGAAAAAAACAGCCAGAGATATCCAAGCAAACCGGAATAAGACTCTAACAGATCCAGCGACTTCCAGACCACAGAATACTCTGCATGGAAGCTAGAGAAAAGACTTATGAGAAAAGTTTAAAGAGATAGTAATGTCAGTAAAACGTATTAACTATATGGTAGATAACATTAAAAGAGAGTACTTAAACTTCATATCTCTCAAACAGCTATAGTTTGAGAGATATAGGAAAATAAAGTTCTCCGCTCCCTCCCCTTTCTGCTTGACGAGCTGTAAAACTGTCAGAAGCAGATTCTGGTAGCTTGACCAGACGCGGCTCTTCAGCAGCGCAGATATAATGATATTTAAAGATAAATACTTCATCGGAATGGTCTACAATGTGTGCTTGCAAACCAGGCATACATTGCAGACTGATCCGATGAAGTATTTATTTTTAGGTATCGATATGTCTGAGCTGCTGAAGAGCCACCGTCTGATCCAGGAACCAGAATCTGCTTCTGACAGCTTTACAGGTCATCAAGCAGAAAGGGGACGGAACAGAGAACTTTATTTTCCTATATCTCTCAAACCATAACTGTTTATGGTTTATAACTCTACCAGAGGCATTGTGTTATCTATTATGTGCACTAATATTGATGATACATTCGGTAATCCTATACAATAATTTGCTAAATTGTTTGTCAGAAGCTGTCATGTGCAGTAGAGATGGCTGTGCGCACTGCAGTCATGCGCACTACAGACTGCCTCGACTACGGTCTGAATTCGGAGTGCCCAGTTCCGTATCAAATGCGGCGTGGGCAGTCTCTACTGTGCATGACTGCACCACAGCCATTGTTGGGTAGCACTGTGGCCCATGTACATGGGATCTTCAACTAGTTAAACATATAAATATATATTACCATTGCCTTATTGCTCTCCATCCACACTCCTATATCCCCAATACTAGCCTGTCTACAGACACTATTACAGTATATATATTTTCCAGCTAGACTGGAGTTTTTAATACCAGACGGTATTTTTAAATTCTTATCGCTAGACCATCAGTTGATCTATTATATGGCTGCTTTTATCTGAGCAGTATTATTATCATTTCAGGCAGCTATATACTGTTTGTGATTTTATTTAATTTTCCATTATTATTTTATCATTTTTCATCATTTCATCATCCTTTCCTTAAATAAAAGACTGGAGAAACTGTGAGTTATTTCATAACAACCAAAAATCAATTTCTAACTCTAACTAATATGTGACTCTCACTTTACAAATATGTTTATATATTGCAACTGTTTATGTTCTTTTATAAGTTGTATACTATTTGTCTATGCTCCAAGAAGTTGAATACATATCACACAAAACCATACAAGGGTGTTAAATAGTACCAGGTTGGATTTTATAGATAGACAGTACATCAACCGCTGTGGTGAATATTTGAGCTTTATAGACACATAGTAGGAAGTCTGGTGTTAATTCTGGAAAACAGAGGTAATAGGAAGCACATAATCCACAGTGTACCATACATTTCATTGTGTCTTGAGATGATTTCAAATACATTTTTGATTTTTTCATCATTTCATCATCCTTTCCTTGAATAAAAGACTGGAGAAACTGTGAGTTATTTCATAACAACCAAAAATCAATTTCTAACTCTAACTAATATGTGACTCTCACTTTACAAATATGTTTATATATTGCAACTGTTTATGTTCTTTTATAAGTTGTATACTATTTGTCTATGCTACAAGAAGTTGAATACATATCACACAAAACCATACAAGGGTGTTAAATAGTACCAGGTATGTATGTATGTATGATAAAATGTATTTGAAATCATCTCAACACAATGAAATGTATGGTACACTGTGGATTATGTGCTTCCTATTACCTCTGTTTTACAGAGGTAATAGGAAGCACATAATCCACAGTGTACCATACATTTCATTGTGTCTTGAGATGATTTCAAATACATTTTTGAGCACCTGAAATACATAAAGTAAGTCACTTCTTCACTTCAGTGAGACTTGGACTTGAAAGTGTGAATGATGCTGATGATGAATGACAGGATGAAAGTTTATTTTTTTACATCTTTGCTTGTCCAGGATCAAACTTTCCAATTGCTTTCTCATACACTTTATAGTGCTACTTTTCAGTGGATACTTTTACTAGTACTGGAGCTGGTGGTGGTGGAACTTTTGGCGGGACCTTGACAAACTGCCTCCTCCTCAGGAGGAGTGGGATCACTATCATTAACTGCACACTCTGCAGAAACCATGGCTGAAGTCAGTGTTTGACTACCACTTTACTCACACATCCCTGCAAAGCTCTTACTCCTTTCCCTCTGCCCCTGCCCCTTGCGAATTTGCTGGACATGACTGAACTGCTGTGTTTGTGTGTCTGTGTGTTTATGTGTTTTACTGTAAAGTATACAATACCACTGATGGATTGTGATGTCTTGCCTTGGCCCTCTATAAAATACTCAGTCTCATCTAGTATCAGTCTGCCACTGCCATCTATCAATATTAGTTTTATAACATATATATATATATATATATATATATATATATATATATATATATATGAGATTTGCAATTTGATGGCAGATAAGAACCATTTGGCCCTTATTTGGTCCTTGGTCTTTTCTTATGTTAAGGACAGCCTTATGCGTGTCCCATGCATGCTTAAATTCTGTCACTGTTTTAACTTCTACCACTTCTGCTGGTAGGCTATTCCACTTATCTGCTCCCCTCTCAGTGAAGTAAAACTTGTACCTAGGGTAGTTAAGGGCACGTTTATTTCTTGCTGTGTCAACTATGGCTGAAACATCGATTTCATAAAGCAAACTAATTTGAAAAATGATCCTGTGAATGTCATCTTTCCCACTAAACTCTATGTATCCATTTATCTTTTGATGTGCACCAAGGTCTTGTTACTATACAGTATGTAACATTGAGAGCAATCTACTTCTTCACCTCTGGTCTTTTTATGCTATGCCTTTATGAAAAGAAAGTAAATTTGTCACACGGTGGGTAGGGGTGGACGAAAAGTCCCATTGTAGTCCCCTGGAAAAAATCTGAGAAAACCAAGTTGTTGTCCACTTTTTCCACAGGAAAATCCGCTTTAAAACCAGTGATTAAAATCTTCACATTTTTCACCCATTGGCAAAAATTATTTGCCATTTTTTTCAATGACTAGAAAGTTTCCTCCCATTGATTGTTTTTCTCCTTTTAGCTATAGAAACGTGATGTATTTCAGGAAGTGAAACACAATCGAAGCAGCTACAGAGCGAGGTAGATGTGCTGTACTGTTCTGCTGTGAACCTTTTTTGCAAATTTGAGGCAGGAGACTCCCATAGTGACTGCTATTACTATAAGAAAGTTTAAAATTAATAAAAGAAGTAAATGGAAGGACCCTTATGTGTCCACTGAATCTGAAGTGGAGGAGGAAATGAGCACTACAGAACTAATGTTGGCCAGTCCCCCTAAATCACCTTTAGGAAGAAGAGGGTAGTAGTGAGAGCAGGCAGGTTAGCTGCCTGTGCCAGACATGCTACCCCTGCTGCTACCTTTGCCGTGCCTGCTACCAGACTTGCTGCCCCTGCTGCCAGCATTGATGTGCATGCTGCCCATGCTGCCACTGTTGCTGTGCCTGATGTCAGATGTGCAGCCATTGCTTCCACAGTACTGTGCCTGCTGCCAGACATGCTGCCCCTGCTGCCACCAGTGCTGTGCCTGCTGTCAGACATGCTACCCCTGCTGCCACCAGTGCTGTGCCTGATGTCAGACATGCTGCCCCTTCTGCCACCAGTGCTGAACGTGCTGTCAGTGCTAAACCTTCTACCACCAATTCTGAACCTGCTGCCAGTGTGTCTTGTAATACTCACGAGGGGGGAGGAGGAGAAGATGATGCCAAGTGTGACAGCAGGGGACCCTAAGTCACACTTGCCATCCCCAAGCAGTCCATCCAGTGCTAGTACTGGTGCAGCAGCTTGTTAGTGTTAGGAGTGAAGGACTAGTTTACTATTACTAGTGACTGTGAGGAGGAAGTCTAAGGGTTTGAAATTGATGTGGTTGTTGTTATTGGTAGTACTAGTAAAAGTGATGGTGAAGCAGCTGGTGGGACTAATGTTAGGGAAGGAGTAGGGGAAGAGCGTCCAAACTAGCAGTCAAGGGATCCCACACCATTCCCTTGACCCTGGAAGTTCTGTTCCCCCCACGGCATTGTCCATGTGGAACATGATCATGAAAAAGGCAAATTTGTTACCTAGCGGCAATAATACCACAACCACCACCAGGAGCACAGATCAGCTGCCTACCTGCTGCTAGTGCTGCCAGTCTACCTTCTTCAGGTCATCAAAAAATGGCAAGTGTGACAATAGGGGACCCTCTGTCACATTTCTCATCATCTCCTTCAAACAGCAGTGAGATGTCTGTAATAGAGCAGCAGCAAGGAGGGACTAGTGGTGGGGGTGATGATGATGACGGAGAAGCTGTGGTGGATAGACATTGATGGCCTTTTTAGCAGAAACTGAGAAGGAATGGGAGGCAGGGATGGTGATGGGCACCACCACCAGGAGCAGTAGTGAGCTTTTGGAATTTACGGAATTTGCAACTGCTCTAATTCCTGCTGTTCCTGAGTTGCAAGGGCAGCAAGATATGGAGGAGCAGACTAGTGTGCCATAGACCACCATGGGCTCAATAAGAATGGGGTCAACAAGTGATGCAGGGGTACTAGGACTGGTTTCACTTGCCAGCAACAGCAATACTCCTGGTCCTAGTTGCAGTGCAGATTCAGAGGCAGTAGCAGCAATAGCAGCAACATCATCCTCTGCCCTAGACAGTGAAGGGTAATGTGGAGGACAAGAAGAAAGAGGCTATTCTTCTCCAATTTTCCCCTCTCCCTGAAGTCATGTTTGTGGGACTATTTTTCTCTTAGTGTAGGAACAGTACAGTCATCAACAACGGCACTGCGCACAATTTGTGACAAGTCAGTGAGAAGGGGAAAGGAGGGAACGTGCCATGGCACAAGCGCCCTGATAACACACATGAAACACTATTACATTTATGAGAAACATGTTAAGAAGCAGGCGGAGATCAAATGGGACGAAGACTAGAGCAACCTAGGCAGAGGCTGGAAGTTCGATGATGA
Organism: Rhinophrynus dorsalis; assembly: GCA_037306005.1. NCBI lineage: Eukaryota > Metazoa > Chordata > Amphibia > Anura > Rhinophrynidae > Rhinophrynus > Rhinophrynus dorsalis. The sequence goes on along the minus strand of CM074719.1, from coordinate 448,441,791 downwards.
GCGAAACAACAAGCTTACCATCACTTTTTTGTTCTAGGGTAACTACATCTTCTGCCAATTCACCCCATTCATCTTTACCTGCCCTGCCAAATGGTAGCCACTCTGTAGATATTAGGATGTGGCAGTTTGTATCTACCCACTGCACACTGTGTAGTGCCCTGACCACACATGGCAGTGTGGTGGAGGAGAATCGCAAGCAGGGCATCAAGTGGCATCTGAGGAGATTCCATCCCGCAGAATATTCAATGCTGGTGGCAGGGAGTGTTCATCATTACAATTAAACTGTCAGCAAGTTGTCATGTGTCCTTAGCGAGGTTTGGACAAGGGGCATAGTGACGGCAACATTCTTGGTTTCTGGTGTCATGTTGTTTGGATAGAATTGTGCCAGGTGTTATTTACCACACACACACTGTGCACATTTTAGTTGCTAATGAGAGGCACAGTTCCTGCACTCAAAGGAAAAATTTCTATTCTGGTAACAACTCACCCATGATTTTGGAGGAGGGGCAGGTGGAGAAGAATTATTAACCAACTTCTTCTTTTCTCCACATATACCTGAAGTGGTGGGAGATAGTTATGGTGCTGCAACTGCCTTAGGTGCATCACTGGAGCTAATCATGGCAAGTGGAACCTTCATCATCCATCACCCATGTTACTGGTATTGTTGATCCCATTCCCTTTCAGCTGCCTAATCATCCTGCTGCTTAAGAAACTCATCAGCAGCAGAAAAAACAGCAGTCACAAATTCTGCATCTACATCTGGACATTTGACAATGGCCCATAGCCACTGGCTTACACAACATGACCTGCTGGCACTAAGCCAATAGGACATTTTTCTCAGGGCTTGTGCTTTAAAAACAAACATAGGCCTACAACAATTTTTGGGGGCTTGTTTCTAACAAGCCTAAGTCCTACAAATCAATGATTCCTTAGGACTTGGGCCTCTAACAACAAATATTACAAATCATCCTCTACAAAATAATCTGTCATATCAAGTATTCTACTCCAGTGGCAGCTTATGGCAGGGGGTCCCTATCTCTATCACGTTACATACAAATTTCTTATTGTATTTATTTATTTTTTAATTAAATGTCCCCCAATGCAAGTCAACAAAAACCCTTCCAAACAAATTCCCTGATTCTTTCCCCAGACTCCACCCACCAAAACAGGCACCCTCCTCAGACCCCTTTTATACCATGTTTTATGGGGTATTGTTAATTGTATTTAGGATTTATTTTTTATTAATTGATCTCATTCCCATTAAACAAACCCCCAAAAAACATTCTCTGTTCAACTGATTCTTTCCCCATACTCCACCAACACAGCCAGCCTCATGCCCCTTTTATACTATGCCTTTGGGAAATAAAATAATATTTGTTGTGTGTTTTGTGTAAATTCAATGTTCCCATTGGTTTCAATGGAATGAGCTAGGTGGAAAAACGGCACTTTCACTGGAAATTATTGGCTAAATGGGAAGTGCCATTATTTGCCGAGTTTGTTTTTAGGTGAAATCTTTCAATGATCCCTAGTGGTGGGAAGAATTTCACTCTTCCCATTGATTTCAATTAAATATGTTAGGTGAAAAAAATAGAAAAACTGCATTTTTCTTTAAAAATGTGCTCTTTGGCAAAAATCATAATTTTTCTCCTGTTACGCTTTTGAGGCAAAATCTTTCGCCATTCCCTAGTTAACAAAAAATATCTATGGCAAATGTTTGACCTTTGGGATTACTCAGTATCCTATGGTTATGCTTTTGAATACAACATGGCATTATGATAAGAAATATATGATGAAACCTTGTTCATCAGGAAAGTATAGTCTGTGAGCAGTTACATTTCTCCTTCTGTATACGAAACAAACAGAAATAATTTGCAAGGGAGCTACGTAAATTAGTTCTTGGACTAGTTTTTGTGTTTTCACTTTCTAAAAACAGATTAGCTGAAAGAAAAAATGAATTTGCAATTAATGTGACATAACTTCATGTGTAGTAACTCTCAGTGGTTGAGAATAAGAATTTGAGAATTTATCAGCTTCTTGAGAGAGAGTCATGCATTTTAGGACTTTCCGCCTGAAATATCTTTAACTTAGCTGGGTACAAATGTTATGTTAGTGTCAACGTGTTTCTTACAATGTGGAGCAAAGCCTCTTCCCTTAGCAGAAAGCATATATCTAAAGATTATTGGCAGAACATGATAGGGTGACCCTCATATCTCAGTTTTTACTTTCCTGCTTATTGTGTTGAATGAGGATATCATCCTTTTCAGAATAATTGAGAAATGAGAGCACTTTTGAGGTAACCAATGTTGTAGAAGTTCATTTAGGTCTTTTAATTTGACAATGACTGGAAAACTGACCAGGCTGAGGGTTTTCCTCTTGGTACGATCCTCTAAATTATTCATTTTGTTGATATTTTCCTGTGTTGCATTCTGTAGCTTGACAAGTTTGTTCTGATTTCTACCTCATCCATCCTTTTTTCTGTTTTTTAAAATTAACAGGTAGTCTGTCTATAGAATCACTGTCAATTTTATTTGATACAAATTGTCAACTGTCAATTTTATTTAACTATAGGCAAACTGATTAACAGTCAGAATCAACTCTGACTAATAAATATTTTATAGTCATAACTTTAAGCTTCTAATGAAATGATTTGTTGTATCATAAAATCCAGAAAGTGGGCATATTCATTCAATAAACTCTGGGGGGAAGATTCACTAAGCGATGATAAAGAGGTGATAAAGTGGAGGAGACTTCTCCATTTTATCACTTCTCCAATTCCTATGTTATTCTATGGAGCCTATGCACTAAGATTTATTCAGCTTTCAAGATCTTAGTGCATAGACTGTACAGAATAATATAGGAACTGGAGAAGTGATAAACTGGAGAAGTCCTCACCACTTTATCAGCTCTTTATCACAGCTTAGTGAATTTTTTTTTTTTGATTCATGTATTCACATGTATGGTATTTGAGAGTTCTCACTGGAGAAATTTGCAGTGAAGGTATACCTTTCCATGAGATTGTCAGCACTTTTTTTATCCTATTCCTGCCCCTCTTTCCATCACCACTATTCCCTTTACCTATGGGTCTCTGGACATTTTTATAGCCTCTCTCTGGTGTGCTCTGGGCCTGATTATTCAAGCTAGTATCCATGAACTAGTTTTTAATTTGTTAGATGTTCATGGGGTTTTCCTGTTACTGACCTCAGCCTGATTCTTAACCTTTCTTCTTGATTTATCTTCTTCCTAATCTGCCTTCACTGCTTGTCTTCCAGCTTCCAGACCAGCATCGTACTCGTTACTTATCTCCTTACTCTGAACCACGGCTTGTATACTGACTACTTTTCTACATATTTCCTATTGTGCCTGATCACCTGGCTCTGATCCATCCTTATATACTGACTATGGCTCTGTCTATCCACACACTGTTTCTGATCACCTGGCTCCACCCACGGCTTGTATACGGAGTACGACTCTGCAGATTCCCCAGCTTTGTTTGATCACTGGCTTCAATCATGGCTTGTATACTAACTAAAGCTATACTTTTCCATACACCACTTGCATATTGACTATGGCACTGCATATTCCCCAGCTGTGTTTGATCACCCAACAATCCATGGCTTGTACACTGACCATCACTTGTATTATGGCTACTGCTCTGCTGCCCCTCTCATGGCTCTATCTATGGTTCAAACTCAGGCAAAGGTGCCCTGCATCATGAATAATAGGCGCTGTGAATGTGTTTTGTTCCTCTCTGGGGCTCAAAAGGTTAAAACATGTATTATTGTGCCATTTGTGAATATGCCTCCATTTAATCAAATATATCCGATGTGTTAAAAATGCCAGAAATTCCATGATTAAAATGACAAAAATGCAATGAGTAAAATGACAGAAATGTCATAATTAAAATGCCATAAATAGCTGTATGCCATAACAAAATACATAGCTTTAATTTTTCATGTCTCCACCCCTGTGAGTGGCCACAGCGGCAGCATTGGTGGAGACAGTAATGCGTGACATAGCCTCCGTTCATGTCCTGCACAGGCTGATGCCTGTAACACACTGATGTAACTGGAACTGAGACTGTCTTTATATATGGGCAGTGTCAGTTCCAATTCCCTCACAGCCATTGGCTGGGAATGCTTACACACATCCCAGCCAATCAGATTCGAGCGGCTGTTCTTTAAACTGATTGGCTGGGATGTGCGTGAGCACTTCCCAGCCAATGGCTGTGAGGGAATTGGAACTGAGACTGCCCATATATAAAGGCAGTCTCAGTTCCAATTCCCTCAGTGCGTAACGGGCATAAGCTAGTGCAGGACAGGAATGGAAGCTGTGTAAAGCATCACTGTCTCCGCCGCTGCCTCCACGGCGAGGAATGAGAGGGTTCTCTAATCCCACAAATATTGGCCCTAAACCCAAAGTGCAAACAGACAGACAGAAAGACAAACCTGCGCTCCTCTATATAAAAATTATATGTGTGCCCTGTACTGGGCATATATAATATTTCTTAATAAATAAGTGAGATTTTAGTTCTCACAAATTGGCCAAGTCATGGGTAAGCTTGCCAACGCATCAAGGTATCTCACTAGAGGCAAGTCCTACTCTAATACACGTATAAATCCCTATCTGAAATTAAAATAAGAAATTCCCTGAGGAGATAATAAATGTGTTAGAGGAGCAAGGGACCCTAGAATGTGCTCTTTTTAATGTTTGTGGGTCCCAGTGTGGTGTAATTAAAAACAGAAGACATACATTATAATAAAAAAGATGTAAATGGAGGGCTTACCTAATGCAAAAAACCTCAATGGGTCTGCATAGTGAGAATACGAGAGGGCTGTGGATCCAATAGTACATTTGCCCTGAGGAAGTATCAGTGATACAAAACGAGTAGGTTTTTTAACAGTTGCACTATATCTATACACGCTTGCTACTGTTGCACAACAAGCAGAAGACTTATCTAGAAGCACTCTGCCCGCTGGACAGACTTTATCCGCTGAATATAACAAGGATACTGGCACCAAAAGAAGAGCAAGAATCAGTACCAGGTTAGACAAAACTGAACCAAAGATCGTGCTCCGGTTCCTAATACCCACCAAGGAAATGAAGGAGAGCTCAATATTGCTATAACTGAGGGTCCCCAGCTATTGTTTTGCATCACACCTGTTAACTAAGATGGAACTATTATATTGGACCCACTGAGTTCCAACATATTCAAAGCTGTGGAGACCTTTAAACAAGCGGTAATACATCATCAGAACTTTTGTCCATAAAGACGGGAGAGTGAACCCACTGATTTATACCATTTCTGATTTTTCATTCCATCTGATTTTGACATCAATCCTTTTTAATACCTTCATATGAGATTTCTCCATCGGTATTGTGCAATTTTAAGTATTTATTAGTAGTATATCAGTTAGTCTTGTTTCTCACAAGTCATAGATTTTATAGGGTACTTTGTGCACATTGTGTCCATATTGTGTTACCCAGAACCTAGTTTTTTAGTGCTTACATTGGTTCTTCATTGTATATGTTATATTATCTCTAGCTGTTATCTGGTACGCATTGTGTCTCACGTGATTACCATTAAATGTAGAGTTGTATATGTGCCATTGATCTTTTTGGATGTGTTTCTACTTATAATAAATATTTTTTTTATAGTCCTACAGAGTGTTTTTCCTTTCTCTCTCTCTCTCTATAGATAGATGGATAGATAGATAGATAGATAGATAGATAGATAGATAGATAGATAGAGATATACACATTGATGCATGCTGGGTTGCTGTTTTTAACATCACCTCGTGTGCTTTATATGTGTTTATTGGATCGTTTCATCTCTGTCTTTGTGGATTGCACATAATGGGTTAAGATCTGGCTTCGATAGAGGTGGGGGAGGTTACATTGTTTCTTTTATTTATTGTCCAATGGTGAGTTATTTGATACTTTTTAAACCAGGCACTTCCAGTTGTGTGTTAGATCTATGACTAAGGGCTGTGTCGATCAAAACATGTAAGGCATTTGCAATGTAACTATCTCTCTATGTGTATTTGTGCCTCGCTTTGTCCATGCCTGGAAGAGTGTGTTTTGTATCTTAATTTGGAAATAAAGTCCTATTTTATTCAACCCATACGATTTTAACTCGCTGTATTTATCTGTCGAGTGGATCAGGCATCAGCAGAGAGTGCTTCCGCACCCTTTCAATACTGCATTTATAAGTACAAACCAATCATTTTACTTTCCAAATAGATTTTTCACTGATTTTAGTGTAAAGATTAGACTTTCTCCCAGAAAAGAACCTGCTTTGAATGATGTTGAGGGTATGTAAACATGCTTTTCTTCTGAACATTAAATTATCATTTTTACTTATATCTTAGTGTTTCAAACTGTAAAAAAAAATGCAAACAAAAAGCTGTTTCACAAAATATTGTGGATCTTTCAAAGCGACTGGTTTCAGGCAAATACTGGAAAATAATTAACAATTTGAGCATGCTTCCTTTTATAGTGAAAATGTCCTTTTAAGGATTAGATCTACTTTTGAGCCACATATATTCTCTTAAATGTACAAACTTTAAATAAAGTAACAACACAAGTGAAAAGCTCCGGCAAAACATATTTAATGTATTAATTGCAACATACTAACCATCACTGTTGGAACATTTATGTAAAAGACTAAGGATCTTCGTACAATAAAAACTGATGTACATTAATGCATGAAGAAATACATAGTTTTATGTTTATACAGACACCAAATCATATCTAGTATAAATAAATCATTTGTGTATAAACTACTTTGCACATTAGATTATATTCAGGGGAAGAGAATGTTCATTTTAAATGTGTTTTGAAAATTTGAAAACTGTTCTTTTATAGGACACTTTCTACAGCAGGAGCTGGCACATAGCTTTCCTTTCTTTTCACAGACATGACTTAGTCACTTTTCTTTGAGTTGTCTTGTTCATTCCAGCTGTGACAAAAACATCAAAAAAATAAATGGAAATGTTGCAGCCTGGGGAGGCAATTACTTTCCTATGGTGTTGATTTTAGTTCCTAAATGAACTACTGCAGTTCATCTTCTCTGCAAGTGGAAAACCCCATTCTGATTTTTTTTTTTTTTTTTTTAATGTGAAACTCTTCTGAAATGCTGCCCTCTCACACAGGGACGTGCTTTCCTTTAAATAAATATTATGTGTGGCATTTTTTCAGTTGTACAAATGAAATGAAGTCTGGGCATTTTCTGATATAACCCATGCTGTTATAACCAGTGGTTTAAGGAAGAAAAATAAACAATCAATATGTAGTACATTAAATGTACAATATGTATTTAATGATAAATGTATCTACACTCATTGCAACAAAAAGTCTTTAAAGGAGCAGTAATCTTTTTTTATGAAAAAATATATATTGTAGGGATTTTCCTATTGAGTAAAGTAAGGGTACTCCCACTGCCAAGAGATTTATATTTCCAGAGTTATTACAGTTTAAAACCATGTTTACATTAGCAGTGCCCTCTAGTGGTCGAATTGTAATTAGATTAGATTTCCTGTTAGATTCTAATGGAGAGGAAAGTCAGAAAAAGTCAGAGACATACAGTTCTCCATAGAATGTGATAGAAACTGCCTGTCACTTCCTGTCAGTTAGAACTATCAGGAAGTAAACACAGTAAATTCACTTCCTGATCATTTAAACTGCTATAATTTTTTAATAAAACATCTGACAGCGATGGGAGTGACCTTGTTTTATTCAGCAGGAAATGCTCTGTAAAATATGTGTTTTCATAAAAAAAAGTTTACTGCTCCTTTAAGGAAGGGATAAATGACCTTCCTCATATTACTTTCAGTACAAGAGTGCTTTACACATAAGAAAGGTAAGATTTAGAGACACTGCTCTTAACTGCCTTACATTTAGGACTGTATGCAGAAAAAAATACAGAGGAGTGGTGAAGGTGACAAAATAAAATTCTTCTTGATTTAAATTGGAATTTTAAGTTTATGAATAATACAGAAGTCTTCAATTAATTTTAATAAAATGCAATGAAGATCTCACATTATTTGGTTTAACACCTTCCTGACAATGGACTTACCAGGTATGTCCCACAAAAACTGTCACTTAGTGACAGAGGATGTACCTGGTAAGTCCCGGAAGTAGTACCGAAAGTCCAGGTCTCCGTGCGGCTGCATGCCGTTCGGGGACTCCGGAATCTTTTGGCAATTTTTTTCTTATTTTGTATGACGGGCGTTAAGGTAACAGCCACTTGCGGACGCGGCTGTCACTAAGGGGTTTAAAGCTCTATTTAAATCAATCAAATTTCACCTCTTTACTTTGTAAATAGGGCATTTTATTTTATTTTTTCCCTTTCAGACCCTTCAGATATGAGGCACTTATGGATGTGCCCATCAGTCAGTTGTATGGTTGGTTTTGATACGTGTGTCAATATAAGATCTGTGAGCAAAGTATATGTAGAGTTAATCTAAGAATTTAACTGTATATACAATGATAAGATTTACTTCCTAAATATTTAAATGGTGAATGCAGGATCGTATAAAATAATTGTTTGGAGTGAAGTAATTTAAATAACAAATATATTGGATTTGCCTCTGTGAGTCTGTGCAGCAGGACAGATACACATGGCAAAAATTTATGTCAAAGGATATAGAGCCAGATTTAAAGGCAGGCGATAGCCAAAAAAAACCACCATCTGGTGTTTTAACACGCAATAAGCCATTTAAAGGTCTATCTTATGAACAGCTAACGGCAATTCTCTAATCTTACGTGCATTCAGACCTATTTAACAAGACCTTACAAAGCCATATAAAGAATTGTGGTACTGCTAACAGCAGAAAAAAACAATACATTTAACGGACAAAAGTTAAGACCCAGTTTTGTTAGCCGTAAAACACATAATGGAAAAAAGAAACCACCATTGCTCAAAATAAAACAGAGAAACAGCATATAGCACAAGAATGCAAATGGCAAAAGTAACCCTTGCAATGCCAAAATAACACACAAACCATTCCCATGCCCAACAAGTAACTGTCACACACAACACAACAACCTAGAAACACCACAGGGACAAGCCCTTCAAAATGCACACCAACACAAGACATGCCCCCGGCAAAGCTTGCAATATAATATTGACATGTGCAATACTACCCAGTATTGCGGTGGACACCTGATGTGCCCTGATGGTGCCTGTGGACATTGGCCATGATGAGGAGACCCTAAGAGGGGTTCAGATAAGAGACAGGCTGATCAGAGAACACTTTAGCTGTGAGTATAACCCAGGTATTCACACAATCCATGCATGTCAATGATCATTCCTGTGAATTTGTGCAAACACACTAACCACACCAAACATGATGTTCTGTTTCTCCCCACAGGATCAATGACAAAGGCCTGACACTGGCTTCAGTATGGACCCCAAACATCTACCATTCCATGGACGTGTCATATTGTGGCTGGGGATTCCAATACCATGTGCCATTCTGTCATCCATGTTGACATTGCTACCTCAAGGATATCATGCATACCCCCATGTGAACCAAGGTACAACACATTACCCATGTTTAGCATATTCCAGGGCTCAACAGAGAGCAACTAAAGTGATTCACCATGATCATATCCATTGCAACCATGGTATCCCTGTAGAGGAAGAGCGTTCTCCAATTCAATACATCGGATAACACTCTGTCACATCAGGGGTTAAAGGGCCATTGGAGTGAACATGGGACCTGTAGTTTGGTATAGCTGAAAGGAACAGTGGTAGTGTGTTACACAACATAAAGTTAGTGAAATGTGGATCAGATCTCAAGGGACACCATGTTGACCTGTGTATGTGTGTGTGTGTGTGTGCGCAACACTCTGACATTGGCAGCCCAAGTTTATTTGTTTCATGGAGCTATTAAGACATATTTGTTGATGTGTGGATTTATGTCAGGGGCACATACCCCTAGGGCTGGTTGGCATCCTCTTAGTTTTCCCTATAATGGGTTACAGATGAGTAGAAAACACATTACAAAGCAGTGGTTTGTATATTCTATTGTAACTGCAAAGATGAATGGGATAATGATGATATAGATGTTTCATGACAATCAGTTTGAGGGTGCTGTTCCAAATCCTGTTGTCTTATCCCACAGACATCCATAGAATGATCCATCCCAGAACAGAGGAGTTTTCATGTGACTGTACTGAAGCCTTGACAACACTTCCATGAAGCTCACCCCTTGATGCTGATAAACATAATTTGTTGAGACTTCAAAAAGCCTAGAGGAATATAAAAGTAGTGGGAAGAAGCAGCAGGCAATACTGATGATTATATATTGTTCCAGCAACCTCCTGTTCTTCAGATACAGATGAAATTGAGAGTGAAAGAAACGATAGCATGGAAAATTAGCTAAAAATGAATAGGTTAAATTTTCCAGCACTGAAAAAGAACTCTATGCCTGTTTATAAACTGTTTGAGAAATCAATTGGAAAGTCTGATTCTGGACAAGTACAGATGCCTAAAAATACACAATCATCCTGTCACTTGACATCAGCATCATCACCATTACCAAGTTCAACTTGATTGTGTGTGATGGCTTGGCCTTTATAAAATACTCTATCTCTTCTAGTATCAGTCTATATCAGTCACAACCCACATTAGGTATCCTGTCTCTGTAACGTATCAGTCAAATTATTTTCCTCTATTTTTTATTTTAACTGTCCCATCACCATTGAAAAATAACATATAAACCAAAACAAACCATGCTTCCTGTGCAACTGGCCAAGACACCCTTAACACATAGAGAAGAGCCAGCTGGGAAGGAACTTGGATCACAGCTGCCTGTGTCTTCCCAGTAGTCTCACAATACATGGGTTACTCTGGGAAAATCCCCTTTTCTCCATTATCACACCCCCAGACTCCAATAACATAGAGAGAACAGCCACCTGGAAGGAACATGGACCACAGTTGCCTGTGTCATCTTCTTCACTCAAAATTGCAGGTATTTGTGATAAATCTCCTTTGCTCCCATCACACACTCCCATAATTCCCTAACACTGAGGAAGCCCAGCAGAAAGGAACTTGGATCACATCTACCTGTCTCAGTCACACAATATTTTGAGGTATTTGGGGGTAAATCTCCTTTGCTCCCTACTCACACCACCGAACTCCCCTATCACAGAAGTAACAGCCAAATCTGGTGGGAACTTAGAAAACAGCTGTGTGTCTCAGTCAACGAAGATGTTGGCGTATTTTGAGTAAACATCCTTTCTCCCTTCAAACTCCCACCCCCCGAGGGTTCCCAGACTCCCCAAACACACAAAATATTGCATGCCCATAAGACTCCCTAAATTGCCCTCCAGATTTATTTTATTTACCTATTGTAACTGGTTCAAAATCGTGCTTCTTTCCTAATGTGTCACAAAAACAAAGAATGACATGATAGGGAACCTGACCCTTTATACTATACCATCAGGGAAATAAGGGAAACTAGCTTCATGGTAGGGGAATGCAATCTTACCATTGATTTCAAGGTAATGAGCTAGGTGGAAAAAAGTGGAAAATCTGCACTTTTCACAAAAAATGTCCCACTCAGTGGGAAGTGACATTTTTTGCCTGTTTCTCTTTTGAGGTAAAAAGGTTCACACACCCTTGCTACCTAGTAGCAATTTTATCAGAAGGATAGTTGGAATTTGATTTTGTACTAATCATGTATGAAATGCTGGGCTGTATGTTGTTTTGTTAGTGATAAATCGGGAATAATTTCTAAAAACTCATAATTTATTTACAAATCTTGCTTAACTGTTCTGAGTAATGGGACACTTTGAACATTTTAGGTTTATTTATAGTGCTTGCTTTCAGTAAATACATTCTTTTATATTGTTTTTGAGATGGTCTAGAGTAGTTAGAATGTTCTGTGCCTCTATTAATGTGGTGTCTGGGCAATCCAGGTATGAATTTAAATGGTAAATGTGTTTGAGGTAAAAATTAACATTAGAAAAATGTTGGCTTTTCTTATTTTCCTTTCATCTTTATAACAGCTTATCTTGTACACAATCAAAAATGTCCAAACACAACATATCAGGCATTGAAAAGTTATCATAAACAAATACATTATTTGTCATCAGGAAGCAGATTTAATTAAATCAATAGAAGAATTCTGAAAATTTGCTTGGCCTCCTGGGTGTCAAAAGTCCTCTGAAATAATGGGGATAGAAATTATATTTACTATAAAATAATAATAATAATAATGCAACCTATACATTTCTAAATAGATAAGCAGGTTCAAAGCTAAGGAAAAAGTGATAAGTATTCTGTACTTAATTGACTTTAAGCACCTATTACCTACCAAATGCAATTAAGGCAGTCCTATTATAATAACTCATTTGGGGCTCGATTCTATTACCAGAGTTAAAAAAAAAACAGGCGTTGTGTTTTTTTAAGTCAGGTTTTAGTATCCTATTACCCGACTTGTGAAAACAAAATCAGCGGTAATTATACATACCACCAGTAAAAAAAGAGCCCATAGGAAACAACTAAAAACAATGTGCAAGTAGCATTCTATTACGCATGCTCAGTATTACCACCTGTTTTTGTGGTTACATTTTCTGTCGCCAATCCTGCTCCTCGGAGTTGAGGTGTAGAAGCCACAATGACGGTTTCAAAACCATCGTTGTTCAAACAAAAGCAGTGCAGAATACAGTATACATCATAGAAATCTGACCTAGAGTGCCCCCTTTTGATATATTAACCCCCCTTTGAAATTCAACTCATAGTGTTTTCTTTCACCATTTTAATTCAACAAATATTGTTCACATTCAACATTTTAATCCTTCCCCTTTAACATTCGACTTATAGTGTTCCTATGATCTTCTTTCTCATTTTAATTTGAATAATATTGATCTCATTCAACATTGTTTATTCTCCAATTTTACTGCAAAATACAGACACTTTATGTGTCACAGTGATTCCTGTGCAACAGTATATAAATTGCTGTGCTAAGTGTGAAAGACCTGTCATTCCTACTATTTGTTGTTTCAGGTATTGTTATGTAAATCAGGTAAAACTTATTTAGTAACCTTCATCACAACAGTAAATATCAAACAGTTAATATCACTTCTTATTGTAGTATTAACACATCAAAAGGGTTTAGCCAACAAACAGTAGGAGTGAGCGGTCTTTCACACTTAGCAAGGCATTGTTGCAAGGAATCACTGTGACACATAAAGAGTCTGTATTTTGCAGTAAAACTGGAGAATATACAATGTTGAATGGGAGCAATATTATCAAATTAAAATGGAGAAAGAAGATAATAGGAACACTATAAGTCGAATTTTAAAGGGGAAGGGTTAAATTGTTGAATGTGAACAATATTTGTTGATTTAAAATGGTGAAAGAAAGCACTACGCCGGTTTTGTTTTACCGTGGTTCTGCAATAAAATATCCGTGTAACACAAGATTGCAAAAGACACGTTGCTTGTTTTTCTTGTAACGCCAGTTTTAGCAAGGGTAATAGAATCGAGCCCTTGATATTCTAAAACCTCTGTTATGTACATTATTGGCTCTATGTACTTAAGGTTAACATAGAAGCAATTGGGGAAAATGCAGGTTATTTCACCAAAATCATCTACTTTACTACTCCATCCTATTAAAATTGCGTGGACACCCACAGCCAGAGATCCTTTTCTGTCTGCTTCTCTGGACACATATGCTCCACTCTTTCCTGCTCTGGAATTCCCATTTTTTCTTGTTGCTTTTCTGGAGACACTCTGAGGCTAATATAAATTAGTCTCACTAGCAGTACTGTGTGCATTCAAAGTGTTTTTACCTCCGTAAGTATCTCAGTAAGTATGTTTCCATAGTTTTACCTTGGCTTCTTTTAGACCAAGATTGTTGTTAAAACCTATCCTGATATCTCATACATCCTGACCAATATTCAGCCTCCTACTTTGCATCCTTTGATTTTGGTTTTCTGTGATTGCTGATTTTGAAGTTGTGTATATCTTTACTGCTTCTGTAATTCCTCCTTGTGCCACTGGGTACCCTGCTGTAGCCATAGATGAACCAATATGACCATCTTGTTCCAGGTCTGGCGCAATTGTTCTTGGATATTCAGCCTTGTGGTTAACAACTTTATAACAACTGCTTGTAGCTGTAGCAAGGTTGAACTTGCCATAGATATTTTTCCTAAGCTAGGCACTTTAGCCTCGCTCTTGAGCAGCTTGCAGCAGCATCTGAAAGTTCTGTCTGTCAAGTTTGGCTCCCAAGCATTATAGGACCACTACCAACATATATATATATATATATATATATATATATATATATATATATATATATATATATAGATATATTTCCTATATAATAATTAGCTAAAACGTGATGTAACAACAAAGTCATGTGCAGTAGAGACTGCTGCTCATGCTGCAGTCATGTGCAGTAGAGACTGCCCGCACCGCAGCTCTGCATCAGTCATGTCTCGGGCAGTCTCCACTGCGCATGACTGCCCCGTGACCAGCTGGCAGTGGCACTGTGTGGCCCGTGTAACAGGCTCTTCAACTAGTATATATATATATATATATATATATATATATATATATATATATATATATATATATATATATACACTACATATATATATATGCCGCTATACCCATGGATACACTGTCCACATTTATATATTTTATATACAACACCCATTTCTAGTGTAGTCAACTGTACTTTATATATTCTACACAGCCCCTCTTTTCGATGATTATGTTCCCAAATTGTTATTTTTTTGAGTGGGGTTTGAGCCTATTCACTTGAGTGTTAGAGGCAAATAGTGATAAAAATGCACTTGATTGAATTGTTTCTACGCAATGCTTTGTGTCATAAAAGAGCTGTTTTTCACAAATTAGAGTTAAATTTTTATGTGTATACCATTCATTCTTTGGCCGCCTCAGCTGTGAATGTTTCAAGGACATTCAAAAAGTTAACAAGAGTTAGTGGCACTAAGCATTTATTTTTTAAAGTAATTACTTATTTCATAGTTTAAGTATTATTTGAATGTTAAAACCTCTATTCAATAAATGCTATCATTCCTTAGATACATTTCTTATCTGCATGTTTTTGAACCAAGCACAGACAGAAAGTAATTGCAAATGCTAAAGTAATCAAGCACAAAACCTGATGAGTGAATTTCACCTCTTAGACTTGTTCTTCTGTGTTATGCAGAATGAGAAAACGAGGAATCATTTTAATTAATCTGCCATAAAATGTCACTAACTAACGTGTTTAGAGGATTTCAATACCATCTACAGTTCATCACATTTACTACAGAGAGAAAGTGTCAGCTCTCAAGCTGAGATAACGTACATGTTAAAGAAAAACATATTGCACATTATCTCATCTAATTTATTTTTAAATTGTATTTATAATTGTTTTTAAAATTGTATTTAAAATGTGGTAATTTTTACTTTCAATATGATACCATTGCCTATAATTATTGAAAAACTAAAGGGATGTCATGAGGGTGGTAAAACAGGACACTGTGGAGTCTGAAAAACTTACAATTATTGTTTTTACGTATGTACACAAAGCTTGTATCAATTGCAAAGAATAATAGTTAACAATAATTGTTGCAGTAATATTTCTCAAGAACATTTGTGAAAAAGTTTTCACTAACGCCATAGAGATGAAAACAGTTAAAAGGACAGAAACTTGAGAAGATGCAATCTGAACCACAGGAATTCACCTCCGGAGAAAAAGGTCCATAAAAAGTATTACAACATGGAGGCAGTATTAACTTCCTTGCCTTTTCATCAATTTCACTATCTTGTATTGTTTATTATTCTATTACTTGTGGTCTGGGCTTCCAGCATACCGGAAGAGCTGGTAAATAAATGTGTGGAGCCCCTGGGATCTTGTGTCCCAGTGCAGAAGGGACACGGTCAGCCTGATTAGGAAAGGGCTTCTGCTCCATATTTAAGGACTTGCAGCCCCTCCCACAAATTCAGGCATAGCCTTCTAATTGTGGTTGTGGCTTCCAGCGAAATTAGAGATTGTTTAATTTCCTGACATGGGTTTGGAATGTACCTCAAAATACATGACGAGCGACATCTCCCTAACCGCTGGATATTGTATGGGGGTATGATCCTTAGAGGCTGAGGAGGTTGCTCCTATTCTGAAAGAATGTCCTGGGTAATGATTGGGATTTAAGTCTAAGTGAAAAATGATGGATCTGATATGGCGAGTTAAGGTGGCAGTAGTAAGTAGACATGTTGGAGCTGGAAGGAGTGGACTGTCATCTGGTTTGTCTTTGATAAGAAAAAGTTAGGTGAAGAAGGGCTGTGAAGGGACACCCTTTATTGTGTGTGGCAAAGAATGGAATGTAGCATCCTGTGCCTAACTGATCCGTCTTTGACCAAGGGAGGAAAAGGGTGCAGTGTTCTTTGTGCAATTTGAAATGGCATTTCTGTAAAAAAGAATGGTTATTTCACCTGGCCTTAAGAAGCCAAAAAAAAGCCAAACTGATAGCTTCCCTGAGAATGAGGTCTGTAGAAAAATCTTTTGGGTGGGATTGAATATTTTCTTGAAAATGGGGCCTGTTATCAGAAGGTGGATGCAAGAGGGGATGGATGGTAGTTTAAATAAACCTCTGAGAGACATTTTGATGCTGTGGTTGGAATGTAGTGATGGAACATTTGGGAATTTAAATGCCACATAATGCTGTGAACCTGCTAGATATAATATAATGATTACTGGCGCTAACTGAAGGACTGAATGGGAAAATGAAGCAGATGCTAGGGATATGGGTTTGGGGGATTAGTTTGAGAGATGAAAACTCTCAAAGCTGACCAAGTTTTTTTGTAGGTGCTGGGGGCAAGAGCTTGGTGAATAATGGAATGGCGCTAAGGCATGATCTGGATATACTGGGAAGTTACGGAAGGGGGGGTGGAAACAATGAACTGCTCTTCCATTCTTGGAGAAACAGGGCCCACATGGACATGTCAGATTTGCTGACAGGCTAATATAAATGGGGGCATTTGAGTCTGGAGAGGCTGATAGCAGGGAGATGAGGTGGGATTTGAAGGATCTACCCTGCTGTATGATTCCCATTGTGAAATTTAAAAGACCTAAAAGGGATTGCAGCTGAGTACAGATGAAGGATTCCTGGGTGCAGAATGAATGTATGAGCTCTCTTATGTGATTGAGCTTATCTAATGGCCATCTGGCTTCTAGTTTCTCTGAGTCAAGAACTATGCCTATGAATTCAATGGTAGTTGATGGGCCGCTAGTCTTTTCTGCTGCTATCAGGATATGCAGTCCTTCAAATAAGGATAATAGTTTCTGAAGGCTGATGGGGGGTGAATCGTGTGGTTCTAGGAGTACGAAATCATCTAGAGAATCCAACATAAGACTTTGGTGAAAATTACTAATAACTTTGGCTCCAAGTGATAACTTGGTTGAGAAGTAGCATTGATTTAAACCTCTGCAGGTGCCAGAGGGAAGGATGAACCTGCAGGAAAAGCAATGGATATGTCTGTTTTAGATAACCAACATCTGGGACTAGCTTAGTGGATTAGGGCAATGGCATAGCCAGTACTGGAGTATTATAGTGAGTAGGCTTCTTAAGGAATCAAGTATGTTTGTGTTATAAAATCTGCAGTGTTTTGATTGGTGTGTAGCTGTCAGTTATGAGTGTGACATTGTGGGGTGCAGGTTGTGTCTCTATCGTGCTGAGATGTTGCCCAGGTGAGCTTGTTTTGTATTGAGAGGTGTCCGTGCTGTTTGATAACCCCCATTGTTCCATGCAATGTTGTGATGTGTTGTGTTGGTGTGCTTTTTGACAGCCTTGTTCCTGTGGTGTCGCCAGGTTGTTGTGTTGTGTATGTGAGAATGATTTGTGGTGCATGAGTATGGTTTATTTTGGCATTGCACAAAGTATAAATACACATATACTCATCTCTATGAATATAAGTAAGAGCACAAGGGAAAGATCAAACTGTGTGACTCCTGGAGTCATAGAGATAAGTATATGTGTATTTATACTTGTTTATTATTATCACTTTGCACTTTATATGTATGGTAATATTGCACATTGCTAATGGTCCACTTTGGATTTTTTTGCAGGTACTTGGTATTGCACGTTTGCTTTACATATACCTGCTTTCAGTCTATGGGGTCATTATTCCATAGGGAAATTTCTTTATAACTTCATATTCCTGTGCTGGATGGCTTCTAAATGATTTGATGTATTCACTTGATTAATTTAGTATTGTCTAACTAAGCTTATATCTATTTTTGGTATACTCCTGGAGTGTGCCTCAGTTATTAGGTTTCTATTTTTGGGGGGAAGGGGGCACCACCTGGTGGTTCTCTTCCGGTTGTTTTCCCCCTTCCTTTCTTCCCTTTTTTCTGTATCATGTGGTCATAATGGACTAATGGTAAGGTGTGTGTTATCCAGGTAATTGCTTTCTCGTGTGTCTGTGGTTAGTAGTGTGATTATTTGTAATTGGTATGTAGCTGTCACGTGTGTATTTTGTCTCCATGGACTGCTGAGGTTACATAGGAGAGCTTGATTTGTTCTTGGAGTGACAGGTGTGCATGTCGTGTTGTGTGTTAACCCCTGTTGTTCAAAAGGGATGGCTTATGTTGTGCTGCTTTGTGTTCCCCTTGTCCCTGTGAGGTTGCTGGATTCTTGTTGTTTGCCTGTGACTTGTTTGTATGGTGTAGGCCAGTGGTTCACAAACAGGGTGTCATGTGATGTTGGTGTGCCATGTGCACCAGCTCAGGGTGCGTCACTTTTCCCATGTTGCTATGTTCTGAATTGGTGATTGATAATATTGATTTTACATATTTTTGGGGAGATGTGTGTATGGGACATTTGAGGCACTATTTCTCCTCATTGCCATTGACACAGTGGGACCTGATGTTGGGCATATGTTATTTTTATTTGATTATTCCCTTATGCCCTCAAGGGATGCCCTGGAATATCCAGATTGCATGTTAGGGGTGTCTTAGGTGGAAGGGTTGTGAAGCACTGTTGTAGGCCTTGTTGTTGTATTTGCTAGGCATTGCAGGGGTTAATATCTGACCTCTCTATGCTTGAGTTATGTCCTTGAATGACCTGCTTCTCTGTTTTGTTTTCCTCGATGGTGGTTTTCTACTCTGAGTTGTCTGCTGTTCTCCTAAAAAAGTAGGTGTTAGATTTGTGGAGGAAAATGTTGCAATTTAACTCGCATTATCCCTAACTCCAACATTTGAATGGCTCTGAGCATAGCTTATACATTGTCCTCAATGGGCGATAGTTTGATATTTTGGAGATGGGCATCGTGTGTTTTAAAACTGCAGTTATTTCTTACTTGTGGGAACATTTGCATCTCATACTTGACTTAAAAACCCACCATCAGCAGTTTTTTCTGCCAACGCCAATATTTGGATCAAGCCTTAGGTTAGGTGTTCCAAGAGCTCAGAGTCAAATGGCAGGAGAGAAATCGGTCGATAGATAGAGGGTATAGTACTGTCAGTGGAAATGTTCTTGAGGATAGATGTTACTATGGTATGTTTGAAGTCGTCAGGAAAGTTAGCAGTGACAAAGGAGGAGTTAAAATCTGAAATAGGATAGGGGTTCATGTGGGGGAGAGGGACTGGATGAGGTGAGAGGGGAGAGAATCAATGCACATGTAGTGGAGGGAGAGGAGGTTGGCCAATTCCTCCTCTGTGACTTGTGAAAAAGAGTCCAGAGTGGCAGGAGGGGAATGAGGGAGGATAGGATGGTATTTACAGGGTGGGATATTATCCCAGATGGAGTCCTCCTTGGCTTTGAAGAAGTCAGAAAAGTCTTGTGGCTGTATAGAGTTTGAGAGGGAGGCAGATGGAGGGAGGAGAAGGGAGTCAGATCTATAGAAATGACAACGGGGGTTGGATTTGTGAGTGCTAATTAGTTGTGAAAGTAATGTTTTTTTGTCAGGGACAAGAAAGCAGGAATCTGTAGTGCAGAAAGTGTGCCAGAGAGCTCTATGTTCTCCTGAGTCTTTCAGCTGAAAGGGTACAGGAGCGAAGGAAGCTGGTTATCACGGTGCCTGTGCTATGCTGGCGACATTCTGTCAGTTTCCACTCCTGCTTACGCCTGTTGGCTGAAGTGACTTTGTCCCGCCCAGTATTTGTCCTTAAATACTGGGTCTTGTCACTTCTCCGGTGCCCTTTCGTAGTGTTTGCGTTACCAGTGCTTGTTTCTGTTTCATGTGATCTCTGTGTACCGACCCAGACTGCCTGACTACTCTGCATCTTGTTCCTGCTCTGTGTACCGACCCGGATTGGCTGACATTCCTGCTCTGTGTACCGACCTGGCCCTTCTGACGTTCCTGTCCTGTGTACCGACCCAGATTGGCTGACGTTCCTGCTCCTTATACCAGCCCGGTTGGGCTTCTTTGGCCGTGTATCTGTCCTGCATACGGCTCCATCCGGTCTTCGGTTGGGGTTGTTACCCAGTCTCCTCTCTGACTCCGGACAGAGTCACTGTGGCCTCACTATACGCTTGCAGTCTAGTCTCCATTATCTGTCACTATCGCGCAGTCGACATTGCTGGTGTGTTCCTTCCATATGTGCACCACGGTACGCTTGACCCTTCTCCTGCCATACACGCTGAGGTTGGTCATACTCTGGGCGCCTCAGGCTGTCACACACTGAGGTTGGTCTTACTCTGGGCGCCTCAGGCTGTTCCATTGACCATGGCGTCGTCACTGGTCTGAGCGTTGTTTACCCCTTCAGGGAAGGTGCCAATTCCATATCACGGTGCCTGTGATCTTCTTGTCACTCTTTTGCTGTGGTGCGCTCCCATTGACTGAGCTTGTCTGGCCCAACCATTATGGCTTTTTATACCTGGCCTTGGCACCTGTCAGGTGCCCTTTTGTGGTGTTCCTTAGCCAGTGTTGCTGTTGCTGTGTTCCAGTGTTCCTGCTTCCTGTGTACCAACTTGGCCTTTCTGACTACACTCCTGTATCCTGCTCCGTGTTTGACCTGGCCTGGCTGACGTTCCTGCTCCGTGACCTGACCCGGCTGGTCTGAATATCCTGCTCCGTGATTGACCCGGCCTGCCTGACTTCCTGCTCTGTGACCTGAACCTGATCGTTACTGACACTGCCTCTGTTCCTGCCATTTGCTGCTTGGTGTCACCTAGGTGACATTCTGACTTCCGTTGTGCTGTGGCAGGGCTAATTGTGTCATTGCCTCCGGTGTACTGGGCCTCTCGATTTCCTCTGCTGAGCCTGCTTACTCCGGTTACTCCTCAGAGCATTGTGCAGTACGTTAACCCTTGCAGAGCCGTGCCTCTGTTCACTGAGCCTCCGCTCCACTTGCAGAGCTGTTATCTCCATTCCCTGAGCCTCCGTTTACATTTGCAGAGCCGTTGTTTCCATTCACTGAGTATCCTGTAACACTTGCAGAGTCATGTCTCCATTCACCGAGCCTCCTTTAACACTTGCAGAGCCATTACCCTTCTTCCGCTACACTTGCCAAGCCCAGGTGATCGTGCAGCCCCTATATAGGTGGCTGTGGCTCTTTCTGCTTCCATTGCTGTGTAGTCGGTCTCCATTACCGCGCCCGTGGGAGGCGCTATTGGCTCTAGCTCTTGCATGTTATTAGTCTCCGTTACTACGCCTGTGGGGGCTATTGGCTCTAGCTCTTGCAGTGAAGTGTCTCCATTACTATGCCCGAGGGGGCTATTGGCTCTAGCTCTTGCAGTGTTATTTGTCTCCATTACTACGCCTGAGGAGGCTATTGGCTCTAGCTCTTGCAGTGTTATTAGTCTCCGTTACTACGCCTGTGGGGGCTATTGGCTCAAGCTCTTGCAGTGAATGGTCTCCATTACTACGCCCATGGGAGCTATTGGCTCTAGCTCTTCTACTTTAGCAGAGTATTTGGCCTCAGTTCCTGTTTAGCATAGCAGTAGCCTCTGTATTATACGACTGCAGGTGTTGTCTCATCTAGCACCACTTACTGCTCCTTACCACCTTATGGACGTGTCAGTCACAACAACAACAGAGACTGAGTTACATGTACTTTAACCGTTGTATACCCTTAATTTTCTATGCCTGTCCTGTGACAGTATATGTATATTTATTTCCTCTGCATACTGGGCCTGAGAAGGCATTTACATGCCACTGTTCTTTCAATTTACCTGTATTGCCTATAGAGGGCGGTCTTTCTTGTTTTATTAATAAAACTGTGTTTTATACTAACCTGCTGATCTGAGTGTCTTACAAAACCGTTACATTCCACCAGCTATCTATCCATGCAGTCTCCTTTGGTTGCCTTTCGGGGCTTACAGTCAGTCCTCCGCTACTGCTACGGCAGTTCACAAACTTGTTCTGGGCCTCTGTTGATTATTGTGGCGTTACTGCACTCTCTGCAGAGTGAGAGCCTTAAAGGGATAGTATTTCTTCAAAATTACTATCCCTCATATTGTAGCCCTTAATAAACTGAGTTAAATGACACCAGCGGCATCTCTCAAACCTTTATGGTTTAAGAGATAGCCACTTTCAAAATTTCCTCTCCATTGCTGTCAGCGTTCTGTTGCCAGCAGGGGAATCCGGTCCCGGGATAGGTGGAGGCTCTTAAACAGAGCCGATATCTCGTTATGGAAGGAACAATGATTCATTGAAACAGTCTTCTACGTGTGCTTGGTTACCAAGCACACGTAGAAGACTGTTTCAATTAATCATTTTTCCTTCCATAACAAGATATCGGCTCTGCTGAAGAGCCTCCGCTTGATTCAGAGACCGGATTCTCCTGCTAGCAGCAGAACGCTGACAGCAGGTGAGAGGAAACTTTGAAAGCGTCTATCTCTTAAACCATAAAGGTTTGAGAGATGCCTCTGGTGTCATTTAACTCAGTTTATTAAGGGCTACAATTTGAGGGATAGTAATTTTGAAGTAATACTATCCCTTTAAAGGGCCTCTCGCTATTAAGGCCTGTCAGTCCTCCTGGCCTAATAGTAACCCATTCAGTGCTGCCTCGTTTGAGTATCACATGAAAGTTACCTGACCTGAGTCAGTATATTGTGTTGCTGTATTTACATATACTGGACCCATGTGGGTATATATATTGCTGTAACCTGTCCTGTGTCAGTATTATATTGTGTTATATATTACTGGACCCGTGAGGGTTATTGTTTTCTGAATCTGTTCAATAAAACTGTGTTTTTATCTAACCTACTGTGTCTGAGTGTCAAACAAACTATTACATTGGTGTCTTTTCGGGTGCGTCTGAGAGTGAGAGGTGTATGCAGATTCAAATAGAAGGACAGGATTGAGTTGGAGGTTTTGACAAGTCTGGTAGACAAGGAATGGTGATTAGGTTTGAATTGTTCCTATATTTACTGGAGATAGAGGTTTTGTAAAAAGAGAGGGGTCCAGGGTTTGGAGAGATATCTCCAGTTGAAAATAACAGAAGAAGAGATAGACAGAGGATATGAGTGTAACGGTTTGTACGACACTCAGACACAGTAGGTTAGATTAAAACACAGTTTTATTAAAAAGACACAATTAGAATGCCCACCAGGGCTATAGAATATCACAGGAAAATATCAATCATGTACATATGCCCTTTCAGGCACAGTATACAAATGTAGAGAGTAAATACTGTCACAGGACAGGCATCTCCAGGCTATTTCAGTACAACATGGGTTAAAGTTCATAGAAAGTAATCAGTCTCTGATGTGGTGTGTTAGATAATGCTCAGTATGATGGTAAATGTAGCAAGAGACTGTGGTGCAAGGCGGAAGCACCTAGTAGAAAAGCAGGACTAAGACTCTACCCTGTGCTGAGCAGAAACGGAGACCACAATACTCTGCTAGAGCTAGCACTACCGTGAGCCACGAGCACCCGACCTGTGCAGTAACGGGAATACTGACACTGCAAGAGCTGATGGACTAGAGCCAATAGCACCTGACTGGTGCGGTAACGGAAATATTGTACACTGCAAGAGCTGATGGACTCAGAGCCAATAGCACCTGACCTGTGCAGTAACGGACAAACTGTGCACTGCAAGACTTGATGGACTTAGAGCCAATAGCACCCAACCGGTGCGGTAACAGACACAACAGTGCTCTGTAAGGGTTAACGGATGGCTCAGTGTTAACAGAGGCAACTTCTGCAAGTGTAAACAGAAGGCTCAGTGTAACAAAGGCAACAGTGCTCTGCAAGTGTAAATGGGAGGCTTAGAGTTAACGGAGGCAACCGTGCTCTGCAAGTGTTAACGGAAGCTCAGTATAACGGAGACAACAATGCTCTGCAAGTGTAACGGAAGGCTCAGTGTAACGGAGGCAACAGTGCTCTGCAAGTGTAACGGAAGGCTCAGTGTACCGGAAGCAACAGTGCTCTGCAAGAGTTAACGGAAGGCTCAGTGGGTTGGAGGCCACAATACTCAATCTGCTAGTCCAGCACTTGTGGAAGTAGGAATGTTGACAAGTGACACGGAGAACAGGATCAGGATCACTGGCCGAATCACATTGCAGGAACGTCTGACAAGCCGGGTCAGGTCATGGAGCAGGAACGTCAGCCAGGCCGGGTCGAATCACGGAGCAGGAACCAGCAAGAGTAGTCAAACGGGCCAAGTCAGTACACAGGAACACAGGGACATAGCAACACAGTAGCACTGGTACAGGAACATCACAAAAGGGCACCTGACAGGTGCCAGGGGCCTGGTATAAGAAGGCCATACTGGGCGGGCCAAACTAAGCTCAGCCAATGGGAGTACACCACACAGAGAGTGACAGAGAGTGGAAATTGCGCAAAAATCTAGGGGCATGAAGGTCCTTCTGGTCGACCCAAGAATGCTCTTCAGGGCCATAGCCCTTCCAACGGACCAAATATTGCAATTTCCCTCTAAATCTCCGTGAATCAATAATACTTGAAACTTTGTATTCCTCTTGGCCTTGAACATCCACCGGCCCAGGAACCACCGGAGTGGTAGTGTAGCGATTGCATACCAAAGGTTTTAACAGGGACACATGGAACACGTTATGTATGCGCATAGATGCTGGGAGTTCCAGTGCATAAGAAACAGGATTAACTTTGCGGATAATCTTGAAAGGACCAATGAACCGGGGAGCCAACTTATTGGACGGAACCTGCAGATTAAGATTTCTGGAGGAAAGCCATACCCTGTCCCCAACCTGGAAGGAGACCGCTGGCAGCCGTCTATGATTGGCATGCCGCTGATGTCGTTGGAATGACTGTCTGAGGGTCCTTTGAACCTGTGCCCAAGTGGAGCGGAGTTGCTCCATATGCTTGTCCAGAGCTGGAGTTTGCTGCGACTGGAATGAGTCCGGGAACAGGCATGGCTGAAACCCGTAGTTGATGAGGAACGGGGAGCTCCCGGACGATGAATTAACTGAACAATTCCTGGTGAACTCTGCCCATGGCAACAGGTCAGCCCAATTGTCATGATGATCGGTCACAAAACAGCGCAGGAACTGCTCCAGTCCCTGATTGGCACGCTCAGCGGCCCCATTGGTCTGGGGATGGTAGGCGGAGGAAAAGGACAATTGGATGCCCACCTGACTACAGAATGCCCTCCAGAACCTGGACACGAATTGGCTCCCCCGGTCTGACACCACGACCCTGGGAACCCCATGCAAGCGGAACACTTCTTGAGCAAAAACCACTGCCAGTTCCTGGGCTGAAGGAAGGCCAGAGAGAGGCACGAAATGAGCCATCTTAGAGAATCTGTCAACCACCATTAAGATAAATGTATACCCCCTAGACACTGGCAGTTCTCCCAGGAAATCAATGAATATGTGGGACCATGGGCGTTCGCCATTAGGTACAGGTTGGAGTAGGCCCACTGGGAGGTGTCTGGGGGTTTTGGCACAGGCACAGGTGGCACAGGCTGCAGTGAATGCAGAGCAATCGGCTCTAAGGGAGGGCCACCAAAATACTTGTGAGAGAGACCATATTAATTGATCCCTCCCAATATGCCCAGCAGCCTTAGACAAGTGATATGTCTCAAGCAGACAGGTACAGAATGGCTCATCCACAAAACACTTGCCAACTGAGGTCTCTGGAGGTGCCATAGCCTGGGATGCCAAAATTTCCTCCCCCAGTGGCGAAGTGATGCTGGTTCGAACAGTAGCCAGAATGCGATCGGGCTGAATAATAGGCACGGGGGGTTCATCCTTCTCTACATCTGGCACGAATTGTCTGGACAGGGCATCCGCCCTAACGTTTTTTGAGCCCGGTAGATAGGATACTACAAAATTAAATCGGGAAAGAAACAGTGCACATCTAGCCTGGCTGGAGGACAACCTTTTAGCCTCTGAGAGATAAGTCAAATTCTTGTGGTCAGTTAGAATTAACACCGGGGTTTTAGTGCCCTCCAGTAGGTGATGACATTCCTTCAATGCAAGAATAATAGCCAAGAGTTCTCTGTCACCAATCTCATAGTGACATTGGGCATTAGAACGTTTTTTAGAAAAGAACCCACAAGGTCTCAGGGTGCCACCCACAGCTGGGAGCTGGGAAAGTACTGCCCCTACCCCTATTTTGGAGGCATCGACTTCCAAGGTGAACGGTAAAGCAGGATTGGGGGGGGACAGTACAGGAGCAGATGCAAAAGCAGACTTCAATCTCTCAAAGGCATTTTCAGCTGCCTCAGACCATTGAAATGGATTAGCACCCTTGTGCGTAAGGTCAGACAGAGGTTTAACAATAGTAGAAAAGTTCTGGATACATTTCCTATAATAGTTGGTAAAGCCCAGAAAGCGTTAGATAGCTTTTAACCCCTTGGAATGTGGCCACTGTAAGACTGCTGCAAGTTTCTCTTGGTCCATGGCAATGCCATCTTTAGAGATCACGAACCCCAGGAAAGGCACTTTGGACTTGTGAAACTCGCATTTTTCTAATTTACAAAATAGTTCATTTTTGCGTAAGCAAAGCAAGACCTCGGACACATCCTTGATGTGTTGATCTAGGTTAGCGGAATATATGTCATTTTTGCGTAAGCAAAGCAAGACCTCGGACACATCCTTGATGTGTTGATCTAGGTTAGCGGAATGTATGTCATCGAGGTATACAACCACACAAGATTGAAGCATGTCACGGAGGATATCATTGATTAACTCTTGAAATACAGCAGGTGTGTTACAGAGGCCAAATGGCATCACTAGGTATTCATAATGCCCAGACATAGTATTAAATGCCGTTTTCTACTCATCCCCAGCCTTAATTCTGATCAGGTTATAAGCGACCCATAGGTCGAGTTTCGTAAAGATGGAGGAGCCCTTTATCCTGTTAAGTAATTCAGTAATAAGGGGTATGGGGTAGGCATTCTTAGACATGAGTTTATTCAGTCCGCGGTAATCAATACAAGGTCTTAGTTCGACATTTTTCTTTTTTACAAAAAAGAAACAGGCACCAGCCGGAGAAGTAGACGCGTATAATTCCTCTTTTGAGGGCGTCCTCAATGTATTACTCCATAGCCTTTATTTTCATCGCAGGACAATGGGTATGTGCGACTCCTGGGAGGCATCACGCCCAGAGGCAGATCAATAGCACAATCATACGGTCTGTGCTGAGGCAATGCGCTAGCCTCTCCCTTACTGAATACATCACTGAATTCACGGTATTCAGCTGGCATGGAGGGAGAGGTACATAAAATCTTGACTGGGTGCAACAAACAGTGCTTCATACAATACTCAGACCATGATCTAACCTCACATGTCTGCCAATCAAACTGGGGATTATGCAGGTGTAGCCATGGGAACCCCAGAATGACTGCATGATGAGGGGAATGAATTATCTGGAAACATAATTCCTCCTTGTGGAGAGCCCCAATAGACATAGTAATAGGAATAGTTTCCATAGTAATCAAAGCAGGTTCCAAGGGTCTGCCGTCAATGGCCTCAATGGCTAAGGGAGTGTCCCTTTTGACCAAAGGAACCTTATGTAATTCAGCAAATGAACAATCCATGAAGTACCCGACTGCGCCAGAATCCACCAGGGCCAACACCTCCATGAGCTGGTCAGCCCAGGAAAATACCACCTGGATGGTGGGTTTCTGTGTACTAACATCTAGGGACTGCTGTACACCAGCTAGGGCCTGTCACCCATGGTACCCTAGGTCCGTTCGTTTCCCGGCCGTACGGGACAAGTGCATAATAAATGCCCAGCTTTGCCACAGTATAAGCATAGGCCCTGCCTTCTGAGGTGAGCCCGTTCCTCCCTTGTGAGTTTGATGAACCCGAGTTGCATTGGTTCGCTAGGCTCAGGTGAGCGGTCAGGAGGCATGGGAGGCGAGGGTGGGTTCGAAAGGCTGCCTTGCCCATAGTTTCTGGATCTCGCCCTTCGATCTTTAGCCATGCGTCTTTCACGAATACGAGAGTCAATTAGCATGACATAATCAATGTATTCATCCAAGTCACTGGGTACATCTCTAGCAGCTATTTCATCTTTGATAAGGTCAGCCAGACCTTGGGCAAAAGCTGCCACTAACGCCTCATTATTCCATCTTACCTCTGCTGCCAATGTCCGAAATTCTATGGCGTAATCGCCCACAGTACGATTACCCTGTTGTATCTCCATCAATCTTTTGGCAGCAGAGGCGGCTCTACCAGGAACCTCAAACACTCTCCGGAACTTACGTAAGAACTCACTAAAGTCCTGAGTGCAAGGTTTGGCATTTTCCCATAGAGGATTAGCCCAAGCCAGGGCTCTGCCCGTTAGCAAGGATATCATGAACCCGACCTTACTCCGGTTGTTAGGAAAGGCATGAGGCATTAGTTCCAGGAATATCTCTAATTGATTAATAAACCCTCTGCATAGGGTAGGTTCTAGTGTTGAGCGAGCATGCTCGGCCGATGCTCGGATCGGCTCGAGCATCGCTCTGCTCGGCACATGGCGGTACTCGTACGAGTACCGCCATGTGCTCGCCCGCCATGTTCGGGTGGCAGGGATCTGTGCCGAAGGAGGCACAGATCTTACAGACGCTCCGCTGGACCACCAGGGACTGGAGGTAGGGGGCATTGCGGAGATGAAGGGGGCATTGCGGAGATGAAGGGGTACATTGTGGAGATGAAGGGGGACATTGTGGAGATGAAGGGGGACATTGTGGAAGGGGGACATTGTGGAAGGGGGGCATTGCGGAGATGAAGGGGGCATTGCGGAGATGAAGGGGGACATTGCGGAGATGAAGGGGGACATTGTGGAAGGGGGACATTGTGGAAGGGGGGCATTGCGGAGATGAAGGGGGCATTGCGGAGATGAAGGGGGACATTGTGGAAGGGGGACATTGCGGAGATGAAGGGGGCATTGCGGAGATGAAGGGGGCATTGCGGAGATGAAGGGGGACATTGTGGAGATGAAGGGGGACATTGTGGAAGGGGGACATTGTGGAAGAGGGGCATTGTGGAGATGAAGGGGGGCATTGACCAGGCACCCTCCCCTCATCAGAGCAGGGGGTGCCTGGTGTAATGCTCGAGTCCTCCCATTTAATTCAATGGGGTTCGGGTGCTCGGCCGAGCACTCGAGCCTCCGGGGGTGCTCGGTCAGAGCACCCGAACACCCGAGCATCGGGGTGCTCGCTCAACACTAGTAGGTTCGCCATCATATGTTAGTGATAACGGCGCCACGGCAGTTAAACCTCTGGTTGGTGCAGCAGAAACCACGGAATGATTGTCCGGTGTCAAAACTGGGGGACCACCGGATTCTGATTAGGTTTATCAAGGTGTACCGTATGCTCAAGTAATGTCTGCAAGGCCAGTGCCAACTGGTCCAGGCGCTGCTCGTGCACATCCATCCTCCAATGGATGTTCTGTGAATTACCTTCACCTTTACTGTCTGAGGTCATGGCCCTTTAATACTGTAACGGTTTGTACGACACTCAGACACAGTAGGTTAGAATAAAACACAGTTTTATTAAAAAGACACAATTAGAATGCCCAACAGGGCTATAGAATATCACAGGAAAATATCAATCATGTACATATGCCTTCTCAGGCCCAGTATACAAATGTAGAGAGTAAATACTGTCACAGGACAGGCATATCCAGGCTATTTCAGTACAACATGGATTAAAGTTCATAGAAAGTAATCAGTCTCTGATGTGTTGTGTTAGACAACGCCCAGTATGCTGGTAAATGTAGCAAAAGACTGTGGTGCAAGGTGGAAGCACCTAGTAGTAAAGCAGGACTAAGACTCTACCCTGTGCTGAGCAGAAACAGAGACCACAATACTCTGCTAGAGCTAGCACTACCGTGAGCCATGAGCACCTGACCCGTGCAGTAACGGGAATACTGACACTGCAAGAGCTGAGGGACTAGAGCCAATAGCGCCCGACCGGTATGGTAACGGAAATACTGTACACTGCTAGAGCTGATGGACTTAGAGCCAATAGCACCCGACCGGTGCGGTAACGGAAATTTTGTACACTGCAAGAGCTGATGGACTCAGAGCCAATAGCACCCGGCCGGTGCAGTAACGGACAAACTGTGCACTGCAAGAGCTGATGGACTTAAAGCCAATAGCACCCAACCGGTGCGGTAACGGACACAACAGTGCTCTGTAAAGGTTAACGGATGGCTCAGTGTTAACGGAGGCAACAGTGCTCTGCAAGTGTAAACATAAGGCTCAGAATAACAGAGACAACAATGCTCTGAAAGTGTTAACGGAAGCTCAGTGTAACGGAGGCAACAGTGCTCTGCAAGTGTAAGGGAAGGCTCAGTGTAACGGAGGCAACACTGCTCTGCAAGTGTAATGGAAGGCTCAGTGTACCGGAGGCAACAGTGCTCTGCAAGAATTAACGGAAGGCTCAGTGGGTTGGAGGCCACAATACTCAGTCTGCTAGCCCAGCACTTGCGGAAGTAGGAATGTTGCCCAAGCAACACGGAGAACAGGATCAGGATCGCTGGCCGAATCACAGCGCAGGAATGTCAGACAAGCCGGGTCAGGTCACGGAGTAGGAACGTCAGCCAGGCCGGGTTGAATCACGGAGCAGGAACATCAGACAAGCCGGGTCAGGTCACGGAGAAGGAACGTCAGCCAGGCCGGGTCGAATCACGGAGCAGGAACCAGCAAGAGTAGTCAAACAGGCCAAGTCGGTACACAGGAACACAGGAACACAGCAACACAGTAGCACTGGTACAGGAACACCACGAAAGGGCACCTGACAGGTGCCAGAGGACTGGTATAAGAAGGCCATACTGGGCGGGCCAAACTAAGCTCAGCCAATTGGAGCGCACCACACAGAGAGTGACAGACCAGAGCACTGGCACCGTGATAATGAGATAATGTTTTGTGTGTAAGTGGTTTCATGTTTGTTTGGGGTGGGGGAGTACAGGGGCAGAGAAAATTAAGGAGTTGGTGTATAGAGGTGAGGGTGTAAGAGATAAAAACCATACTGCTATCTGTTGTCTGGGCAAAAAGCATGTGAGCAGGGGGAAAGCATGCTCACACCTAGGCATCACCTCAATGAGATCCCAACTGAACCACAACCTCAGGTCTGATTGGGAGAAACACAATCAATAGGACAAATGGGCCTCAACTAGCAGAAGCACTCCAAAAAGATAACAGGGCTCTGGGGCAGATAAGAGAAGTAGTGATGTTATCGATGTGTCAGAGAGTCTGAAACTGCCAACAGTTATTCCAAATAACACCTATTGCTCCTGCTGCAGAGGAGTATGATGTCTCTGGGTTTGCTGTAGAAAATGATAAGAGTCATAGAGAGTCTACACATGCCGCCACCACAACTGGTGGCATTAAAACAATAAAGTTACGATTTTTTCTACTATGTACTACTATGCCTCATTAACTAAGTTCTTAGAAACACTTCAAGACCTGAACAATGATAATGCAAAAGGACACCGATGGAATAATAAACTTGCCAAACTGTTGACCATTGACATGTTGCCCATTTCTTTTGTTGAAAACAGTGGCTTCAAAGAACTGATGTTCTGATGTCAAGGATTGTTGTGCCAATGTTACATAAGAAGGAAGATAGTGTTGTGAGCAAAGGACAAAGACACTTAGCCGGCTAACAACCTTTTCAAGGCATATGTTGTTGTACAACTCACAACTTTGACTATTAGCTATTTATTTCTCCACTTCAGCCCTCAGAAGACATATATTGTGATGGGAAATGTTGCAGTCATACTAAACGTAGCCAATAAATTTACTGGCAGTTTTGAAAAAGAAGAGTATTTTTGAAGTGGCTAAAAAGAGAAGAATTTTGCTGAAAAAGCTAAAAATATGTCACGGTAACCAACAAATGAGACAAAACACAGGTTCAGTATAATGAACACTACCTTTATTGAATGGAATACAATTCAGGAACATGCAACCCCAAGACAGATCCCCTACAGGACAGATTTCTGACCTAGAGCAACTAATTCCACAGACACTAGAAATGCTGCTTAGGAATGGACCCTGCGACTACAAGGACCACACAGAGTCCAAATGGGAGGTGAGACTTGCCTAAGGTCAAACCAGAGCAGACAGTCGGCCAGAACCACAGGTCAATACCAAGAGGGTAGACAGACAAGCCAGGGGTCAAGCATGGAGTGGGTAGTCAGCCAGAGCCACAGGTCAGTACCAAGTGGGTAGTCAGACAAAGCCAGGGTTCAACCACGAAGAGGGTAGTCAGCCAGAGCCACAGATCAGTACCAAGTTGGTAGTCAGACAAAGCCAAGGGTCAAGCACTGAGCAGGTAGTCAGCCAGAGCCACATGTCAGTATCAAGTGGGTAGTCAGACAAAGCCAAGGGACTGGACACAGGACGAATGGAAGCCAAGCAAGGGTCAGACTAACAGATACAGGACACTAGGAGCTACTGCAATGGAACACCGTGCAAGTGAGACTGAGCAGGGTGTCCAGGCAGTTTATAAACCTAAGGCCTGGAGGTGGAGCACACAACATGCCCTCTAGGCAATATAAAAATGATGCATGATGTCACTGGAGGTTTCCCAGATGACGCGCACCCACTTGATGGCCGTTGTAGATGCGGAAGAAACCTGCATAGCAGATGTGGCGTGACAGCCACAAGGACAGGGAAGCGACCGGCCCCTTCTATCTGGCCTCACAAGTAAGTCCAGCAGAGTATGTTGAAGAGGCCAGCTAGTCCAATGCCGGCCGCCAGGTAAGGCACACTGTGACAAAATAACAGATATTTCCATAAAAAGTCATGCCACACCTAGGTGTAGTACCACTATATACGCGCATCCTTAATTGTACAACTCTATCACAGGTTCTCCCACTGCCTGATTGAGTTAAAACTGCCAGTGATAGTCTCATTCTTTTTGGCTGGAATATATTTTTATATATAAAGAAGTTGCACACTCTTGAATTTTTAGCAATATCACCAACTTTTCGGTCCATGTTTGGGACTTTTGTCAAGCAAACATCCTATATAATAATTCGCTAGGATGTGTGTCACGATGTAGTCATGCGCAGTAGAGACTGTCCGGTTCAGGCAGTCTGTATTGCGCATGATTGCATCGCCTGAGTGAGGCGACGCAAGATTGCATCGCGTGGAACACTGAGGTAGCGGCCACTTAACCCTTTGAGTGCCACGGAATGCATTGCAAAGCATTGCATTCCGTACCATTCTGGCACTCAAAGGGTTAACAGGGTTAAAACAGCTGATATATGTACACACAAATAGAGACACCTTGTGCACACCCAATGACCCATGGTGATGATGCGAGACAGACGGGAGAAGAAAACATAGAAAGAACCAGTTCTTTCTATTGTTCTCTTCTCCCGTCCATCTTGTGTAATCACCGTGGGTCATTGGGTGTGCAAAAGGTGTGTCTCTATTTGTGTGTATATATATATATATATATATATATATATATCAGTTGTTTTAGTTTGTTTAACATGTTTGCTTGACAAAAGTCCCAAACATGGACCTGAACGTTGCTAATATTTGATACCAGTAAAGCTGGTGATATTGGGGGCATGGCCGGAAGCCGGACCTGGTGCATGCATCTTGCTGAAGTCCTGATGCCTGGAGATTTAATCAGCCGGAATCCTCCTTCTGTGTCCCAGTACCAGTTTTTACACTGGCACTGTGTGCTTTCTAAGGATATCCTAAGTGTTGGTATTGGAGCAAGTCTCGCCACTACTAGGATTGGGTCTAGGGCCACGTGGTTGTGGAGGCCTTATCTGCCTACTAGTGTTGAGCGAGCACCCCGATGCTCGGATGCTCGGGTGCTCTGACCGAGCACCCCCTGAGGCTCGAGTGCTCGGCCGAGCACCCGAGCCCCATTGAAATTAATGGGGCGACACAAGCATTACACCAGGCACCCCCTGCTCTGATGAGGGGAGGGTGCCTGGTCAATGCCCCCCTTCATCTCCGCTATGCCCCCTTCATCTCCGAATGCCCCCTTCATCTCCGCAATGTCCCCCTTCATCTCCGCTATGCCCCCTTCATCTCCGCTATGCCCCTCTTCCACAATGTCCCCCTTCATCTCCGCTATGCCCCTCTTCCACAATGTCCCCCTTCATCTCCGCTATGCCCCTCTTCCACAATGTCCCCCTTCATCTCCTCTATGCCATAGAGGAGATGAAGGGGGACATTGTGGAAGAGGGGCATAGCGGAGATGAAGGGGGACATTGTGGAAGAGGGGCATAGCGGAGATGAAGGGGGACATTGTGGAAGAGGGGCATAGAGTCTATGCCCCTCTTCCACAATGTCCCCCTTCATCTCCGCAATGCCCCCTTCATCTCCGCAATGCCCCCGTACCTCCAGTCCCTGGTGGTCCAGCGGAGCGTCTTCAGATCTGTGCCTCTTCCGGCACAGATCCCCGCCACCCGAACATGGCGGGCGAGCACATGGCGGTACTCGACGAGTACCTCCATGTGCCAGCAGAGCGATGCTCGAGCCGATCCGAGCATCGGCCGAGCACGCTCGCTCAACACTACTGCCTATGGACTCTGAACATCAGTGGGGGCTATCGGTGGCATTGGAGCTGCTCTGAGACTTATACTCTATAATATACAAATATATACCCATCCAGGTCTAGCTGCATTTAAGATCGACATAAGTGGATTGTATACCCTGTACTGCCTACTGGCTGTCTGCTGAAGACTGGACTGTGGATATTGTGATTGGGGCTGGCCAGCTGTGCCAGCGGTGGCCTAGGCCACAGGGCTGTGATCTTGATTGCCACATCCCCGACCGGGGGTGAGTGTCCACGTTTGCCACCATGTTCTGTGTTGATTTGTGTAGCTGGGGTTTCTGCTTAGTGCCGGTGCTGTCCTGAGTGGTGTGGAGGCGAATCAGACCAATCTGGGGACATTATCCACCGGCTGAAGACCTCTACCCACCCCCTTAAGTTTTGCAGCCTAGTGGGCCAAGGGGCCCTGTCAGTAGAAATACAGGATCGATAATGGGTGGTGACAGGCCACTACTGAAGACTGCTTCTGTTCCCCTTTTATGGGGATATCTTTCAGCTGGCTGGAGATGCGAAAGGCCTGGAGGTCCAAAAACTCCTGGTGATGGCTCCTTGATATTACCTTCACCTGACTGGAGAATAGGGCAGCTTTGGAGTTGGCTGATGCTCCTTGGGTCCTGAGCGGATACTCAAAGTTCCCTGTGGACTACCTACAGACTGTGTAGAGAGGGATTGCTCCTGCCCCACTTTCTCATTGATGTGCGAATGAGTCTACCTGTGGAGGGAACTCTTTGAGGTACTGATAAACGTGACCCCCTCATTACAGCTATCATATTTCTGCCCCCCTCAATTAGATCTCCAACCTGTTTGTTGTTTTATATCCCCAGTCCCCCTTTCCCTTCCAATAGGGGAAAATATGTGGCCAGATTACACCCCTCAGGGGTAGCTGTATCACCATTTCCAATGATCCGCTGCGGAGGTGGGGCATTACTGTGGACTCTGACACAGGAGAGGGAGTCATAGCACTGGGACATACCTTGCATAACGCTATCAGTACCGTGCAATATACATCACATCACCGGCTCTCCATAGGAAGCAGTGAGCTGCCCATCCCTAGAGGGCCTAGCGTTACCTATACTTCACTCACTGCAGTAAACTCTTGGTCCTGGATTGCTTCCCCCTCTTTCCTTCCTTAGAGCACCATACTATTTTTGTTTTTTTGTCCCAGTTCCCCTCCCCTCCCCGTAAGCCTATTGTCTGCTGTCATCACACATGTAGTGTATATCATGGTGGCCACTGATCGTTACTCCTTGCACGTTGGGAGATGGAGTAGCTCTATGCTACCTTCTCTTATCCAGAACTCCTGGCTCTCTTCTGAGAGCATCCTGATAATAGTACTTGATCTGGGGGCTTTTATGTGTGGACCACTCTAGGTGTCAGAGGTGAAGACTCCATTCACTGTCTGGTCTGGTGTTTTTGTCCCTAGTCTTGGGGCTGCTGTAGGAACTTCACTGGCCATCATTCACTGAAAACCCTGTTTGTCTTCTTCTCCTATACATGTGTCCCCCATGTATGGTTAAGGCTACCTGACATTTTTTCTATTGTTCCACCACCACATCACTGGAACTCTGAGGTGGGAATAGTGCTACCCTGTATCATATCTGGTGGCTCATCTGTGCTGACCACCCTGAGTGTGAGAGGTGGAGACTTATTTAGTGTGGGGCTTAGTGCTCTATCCCCAGCCCAAAGTCTGCTCCTTGATTTACACAGACCATCACTCAGTCCAACCCCTGTTTGTCTTGTTATCCTGCTTGTGTGCCCCCATCTCACCCATGTATAATTGAGGCCTCCTGCCATTTTTCTATCAATTTACCACCCTGATACTGGAATTCTGGGGTCTACTTCAGGATATTGCGTCCATCTGACATACTTTCACACACCTCCTGTGTGTCACCCTCAACTGAATCTACTTTTTTACCTTAGTACTAGATGTTTTAATGGCAATGAAATAATTCTCTTCTGATGTCCCAGGGTGTATTACCTCCCACTGCACAGCCTTGACCTTTCATGATACGTACCTCAATGTCACCTTGCCCTCTTTCACTGGCATTATGGGAAAGAAGCACAAAGCAGGTGACTTTAAAAATAGTCTTAGCCAGTTCACCAGGAGGTAGGTGGATGAGGGAGAGGTTCAGGCTAATATGGAACAGACATTGGCTCCCTCTATGCCCTCTCATTCCTCTGACCCTGAGGAGA
Source organism: Rhinophrynus dorsalis (assembly GCA_037306005.1). Taxonomy (NCBI): domain Eukaryota; kingdom Metazoa; phylum Chordata; class Amphibia; order Anura; family Rhinophrynidae; genus Rhinophrynus; species Rhinophrynus dorsalis. The sequence goes on along the minus strand of CM074719.1, from coordinate 448,404,695 downwards.
CCTCTGATTCACAGTTTGCAGAATTAATGGCAGCCATCTCCAATTGTTAAAATGTCCTAACCACTAAAATTGATTCTGCACAAATGGAATTGAATTTGCTACATGCTGATCAACAAAATATGAGGGAAAAAGTGATGGATACCCAGAGAAGGGTCTCTGAGGTGGAGGACCCTCTTCCCCCTATTAGTAAATTGCTTGAAGCACTGAAACAAGTTAAGATACTACAGAAAAAAGCTAATGATCTTGAAAACAGATTTTGCCGCTGCAATATCATTATCATTGGCCTACCGGAAAATTGTGAGGAATGAAACCTGGAACAATTTGTGGAGTGCTGGGTGAGGGAGAAGTTGGGTGTGGAGGGTCTATCAGGCTCATTTATGATAAGATATAATGTGTAACTTATCTCAAGTGTGAAATTATCAAGGTACAAGGGGATATGTCTCATGCCCACTAGAAGTATAGATATGCTCCCTAGATACTCCTAATTATTGACATGCTGTGGGAGTACGTGGGACTCTCTGTGATGGTACAACTGAGATACCTAAGCCTAATGGAATACGGGGTGTCCCCATGGATGGTGGGGTATCTTATTTGCAACTGGTACGTGTTGAGGGACCATATGTTCTATTACCATCCATACTACTGTACTTAATTTTGTTCTATAATTGCTGTTCAGACAAGATATAACGTGTTGTAAATCTCAAGCGTGATATAGTTCATGTTTAAGGGGATATTGCTCTTACTCCATAGAAGTATTACTGTGCTCCTTAGCTTCCCTTGTTCTTCGGTATGCTTCAAGGGTGCCAGGGACTCTCCGTAGGGCAATGGGTAAGACTGTAACGGATCCTACTCTGTTACTGGAGCCCTTGTCTGGGCATACAGCTGATCAGCCCCTGGAACATGAGACTGTGGACACTTAGACCTATGGGACATCTCTTTGGCCCCAGGCATACGACCCCACAAGCCTTTACCTTAGACTAAGAGAAGGTGGCTAGCCCTTATGTGGAGGGGCAGCTGGGTTGAACAGAACTTAATACACAGAACTGCCCTGTTGTAACATTTTTTTAGGACACTCAGACCAGTCTGTGAAATAAAACACAATTTTATTAGAAAAATAATGCAAAGGATCGCCCTCTAGTGGCGGTTGAACAGACACACAGTGAAGGCAGATATGTTACAAGAGTAATGCACAATATAGTTAACATGCACAGTTACTTATGCAGAAAATGGTGATCTCTACCACAAAGGGTTAAGAACTAAAACACAGTCAGTCTCAGATGTGGTGGTTTGGCACGCCCTGGGTGTTACAAAGAGGTGCTGATAGAGACAGTCCACAATGTACTGAAATCGTAGATGCCTAGCCAAAGTGACCAAGTAGAAAACAGAACAGAGATCCAAATAGCCCTCGTGGGCGTACCGACTGGAAAACTGCTTCTGCGAGTGCAAGTGTAAGTAGCCCCCACGGGCGTAACGGAAACCGGCCTGCAATGCAAGAGCTTGACTAAGCCTCTTCAGACTTAACCGGATACCAGTAGCGGTAGTGCTAGAGCCAATAGCCCCCACGGGCGTGTGCAACGGAATCTGCCAGAGCTAAAGCCTTCCCTTAAACGCCAGTCTGCTTAAACGATATCGCCCAGTAACAACGAGGAGGGAGAGCCTATGGTGCCCAACCGGCCCACAATAAATGACTACTCTGCAACGGAATGGATAGAGTCGCCGTCGGTAAGCGGCCGACTCAGCAGATGTAGCACCAAGGAGGAGGCTCTATTATGGGAATCAAGATAGCAAGAGCAAGGCAGCACTGCTAGGGTTAACATACATGTTTACACGAAGCTCTGCAAACAGCGAGGCTCTGCAAGTATAGTGAGGCACACTGAAGCACGCACAGCTCTGCAAGTATAGCGGTACACTGCACTTATAACTGGCAACACCAGGCAAGGTGGTCACACGGTGGCTGGCAGCAGTGGTTGAGAATGTTGCGGCGGCGACAACGGGAACGGAGGTCACTGGAGCAGGCTGGAAGTCGATCTTCGGAGCAGGAAGTCAGCCGGGCCGGGTCGGAGCACACAGGAGGTAGTCATACAAGCCGGGTCAAACACGAACAGGAACGTCAGCCAAGCCGGGTCAGGATACAGAAGTGGTTCGCCGTCAAGCCGGGTCATACACAAACAGGAACACTCGAGAGTAGTCAGGACAAGCCAAGTTGGTACACAGGAATCCGGAACACTGGAACACAGCAACAGCACTAATGGCTCAGAAACACCACGAAAGGGCATCTGACAGATGTCTGGGCCAGTCATAAGAAGGTCACCAGGGGCGGGCCAAACTGGCTCAGCAAATCAGAGCGAACCACAAGAAAGAGTGACAAGAATCACAGGCACTGTCATAGTACCCCCCTCTCAAAGACCCCCTCTCCCTGCCGGAGGTCTGGGTTTCAAAGGATATTTAGAGTGAAAGTTGCGCACAAGTCTAGGCGCATGGAGGTCCCCTTGATTAACCCAAGAACGTTCCTCAGGGCCATAGCCCTTCCAGTGGACCAAATATTGCAACTTTCCTCTAAATCTCCTAGAGTCAATAATACTCTGGACCTCATACTCCTCTTGGCCCTGGACATCCACCGGCCCAGGAATCACTGGCGTAGTAGTATAACGATTACACACCAAAGGTTTCAGAAGAGACACATGGAACACATTATGAATATGCATTGAGGGCGGAAGTTCCAGTGCATAAGAAACCGGATTAATCTTGCGGATAATCTTAAAGGGACCAATGAACCGGGGAGCCAGTTTATTAGAGGGTACTTGCAAATTAAGGTTTCTGGACGATAGCCATACCCTGTCCCCTACTTGAAATGAGACCGCTGGAAGTCGTCTGCGATTAGCGTGCCGCCGATGACGCTCAAATGACTGACTGAGGGACCTCTGAACCTGTGCCCAAGTGGAACGAAGTTGTGCCAAATGCTCATCCAGGGCAGGAATCTGTTGTGCCTGAAAGGAGTCCGGGAGCAGACACGGCTGGAACCCATAATTAACGAGAAATGGGGAGCTCCCGGACGATGAAATAACCGTACAATTCCTGGCAAACTCTGCCCATGGCAACAGGTCAGCCCAATTATCATGATGATCGGTGACAAAGCAACGCAGGAACTGCTCCAGTCCCTGATTGGCACGCTCAGCGGCCCCATTGGTCTGGGGATGGTAGGCGGAGGAGAAGGACAATTGGATGCCCATCTGGCCACAAAATGCCCTCCAAAACCTGGATACGAACTGACTCCCACGGTCGGAGACAATTACTCTGGGTACCCCGTGCAAGCGGAACACCTCCCTGGCAAAGACTACAGCCAATTCCTGGGCCGATGGAAGGCCAGCCAGAGGCACAAAATGAGCCATTTTAGAGAATCTATCGACCACCATAAGAATGAACGTATAACCCCTAGAGACTGGTAATTCTCCCAAGAAGTCAATGGATATGTGAATCCAAGGCCGGTCACCATTGGGCACTGGTTGAAGTAAGCCCACGGGGAGATGTCTAGGGGTCTTGGCACGGGCACAGGTGGTACAGGCTGCCATAAAAGCGGAACAATCGGCTCTCAGTGTGGGCCACCAGAATAACTGCGAAAGGGACCATACTAGTTGATCCCTACCGATATGCCCAGCCGCTTTAGAAGCATGATATGTTTCCAACAGACGGGTACGGAACGGCACATCCACGAAACACTTTCCCACTGGGGTCTCAGGAGGTGCCCTAGATTGTGATGCCAAGATCTCCTCCCCCAGAGGCGAGGTTATGGTGGTACAAATAGTGGCCAGAATGCGATATGGCTGAATGATAGGTATTGGTTCCTCCTCCCTCTCAGTGTCAGATGCGAACTGACGTGACAACGCATCTGCCTTAATATTCTTAGAGCCCGGAAGATAGGACACTAGAAAATTAAATTGAGACAGAAAAAGTGCCCACCTAGCTTGACGAGAGGACAATCTTTTGGCTTCAGAGAGATAAGTTAAATTCTTATGATCAGTCAGGATTAGTACTGGAGTCTGAGTACCTTCCAAAAGGTGGCGCCATTCCTTCAAGGCTAGGATAATGGCCAACAGCTCCCTGTCGCCAATCTCGTAATGGCTCTGAGCACTGGACAATTTCTTTGAGAAAAACCCACAGGGTCTCAAGGTGCCACCTCCCACAGGGCGCTGGGAGAGTACTGCCCCAACCCCAACCTCAGAGGCGTCAACCTCCAATGTAAATGGCAGGGAGGGATTAGGGTGAGACAGCACTGGAGCAGATGCAAAGGCAGATTTCAAGGTAACAAAAGCGTTTTCAGCTGCCTCAGACCACTGAGAGGGAGAAGCGCCCTTATGAGTCAAATCTGACAATGGTTTCACAATCATGGAAAAGTTCTGGATGAACTTCCTATAATAGTTAGCAAAACCTAAGAAACGTTGAATGGCCTTTAACCCTTTAGGACGAGGCCATTGCAGAACTGCTGCCAACTTCTCCTGATCCATGGCAATGCCATTTTTGGAGATTACGAACCCCAGGAATGGTACTTGAGATGTATGGAATTCGCACTTTTCTAGTTTACAGAATAACTTGTGTTTACGAAGTCGGAGCAAGACTTCTGAGACATCCTTAATGTGTTGAGAGCGATTGGCAGAGTGAATTAATATATCATCTAGATATACGACCACACAAGACTGAAGCATATCACGTAAAATATCATTAATAAATTCCTGAAATACCGCAGGTGCGTTGCATAAGCCGAATGGCATCACCAGATATTCATAGTGCCCTGTTCTGGTATTAAACGCCGTTTTCCACTCGTCACCTTCTCTAATTCTGACCAGATTATAGGCGGCTCGCAAGTCAAGTTTAGTAAAGATCGAAGAGCCCTTTAATCTGTCAAATAATTCCGTAATAAGTGGAATAGGATAGGCGTTCTTAGGCATCAGCTTATTCAGCCCTCGGTAGTCAATACATGGCCTGAGCTCGCCACTTTTCTTTTTCACAAAGAAAAATCCGGCACCAGCCAGGGATGTAGATTTACGAATGATTCCCCTCTTAAGAGCATCCTCTATATACTCCTCCATAGCCCTGTTCTCCTCACATGACAGTGGGTAAGTGCGACCCCTGGGAGGCACCGCACCTGGAGGCAAATCAATGGCGCAATCATAGGGTCGATGCTCAGGCAATGCGCTGGCCTCTCCTTTGCTAAAAACGTCACTGAATTGCCCATATTCTGTTGGCACAGCGGGAGAGGTACACATAATTTTGACAGGTAGAGAAAGACAATTCTTGGTACAGTATTCAGACCAGGAGTTAACCTCACATCTCTGCCAGTCAAATTGAGGATTATGTACATGTAACCACGGAAACCCCAAAATAACTGCATGATGCGGGGAACGAATAATCTGAAACCGTATCTGTTCCTTGTGAAAAGCCCCCACCGTCATTGTCACCGGAATTGTCTCAAATGTAATAAATGCGGGTTCCAGGGGTCTGCAATCAATGGCCTCAATTGCCACAGGAGAATCCTTCTTGCATAATGGAATGCCGTGCAAGTCAGCAAAGGATTGGTCCATGAAGTACCCGGCTGCCCCGGAGTCCACCAATGCCAGGACCTCGATTAACATGTGTGCCCAAGCGAATACCACCTGGATGGTGGGTTTAGTAGTGCTAGAATCTAGGGACTGTTCTACACCACCTAGGGCCTGTCCCCCAAGGTACCCTAGGTGCGTTCGTTTCCCAGCTGTACTGGACAAGTGCGTAATAGGTGCCCTGGTTTGCCACAATATAGGCACAAGCCTTGTCTCCTACGATACAATCTCTCCTCCTTAGTGAGCTTAGTGAACCCTAATTGCATAGGTTCAGTATTATCGGCTGGTCGTTCAGGAGGAACGGGTGGTGTGGGTGGGTTAAAGAGACTGCCCTGGCCATAGTTTTTTGATATAGCCCTTTTAGCCAACCGTCTCTCACGGATGCGGGAGTCTATTAGCATAACATAGTCAATGTATTCATCCAGATCACTGGGTACATCACGAGCGGCTATCTCATCCTTAATTTGTTCTGAGAGCCCCTGGGCAAAGGCGGCAACTAAGGCCTCATTGTTCCAGCCCACCTCTGCTGCCAGTGTCCGAAACTCGATAGCATAGTCGCCCAACGTGCGTTCGCCCTGCTGAATTTCCATCAGCCTTTTGGCAGCAGAAGCAGCCCTGCCAGGAACCTCAAACACTCGTCGGAACTTTATCACGAATTCCCTAAAGTTCAGAGTGCAGGGTCTGGCATTCTCCCACAATGGATTTGCCCATGCCAAAGCTTTGCCCGTCAACAGAGATATCATAAAACCGACCTTACAACGGTCGTTAGGAAATGCCTGGGGTGCCAATTCCAAAAATATCTCCAACTGATTAATGAATCCCCTGCATAGGGAGGGTTCGCCATCATATCTTAACGGTAACGGCGCCGCTGCCGTTAAACCTCTAGAATTAGCTGAGGGGACTGCAGGCGGATTCTCCGGTGTCAGAACTGGGGGGACCACCGGATTAGAACTAGGCTTGTCCAAATGTACCGTACGCTCGAGTAACATCTGTAGAGCCAGTGCCAGTTGGTCCAGGCGCTGCTCATGGACAGCCATTCTCCAGTGGATGTTCTGTGTATTACTTTCACTTTTACCGTCTGAGGTCATGGCCCTTTCGTACTGTAACGGTTTTTTAGGACACTCAGACCAGTATGTGAAATAAAACACAATTTTATTAGAAAAATAATGCAAAGGATCGCCCTCTAGTGGCGGTTGAACAGACACACAGTGAAGGCAGATATGTTACAAGAGTAATGCACAATATAGTTGACATGCACAATTACTTATGCAGAAAATGGTGATCTCTACCACAAAGGGTTAAGAACTAAAACACAGTCAGTCTCAGATGTGGTGGTTTGGCACGCCCTGGGTGTTACAAAGAGGTGCTGATAGAGACAGTCCACAATGTACTGAAATCGTAGATGCCTAGCCAAAGTGACCAAGTAGAAAACAGAACAGAGATCCAAATAGCCCCCGTGGGCGTACCAACTGGAAAACTGCTTCTGCGAGTGCAAGTGTAAGTAGCCCCCCCGGGCGTAACGGAAACCGACCTGCAATGCAAGAGCTTGACTAAGCCTCTTCAGACTTAACCGGATACCAGTAGCGGTAGTGCTAGAGCCAATAGCCCCCACGGGCGTGTGCAACGGAATCTGTCAGAGCTAAAGCCTTCCCTTAAACGCCAGTCTGCTTAAACAATATCGCCCAGTAACAACGAGGAGGGAGAGCCTATGGCGCCCAACCGGGCCACAATAAGTGACTACTCTGCAACGGAATGGATAGAGTCGCCGTCGGTAAGCGGCCGACTCAGCAGATGTAGCACCAAGGAGGAGGCTCTATTCTGGGAATCGAGATAGCAAGAGCAAGGCAGCACTGCTAGGGTTAATATGCACATTTACACGAAGCTCTGCAAACAGCGAGGCTCTGCAAGTATAGTGAGGCACACTGAGGCACGCACAGCTCTGCAAGTATAGCGGTACACTGCACTTATAACTGGCAACACCAGGCAAGGTGGTCACACGGTGGCTGGCAGCAGTGGTTGAGAATGTTGCGGCGGCGACAACGGGAATGGAGGTCACTGGAGCAGGCTGGAAGTCGATTTTCGGAGCAGGAAGTCAGCCGGGCCGGGTCGGAGCACGCAGGAGGTAGTCATACAAGCCGGGTCAAACACGAACAGGAACGTCAGCCAAGCCGGGTCAGGATACAGAGGTGGTTCGCCGTCAAGCCGGGTCATACACAAACAGGAACACTCGAGAGTAGTCAGGACAAGCCAAGTTGGTACACAGGAATCTGGAACACTAGAACACAGCAACAGCACTAATGGCTCAGAAACACCACGAAAGGGCATCTGACAGATGTCTGGGCCAGGCATAAGAAGGTCACCAGGGGCGGGCCAAACTGGCTCAGCAAATCAGAGCGAACCACAAGAAAGAGTGACAAGAATCACAGGCACTGTGATATCTGTGTTAGGTGTGTCGACCACTCCCGGAAAGGAGACTAGTAAATAGACTGGATTGTCATGTTCAAGGTTTTACACATTCTCCCACAGTGACTTGGAGGTTTCCGACTCGGTGTGCGATCGTCGCCACCGGGTCGAACGCTCGGTGGTGCGGGCAAGAGGCGAAGGCTTGTTCATTCGAATCCCTGAGGCAAACATGCAAATTATTTCCATAGCCTAACATGGAGAACCGTAAGCCGCTCAGTGACTGGGTAAGGTTGGAGCAGGACATTCAAAGCAGTCGAACAAAGGCTCCAGCCTTGGACCAGTGTCCCTACAGATGTGTATTCTTGCCACTCCAGCCATCGTAGGTTTGTGAATTGTATGGAGACCCCCTGCTGTGTGTTAATTCAATCCTGTCTGCCCTATTATGTTTCCCTGAATCATTTGTTGTTGGTTCTTTGTCTTATGTGTTTTGATTGCATTATCCTTGTAAACTCACCCATTGTGTCATGTCTGCCCATGTATTCTCAATGTGGTTAAACAGTATAAATATGCTGTGGTTTGTTTCAATAAAGAGTTACTTGTTGTACACAAGAAGAAGAGTCCTTGATGCCAATCTGAGCCAAGTATCCTGTATCATTGACTACCTGCTGTCATCTATCTGAGGATCAGATTCCGAGTCAGGACTTTGGGACTTCGTATGCTGTCAGGCGTTGGACTCTGTTCGACATCACTGTGGTTCCTGCGACATCATTCAGCTATCCTTCGACCGGGAGTAATGGCCTCATTCTCTACGGCCCGTGGTACCAGTCTGAGACTCAACTTTGGCTTCGAGTCCCTTCGACCTTTTCCTGTTCGCCCAGCCTTCCTCAGAATCCATCACGGAGTCAACGACGCTACCACTTTCATCCAACTTCGACACTGGCAATGCTAGATCGATCCAGTTGTTGCTCGGCCGGTAGGAACCAAGCTGTGTAATCCGCCTTCGAGAAGGAGAAACACGGAACGGCAGCTGAGGGCGACACGGTGTCTTCTAGTTTCCAATACAAAGACCCTTATGCTTAATGAAATAGGTGCAATCCCATGGATGGTGAGATATCATACTTGCAATCGATATGGGCAACAAGATCATATGATCTATCTCCATCCCTATTGTTCTATTGTTTTACATAACTGCGTTTGGAGGACATTGTTCTTTCCTCTATGTTACTCTTTCAATAAGGGCGACCCCATGGATGTCATATTGGTAATTGGTATGGGCTACAGGATAATATGATTTATCGTCATCCCTATTGTTTTATTGTTGTACACAATTGAGTTGGGTATGATTGCAGCGGTGCATGCCATGCATCTGCCTCCTCTGCTTCGTTCAAAAAAGAAGAAAAAAGCCGTTCAGACATATTAATAAACAGCTGTGGAGTGCATAAGGAACCCAATATACACTATAATATAATATATATGTAATGCTTTCACTGAGACTTCACTCACCAGTGCCAAAACAGGAACGCCATACAATGTATACAAGTGGTGAGTTGAAAGGAACAGGTGCACGTTGAAGGGAGAGTCCACCTCCGACTCAAAGTATACTCAGGATGAAAACAACAGCAACACTGCTCCAACAAGCAATTACAATCTCCAATTTTATTGTTACATGAGGTAAAAACTTTGTCTCAAAGCTGATGAAATGATATCAAAAAAGAAACATTCAACCACCTAACACATTTCAGACCGAAGTCCTTATTCATAGGTATAATCACCTGACTAGCAGGTGTGCTTTTAAACTTTAAGCCCTATCTTTGTGAGCTCAACTTGAACAAACACACATCTACTTTAAAAAATTATATGTGTACATAATTATTGTGAAATAAAAACTTTAAACACAAAGTGTCAAAGAAGAAGTCACTACAATAATATATTATTGCTAATATATAAAGAGAAGCAAGAAAGGCTATTAATTTTTTATATATATATGTCAGTTCTTAAATAGACATACATCCACCATACCTTCATATACAAAACAACAGGGAACAACACGGAAACACTTACACAGTGTAGTTTTAGTCAGAGGGGTATTACTTAAAAATTATTCTAGGCATATCAGAAAAAATCATATATAGAGAGTAAGAGATATAGTCCAAGTCAGCTACATGCAAGTCAATAATATATACTCAGATCCCATTCCAAATTCAGACCATCTAGAATATGAGTCTTCAATTGAAAGATCCAGAACATCTCCCTACGGGCTAATATGGGAAAAATATCCCCGCCCCTAGCTGGTCTGGATACTTTTTCTACACCCTGTAAACTAAAATGGTCTAAACCGAAATCATGAATCATAAAATGTCTCACATGTCTGATAAAGGGATTTTTGTTTGGTCAGGGGATGTGTCTATGATAGACGAGTTCATGGAATATCTTAATGACAATACATGTGGTTTAAAGTTTACACACAGTGCTCGGAATAATTGTGTTGATTTTTTAGATATGACACTCACAGGTGATGTGGATACAGGTGAAATTTATAGCAGTATTTATAGAAAACCACATTCAGGCAATACTCTCCTTTTGGCTAGTAGCTGCCATCCCAGACATCAAATAAAGTATATTCCCAAAGGACAATTTTTTCGTCTTAAATGGATTTGTTCTACTACAGATAGTTATTTGGAACAGGCTAATATTTTAACTGATAGGTTGTTACGGAGGGGATATTCCTTATCTATTATCAAACAGGCTAGAAGTTTTGTTGATTCATTGAATAGATTGGATTTGATCAAGAAATCATTCAGTGGTAGATCATCTCTTAAAGTCAAATATAAAGAAAAGGGATCTTTTCCTGTTACTTTTGTAACTGATTACAGTCAAGAGTACAATAAAATTTGCAAAGTGATTAAAGATCTGTTGCCCATTTTTCATGAGGACAAGGCCTTACAGTCTGTTATAAGAGATGGCTGTAGATGTAAAAGTCAGAGGGCACCTACTTTGGGTAATTTATTATCTCAAAGTTTCTTTTCCTGGAATATAAATGGTATAGGTGAAAAAAATTGGTTGAATATAAGTGGGTTTTATAAATGTGGTGGTAGGTGTCGTTGTTGTAAATTTGCTAATATATCTAAAACGTTTATTAGTAGCAACACTTCTAAAGAATATACCATCAAGACCTTTATTAATTGTTCTACAACCAATGTTGTCTATCTAATCACTTGCCGGGAATGTAAGAAACAATATATTGGGAGAACAACTCGCCAATTAAATGATAGGATTAGAGAGCATATCAGTGCTATAGAGAGAGTAGATGTGAGATCACATTTTGCGAGACATTTTATGATTCATGATTCCGGTTTAGACCATTTTAGTTTTCAGGGTGTAGAAAACGTATCCAGACCAGCTAGGGGCGGGGATATTTTTCCCATATTAGCTCGTAGGGAGATGTTCTGGATCTTTCAATTGAAGACTCGTATTCCAGATGGTCTGAATTTGGAATGGGATCTGAGTTTATATTATTGACTTGCATGTAGCTGACTTGGTCTATATCTCTTACTCTCTATATATGATTTTTTCTGATATACCTAGAATAGTTTTTAAGTGATACCCCTCTGACTAAAACTACATACCACTTATACTACTGTATAAGTGTTTCCGTGTTGTTCCCTGTTGTTTTGTATATGAAGGTATGGTGGATGTATGTCTCTTTAAGAACTGATATATATATATATATATATATATATATATATATATATATATATATATATATATATATACAAATTAATAGCCTTTCTTGCTTCTCTTTAGATATTAGCAATAATATATTATTGTAGTGACTTCTTCTTTGACACTTTGTGTTTAAAGTTTTTATTTCACAATAATTATGTACACATATAATTTCTTAAAGTAGATGTGTGTTTGTTAAAGTTGAGCTCACAAAGGTGGGGCTTAAAGTTTAAAAGCACACCTGCTAGTCAGGTGATTATACCTATGAGTAAGGACTTTGGTCCGAAACGCGTTAGGTGGTTGAATGTGTCTTTTTTGATATCACTTCATCAGCTTTGAGACAAAGTTTTTACCTCATGTAACAATAAAATTGGAGATTTTAATTGCTTGTTGGAGCAGTGTTGCTGTTTTTTTCATCCTGAGTATCCTCTGCTTCATTGCCATACAGAGGCCACTGGCCTGTTCTACCCTGCAGCGAGCTGGATGTGGGGGGCTGTGGGGCATGGGGGCCAGTGTGGGGACATTGTACACTGTCACTCTGGACCCTCTCTTGCTGAGGAATTGGATTAATTGGGAGGGAGTTTGAAGGGTACTGTTCTTCTATCTATATTATTCTTTCTACCAATACTATTCCTATAGATTACATTATTGTGTTGCCTGATGATTGGAGTCTGTTCTGTGCTTTGTTTTGTTATTTCAACTGCGTAGGTTGTACTGTTAAATATGCGGGAGACGTCCCGGGTCCAGCTTGGGATTTCCCTAGGGTTTTAGGTCCTCTTCCGGTTGAGGACGGATGGGGACAGGAAGGGGGATATATTTCTTGTGTTGGGCTGGGAATTGGGACAGGGGAGTTTGTAGGGGGTGAACTTACGCTCTCTGGGAGGCAAGCAAGCTATATGTATCTGCTCTAATTGTTATGGGTAATAATTTGGTCACCTTTCTTTCCTGGAATGTCAGGGGCCTAAATGATAGCATTAAAGGCTCTCTAGTTTTGACCCATGCCAGAAAACACAAACCAGATGTTCTGTTACTTCAGGAGACCCATTTGCACGGCAGTAAGATTTTGGCTCTCAGAAAGCCTTGGGTGGGGCTCCATTATCATGCAACCTTCTCTACTCAAGCCAGGGGGTCTCTATCCTAGTTAATATATCTCTGCAATATGAACTAGTGGATTTAAAGTTTGACCCATTGGATAGGTACATCTTTTTGGACTATCTGATCTATGGTATCCCGGTTATAGAGATGAACATTTACATCCCTCCACCTTTCGTGCTTGAGGTCCTACAGGAGGCTCTCATGTATATGTCTGCTAGGCCAGGCCACTTTCTCGTTACTATGGGGCACATTAATATGATCTCTGACATTGACCTGGATATGTTGGGTACCAGATCGGTTGACCCCCAGACTTCCAGACTCAAATTTCTGAGTATGATAGAGGACATGGGTTTCATTGATGCCTGGATAACCCTCCACCCCGATACTAGGGAATATTCATGTCATTCTGCCACTCATAAATCATTGTCTAGAACTGATCATACTTTGGTTTCACAACATGAATGGCATATGGGTGAAGATTGTTCTTATTTACCTATGGTGCCTTGGACGCATCTAAGGCGTTTGACATTGTGGAGTGGAATTACTTTTGGTGTACACTCCACGGGTTTGGATTTGGGCCAACATTCTTATGGTGTGTACAGCTTTTTTACACGGACCCACCTGCTAGGATACTGACTGGATCCGTCGGGTCTGGGCCACTTATGCTGAGGCGGGGTACAAGACAGGGATGCCCATTGTTGCCTGGTTTGTTTGCCTTGGCTATTGAGCCCTTGGCTGTGCTGATTCGGAGTGAAACCTCTATAGAAGGGTTTCGGGTGGGTGACAGGGAGGAAAAATTGGCATTATATGCTGATGATATTCTATAATTTCTGAGACAGTCGCCTAGGTCTCTGCACCTTGTCATGGAATTAGTAAATTCCTTTGGTGACTATTAGGGCCTGCGGATCAATTGGGCTAAGTCTTCCATATTCCCTGTCCACCTGACTGAGTGTGGGGGCCCCATGTTGCCTGCTCCTTTGTGATACGAAGACTCTGCGAAATATCTGGGCCTCACGGTGGCTGTCTCCTCGGGATGTTTTCTCCAGGACAATTTAGAGCTGTTAATTGAACAGTTTAAGTGCAAAACTATGTCTTGGCTTACACTCAAGCTGAATGATATTGGTCGTTCAACCCTGATTAAATGGTGTTCCTTCTGAGGTTTCTTTATGTTTTTCAGGGATCCCCATACCTATCCCTAAGCAATATTTCATTGATAAGATAATCCATAACTTTCTCTGGTCAGGTGGCCTTTCTAGAATGAAGTTGTCTATTCTTAAGTGGCCGTGAAGGAGGGGGGAATCGCCCTCCCTGACTTCTATAAATGTTATCTGGCAGCGCAGGGACAATATGTGCTGGCATACATTTTACCTGATACCCTGCATATGTTCCGCAAAATTGATGAGCCATTGCTTAAATTGGGGTATTCTCTTTCATATTTCCCCCTGCTTGTCCCAGATGTGCTTAGGGATCCCCCGTCACAACATGGATGACCTGTAATGTGTGGTCAGTTATACAGTCTATTTTGGGATTTGGGGAGAGAGACCCCGGTGTTCCCCTTTGGGGTCTGGGAGGGATGGTTCATCTTCAACACCTTGAATTTGGAAGACTTTGGTTGACACATGTCATACCTATGCTTGGTCAGCTGTACTGGGGCAATGCTTGAAAACATTCGAGTAGTTGCATGAGGAATTTGATATTCCTCGTGCATTTTCTTTCTCATATTTGCATTTGAGGCACGCCTTGGCTGCTATGTGGGGCACTGAGACTCCGAACATAAAAGAATTCCCACTGGTTACTCTGGCCAAGAGAAAACAGCTGCTTAAGCCTGTCTAGCTAATATACATGTGGTTAGACAAGAATTCAGTAAGTGAAGTTGCTGGGCTATGGTCCAGATGGGAGACTGATTTGGGCACTCTCAAGGTCTATGAGTGGGAGACAGTTCTGATAAGTCCTGGAGCAGTATCTGCTACAGCCAGACATCAACTTATTCTACTAAAAGTCCTACGTAGATCTTACTATACCCCCATATGTCTTTTCCAAATGGGCAGAGTGGAGGGAGACCGGTGCAGGAGATGTGGGGAGGCTGGTTCCACTTTCCTGCATCTCTTGTGGGAGTGCCCTGCGGTCCCGGGGTTTTGGGAATCAGTGTTACGTACTATCTCAGCTGTAGTACAATGGGATGTGTCAAACTCCCCGAAAGTATGTGTGTTCTCCATCCTTCCTGATCAACTTTACCCAAATAATCATGATATATTGATGAAGGAACTGTTGATCATGGCACGGAAGGTGGTGGCAACAATGTGGATGTCAGATAAACCTCCTCAGTATAACCACTGGATTGCCTTGGTGAATAATAATCTTCCTCACTACAAAGGACTTTATTTACATAGGGACACTCCAAACAAATTTAGTCTTATATGGGATTCTTGGACCTCTTATTGTAATTCCCAAACACTCTATTGAAATAGGTTGTGTGGTGTGTGCACCTCACTTTCTGCTGTGTATCTGGTGTACCTGGTGTATCTGGTTACTTTGGTGCCTATGCTGTTATCTGATGAATATAATGGATACTGAGAGAGAAGCTGTGCTCGTCTCCCATGGAGGGTGGGAGGGGGGTGTTGGCAGGGTTAAGGTGGGTAGTGGGGATGGGGGATGGGGCTTTAGTTAAAAATAAAAAATGGGAAAGCCGTATACATATGCTATGACACTTATTTGGTTGTATATGCATTGTACTTCCTCTGTGAATACTCTGTGAATTATAAATGCTTTTGTAATGTCTTATTACGGTCCTGTTTAATAAAAATGATTTTAAAAAAAGTTGGTGTTATTGATAAAAATCCAAGAGTGCACAACTTCTTTCTATATTATTCATTCATTTTGCTGCACAATGTTTTACTGTTTCTCTGCAAGCGTGAATGCTTATCCTTGTGAAGTATATACATTACCCCTCACGCGGTTGATTTAGCACCAACCAGCTATACACAGATGAGATCTTTGTAAGTACTATAATGGATACCAAACTGCTTTGGGATCCTATTCCACTGATGCCTCTTCTTCCTCGAGCATGTTGAATGCCTCCATTGAAAACATTCTATGGAAAAACTCATATAAAGATGAGGAAGGAGTCGATAACATTAAGGATATACATTTCAAATTATTGAGATTAAAGAAAAAAAGAGACAGATCTTGATCTTCACGGCATGTTCCTCTGTGATTTCTTCCATGCTAAATGAATACCCAGTGGTTTCCGCATCAGAAATGTACCAACTATCAGTAGAATGAATCAGGAATTCTGAAAAAATTGGACTAAAATCCTTGATGAATATTCCCTCAAACTGCTATTAATCATCAAGGAAGTAGGATGCGAGCTTTCCAAAAATTGAAAATCTACTGCAGAATTTGAATTAAAACACTTTGAAGTATTAACAGCAGAAAGCAATAAAGAGAGTGCTAACACCTTGAAAGCACAGACTGAGAAACTATTAGGGACCAGGAACCAAACAGACACAAAAATCTAAAGTGCAAAACACCTTTATTAAAATAACAAAAACAAACAAAACAAAATCGTGATCCAGAAGCTTAAACCAAAACACAAGCCGGGATCATGAACCAAGACACGTACTCAGCCAAGCCGGGGTCAGGAATATGGAGATCAGCAAAGTCAGGAACAATCCAGGAGCCAAGAGCCAGAAGGGACGTCAGAGGAAGCCAGATCATACACAGGTAATCAGCAACGCAGTAGAACACTCTTGCAGCCAGAAGCAAACACAAGGACAATCAGGTAGTGAGCCAAGCTGCTTTAAATACCCTAGGAAGGTTGGATGTTGGATGACAGCAGTCAGGTGAGCAAACACAGAGAGGTCAGCTGATTCAGCCTGATTCAGCAAAGGGAAGGCAGCAGTAATGGATAGCAGAGAACTGGATTAGCTCAGACAGCAGAATCGAGCAGCAGAGTAGAGCAGCTCAGCTAAACCTTGACAGAAACATAGAGCTGAACTTATACATTTCAAAAAAGCTAAGCTTCATCATATTAATGAGAACTATGAGGAAGGTCCTGTTTATGGCTGACTGAGTGGACAATCTCAGCATACACGTTTTACACAGAGTAAGAGGACACAAAGAACTAAAATCTGTAAACCAGGGGGGCGTGGCCTGGCAGCCATACTGGACAGCCACGCTTTGGAGAGGCTCTGATAAGGAGAAGGAGTATCCGTTGCCATCCTTGCAACGGGGTTGTTTTTTTAGATTTTTATTGACGGATCCTTGCTCCCCATCTGCTACACTACCTGACCGGGCTATTATTTATGATTTTCGAGGACCACGGTGGCACTCGAGTGCTTGGACCTGTGTCTAAAGGTCTTTTGCAAGATCCGATTGTCATCCTGCTGGGGAAATCCCGGGTGTGGCGGTGCGGAGGTGGCGTGGAGGCCCTGCTGTTCATACCATCCACTGCAGATCCTACAAGTGTATCCAGTAAGTGGCTGCCTACCTTATATGCTACTCAGAGGCTGTGGAGTAGTAGTGGAGCCTGCTATTAACAACTCCAACCCTATTCACTAGAGTGGAGCTGGCTGCTAGGCTTTAGATGGTGGACCCCCCTGTATGTTACTTTCCCTGTATTTGTCTCCCTCTTCTGCCCCAAATGGCTAATTAAGCCTTTAATGCCAAACCCTTTGATACTAGCGCACCTTCCATTTTTTATTTTTCTCCCAGTGCCCTTTCCTTGCCAATAGGTTTATTCCATAACTTGCTGCCTACTGGAGCTCTTGGAGTGCTTCATTCCCTGCATAGTGGGGCCCACTATATGACTCCGGATTGAGATTTCCCTTGTTTGTTCTCTGTCCTATTTTTGTTTTCCCTTCTGCCCCGTGTATGATTCTTCACTCAAGCTTTGACCTCCGGATCACTGTTTAGCTACAATTGCAAGAATCTTTTTTATTGTGGCTACAAGGAGAACTGCAGGTCTGTGGTTGCAATACTGCCCTATAGCAGTGAGTCTCACCCTTGTTGCATTTCATGGGACTGTAGTTAAGACACGGGAGAGGCTGGAGGGCCTACTATTGCTGTACCGCTACTAACTTGCGACCAACCATTTTCACTTGTCACAAAATCCCCCTGTTCGTTCTTTTTCATATATATGTTTCACCTTGCTCCCCCATGTATAATTGAACATTCAAGCTTCAGCAAACTACTGGACGATACTCTTCTACTGTAATTCATACCTAGAATCCTCAAAGTTTATGGGTTATTGCCTATAATTTAGTGCACCCTCCGTTTGTCATTTTTTATTCCCAGTGTCTCTTTTTCTTGCCAATAGCTAACTTACTGCACCTTCTATGCAGCTGGAGTCCCGCTGCTAAGCACTGTTTGATTACTTCACTTTCCATATCTAACCTAAAGATACTTCACGCGGCTGAGGAGCCTGCTGCTGCCGTCTCATTGCCTACCTATGGCTGCCGTCTCTGCCTGAGGATTGTGCATTGGCTACTGTGGATTCTGATGCTGCTGGCTCCCCTGTTCGTTTCTTTCCTCTACATGTCTTCCCCTGCTGTCCCATGTATGATTTAATATCAAAATCACATAATATAAGATGAATTATGCATGTCATTTGAATCTTGAGAGATCCTGTCCACGCCTGCCTGCCTCAGCGGTTGCTGTCCACCCTGCGATAACCTTGTATTGTATTGATCTGGCCTGTACTTATCTCCTCACTCCCAGTATGGTTAAAAAATCATTTAAATACAGGAAGAAGTTAAGTAAATTTGCTAGGAGAGCTATGGCGGCAGAGGAGGTTACGGACATGTTGGAGGCTCCTTCTGCTGCTGCCTCGCCGGCCCAGTCTTCAGCCTCTGAGGAAGATGATACGAAATCCCAATTTACGGAAATAATGTCTGCAATCGCTACTGGCCAGGCAGTTTTGACCAACAAGATTGATACTGTCCAGGTGGAGATAAATCTCTTACGTGCAGACCAACAGAATATGCGTGAAAGTATTACTGATGTTCAACAGCGAATATCTACTGTGGAGGACACACTTCCCCCTGTGGTAGCCACGGTGGATGAACTGAAGAATCAGTTGCACTCCCTGCAATCTAAAGTGGATGATCTTGAAAACAGATCTAGGCGCAGTAATATTCGTATACTTGGGCTGCCGGAGGGCCGCGAGGGTCATACTCCTGAGCACTATATGGAAACATGGATAAAGGAACATGTTGGCACAGAGGGTCTCTCACCATCCTTCACTGTTGAACGGACGCATCGTATACCAACGGGCCCCAGACCCCCTGGATCTCCTCCCAGTCAGTTGATTATCAAACTCCTGAATTACAGGGATCGTGATGCCATACTTTGCATGGCCAGAATGAAAGAACAAATTCACTTTGAAAATCAACGTATTTC
Source organism: Rhinophrynus dorsalis (assembly GCA_037306005.1). Lineage (NCBI taxonomy): Eukaryota > Metazoa > Chordata > Amphibia > Anura > Rhinophrynidae > Rhinophrynus > Rhinophrynus dorsalis. The sequence continues at coordinate 448,385,484 of CM074719.1, read as the reverse complement.
CTTTTATCCGGATTTTTCAGCTGATGTCCAACGTCAGAGGCGTAAGTTTCAGGAGGTGAAGCACAAACTTCGAGAGAAAAACATCTCCTACTCTATGCTGTTCCCAGCTAGATTGCGAATTATCCATGACGGCAATACCATCTTCTTCACATCAGATTCTGAGGCTGGAGAGTGGGTGGACGCTCACTGATATCTTTTTCTCACTTCATTATCCTGAAATACCGCTACCACAGTCTCCACTTCTTGAGCCTTCATTTCTTCATTCCCTCTGTTCCATGGGGTCCCTGAGGTGGCCCATGGATGAAGCATCCTCCCTTCGGACTGGTCCCTCCCCTGATTACCCACCAGGATAGGGGTTGAAATTTGTGGTGGGTGTAGAACATTGATTTCACAGAGACTCTCAGCTCATGTCCCATGATGAACTGCTCTGAAGCCTTCGCTGGAGCTGAGAGGTTGGGGGGGGGGTCAATTTATTATATCAATATATTGCTATTTAACTGTCTCAAAACCTGTTATGTGCATAGGTACTTGTGTCCATTTGTGGACGCAGGGGGGGAGGGAGAGAGGGAAATGTTTTTTTTTTTTCTCCTCTTCCATCCCCCTCCTGTTCTGTTAATTTTTCAGACCTTGTTATATCAATATACTGTTATTTAACTGTCTCAAAACCTGTTATGTGCATGGGTACTTGTGTCCATTTGTGGATGCGGGGGGGAGGGAGAGAGAGAAATGTTTTGTTTTTTTTTGGTTTTTTTTTTCTCCTCTTCCATCCCCCTCCTGTTCTGTTAATATTTCAGACCTTGTTCCGGGTTATAATGCTTTTTTGGTATTCTCTTGCGTGCCTTGGGCGGAGATTGGATGCCTTTTGGCTGTTATTTGGCAATTGTAACCTCCAGTGTTGTTAAGTTCTATTTATCTAGTCTTCGGTTGCCTCCATTCCGCCCGAGGTGTGCCGGAGAGGAGTGAATGGGCGGGGGACGGGTCTAGTAGCCTAGGGGCAATTTCTTCTACTGCTAAGTTTGACACTGTTATTGTCAATTTATACTGTTAAGTTGATCTCGCCTTGCATGCTTTGGGCAAGGATTGGTTGTTCTACTGCCATGTTTTGGCATTGTAGGCCCTTGAGGCAGTTGGAGTCTGCTGGTTTTCTGACACCTTGCTTTGCCCGGGGGATGCTAGGCCAGGGAGGATGGGTGAGAATAATGATGGGGGACGCTCGAGGGCATGACTTATTATTGTACGGGAGTTGCTGTGTTCTAGGGGAGGCTGTGGTGGTGTGCTTACTATGTTTTCCTTTACCCATTAATATGAAGTAGTGGTATACTTACTATTTACTTTATGCTGCTGCTGGGTGGGGCAGATGGTGTGGATGGGATAGTTTATGTTCTGTTGATCGCTGGTTATTTGGTTTATGCGGGTTGGGAGGGAGGGTGGGGGATGGTGTTGTGGCTGCCAGGCCACGGGTATGGGTTGGCTTTGGGAAGAAATCTCTGTCAGGTTGGGGGTGATAGAGATAGGATGGGAAGTTTGGTTAGGGGTTAGGTTTCTTGGGTTCCTCTCTCTTCTGGACTGGGCGCTCCTCGCCCCCGGTGCACTCGGCCGGGCAGACGAGGCAGTAATTAACAATTTCTGTCATGTCAGCATTGAACTGTAAGTTCGTGTCGCGGAATGTACGTGGTTTTAATGATGCTGTGAAATGTTTCCTAGTTCTAAACCACATCAGAAAACAGGCACCAGGGGTGGTTATGCTGCAGGAGCCACATCTTTCTGCAAGCAGAGTTCTGTCTCTTCGGAGGCCTTGGGTACAAACTCATTATCATGCCACATACTCCACATATGCCAGGGGAGTCTCTATTCTCATTACCAAGCTACTGTCATTTGAATTTATAGATCTCAAATCGGACCCCCAGGGCCGTTACCTCTTTTTGATGTGCAAACTGCAGGGATCTCTGTTTGTCTTACTGAATATTTATATACCACCACCTTTCGACCCTTCCACCCTTAGGGACATACTCTTGTATATCTTTGACAAACCACAACACCATATCGTCTGTATGGGCGACTTTAATATTGCTACCAATTCTAACTTAGACAGATTGGGTGGGGTGGCTGTTGACTCCAAGGTGCATAGAGACACTTTAATTAGTCTCATAGGTGATCTAGGATTCGTAGATGCATGGAGGACCCTTCATCCACAGACCAGGGAGTTCTCATGTCACTCGGCTACTTATAAAACGTTATCTAGTATTGACTATGTGTTTGTTAATAGACTGGTCTTGAACTTGGTCACGGAGTGTAGTTTTCTGACCAGGGTCGCTTCTGATCACTCCCCCCTTTCATTAATACTACGAGTCCAGAGACCTAGGTCTGGGGTGTGGAGGCTTAGTCCTGTCTGGTTAAATGATTCACAAGTAGTGACCAAACACAGGGAAGATCTGGAAGAGTATTTTGTTAATAATGTGGACACTGCTGCCCAGGGCATTGTTTGGGAGGCTGCTAAGGCGACTGCAAGGGGCTCCCTGATTTCTCTTATATCTATGGAAAACAGGTTAGGGTCCAGGGAGGTTGAGGATCTGGAGTCGGAGGCCACTGAGGCCGAAAAACAATTTGTAGAAAAACAGGATTCGATATCTTATACTAAATTTATTTCCTGCTCCTTAAGATATTCCATAAAACTGTCTGATCTAAGTGCCTTCCAGCTTTTTGTACCTGAAACAGAATATATTTGAAAATGGAGATAAAGCAGGTAAATTAATGGCTCATCTTGTTTCTCAAAACCTGGGGACTTCATCGGTCTCTTCCCTCCGAGACTCAGGGGGGAGCTTCTCCTTGATCCTCAGATGATCAATTCGCAATTTCGGTGCTTTTATTCTCCACTTTACGAATCCCGACTGACACGCTCTGACTTTCAGATCTCCTGTTTTATCGACCAATGTGGCCTTCCGCAGCTCTCCTTTGAGCATAAACAAATGCTTGATGCTCCTATTCGTCAAAGAGAGGTGGTGGAGGCTATTCGCGGCTTGCCGGCGGGTAAGGCGTCTGGTGTGGATGGTCTTCCTGCAGAATGGTATAAAGAATTTGTGGATGTTTTGGCCCCCCACTTGCTGAATACTTTCTATGCTGCTGTAGATGACGGATACCTTTCAGAGTCTATGAATGATGCTTCCATTATTGTCTTGCCCAAACCAGGAAAGGATCCGGAGATCTGTGATTCTTACAGACCCATCTCTTTATTGACTACAGACGACAAAATTGTGGCGAAGATTCTAGCTACTAGATTGAATGCGGTACTGGAAACTATAATACATGAAGATCAAACCGTCTTTGTACCAGGAAAATCGACATCGCACAATCTCAGACGACTATTTATGCACCTTCAACTCTCTCATGACACCACTGGATCTCAAGTTATAGCGTCTCTAGACGCCTCTAAGGCATTCGACTCTGTCGAATGGCCTTATCTTTGGCATATGCTCAGGGGTTTTGGGTTTGGCCCTTCCTTTATTTCCTGGATACATATTTTATATAACAGACCCAGGGCTTCTGTGGTAATGGGCGGTTTGAGTTCACAATCCTTTTCCTTGCAACGCGGTACCAGACAGGGTTGCCCACTTTCGCCCGGCTTGTTCGCCTTGGCCTTGGAACCTCTGGCTGTTCTTATCCGTGCAAATCCACTGATTAAGGGACTCAAACTGAAAGGCAGAGAGGAAAAGATTGCATTATATGCTGATGACGTCCTGCTTTTTGGATGATGATGGATGCTCTCTGGAGACCACGGTGAGCTTGGTAGATGATTTTGGTACATACTCTGGGTTCCAAATAAACTGGACTAAGTCCTCTTTGCTCCCGATTGATAGTAGATCAAGGGAAACTAATCTGACCAATGTCCCACTTAAATATGTGGAAGAGTGTACATACTTGGGGATTAGGGTGGCAGCGGTGATGGATTCCTTTTTGGAGTTGAACTTGATACCCAATATTCAATACTTTCACAATAAGACAACTGCATGGCTCTCCTTACCCTTAAATGTTATCGGTCACTCGAATCTCATTAAAATGATTTTCTTGCCTACATTTTTGTATATTTTTCAAAACACGCCAGTCCCCATACCTAAAAAGTATTTCCAACAAATAGACAGAATTATCACTCGCTTTCTGTGGCAGGGGGAAGGGCTAGGATCTGGCTGACTACACTCATGAGACCCAAACGTGAGGGGGGTATTGCATTGCCCAATTTTTATAGATACTACTTAGCAGCGCAATGTCGATATGTTAATAATGACCTTATATGAGGCGTGGGAGGAGTTGAAGAGGTTATTAGGATATCTCTCCATGGACCCAGATACCCCCTTGTGGGGTGCCGCGGGATTACGTCAGTTAATTAATAGTGACTTTGGCCACTTGTGGGCTAGGCATGGAGTTACTTGCCTCAGACAGCTATACCATGATAATCAGCTGAAATCTTTTTACAATTACATGACGAATTCCATGGACCGCATGCTCTCTTTTACTCATACCTATGTATCAGACACGCTCTTTGTGCTCAATGGGGAGATCGGACCCCGGTGGTTGCTACACTCCCGCTCCTCACCAGGATGATGCTTCTTGAGCCCTCGCGGCCTCTTTCTTTTATTTATCATTGGCTGGATTCTTGTGTCGGAGGTGGGGAGTTCCCTTCTCGGAACAAATGGGAAATGGATTTGGGTCAATTAGAAGATTGGGAATGGGAAATGGCTAAGGCGGGACCTGCGTTGGTGGCAACATCAACTAGACACCAGATGATACAGCTGAATATACTACATCATATTTATAATACGCCAGTTAGGCTGTATAGAATGGGAAGTTCCGGCTCTGATTGTTGTCTTCGGTGTACTGATGTTCGGGGTATATACTTCCATTTGATCTGGGAATGTCCTGGAGTTGAGAGGTTCTGGTGTACAGTCATGCGTATTATGGTCCTGGTGTTGGGGAGACCTGTCCCTGTGACTCCAACGATCTGTCTTTTATCTATTTTCCCCAATGAGATTGAGGATGTCGCTGACTGATATCTGATGAGTGAGCTCTTGGTGATGGTGATAAAGGTGGTGGCCTTGAACTGGATGTCAAACAGGGTTCCCAATTGCAGGGCATGGATGAATCTAGTTTCATAGTGCATTCCACATTATAGATTGGTTTATCTACACCGGGGTAACCCGAGTAAATTTGACAAGATCTGGGGAATATGGCAGACATGGTGGACAAATAGAGCAGATAATAATGTGGCACTTGATGATGAGCTAATTGCTAGAGATGGTTGATTGAGTTTTCACGTACTGGATGTGTGGTTGCTTGTGCAATATGGTTAATGGGTGACATTCTGTGTGCATCCGGTACATATCGGAATATTGTGAAATGGCTGGCTGGTGGGCAGGCGGGGGGGGCTGCGGGTTCGGGAGAGAGAGGACTTGAGGATGGGGTGTATATTAGAATTTAGTTAGGCTAGGTTTTGAGAGCTGTAGTTGCTGGGAGTTGTAATAACAATAACACCTCAGGTTGTCTCTGTGGCTTCTACTAAAGTGCTGTATTCTTTTCATTGTTACAAAAGCCTATTTGTTTTTGCTACATCTGAATGTTTCTTTGTACTTTTATGTATTTGAGTTATGTATGGAGCAATCTGATAATAAAATATATAAAAAAAAAAAAATCTGTAAACCAAATTTCCAAACAGTGTATACCAGCTCAGGCAACTCAGAGGAAGACACAACATGTGAAGCCATTGGCAATACCAACCAACCAATGACCACTAGGAGCTCACAAAGTAAGCAGCCTTTTTTAAAGCAGTATCCTGGGAACCCAACAAAACTTCTGCAACGAGCACCAGAAAATGAAAGCGAAGACATACAAGTAGGGGCCAAAAAGGAGGCCAACATTGGACCTAAAGGCTTACCCAAAAAAAAAGCAAAAACAAAGTAGAATTGGTTATATATAACCTTTCTAAACATACTCTGATACCTGGAGAAACATCTCTCTTAAATTAACGGCTATCATTTATTCCTACTGCAAAATATAATGCTTTTGAATGGGAAGTTGATCAATATAAAATGTTTTGATCCATGTGCCTAAAAGAAAATTTTTCAGCCTCTCCTGCACCAGCATCTTCCTCCTCACCATCTCAATTTAGATCCTACACAATCTGATATACAGGACTCTATGAGAATTAACTTTCCTATTCACCCCAATCTGGATGAAAGAAGAGCTATCAAGCCACTTAGGAATGATCAAACAAAATGCATTTGCCCAGCTGACAAAGGAGGGCTATTGTGATACAAGATTACATGGATTATAGCAGAGCCTTAAGCACAGCTTGATGATGTTTCCACATGCGTGAAATTGGACCAAGACTCGACTATAGAAATTCAAAATGATATCAACAATTTGATTACCATGGGCAAACAAGTACAATGGATATCAGGGAATACGGGAAGTTATTTATTGGAGAAACACCCAATGTGTAGCATTCTTTATTGGCTCTCCAAGGTACACAAATCCATTGCTAAACCTCCCATGAGACCAATTGTGTCAGCATGCAACAGTTTTTGTTACAACTCTGGGGTGTATTTATTGATTTCCAACTGCAACATGTCATTCAGAATATGCCAACATTCTTAAAAAACACCCCATCCTTGATAAATATCTTGAAACAAGTGCCAAACATAGATGAGAACATCTGGCTTGCCTCTCTTGATATTAAGATCATCTCGATTCTTTCTCCACAACATTGCTACAATTCGCCCGTTCCTTTCCCAACAAACTACCAAAACATCCCCTCATTTTGTCCCGCTTAGACTATTGCAATATCCTACTAACTGGCCTCCCTGCTACTCATTTTTCACCTATGCAATCTGTTTTAAACTCAGCTGCATGAATCACCACACTCTCCCCAAAAACTGAACCTGCTCACATAATTCTCAGACATCTGTCATGGCTCCCTATTCAGCATTGCATCAGTTACAAAGTCCTTCTTTTTACCTTTAATGCTCTCCACACTGCTTCCCCTCCTTACATCTCTTCCCTCATCTCCTCTTATGTTCCTGGCTGCCTCCTTCGCTCAGCACACAACGCACTTCTTGTCACACCATGCACACCCTCTGCCCTCTCCCGTCTCAAACTTTTCTCGCTTTCTGTTCCATATCTATGGAACTCCATACCCCTCTCCCTACGTCTTGAAAAATCCCCCTCTGTCTTTAAGTCTACCCTGATATCTTATCTTCTGGAGCACTAGGACCATGCACTGCCTTTGGCCAAACTCAGCATTTGTAATCTCAGCACTTGACAACCTCTTACCCCATTGTCTGTCTCCTGTTACCCATTTAGACTGTAAGCTCCTTGGGGCAGGGACCTCTCTCTCCTATTGTTTCTATGAATGTGGCACTTATTTCATCCCCTCTATTTATTGTAACATATGTCTATTGTAAGGTGCTGCGTACACTGTGTGGTGCCATATAAATAAAAATATACATGCATACATAAAAGCCTCTATACCATCATTCCCCATAGAGATGGAAGTGAGCCATACGAGAAGTTACAGAGTAATCTGCTTTTTATCAAGCACAGCCAGTGGAAAACCTAATTTCTTTATTGGAAAAATATTTTTTTTCTTTTTGAAAGATCCTTCTTCCTACAGGTGTCAGGCCCCATCACATGGTAATGCATATATGTTTAGATTTGAAAAAGAACACAGTCTTGATGTCTACAAGAATCATATTGTACTATACTGTCATTTTTTTGACGATGTGCTAATCCTATGGAGGGGTACCAAAGCATCTCTTGTATCTTTTGTGAATTACATCAATTCATTACACACTCCAGATGAATTCCCTTTATCCTACAGCAATAAAGAGATAGCATTTCTTGATTTAAAAATCTTTAAACTCAATAATATATTGGGATACTGCCTTTATAGAAAAAATATGGACCGTAGTACTTTGTTACACAATGCAATTTTTCGCCCCACATCGTTGAAAGCATATTTTCCAAAATCTCAGTTGCTAAGGGTTATGTAGTTTGTTTAACATGTTTGCTTGACAAAGGTCCCAAACATGGACTGAAACATTGCTAATATTTGATACCAGTAAAGTGGGTGATATTGCTAAAAATCCGAGAGTGTGCAACTTCTTTCTATATTATTAATTCATTTTACTGCACCCGGTTTTACTGTTTCTCAGCAAGCGTGAGTGCTTATCCTTGTTCTCGACAAGCATGAATGCTTATCCTTGTGAAATATATATATTCTAGTTGAAGAGCCTGTTACACGGGCCACAGTGCCACTGCCAGCCGGTCGCGGGGCAGTCATGTGCAGTAGAGACTGCCCGCGGCACAGCTGAGCATCCAGCTCTGTAACAGCCGCGGCCCGGGCAGTCTCTACTGTGCATGACTGTAGCACGCGCAACAGTATATATATATACTCTCATATATATATATATATATATATATATATATATATATAGTAACAAAACATGGAGGAGGGCAGAACCCGTGGGACTTATTCAAGATTTTTTATTCATGAATACAAAATCTTGAATAAGTCCCATGGGTGCTGCCCTCCTCCATGTTTTGTTACTAGTTAATTTGTGGGATTGTACACCTGGGCAGGAAAGTTTTTTTGGAGCAAGTGCTTTTACCCTACAATTGTGTATATATATATATTCTATAATATTATAAAATATTATATACTAGCTATTATATAATATATATAACATCTAATTGATTGTCAATAGTAGAACCATCTCTTTATTATTTAATTAATTTTGAAAGTTTGTAAGTGATCTTCTCTCCCTTTCCATGTGATCAATAAGGATGGTTAAAATTTTCACCTCAAACCAAAATCTGTGAATAATGGCATATTCCTGTGAAAAGTGCCATTGTTCCACTTTTTTCGCCTAACTCATTCCATTGAAATCAATGGCAAAATTAAATTTACACACAACACATAGCAAATATTATTTTATTTCCCAGAGGCATAGTATAAAAGGGGTATGAAGGTATCTGTGTTGGTGAAGTGTGGGAAAGGAATCAGTTGAACAGGGAACATTTTTGGGGGGTTTGTTTATTTGGATTGGGGGCAGTTAATAAAAAAAATAAATACTAAATACAATTAAGAAAAACATAAGACATTGTATAAAAGGGGTCTGAGGAGGGTGTCTGTGTTGGTGGGTTGAGTTTGTGGGAAGAATCAGTTGAACAGGGAATTTGTTTAGGGAGGTTTATTGACTGGTATTGGGGGGACAGTTAATAAAAAAATAAACAAAAAGTGATAGAGTCAGGGACCCCCTGATGTAAGCTGCCACTGAGGTAGACTGATACTTGACGTGATAGAGCATTTTGTAGATTATGATTTGTAAGATATGCTGTTAGAGTCCCAAGCTGAGGAAACATTGATTTTTAGGACTTAGGCTTGTTTGACACAAGCTCTAAGGAAATATTGATTCGTAGGACTTGGACTCCACATGGCAAAATTTTCTTGCAAAAAGATTTTCCACTTTTTTCCCGCTTTTTTCGCCTAGCTCATTCCATTGAAATATAAAAAAAAAGTATAAAAGGGGCATGAGGGTGCCTGTGTTGGTGGGGTGTGGGGAAAGAATCAGTTCAACAGGGAGTGCTTTTTTGGGGGGGTTACTGGGATTGGGGTGGCAGTTAATAAAAAATAAATCCGAAATAAAATTAAAAAAACAACCAATAAGGGGTCTGAGGAGGGTACCTGTGTTGGTGGGTGGAGTCTGGGGAAGGAATCAGTTGAACAGGGAATTTGTTAAGGGGGGTTCTTGACTGGTAATGGGGGGACAGTTAATAAAAAAATAAATCGAAAAAATTAAATAACACATTTGTATGTAAAGTGATACAGATATTAACCCCCTGACATAAGCTGCCACTGGGGTGGACTGATACTTGACTTGAAAGAGACCCAAGCCTATAAGAAACATTGATTTGTAGGACTTAAGCTTGTTTGGCACAAGTCCTAAGGAAACATTGATTTGTAGGACTTAGGCTTGTTAGAAACAACCCCCCCCCCCAAAAAAAAAATGTTTATTTTTTTGTAGGAGTATTTTTTTTTATTATTATTAATTTCTTTTTTTCAAAGCACAAGCCCTGAGAAAAAAATGCCACTGGTCATTGTCAAATGTCCTCCTGAGTCCATAATTGGGGAATTTGAAACTGCTGGTCTTATTGCTGCTGCTTAGTTGTTTAAGAAGCAGGATGATTAGGCAGCTGAAGGGGATTGGGATCAACAATAGCATTAACATGGGTGATGGATGATGAAGGTTCCACATGCCATGACATGCTCCAGTGATGTGCCTGAGGCAGTAGCAGCACAAAAAGTAGCCCCCAGGCTATGTGGAGAAAAGAAGAAGTTGGCTAATAATTCTTCTCCACCTGCCCCTCCTCCAAAACCATGGGTGTGTTTTTTTAGAATATAATTTTTTGCTTTGAGAGCAGGAACTGTGGCTCTAATCAGCAACTGCAATGTGCACAGTGTGAGTGTGGTAAATAACATCTGGAGGCACAACTGTATCCAAACACTATGGCACCCGAAACCAAGTACTGCCTCTGTCATTATACCCCTTGTACAGACCATGCTAAGGACACATGACAACTTGCTGACAGTTTAATAGTAATGTTGAACTTTCCCTGCCTGTATCTTAGCATATTCTGCGGGATAGAATCTCCTCAGATGCAGCTAGATGCACTGGTTGTGATTATACTCCACCACACTGGCATGAGTGGTTGGTACACTACACAGTGTGCAATAGGTGGAGAAAATCTGCCACATCCTAACATCAACAGAGTGGCTATCATTTGGCAGAGGAGATAATGATAAACTAGGTGGATTGGCAGAAGTTGTAGTTACCCTAGAAGGTGATGGCGAGCTATTTGTTTCACTTGTCATAGAGCTTCCAGTCTCTGCCTGGCTTTCTCTATTCTTCCTTCTTTTTTATCTCCGCCTCGCCTCAGTTTTGCCTTTCAGGGGGCACACCTACAGCGGTGCTTGATTTCTGTGGTGGGTGTTTGGCTTTAACATGTTTGACATAGATGTAGTATCTGAAAACACAGCATCCTGAGGCAAAGAATTCCATAACTTTACTGCCATTACTTTAGAAATCCCTGCCTTAGCTTTACTCAAAAATGGTGATGGACGTGTATAATTAATTAAAGTATTACAAAGATATTTATACATCCTAAAGTGATTTTAACATTGTGGTTAAATATTACTAGGTCCATATTTGAGGACTGGTCTCTAGTCTTAATTTAATCACTTTGTTACCCCATCCTTGTGACAATTGTCTGACTCTGATTGCCTTTTTCTGCTGCAACTTTCATACACCATTTGCACATACTGTTGGTACTGTTGGTCTCAGTCATAGTTCAGGTCAAGGTTTCTCCTTGTCTGTCAATTATCAGTAATTTTTTTTAATGAAATGTACCTGTTTTTAACTGTTTAATATCTACAAAAAAATCACATACACACTCATTGTAACCTCAAGCAACTCCATATATTTGCCTATCTGCTTGTACACATAGCTAGCGTCAAAATTTCAGCAGTGGTACTCTCTCTCCTAAAATCACTGCAGAATTAAGGTTTTCAGTTCAGCACAGGATGAGCAGAGACCTGTTGGTTTCAGAAACAGCAGCTGTCAATAAGTGAGAAATTGTGCTCTCCAGTTGCTTCTGTAGGTATGCAGCACCACCACATCTCACGGAATGCTTTTCTATCTTCTTCTTGTACTTGTAGGAACCAGTGTGAACTACGTTTCTCTCTCTTGCGTGTCTAATGCATCAGGGTACCAAGTATAACTTGAAGCTTAGCGAGCTCAGGAAGGAATTTGGACCAGCTGTCTCAGTCAAAATAAATATTTGTTTTTCCATGTAACTCTCCTTTCATCCTTCACAATCTCCAGAGTTCCAAGACTCCCAACACACAGAGAACAATTTGGCTGCCACCAAGACTCCTGAGAATCAATTCCAGCTCTGCTCTCTTTGCCTATCTCCTGTAGCTTCACAATTAATCTGCTCTCTCTCTCTCTCTCACTGTCATTCTCAAACACAGAATGATGCAGGAACCCGATACCCTTTTTATACTAGTAGAGTGGGAATAGAAGGGAAAATCCATTCTTACAATTGATTTCAATTCAATGTAAAATGCAGAACAAAAACAGAAGAACTACTTTTGTGAGACTTTTTCTGCATGGGAGAAGTGCCATTTCTCTCTTATTTTGCTTTTGTAAAACATACCATCCATTCCTAAATCTAACACCCTTTTTAAAACATCATAGCAGCAATACATAAGGAAATTCTCCTCGTGGGGATCAAATGCATTCTTATAATTATAAAAACACAAATATATAAAGTGATAAGGTATATCACATAACAGCTACTGTTACTCCAAGGACTTCATGAAGAGTGAAGAACGTAGAAAAAGTGTATTTAATAGATCAACTTTTCGGTTAACACAGTAACCTTCATCAAGGTTAACCAAAACATTGATCTGTTAAATAAGCTTTTGCTACTTTCTTCACTCTTCATGAAGTCCAGAGAGTGTTTTTTTCTACTGGAGGAACTGGCATACTTTTGACCAGATTTATAGCACCCAGGCAATTAACCCTATTAAGCATGAGTGCTCCTCTAGACATTATGGGCTCAATCCAAATGTTGGCGATAAAACCAGCATTAAGAAAAAAAAGGCAGTCATGACTTAGCCAAGACTGGTTAAGAGAGATTCAAATCTCCGTCAACCAGATTGGCTAAAGAGTGAAGGCCAACAAAATACATGTACACCTGAAACCTGCGTCGCATAAAATTCTGACCTCATCGCTATGTAAAAAAATATGACAGTGTACAGTTACTGGAAAATAAACGTTTTAAAAGTGATAAAAATGTAAAACAAAATATATCGAATGGAACAGCAAATCACTCTAGATGTTTCATGGATCCAGGCCACTTCCTCAGGAGCAAAAAACAAAACTTGTATATTTTGTATTCACAAGAGAGCTAAGCTATAACAATAAAAGCTCTTTAAAATATAGAAGCTCTTGATCCTTTAAATTTACTCTGGTCCTTTGGAGTTTGTTTCAAGAGAGCCGGTTCACAGAGGTGATAGTGGATAATGTGATTGTCATCTTGGGGTTTATATCCTTAAGGTGGGATCCCTTATATACTCCAGATATCCATAGTGACGGGAGGCCCAGGAAACCAGAGGAAAAGAATATCGATCCCAGGGTATATACTGGGAAGGCGTTACAATCTTTGAGGTGGAATTAAGGCCTCTATAAAATGTGAGTATTCATTTCTTAAGAACACAAGGGTGAAAAAGGTGACTGATCAAGCCTTGAAATTTTAACTACTGCACTCAGAGGATCTTCTGTGTGGTCTTTTTATTCTTGTCCACTAGGGTCACACTCTGTAGTGTGAGGGAGACCACCCCTGCAGTCCCTCCAAAAGTCCCACGCAAAAAAAAAAAAACACCAAATCTTTTTTGGTTCCCCAATAAATGGGCACTTGTTCATTCCATTTATGTCCATGTCTGGTTGAGTGGCAGAGATGTCTCCAATGCATTGCAAAGCAATGCAGTGAACACAACTCATGCACATGTAATGGTGTATTAGGATGTTACAGCACGGGTGAGCAAACACATCTTACAAAGACACTTTTGTCCCAGTTCAACTCACAGACCACATAGCAAAGCCTAACGACATGAAGATGTGGTTTTCCATGATGTGAAATGAACTTGAACAACATACACCTAATAGATAGATCATAGGATTGAGGATATGGGGATGGATTCAAATGTAGGAGATAAATATTATCTTCCATATCATCAAAAAAATCCTATTGAAGTCTATGGGGATACATGGAGATATTGCTTACCCATCTGGCACTCAAAGGGTTAATCCATAGAATTCAAGAGTGGTATCCAATGCATTGCATATCATTGCATTGGATATCCCTCTCTGACTCCAAGGGTTTCATGGGTGTTGTGGCTATAATCAACTTTGTCTAAGTAATATCCTGTCAGTTCAAGTTCGGACATGTTGAACACGGCCAATTTGGTGTCTCATTGATCCCAGGTTGCAGGCTGATATCCATGACATGCCATTGTCAGAGCGGAGGGCTGTGTTGATGGGACATCCTGTGGAGTAGGACAGATGGTTATGTGTTGATTGTGTGTGTTTGGACGCATTCCACAAGCGTGACCATGGTCACACATGCTTTCTACTGAGAGGTGAGGTGGTCCCTGATGAGCCTGGTTCACATCTGCATCACACTTCAAGTATCCTCATCTTCATCAATGGAAACAGGGACCTCCATGAGCTGTTTTGGCTTCAGATCATCAACTAGACGTGGCTTATGTTGTGCTGCTTTGCACTACCCTTGTCCTTGTGGGGTTGCTAGGTTCTTGTTGTTTGTCTGTGACTTGTTTGTATGGTCTAGGCCACTGGTTCACACCTGGGTGTCGTGGCACTTTAGTGTGCCATGAGCACCAGCTCAGGGTGCCTCACTTTTGCCATGAAGATTTTTTCAACATTACTAACATTTTTTTTTTTATATTTGTTTTCCAATATAGATTTATGGGAATTTTATTATGCATACTTTTCTCCTTATTGTCATGCCCACTGTGAGACCTAATAATATTTATAGCTTCATGTACTGTTCCTTTCATTGAGTCCTTGAGCAAATTATTATAGCTTCAAGGGGTGCCCTGAAACATCCACATTGCGTGTTAGGGGTGCCTTTAGTTACAGGTATTGAGAACCACTGGTCTGGGCCTTGTTGGTGTGCTAGCACGACATTGCAGGGGTTAATATTTGACCTTTGTATGCTTGAGTTATGTGGTGTGTGTGTGTTGTATGAGCTGCTTATCTCTTTTTTCTTTTCTCCAACAGTTGTTTTTACTCTGTGTGGTCTTAAATTTGACGACTGCTATGTTTTCAAAACTGCTGTTAGTTCTTCAGAGTCAGAACATTTGCATTGCTAACTTTGCTTTTAAAACCACTGTCGGCAGTTTTTTCTGCCAACAGTAGCATTTGGATTGAGCCCCAAATATATATATATATATTTTCAGCATACGTATATGGTATATGTACTATTGATAGACCTTTTCATATTGTATTATTTGTAAGAGTAAGCATATATTGAGCCATTGTTTGTTTGTATTAAAGAATGGCTTTTTAACATCACCCTTTAGAAGAATATATGCATCCTACATTTTCCCTAGTCTAGGGAGACCTTGTATTCAACATAGTGGGGTGGTCATCTCCTCAGTGTGACTACTGATAGGACCTCAAATTACTCACAGGTATCCGGAGTCCTTGGAGAACAAAGAATACAGGTCCCAGGATATATATATATATATACTTGGAGAGCTTTTGTTTATTAGAATAGAATCCTCATTAACAAGTGAGTACATTACCCCAAGATGCTGTAATACTACATTTATAGACATCTTCTGTGCTGTTTAGTTTTTATGTTTTTGCTGTAGAACATGATATGTGGGAAGTCCAGTCTGCACTAGACGTTCAGCAACGGTTTGTATGTGGCTCTGAAAGTAAGGACTGACTGATCATACAAATCTAACAGTTAATTTATACTGTTGAATTTTTTTTTTATGATGTGATTTATTGTTTTATAGTTTTTAACTTCATATGTTTTCTTTAATTTGATTTTATTCATTGGTCATATTGCTGTTCACTATTATTTATCTCCCATAAGCTTGTGCCATCATATAGGGTGGTCAAGGAGGCACATATTAAAGGGATAGTAATACTTAAAATGTAAAAAAAATATGTTGTAGGGTTTATCCCCCTGAGTAAAACAAGGCTACTCCCACTGCTGAAAGGTGTTTCATTCAAAAGTTATTAATTTTCAAAGTTGATTTTTTTAGGTGCTATATCACAGTGGCCTGAAATTGTATAGTGGTGCTGTTGCTACACCATCCTATGGAGATTTATGGTCAACTGACCAGAGCTATCCATAGGATGGCGTAGCAACAGCGCCACTGTACAATTTCAGGCCACTGTGATATTGCACCTAAAAAAAACCAACTTTGAAAATTAATAACTTTTGAATGAAACACCTTTCAGCAGTGGGAGTACTCTTGTTTAACTCAGGGGGATAAACCCTACAACATATTTTTTTTTACATTTTAAGTATTACTATCCCTTTAAGGAAGATATTTTGCTATTGCTGGCCTACTTCAGTGGTTACTTTTGAGTACATGTGTACTCCGTTATACCTACTATCTTATATGTATTGATAATTTATTTCCATGCAAAGACAAAAATGGAGGAAAAAAAGGTAAATGCAACTTTTCCCAATAATTTTTCAGTTTGGCAGGAAATGTCTTTTTTCTACAGTTTTGATTTTGATCTTAAACATTTGGTGTTTTAGTGCTGTGAGTTCCTTTTCCTTTTCCATTTTGATGATCAATCTCCCCTTTATGAATAAGTTTTTGCGTCAGGAGGAACACTTAAAGTGAACACATCAAGGCAGCTGTGAATATTATTTAGCTAGGGGAGGTCAAGGCATCCATAGATGTCCAGGAGGCATACTTTAACAGCTGCATTATTAGAAGCCTGTCAGACAAAATCACAGAATTTCCTTCATCATGTAAATGGCTTACTGAGGACAAAGTCCAGATGATATTGGAAAAGGTTATGGTGAATAAGGCACCTGTTCCTGATCACACACCCACTATTTATTGCTTCACTATCATCATCGGGCATAGTGCTTTGTGATTCGAAGAAAAACATATGTAGTACCAATATTCAAATATAGGTCAAGATCTAAACAAGGAAATTGTAAACTTATGACCTTGATTTCCATAGGGGGTAGGGGTTGGCGAAAAGTGAGAAACATTTCCTGCATGCCATTTTGCGAAAAATGGCGGATGTTTCGCTTTTTTCACTAAAGTTTTCTCTTTTTCTCTAATGAAAAATTGTACGTATTTTTTTGCCTATTCCAGCAAATGTTTTGCCTATTCCAACACATTATTCTCCTAATCTAACACATTTTTCGCCTAGTCTAACACATTTTTCTCCTATTCTATCACATTCTACTATTCTAACACATTTTTCTCCTATTCCAACACATTTTTTCCTATTTCAACACATTTTTTCCTATGTTTAATAAGGTTCAACATTTCCCAGCACAATATTACTTCTTCTGAGGACTGTAGTGGAGAAATAAGTAGCTGGGAGTCAAATTTGGGAGTCCTACAGCAACATATACCTTGAAAATTGTGTTAGCATGTAGAGTGCCTTTGTTCTTTGCCCACAACAATTACTTCCTGCTTAAGTGGCACTGGCACGTATTCATGATGATGTCAAGTGATTAAAAAAAATGAAGAACATTACTCAACTACTGTGTGTGTTTTACTCTCTACAGTACACAACTGATGGAGTGTAATGTCTTGCCTTGGCTCTCAACAAAAGGCTCAGTGTTGTCTGTTTTCTATCAAGTCTGCCTCAGTCACAGAACTCCCAGTCAACTGTCTAATATATTTATTTATTACATTATTTATGTATTTTATTTATTTGTTTTTAAGTTGTCCACCCTATCTTATCACAGTTAGTCCAAAAAATATATATATAACTAAAAAACAAAATCAACAACTTTTTTCACAGGGAATTTTTCACCATTTTCAGTTTGAGGCAAAAATATTGTGCACCTGTTCTTAAAAAAGAAATAAATTATTGAATTTGAAAAAGTGTAGAGATGTGCACAAAACTGGTAAAGGGATTAAAGAATCTGAGTTATAAAGAGAGTCTAGCCTATCTGGTTTTGCTTAGATTAGAGAAGAAACATCTGAGGGGTGATATGATTATCATGTACACATATATTCAAGGTCAATACAAAAAAATTCTCTAAGGGACTATTTATGCAAAAAAGCTGAGCAAACAAAAGATAATTCATTAAGACTAAAGAAAAGGTATTTTTGACTAAAACAAAGGCCGGACATTTTTACACTAAGGGCTTTAAAGTTATGGAATTCTTTGCATTTGTTTGTTTGTCGTTTCTGTCGCTGCTTTCAAAAAAGTAATAGATACTTCTCTAGCTCAGAACAATATTGAGAATTTTGACAGTTTGTTAGTGTGTAAATTCAATGTTGCCATTGATTTCTATCAATGAGCTAGATGAACAATGCTGAAAAACTGCACTTTTAGAGATACATTTTTCGATGTTGGTATGAGGTGAACATTTTTTCCCATCCCTAACCATAACATGGATTGGGTATTAGCGTCAGACTCCCAAATATTTTTGTTCCTCTCAGTAACACCCCCCGTTTAGAAAGTTTGCATTCTCCTGTCTTTTACTATCTTCCCCAGCCCATGTAGAAATTGTGTTACAGTTTTGTATCTACCATCCTGTAGACCCCTTTTGCTGAAGACCCACCTGGTCCAGTACAGCAATGTGTAACACCATATAGTGTCATCTTTGCCCCAAAAATCTAAGAACTGTATTAAATAGGCACTGGATGCCGGAATGGATTGAGCAGAATATTTCCAGTAAGGGGTCAGATAAACACAGCAGAAATAGGACAGTGAGACATAGCACTGTGGTTTAACAGAACAAGGAGTAGTAGTTTCTTATAAACTCTGCTTTTACATTTTTTCTCATTTTATAAGTAACTAAATAAAATGATATATTCAACAGCTGGAATAATTACATCAACTTGATTAAGGCTAATTCTTTTAAAATATTTCTATGATTCCACAGGCATTCATAAACATTAGCAGATGTTCTTAGTTGTCCAACCAAACAGCCCTCCAAAGAATACATTTTATTATCATAAATATTTCCAGCAACAGACAGCTGCATAAGATTCCACTAGTCTTAATCACCTTAGAGTTGCTGAAAGGCAAATGACAGAGGTTAATATTGCGTTTATTCAGACTCAGTATACATACATTAGCTATATCTGAAAGTGATTATGAGCTTTTAACCTATAAGACAATCACAACATCGATTTCATCATAACACTGACTCCAGCAGGATCATATTTTATTGTTAAGTAATACATACATCAGCAGAGCGTATGTTGTAAAAACAAAATTTCAATATGTATGATGAATAGGATATGAACAATATTATATAAGCAAAATAGACTGATTATTTCTTTTGAAATGTAGCTGCATTTCAGCTCAGTTTAGCTTTTTCTGAAAATAAGGATAAAAAAATATCTGAGATTTTTCTTTCAGACCACATGATAAACGAACCCACACATACTCAACCCTAACAGTACACTTTTGTCCATATGAGTAGAAGTAACTCCATTCAACAGATATTCTACCCTGTTCAGATGAATTATAACATACATTTCAGCCTAGTTTGAATGCCATTGATGGTATACTGTTTGTTTTTTCTGACATCATGTGAACACTTTCTTGATTAGCTGAAATGGCAAATGGAATGCTGTACAAAATATTCTGGCCCTTTAAGAGTAATGAATTTTAGACAATAATTCCATATTTCCCTTGTGGACATTATGATTAGACATTCATAGTGTTACACTAATACCCTATACATTGATGCATATTATCAATTATGAAGTATCAAATTCCATTACATTCTATGCCATTCCACAAGAAAACAATCTACCACTGATGCTATCCATAATCCTGAAGTCAAAGGACAGCATAGATAGACCATTAAGCAAAGAACAGTCCCCCAGTATTAAAAAAACCCAACCTGCATCAATAAAATAACATAAACATATTTATAAACAAATGTGTTGCTCATCCCTGGAGCTATGTTTCTGCTCTCCATCCTGATTTTCATCCTTCTGTCCACCACTTATCCAATGTGGTGAGAATGTGAAAATCAATGTATTGTGGGCTTCCATTGGACCACACTAGCTCTCACCCACACCCCATATAGTGTGGACTAAACCCTTTGAGTACTAAAGGGCTACACAACCTATTGATTTAAATGCATTGTATATCAATATGGCATTCAAAGGGTTAAACTAGTATAAACTGTTAATTATTGATAAGGATGAAAAGGGATTACTATAGTGTACATGCACAAGGGTATTCAAATGACCCGACAAATACCCTTCATCAATTATTAAAGTGATGTCTCAAATACTTTTATGGGGGTCCTAGGAACCCAGGGACCCCATAAACTGCTCATGTTCTCTTGAACAAAAGTCTAAATAAGAAAAGATTCTCTACAGCTTTTGGTACAACAAGGACTATAAAGCAGCTATCTCATTCTTGTGAGCAGTCAGGAGCATAATTTGACTTTCTTCCTATTTGTTCCTGAGCAGTCATAAGGAGAATGCTTGTATGTATTTGAAGCTAATGATGATGAGGAATTCAGTAAAAGGAACTTAGAGAAAATAATTCACTACAGTTGAAACTAGTCATTTAGACTGCAATTGAAATGCCTACTGGTGATTTACTACCTTATCAAATGTTAAGAATAGTACCGTAAGTGTAATTTACTCCAATGCACTTCAACTGATGTACTAAGCATATTGTCCATTCCTAATAATAATAGTCTAGAATACAGGAGTAGTTGAAGTACAAGAGGACTGAAGCTGATTTATCTGGATAAAGTTCTAGGAGCTCAGGAAGAAGTGGCCAACCTTCTGCTTTACAGCTGTTGCCAGGCTTCAACTTCCATCTTCCTCAGTTGAATTAATTAACAACAACACAGGGCAGAGAAAGCAAAAAAGAGAGCAAGAGTAAGACTTTAATGATTGGTAGACCTTGTAACTGTGTTTTTTTTTTTAAACCTGTTTGTGAATGCTCATGGATTTTCCATTCCTTATTTTTGTTTTGATTCCCCATCCTATGTGTGTTCCTTTTTTACCAATCTTTGCATGGTTCATGATGTTATATAGTTAACACTTTGATTGCAATAATCACATCCAAATATCCATATCCTCTGACACTCAAAGGGTTAAAAAATTGTTGATCTTTTCAAATTTTGCCAGATAACTTTGCTGATTCAGATGAATTAAAAAAAAAAACACAAACAATTGAAGTTATTTCTAATTAGGCCACAAGTGAGTAAATACATCTTCCTTACTATAAATGACAATCACATTTTTCCATGGATTAAATTCCTTGCAACCAGCTGTCACCAGTATATATGCAACATGCATAACAATCACCCAAACAAGAATACATATATAAATAAGTAACTATGTGATGTAATATATCTGTATCTGTGCTTACAAATGCTGATGGTACATAAATGAAGAGCATCATGTGTGCATTGAACCAAATGCAGCCTGCCATAGCAGATAATGCAAACCCTTTGCATTTTTTAGCTAATTAGCTATCACATGTGCATTGAAACACCAGCATAGTATAACCAACTACCTGCTTTTACAGTTCTGGCAGATTTTGTTAAATACCAGTATTATCATTGATTTAGTAACTGATCATTAAACTTGGTGTTACACTCAGATATAGCAGCCTCCGGTAGATGCAATTCTGTCTCTTGGAGAAAATTCCCCTTTTTAGAAACATAACCCAAGTCCCTGAGGATGAAGTGGCAGCAGTATTATCTGCTGGTGCAGGCATCCCACTACCATGACCACTACTAATACTTCCACTGCTGTTTGTGCCGTTACTTTCAATTGTGAATTTATCCACTTCAGTAATAGCATAAGTGCTAGTTAAAGATCTTGCATGATGAATGTTGATAAGCTATATTACAGTCAATTGACTATTTTATTGCCACCACGCAATCAGAAGGTTACACTACGTATAATCAGCACTAGTACAATGAACCAAAGGTGGAGGGATGTAACTTTCTATTGGTCATATGACACGTATGGGCACATAGACTTCAAGGTTACCATCAACTCCATTGCCAGAGACAGATTAACCACATGGGAATGTAATTCTAAACAGTGACAGATGTACGGTGATAGCCTGTTAGCTTTAAAATAAGTTATCAATAAAAAATGAATGCATCCTTCACACATATGGATTTCCTATCAAGTGGCCCATAACTAAAAAAAATGTGGATGCCCCCAATATAGAGAAATTAAGTGATTTTATACACCTTTTCCTCTACACCAAGTTCATGTAGACACAATCAGGGAGTATGGCTCTTCCAATTCCCCGGCCTGAATCAATGTCCTCAAGTGCACCCAAACACATACCCTCCTACTATGGGCTTCTGGATGGGATGCGGGGGGGTACTCCCCCCCCCTTACTTGTCCCCTCCATATAAACATATGGGCTGGGTGAGCTGAGTTGGCTGGCCTAGGGGTAAAATTATGGCTTTGCCTCCCTGGAAAAGTTTCTGTGGACACCCCTGCCTCCTACATATAAACACCCTTCTTATCCCATTCATTGTGATGAAAGTTTGAAATTAACTACAAACTCACTTTTACGTCTTTTGATTCAGACCACAATATAGACTTTTCAGTCTCAAGTAACATACACAGTATGAATTTCTTTCCAACAGTCTTCATCAGATCTACTGCAGCATGGTGGATAGTGGTCAGGTGTACTGGAGGTGTAGAGCAGTAACTTACTTAGATAAGTAAATCTTTGTAACAATATATAAAGCATTTTAACCAAACTTACTTGGCAACTTGTTTGAAAAATGTTACTAATAAAACATTTATTGAAATATATCATTCAAAAGCTGTATCAAAGGTGCAAATTAAATGACTATATTGAAGTGTTAATACCCTAATTGTTGCCGGAGCTGATTCCAGCTTGCCACCTCCTTAATATGGACTAATTAAAGACTCCTAAATATTATTCAAAAGTATTTGACCGATCCCTAAAGGATTAATTACAGATCTTATAAGATATAAGTCCCTTACGTTGAAAAACCCTCAGAATTAGCCGTAGTTTCAAGGAGCATAACAGAAAGTTTAATTAATGCTTATAAAAAGGCTTATTTTATATAAAGCAGCATACAGAGGTAAACTAATGCTCCTCAATGTAATATAAAAAAAATCATTGTGGCTACAAAAACAATAATCTGATGAATTTAAATTCCCAAAAATCAGCAAAATAATGGAAACAAGGAGGAGGTGACGGATACGCAATTAGGCTTAGTAAAATTATTTTAGCCAATGAAATCACCCAAAACATGATGTAAATATATTAGCTGAGACAAATGCCCTCTGCATTCTTTTCTGACCTGTGTTTCATCCATAATAGCTTGATCACAGATAAAAGAAGCCAGCCATGCATGACAAGACTATTTAAATCCTGAAAGCACCCTCCACAGTTACATCACTGGATATTCTTCACCAATGAGGATGTAACCACCATAAGTAGCAATGCAGATTACATTCTACAAGAAAGCAGATATATCAATGAATGAAAGAAACAGCTCGCCACAAAAAATACAGTGATGTCAGCTGTATAATATTTTAATCAAATAATTGAAGCTGGAGACTGGCATAGTACATGTGATACCTTTTATTGACTAACAGAGTAGCTTTCGAATAAAAACTTTCAAGACAATTTAGGTATTTTCAAGTCTGAATACAAAATAAATGACAGGTTAAATATTTATGACAATTCTTTATAAACCTAAATTATATTGGATGTGAAATTTTAATCACCATTGCCTGTGTAAATTATTCCTTAGACTCCAGTGCAGGCACCTATAGTTGGCCAAGTGGCACAATATTTATTTCCCTTGTGATTTGTGAATAGCTCCAGGAAATTGTGTGTAGCAAGATAAGGTGCCCATATTACATTCCCATTTCCCACGAAAACCTACTACAACACCAAGGACAAATTCTCCTGCAGATCATCTAATGCTGTCTACCTCATCAAGTAAGTGAATTGTCCCAGCACAGGATTACATATAGGTTTAACAGCACTAAGAAAACAGATGAATTCTCATAGGTCCAGTGTAAACAAGAAAAGAGACACCCCAGTGGGTCAAGATTTTTGCAAAACTAGTTACAACATTAAATATCTCAGGGTATCCATACTGATGGGAATGTTCAGACACATAGAGACTGAAAGATCTGGAAGTATATATTTATAACTGAGTTTAATAACCTGAACTGTGGCCTGAACAAGTAATTTATGTCACATTTTCTCTCACAAAAACATATTTTGTGCCCTTTGGGTACCAGAGGGTTAGCCCATGTATTACATATACTTAGTCATCCTTGGCTGCAGTTACAAACTCTCTATTCACTAAATTTACTGGAGCTATTCACACATCAAATGGAAAATAAATCTTGTACCACTTGGCCAGCTAAAAAGAGATGCCTCTACTGGAATCTAAGGAATAATTCACACAGTCAGTGGTGACAAGTATATACCCTTCCAGTGGCAGTTAAATTTAAAAATAATTTGAATAAATGTACAACCTGTCATGTATTTTGGATTCAGTCTTCATTCTAAATATTCCTGAAGAAGAGACCTAAGTTGTATTTAAAGCTTGCATTCTAAAATGAATCAGCCAATAAAGGTATCACTTTTACTCTGCCAGTCTCAAGGATTTGTAATTCACATAATGAGATCAGATAGATTATTTTCAAGCATTGGTACATCAAAAAACAAGACAGTATTCTCACTCATATAATCCGTAAGAGAGTGAAGCTAGTGTTTAAAAGTGCTAAAGCTCTTAAAAATATAGTAACCCCTAACTGATTGAGAGTTATCAGATGTAGAAGGAGACAGGGGGATAGTAATTCTAAATTTACAGAAACTTTTGGAAGTAGACATATGTAACAGCTCTGCCCATATCCACACAATGCCCTGGAATTTAAGCTTAATCAGACAGGGTAACCTTTAAAATTAAATGCACTCTCTATTGGTCTATTTATTTAATCACTGCACATGTTTCCAAAATGCCTCTGGGTTGCATACTTAAGATGTTAACATTTGTGATGATATCATAGGTAATGTTTCCTTCTGATAACACGTTCATGCAGATCATGTTTGTGCAAGCAATATGCCAGTTAAACATTTCTGCATGTCCATTGCAGTGATATGAGGCGGGGGTACTTTTCATTCCTGATCAGTTCTGAGACCTTACAAGAAATAACAGTAGTGGATCAACCGAATGGGTGCCCAAACTTTTGCTCATACAACATTTTCTTTTATTTTTCAAGTCTGCTAAACTCAGAAAATACATAGTAACTATGTATTAAAATTTGTTTAGTTCAAGTGTGTTCCATGTAGAGATTTTGTTAACTTCTTTTCACTTCTCAAAATAGGGGTCAGGGGTGCACAAACATTTGCATGCAACTGTATTTGTCATGGTATCTTACCTTAGCAATCCCACCTATGTTCTCCAGGTGTCAGGAGAGTGCAGAGACACACTTTTCTTGCACATTGACTTGGCATATAGGTGCAAACTGGAAGCAGACTATTTTGCTGCTAGGAGAAGACCTTTGTAACAGCAATCAGCAGGAAAATAGTTTAATTCCTAACCTTCCTCCACAGTGTTCAAAAGGTTCCTTGTAAATGATTTAGCATATATTACATCAATGGTTGTTCTGCACTTAGGTGATTGTCTAAAATATGCAAAAATTAGCCTTCTGCCTCATTTAAAAACACAAAACATTTAATAGATTTAAAAATGCATAAACATCTGCAGTGTAGAAAATGTGATACCTGGGAGTACCCAAACATGTCCTACAATATGTATTTTGTACTGGAAATGTAATAGGATTGTAGGCAGTCATCCTGGGAAGCCCACAGGCATGTATAGGCTCAAATTTCTGTGGGTTGTATCAGTATTTTCAGGTCCACTTACATAATTCCTGTACACCAGGTCACTGGAATGGGAAAACCACTAATAGTTTTACCTTAGGTAAGGGCATTCTTGTTTTATTGCTTACACCACAAGTCATTTTACCTTGCAAATTGAATCTAATATGTTAAGATAACCTATATCTTAATAACTGAGGTAAAATAAATGTACTGTATGTCTGTTCTAATCACTAATATATTTCAAAAATTAAACATAAAAGGATAGTAACAATTAATACAGAATAATATATTTTGTGGGGTTTATCATGTTAAGTAGACTGCTTTGGCAACAGCATCACTGTAAAATTTCAGACCATTAATGCACCCAAAAATTACAAGTTTGGGCCGCAATAATTTTTAAAAAAAAATGTTTATTGAAAATAGAAAACAGTTACATATAGAAGGTGAATCAATTAAAAAACAATAAAAGAAAATGCAATACATTTCATCTCTTGCAAATACAATCCAGCCATATAATGGGATCCCTTAATACAAGGCAAAGATAGTATGTCACTAAGACAACTGTGTCCAATTCAAATATATGATGAAGGTGTTTGTAAATAGAAAAACAAGAATATGGAGAAGGGAAATTATATGTATCTCATGTATCTCAGAAGAATAGATAAGTATCTCTAAAAGACATCGAGAAATATGTCATATGGTCAAGGTCATAGATATATGCTGTCGTAACAAGTGTCGAGAAGTATAAGTAAGAGAAAAACGTGGAGAAGGAAAGTATAGAAGAAGGGAAGGGGAAAGAAAGACAAAGTCGGAGATGGGATGATAGTGGATATGGAGGTCGGGCAGCTCTCTTCAGCACACTTATCTCAAAAATAGTGTAAGTATGACCATGAGTCAATCAATGCCAAAAGGGAGGTTGCAAAATTTTTTAATAATACATCTATCAGTAGTAGGAATACCCTTGTGCTACTAAGCAGGAAAAACTTTTAGTACATATATATAATTAAATATATAATATATAATGCATTTTTATCCTGGGCCTAGATGCACTAAAGGTCGATGCTGTGTCGATATGATATTGTAGATGTGTTTGAATCACTCCGGCAATTCAATCTGCACACACATCAACAAATTCACCAAAATTGTCAGATGGAAGGGGAGGGTTGGAGAAGGTCCCTATTAGCACACAGGATTTTCAAAGTGTTGTTGGTGTGGAAGAGATCTCCTCCCATCACACATCACCAACACTAGGACAATTCTGAACAGCATTCTCTGTGCTTCCCTACCCAGTTAGTAGGGGAGTAAAGAGAAGGCTTTCAGCACCATGGACAGTATTGAATGCCATTGGGATGTGCATTGTTCACCCCTGTGGCATTCAAAGGGTTAAAATAAACAGATCTAGTACACCAAGCACTACACAATGTCCCCCTTCGAGATATACCTCCCCTTAGTATGTCAACATATATTGCATATATTCGACATACTAACTCCACTTGACTTTCACCTCAGGAACTGCCATTTAGTCGACGAACCTGTCCTTTATTCAACACTTAACCCTTTAAGTACCAGAGAGGCAGGTAGGCATTGCTTAGCAATGTGTTTCCTACTCCTTTGATACTCAAAGGGTTAATAGGCAAGTTATGTGGCTGCATTCCTTGCCTGTATATGTGTAAAACATGTAATGTGTAAAACATTTAATTAGAAGTTTAATATAACATATTTAATATGTTGAATGTGATTAACCAAAACATCAGACCTCCGGGGGGGTATCATGACCCCTCATGACACCCCCATAGCATGGGAGTGACAATTGCACAATTGCCAGTTTATTAATTAAAGCGCATATACACTTTTTATAATGAAATAAAACTTTCAGACCTCCAGGGGGGCACCAGGACCCCTCCTGATAGCCCCGCTATCATGGATCATCTATCCAAAAGGATAGATGATCCATGGAGCGACCCCAAAGGCATGTTCTGCCTTCTTGATGCTGCCGGTGGCTGTATAAGCTGCTTGTAGTATCAAGCGCTTCTAGAATGAATGAACCCTGTCACGGGTTCATTCTTGGAAAGCGCAGCGATGCGCTGTCATTATTGAATAAGTCACCCGGTCTGACCCCGGTGACTGATTAATTGATGACAGTGCAGCGCTGCTCTTTGCAAGAATGAACCCGGTGACAGGGTTCATTCATTCTACAAGCGCTTGATGCTACAAGTAGCTTATACTGCCACCAGCAGCATCAAGAAGGCAGAAAATGCCTTTGGGGTCACCACATGGATCATCTCTAGTTTTGGAGAGATGATCCATGATAGGGGGGCTATTAGGAGGGGTCCTGGAGGGGGCACCCTGGAGGTCTGAAAGTTTTATTTCATTATAAAAAGCACATATGGCCTATGTGAAACATAGGTTATATGCACTTTAATTAATAAAAGAGCATTTGTAATGCTAGGGGGGTGTCATGAGGGATCATGACACCCCCCTTAAGGTCTGATATTTTGGTTAATCACATTCAGTACATTAAACATGTTATATTAAACTTATAATTAAATGTTTTACACATTACATGTTTTACACATATACAGGCAAGGTATGCAGCAGCATACCTTGCCCATTAAACCTTTGAGTACCAGAGGGGTAGGAAACACATCGCTAAGCAATGCATTTCTACCTCTATGGTACTCAATGGGTTAAGTGTTGAATAAAAGACAGGTTTGTCGAATAAATGGCAGTTCCTGAGGTGAAAGTTGAATGGAGTTAGTATGTCGAATATATGCAATATATGTCGACATACTAACTCCATTTGAGAGGATTGTCGAAGGGGAAACATTGTGTAGTGCTTGGTGCACTAGTTCTGTTTATTTTAACACTTTGAATGCCACAAAGGTGAGCAATGCACATCCCAATGGCATTCAGTGCTGTCCATGGTGCTGAAAGCCTTCTCTTTATTCCTTTACTGGCTGGGTAGGGAAGGACAGAGAATGCTGTTCAGAATTGTCATAGATCTCCCTGCTGTTACTTCATAGGAAAGTACAGGGGAGATCCCAACTAGGACAGACCAAGGCAGGTGAAATGGAGACTGTGGACTATGACAGCAGAGGCTACTATCAGAGTTTACTGAATGAGTCGAAGTGTCACATTATCATATCAACACACCCCCTTGCATACAAATGTGTCTCATTATTCAGCATTTCCATATGGAAATGAGTCATTATGCTTCATTACCCTATGGAAATAAGCCATTGTTGAAGTGATGAATGAAAATATGTAAACCTGTCGGATTGATGTCGATGTGTGCATCTTTATGTCGGAGTGCTGGTGATGTAATATCGTAGACAGTTTGGTGAATACTGTGGATGTGCCTACGACACTGCTCCAACAGGACATCAACATTCGTAGCCCTCTTCGACCTTTAGTGCATCTAGGCCCTGATGTCCTTATTCTTTAAATGGTCTGGTTCTTATATGGTTAAACTAAACTCTAGTCAATATTACCATTTTTGAGAACATATCATTTAGTTTAAAATATCATACAAATTTGCATCATAACAGTGAGCAAACTCTGATGGCACATCAGAATCTGTATTCAGTTTCATTCCTGAATCAGATAGGGAGGGATGATAAATAGGAGCATGTTCTGCACCAGCAGCAATGGAAAACGTCTAAGCAAAATGAAAATCACAATTGCATGCTTGTGATAATGTGACTTGAAACATAATTGCTACACAAGTGTCAATTTAAAATCAGTATTCTTTTACCATTAAATAAAAATATTTAATTCATTTTAAATATATTTGAAGTATATCATTCCACAGATTGTTCTCCTTCCTGTATCTACAGTTATATCATTATATAAAACATGTATCCATGAAGATACATGATTTCTAGTTTAATGGACTGGTGATAATATA
This sequence comes from Rhinophrynus dorsalis, assembly GCA_037306005.1. NCBI lineage: Eukaryota > Metazoa > Chordata > Amphibia > Anura > Rhinophrynidae > Rhinophrynus > Rhinophrynus dorsalis. The sequence continues at coordinate 448,355,883 of CM074719.1, read as the reverse complement.
ATAGACAAGCATTTCAAGAGAATATGATTTCCATTGAGTATGTTTTCCAATGTTGTCAATTTATAGAAGCCTTCAAGCAACATTAGCCACATCGTTACTAGAGATGAGCTTGTTATTATATTTGGAAGACCTGGAAAAAATGATAGGTCTGTCTAAATTGATTTGGAATGGATCATAGATGTGGGAGGGGTATAGAGGGATAATGGTACAGGGGAGCAAGGAAATGTGCTAGAGACTGGGTTGGGGAGAGATAGAGAGATGTGTTATGACTCAAGAAAGAGAGATGATTGCATGAGGGACTGGATAGTAGACTTGTGCGATTTGGTTTGGTGACAATAGGAATTTGGGGTAATTCGGTGATATGCAGACCTTCGGACAGGCAAGGGTTGTTTGCCAAAAAAAATATGAATCTGACTAGCCCTGGTCCGAATGTCATCGAAACTTTCATAAACTCAGCGACTACTACCCGCTCTCGATTACCATGTTTCTAGACCAATTAGCTTCTCCGTTTCATGAGCTACTTTCCCACTTTGTCTCTATTCCAATTGGCTTCTTCCTTTCATGATGGGGGTTGGACTAATGACAGACACCCAGACATAGAACCTGCATTTCCTCATTGTGTTGTTGGAGCTCAGAGAGAGAAGAAGGAGACAGAGAGTGTAGGCAGGCAGTTAGCATTAGGCATAGGCAGACAGCCAGCATTAGTGCCTTACTGCCACTGCAAGGGAAAGTCACCTTTTTTCTGTGTTTAACATTAAAAATAGTAGGAATTTTATTGAATAATTTTCAGAGTGACACTTCAGCCAGTCTCACAGTTCTATAGGCAGGCCTAATACCTTATAGCATCCGCAATGGAAAGTCACCTTTGTTTGTGTGTAAAATTTTAAAAGTAATATTAAGGCTTTGTTTGAATAATTTTCAGAGCGACACTTCAGCCAGTCTCACAGTTCTGCAGGCAGGCCTAGTACCTTATTATCACTTCAAGGAAGTCACCTGTGTTCCTGTGTTAAATATAAAAAATACTAAACTAGTAGGAATTGGTTTGAATAATTTTCAGAGTGACACATCAGCCAGTCTCACAGTTCTATAGGCAGGCCTAGTACCTTGTTGTGTCCGCAAGGGAGAGTCACCTTTGTTCTTCTGTATAGTATTAAAATAAATATTAGGGATTTGTTTGAATAATTTTCAGAGTGACACTTCAGCCAGCAGCCAGATACAGTCAGTTGTGTATGTGTATTATGTAGGCAGGCAGGGTGTCTTATTGCTACATCCATACATTAGCTACTTCATCCATAGTACCATAAGGCTAAATGCCCACCTTACCCTGTTCCACCATCTTCATTTAGACCCTGGAAATGCTTCCATTCATTTAATTTTAATTTTTTATTGTATTTTTAAAGGTATTTTAAAGTCGCAGAATAATTATGACTGTCGGCGACTTTAGTCCAAGTTGAACAGGTCGGATCTGAATTGTGGAGTCGATGAATGAAAAAACAAAATTAGGCCGACATCAAATTTTATCGAAATTTTTTGTCGTTCGCAAGCCTAATAGAAAGAATGGGAGTGAACAAGATCATAGGAGAGATTGAATGGAACAGGGAAAGAGCAAGAAAACATGGTGGAGATCAAGGAGGAAAGTGAATGTTAGAAGAGCAGTCTTGCCACCAGCAGAAGATGTTCTCATATCTTTTTCATACAAGTGGTCCAGACAGAAACCCATTTGATTGACATCAGATGATTTAAATTCCTGCAATCTGATTTGTTAAAATGGCAAGCAAATTACAAAACAAAATACATGCTGTACAAAACATGTATTATGGGAAGTCATTGAAAGTAACTGACTGTGGCCATGATTGCTGCAGCTTGTACAATTAATTATGATTATTGGTCCTCAGGCATTAGAAGGCTGTTTTTAAACATGAAAGTACTATTATAGCTGGTGAGAGCACTAAAGAACACTAAAGATGAAGACAATTCACATTTTAGTGCTGTTGCCATAGTGGAGGAGGATTTATCCGTGAAATTAACTGCCATGTTTGAGAGAGAGAGAGAGAAGTTGTAGAGAGCACAAATGGAAGGTTCAGAAATGCATGTGGGTACAGGTCAGAGTGGTTAATTTTGAGAATTTTGTTCTCTAACACAGGGAACTAGTGCTAATGGTGATTAGAGCAAATCATTCTGGGCTCTTTTTTCCCTTTATAATGTGGGTATTGTGAAGCTGTACAAGTTTTAATTTCTGTAATGCCACTGGGGCTGATGTATTGTAATAGCCTAGAGCACACAAACCAAATTACTGAAAACTATGGGTTTCAAATGAAACAAATCAACAAAACAAGTGGTGCTACAGGGGAAGGGAACTGCTAAATAAAATAAAAAATAGCCCTGAAGAAATAGCACTCATTCTGAGCTAAACAAGGAAAACTGCAGTCTAATGGTAGGATGGGTATTAGGGTAAGCAATGTACCCATATTCCACAATTGTTGATTAAATCTTCTAATTTGAGAAAAAAAAAATATGTAATTTTTTTTTTTTGATTGTAAATCAACTGATTAACCGCAGAGAAGTTGGGCTAAAGTATAGCTACTTATTAAACCCATAGGGGACATTAAGACATTTTTAGAAATTATATCAGTGAGACATAAATGGATAAAAACAAAACATGATACAGTCAAAAATCAAATAGAAAAAATAGATACATCAAAACATATTCAATTCAATTGAGGCCATTAAAACAGCCAGTAGGGCAATATTGGCTAACGGTCCATTAGCAAAAAGAGCTAGCGGAACTATTCGGTTGCCCTAGCAGCTGAAACCAAAATGGATATTAGGCCACAAAAAAGGACTCTTGGCCAAACTTATGTTTTGTGTGTTAAGTTCCCGAAACCCGCGCCAAGTAGCATGAGTAATGGGAACATCAAAGGAAAAGAGCCAAAGATAGGTTCCTGACATACTGTCCAGCACAGACCATTAGCTCAAACACACAGTTACCCTGTCAAACAGTAACCCTACACCACTCCTAGCAGTAAAGTGCAACATTACTACCCCTAACACTTGCCTGATACCCAGATATGCATAATACTTTCCTGTCATCCACTGTCCTTCTTCTTCAGTCTTCCATATTTTTTCCTCTCTCCATCTTCTGTCTTCTTCTACTCTTTCTTCTTCTCTTCTGTTTTTATCCTCTGTCTTCTTCTTTTCTGTCTTCTTGCCTTCTGTGTTCCAATCATATTCCTGCTGAAAAAAATGAAAAAGGAATCATTAACTGTGTGCCACAAACATAACTTGGACATATGAGCATAGTTTAAGCAATACATATATTTTCAAGTTGATTTTTTTTTTCCAAATTAAGAAAATAATATTCCCATTCTTTTCGCTAATGACATATTCCCATAGAAAAGTAACCTGTCTGCAAAATATTAATGTAGTCATAAATAATTCTCTTTGTGCTCTCCACCTCTGACAGTGGCAGGAAGAGAAGACAAACCCCCCATTTGTACCTCAGAGGCCATTATCCGATCCAGTGTGAGTGAATTTTGAACAGAGAGCATCCCCCACACTAAGCTGATTGGATGGGAGGTGCGTAAGCACAAAGCACACATTCCAGCCAAAGGATGAGAGACATTTTTAACAGAGACTGGCCATATAAAAAGGCAGTCTCTGTTCAAAATTACCTCTCACTGGATTGGGCATCAGCACGTAAGGTACAAAAGGGAGAGGTGTCTTCTCTTCCTGCTGCCACCACCACCTATAACAGTGGAGGAGAGCAGAAAGATAATTATTTATGACTACATTAATATTTTGCAGACAGGTTACTTTTCTATGGGAACCTGAGAATATGAAATTAGCGGAAAGAATGGGAATATTAATTTCTTCATTTTGCAAAAAAAAAAAAATATATACTATTTCAACTTGGACATATGTGCATTGCTTAAACTATGCGCATATGTACGAGTTATGTTTGCGGCACCCAGTTAATTATTATGTTTTTCATTCTTTAACAGAACTATTATTGGAACAAGGAAGACAAGAAGACAGAAGGGAAGAAGACAGTAGAGAAGACAGAAAATTGAGAAAATGAAAACAGATGAGAGAAGATTGAAAAAGAAGATGGACAGTAGCTGACCAGGGTGCTGAAGACTTTGCTGGACTAGGGATTACATGTAAGTGTTTTATTTCAGGGGCCATTTTTTTACCTTAGTCGGATTAACCCTGTGAGTGCCAGTGGGGTATGCATACCCCACTTGCACTTATAGGGTTAATTCTACTAACATTTCACACCTTTTTTCAGTACTTTGGATGTATTGATATGGGGCTTAATTCAATTTCTGTGTCTGCACTTGGGATCTGTTAAGAGACTCTGAAACCAAAAAACTGATAAAGTGGTTCTCTTAACGGATCTTAGTGCCTAACACATGGAATTGAATGGCATAGTTTGGCTTTTTTTTTTTTTTTTTAACATGGTTGAAAAGGCATCAACATTTATCGCCCAAGGTGGGAGTTTTTTATCCTGTATTTTTCTTAGGGCTGATAACTGCATTGCTTACTGTGCTTGAAAAAATACTGTTGGCTGTCTTTTTGGCCAACGGGGCCAATTGAATCAAGGCCATAATATGTCAAGTACAGCTAGCAAAACTACATCTTGTTTACATAGCTTAAAAATAACCTAATAACATACCAGCTCTAAAATGATCCATTGCGGCTTAAAGTAAATGAGATGTTTTTGAAAGAAATGAAGAATTCACAAAAACAACATTTATTTAAATCAGATAAATATTACATAAATACCAGCTCTAAAAAACACTGATAAGGCTGAAAAAGCAATATGAACATTAATTATGCTCGTGACTGATCAAAACTTATTTAACAACCCTGCTTTGAATAGATTAATATTATTGTCTGAGAAACTGTTACCAACCTTAATATGGGCTATTAATCAGCTTGTTAATTTATCACAAAAAGGTGATTGGTCACTCACACTAGGTCAGCAAATTCATTGCTCATGCTCTAACAATGAAAGTCATAAATCAAATGAAAAAGATAGAAGTTAGGGAAGCAAGATGCTTCCTTAGCCTGATGTGCATTTCACTATAGGAGTCATCAAAAAACGAACCCTTCATAGCGGTCTCTTTTAAAATACTTAAATCCACCCGTAAGAAAGGCAGCAAATACAGACAGCCTCTCTCATTACAGAGTAACCAATTATACAAATATACTCATCTCTTGTCATTCACAACAGATGTGATGGTATCCAATTTTTAAAACACTGGTCCCAGAAAAATACTCAAAACTGGATGTTTACATGTTCATATTTGACAGAGTAATAATTACATTGATTACCTCTATCCATAATGTGATAATCATATCATATATGCCATAGATACCATAGATGGTATAATTGTCACTACTGTATTGTAACTGATGATACATATTACCTATTCATAAGATGAGTCACCACAACATTACAGTATGAATAACACATGCTCAGATGAGGGTTAAATCATAATATAAAGAAATAAATGCACACTTAATTGAAAATCCTCATTGAATACACTTGGATAAATAGTGGGAAATCCATCTCACTTTTCTACAAGGCTGAATACAAATCTCCACCTCTAATGACCACTTTATTATACTGTTAGCCCCACACCTTCAGAGTGTGATTTAATATTATGCTAGCACAAAAAATATATTCGACAACTGAGGAAACTTTTGTTTCAGGAACTAGAATATCTTTAAGGGTTTTCTAATATTTTTCCCAAAATACTTTAAACCACATGGACATTATAAGCATTAAATAACTGCTTTATTCTGGAAAGTAATGCATTCTTAACTTTAATATATTTGCCAAGTCTGTTAATTACTACTTTGTCACCAAATTCTGACAACTAATACACAGGCACATGTTTGACACACATTACTTATTGGTCATAGCAGTAGTCCTGTCAGGGCGCCCGCTGTCAGGCCACCCACCAAACCAACATCGTCACGAGCAGACATCTCCTGCCTCCCTGCCGCCTGTCACGGCGACTGCCTCCCTGATCTCACTGCTGCTTTCTGCGGGCTCATGCCTCCATGGACTCTCCTGATCTCTGGCATCCTGACTTTGGCTTGGCTCCCTGGACTCTCCTGATCTCTGGTACCCTGACTCTGGCTTGGCTCATCAGGTCCTCTTCTGCCTATCTGTTGCCCATGCTTGCAGTCTACTCCAGGGAGGGGTCTGTAGTCTTGCATAAGCCCTCTCCCTGTCTCCTGCTCCTGCAAGATTGACTACATTGCTTCTGGGTTCCTGCTTCTGAAAGTGAGTATATTACTTACTACATATCTGACAGAAACACTGAGCCTTGTCATGGAACTCGCAGGTGTCACCGAGTCTATCATTGCACTCTCCCGACAGCTTGCTGCCCTCACACAGAGCATGCAAGACTTACAGGCTAGGCAATCGGATCTTCAGCATCAGCTACATGACTTGCAAACCGACTCCACAATGCCAGCCACACCCTGCTTCTGTACCGCCTCCGACAGGTGCACCACCCTCAGATGGAGCATTTCCCCTGAACCAAGGATACCCCTTCCAGAATGCTTCTCTGGGGGCCGTACGAGACTTTCATCACCACATGTCAGATTGTGTTTTCTGTCCAACCGAGAACGTATGCCTCTGGCTTAAAGTACGGACTGTGATTTCACTGCTTTACAGAGAACCCCAGACTTGGGCTCACCAGCTACTACATACCAATGATCTCTCATTAAGATCCTGCCACACATTCCTCCATGCTATGGATCTGCTGTTTGACAACCCCCTTCGGGCCTCATCTGCTCAGGTTGCCTTGAGAACCTTGTGACAGGGACGGAGACCAGTGGAAGAGTACATCACGGAGTTCCGCATTCTGGCCATCGAGAGCACATGGAATGAACCCGCTTTAATGGATCAGTTCCATCTTGGTTTATCTGATGCACTGAAGGACAAACTGGCATGAGTGGGTATCCCTCCCTCTCTTGAGGAGCTCAATAGCCTGGTAATACAGATCGACCGTAGACTCTATGAGAGGAGACTGGAGTGCTCTACTCAACTTGCTCCACCCCTGAGACATCCAGCATTACAAGTACCAGCTTCAAGTGCTCTGTCTTTCACCACTCCTCCTGAAGAACCGATACAGATTGGTTTTGCATGTGGTCCACTCACCGAGGCTGAAAGAGCACAGGCGTGCAAATTACTTATGCCTTTACTGCGGAAAACCTGGCCATGTGATATGTACCTGTCCTCATAGACCCTGAACTCCCATGGGTAAGACCCTCTTTTCTGATGTTTGTCTTAGCTCTACCCCCACTGGTGGTTCTCATCACCTCTCTGTGTCTCTGTCTTTGCAGTGGACCAGTGACAGCATCTCTGTTATTACCATCATTGATTCTGGAGCCAGCTACTGCTTTATAGACCGAGAGTTCACCAAACAGATCCAGACACCTACTCAACCTAAGCCGTCTCCTGTTTACATTCAGGTGGTCGATGGTTCTCCTCGGTTTTCTGGACCAATTACGCAGGAGCCTGTTCCTCTTTAGGCAACCTTGGGCAGTTATCATTCAGAAAAAAAATAAGTTTAAACCTGGTACCCTCCCCGCTGTTTCCGGTGATTCTGGGACCCCCATGGTTGCGTTTGCAGCACTGCCTAAATAAGCCTTCCTCCCTACTCCTCTCTCAAAAACGGACTACAGAACCCACTGCCGTACCTGAGCCTTATCACTACTATCTGGACGTCTTTGACAAAAAAAAATGCTGATCAGTTGCCTCCTAAGTGTAGTTACGATTGTCCCATCAATCTTCTACCTGGTGCCCCAATACCCTTTGGGAGGATCTACCCTCTATCTGAACCCAAGTTGCACCATCTCAAGGTCTACATAGAAGAAGAAAACCTGGAGAAGGGGTTCATCCGCCCATCTACATCACTGGCAGAAGCGGGTAACTTCTTTGTGGAAAAAAAAGATGGGGGCCTTCGTCCATGCGTGGATTACAGAGAACTAAACAGGATCACGACAAAGAATTGCTACCTTCTCCCTCTGATTCCTGAACTTCTTGATCGTATAAAAGACGCACCATTTTCACCAAACTAGACGTCCGAGGGGCTTATAACCTGGTCCTCATCAGGAAAGGGAACGAATGTAAGACCGCATTCAGCAGCAGATATATGCATTTTGAATACCTCATGATGTCGTTCTGGCTTTGTAATGCCCCAGCCACATTCCAGCATTTCCTGAACGATGTGTTCCGTGACTACTTGGATTTCTTCTTAGTGATATACCTGGACGATATCCTGATATTCTCACCTACCATCATTAAACATTGTGTGCATGTTAAAAAGGTCTTACAGCACCTCCTCGACTACCATCTATACGCCAAACTGGAGAAATGTCTGTTTGAAACCACCACCATCAACTTTCTTGGCTTCATTCTAACACCTGGGAGGATTGTCATGGATCCCAAAAAAGTAACAGCTGTTTTGGAATGGCCTACACCTACAGACAAAAAGGCAGTCCAGTGATTCATTGGATTAATTAACTACTACCGTAAATTCATCCGTAATTTTACCCGCATTATCGCTCCTATCACTGTCCTGACCTGGCAAGCCTCACGATTTCGATGGACACCAGAGGCTCACACCGCATTTGACCAGCTCAAACAAAGATTCACCTCTGTACTTGTACTAGTCCAGCAAACACTTCCCTCCCTTTCTATGTTGAAGTAGATGCATCTGACCTCGCGTTAGGCGCCATTCTCTCGCAACGCCATGACGATTCAGGCCAGCTACGTCCTGATGCTTTCTACTCCCGCAGACTTTCTCCAGCTGAGGAGAACTATGGCATTGGTGACAAAGAACTCCTGGAAATAAAATAAGCTTTGGAGGAATGGCAGCATCTACTCGAAGGATCTCCACACTTGGTAACAGTGTACATGGATCATGAAATTTGGAGCTTCGAGCTGCTTGCCGACTGTGCCCCCTACAGGCCAGGTGGGCGCTGTACTTCACCCGCTTCAATCTACACATCACATACAGACTGGGTACCTGAAACACTAAAGCAGATGCTCTCCCACAGCTTCCCATTACTCATAGCCAAGAATCCACGGCTACTGATACCATACTCCCTTCGAACATCTTTTTGACCATATCGGCTGATATCACTGACCAAGTTCGTTTATGTTCTGCTAACATCCCGTATCCGAACACCACACCCCCTATCCAACAGTCAAACAATCCTTTGTACTATAAGGAGAGGATATTTGTACAAAAGCCTGTCCGGTTACCAATCCTACAGACATGTCATGACTCCCTTGTAGCTGGCCACAGGGGAAATTAAAAAGATCCTGGATCTCATCCAAAGACGTTTCTGGTGGTCTATGCTTCGGCAAGATGCCACCCAGTTAGTAAGATCATGCCTGGTCTGTGCTCAAACCAAGGTCCCACACACTAAACCTGCTGGTCTGATGCAGCCACTACCAGTACCCTCCATGCTGTGGTCTGACATCTCCATGGAATTCATTGTTGACCTCCCTCCGTCCAACAAACTTGGTACCATTATGGCAGTCATCGACAGATTCACCAAGATGGCACATTTCATACCTGTGGTTGGAGTCCCTTCTGCCAGCTTAACCTCTTCCCTGTTCCTCTCATCTGTATTCCGATCCATGGCCTACCCAAAAACATCACTACCGATCGGGGGGTCCAATTCACAGCACATTTTAGAAGTCCTTGTGTAAAAACCTATGGGTCCAAACATCACTATCCACCACCTTCCATCCACAGACAAACGAATCAGGTTCTCGAACACTGCCTCCGGTGTTACACTACCTATCTACAAGATGATTGGCTCCAATAACTGCCCACTGCTGAATTTGCATATAATAACCAAACACAACGATCCATACATATGACCCCCTTCTTTGCTAATTATGGATTCCACCCAACCATGTTACCTGGATTCCCTACTGACCTTTCTGTAGCAGAGGCCTCCGATCGTCTCTCCCGTCTCACTCATCAATTCCAAACCATACAACAAACACTCCTGAAGGCTCAGGAATCCTAAAGACAGCAAGCCAACCGACATCGCTCCATCGCTCCTAGCTATCACATGGGTGACAAAGTGTGGCTCTCTACAAAGAATATCCAGTTGTTCTGCCCTTCCAAGAAACTGGGTCCCAAGTACACTGGACCCTTTACCATCCTGAGAGTCCTCAACCCAGTTACAGTCCAACTCCAGTTGCCGCAAACCTACCGTATTCATCCCATTTTTCATGTGTTTCTGCTCAAGCCCTATGTCGCCAACTCTTTCCCGGGATGCCTACCTACTGCTCCAGCCCCTGTCCTGGTAGATGGCGAGGAAGAATTCATTGTCCACCGGATACTCAACTCTAGAAGGCGTAGGGTATTCTCGAATAACTCATCCATTGGAAAAGGTACGGCCCGGAGGAGAGCTGATGGGAACTGACTAAACACATCCATCAATGCAGTGCTCAGCTCTGCCCCTCCACAGCCTCAGCACTCCCACAGCCTCCCCTATAAAAGCTCAGAGCTTCCAGGAAACAGTGCTCAGTGTTACTGTGGCTTCCCTAGTGCTCAGTTGCTTCCTGTTGCTCCAGCTTTCTGTTGATCCCTGGTTTGACCTTGACTGTCTGTACTGACTCTCCTGATCTCTGGCATCCTGACTTTGGCTTGGCTCCCTGTACTCTCCTGATCTCTGGTACACTGACTCCAGCTTGGCTCATCTGGCCCTCTTCTGCTTATCCATTGCCCATGCTTGCAGTCTACTCCATGGAGGGGTCTGTGGTCTCACATAAGTCCTCTCCCTGCATACTTCTCCAGCAAGATTAACTACATTGCTTCTGGATTCCTGCATCTGAAAATGAGTATGTTACTTACTACATACCTGACAGGTCCCAAGTTCAGTAGATGGTAGCAACCTTTCTTCACATCCCTCCTCCACCTCCTCATCTGTGCTACTGTTAATATATTTGTCCTGGCTTTGTCTGCCATGTGTGGTTTCTGCTACCTGATTCTCAGATGGTATGAGAAGTTGGTTCATTTTTAAGAATTTTAGGCTGCTAACATTGCTGCTTGATGACTGATAGGGTGATTGTGTGCTTTTTGACATATGTGCCTGTCCATGGTCAGACTTTCCAATGGCTCAAACAATTTATAGACAGGCATAATGCTCCTTAAAACTGGTGGAAGATTCAGCCTTTGACTTTCTGCTAACCTTGTCATACTCACTCTCAACTTCATCTGTATCTGAACAAAAGAATGATGCTGGAGAGATATATTCCAGATCTGCATCATTATCAGTCATCATTAGGCCATCCTCAGCAGCATCAGCATCACCTGACAGTTCTTGCCTACTGCTACCCTTATATTCCTCTAAGCTTTTAAAGGTCTCAAACAATATATTTTTACTTTTATGGCAACAAAGTTCCCTACTATTTTGAGGATGGGTGTTTTGGTGCTTGTTTGTCTCACTATCTGATGCAGCAGGCAGTTCAGCTGCTACACCTTCTATTATGCTATTGTCAGCATCATCAACACTTACATGTGACTTGTTGTCATCTTCAGTGTTCTTGTTATATGATTCTTTATTTCTTCTGGCACTGGTGGTACTGGAACTAGTTTTGTTGGGACCTTGACAAACTGTATCCTCCCTTGGAATAGAGGGATCATCATCATTGATTGCACACACTGCAGCAACCATTGCTGCAGTCAGTTTTTGAACTACTACTTTACTTTCACATTCCTGCACTGCCCCACCCCTTCCCCTTCCCCTTGTGCATTTGCTGGACATTACTCAGCTACACTGTGTTTTTTTACTGTACGGTACACAACACAACTGATGGAGCTGTATGATGCCTTGCCTAAGCCCAGTCAGCTGTCTGTCGCTGTCACCTATTATATTTAGTTCTTTATTCTTTTTTTTATTTATTTACTTTTTACATTGTCCACCCTGTTGTCTTATCACAGTCTGTCAAAAAAAAAAGAATTATGACTGAAAACAAAATCAACAAAGTCTTTCCCCAGACTTCCCCACCCAGCGCAGAGACAATAACAGCAAGATCAGCAATCAAATAGGTCCCTAGCTGCCTGTGTCTTGCCAGTCAGTCACATGGAATTTTCGAGTATTTGGGCTCAACCTCCTTCCTCCCTTCTTCTCCCCAGAGTGCCCCACTGACTCTCCTAACAGAACAAATGTCCTACCTAAAAGATTCCCTAAACTAAACTTAAATTCCCTTCTTTGTCTTCTCTAGCTCAAAAAACATGCTGTTCTCTCCTCTCACAAGCACAAAATGGCATGCTGTGAGAGCCTGCCAGCCTTTTATATGGCTGGAGAAAACTTTAATTTGGTGGAGAAATATTTTTCTTCCTATTGATTTCAATGGGCAAAAAAGGCAGGAAAAAGTGGAAAAACTGCACTTTTCGAGGAAAATTATTCACCAGGCGGAAAGTGTCATTATTCGCTGATTTCAGTTTACGGCAAAACTTTTCACCCATCCCTCTCCAGAGTCATGTGTAGCTCGATGCTGGAATATCCCAAGCTGCAGTTATTTTTCCAGGATGGCTGTACCTGAATTGTACAAGCAGGTAGATAGTGTGGTGGGCAAAGGGCTGAAAAATGCATCTGACAACAGATATGTGGACAAGTGGGCAGAGCCCAGATTATATGACTGTGACTGCTCACTGAGTTTCTCTCCCAGTACCAACAGTGGGCAACACTAACTTATAAGGTGAAAGCCAGTAGTCGTGCTTCTGGTTCTGCCAGTGTGATTAAAATGTGGCAGCAGCAGCAGGGTAGCCCATACCATCGTCACTCCACCTTGTGCATGCAGTTTTGAGAGACAGTCCTACAAAGCTTTAGATGCTTTAAGTAAGCTCAAGCAGGTGATAGAGGAATCTCTTGTACCCCGCTCCTTAAAAGCTGGTTTTGTTTCTGCTGATAATGGCTCTAACATAATCGCTGCTTTGAGAATAGGTGGTATGGTGCATGTGCCCTGCTTGGATCATGTGCTAAATTAAGTTGTGACCAAATTTGTGGCAGAATCCAAAACCTTCACTTACTATTGCCCACAAATTATGTGTCCTATTTGTCACCTGGCCAATGGCACTGATATTTTTATTGCAGAAAAAAATGAGGAGCATGGCTGAGAGTTCTCACCATAATGACAACATTCACCAGCTGGTAAATTACATGTTAGTATGCATTGAACAAGATCCTTGCATAGTGTCTATTAAAAGCAATGAGGAATACATTCTTGCCTCTTTGCTGGACCCCCACTTCAAACTCAAAATATTTGAATTTCTGCCAAAGGGCCATCAGCAGTTTGTCACAACAAGGAGTCATAACTATCAGTCACAACTCTCTGAGGAATCGGATTCTGTCAAGGAATATTGAGATATGTTTATTGATCGAGTGGAGGGTTGCATTGTGGAGGATAAGAGGGAGAAAGTGTGGGCACAACAAACATCTAGGCAGTATAGTGAAAAGGAACACAGGGTAATTCATGGGTCTCAGCAGGGGCAGCAAAACCCAACATTGGTAGTGGTGGTGGTAGCATCACAACTCTTTGGGATTTGCTCCCTGAGTATGGGTTGTTAACTGAACCACAGTGGTCCCATTGCATGTGAGATTGCTTCTGCAAACTTGCAGGATAGCTGTGTTCTAGGCAGAAAAATTGACCCCATGGACTACTGGCAAACAAAGCAATGTGTGTGTGACCAGCATTGTCACGTACTGCAGTGGAAACCCTTAGCTGGCCTCCAGCAAGTGTTGAGTCTGAGAGGGTTTTCAGTGCAGCTGTTTATATTGTCTATGACTGCAGCACTTTGCTATCAAGCAACAATGTTAACATTCTTAAAAATTAACAAATATCTCATACCATCTGAGTATCAGGTAGAAAAAACCAAGACAACTATATTAACAGCAGCACAGATGAAGAGGTGAAGGATGCATGGGAAGAAGGGTTGCCACCATCTACCCCACTTGGGACCACTGCTATGACTGAAAAATAACATGTATCACTATTCTGAGGAGGATAGTGATTTGACACAAACATGACAATGGTAAAAACTATATACATACACAAATCACACCATACCAGCCAGTGCCCTCACCACCACCACTACAATACACATCTGCCACATTGTAGGATGTTTTTTTTACCAGTGTCACGTATGGAGGAAGTTGTTGTTGTGGACAAAGGACAAATGCACTCTGTATGCTAACACATTTTTCAAGGCATATGTTCCTGTAGGACTCACAACTTTGACTTTCAGACACTTATTTCTTAACTACAGCCCTCAGAAGAAGAAACATTGCAATGGGAAATGTAGTACCCATACGAAATGTAGTTGAAAAATTTGGTAAAATAGGAGAAAAGGAGGAATATTTAGCATTTGCATCCAGGAAAATGTTTCCACTTTTTGCCTACCCCTAATAAAGACATGGTCTTCCTGCTTATCCAGTAAGTCTTTGTTATTCATGAGGAGATGCCATGTCTATTAAGAATTTTTCCAAACTATTACACTGAAATTATGTGTGGATGTAAATACAATTTTTCCACCATGCATGTCATATATAGCCTTGAAGTATAAAGGGCTCTTTATAGAGGTTTTACTACATTTTCTTTTAATAAACCTACTCATCAGTTCTTCCAAATCAACTTTAAAGGTGTTAATCTCACTACATTTAAATCTTAGTCTTAAAAATTCAACTACAGTGATATTTAATTTCATTTGAAATGGATGGTGGCTATTGTTGTGCAAGAGACTATTAGTAATAGTAGTAGTCTTCCTATAGATACCTGTTGTAATAAAATAATTTGGACCTCTATAGATAAAAATATCCAGAAAAAAGCATAGTTGGCATTCAGTTCACATACTAGCCCAGACTGATTTGGTTACCATTCAAAAGTATTATAAATTGATGCAAAAGTCTGATGAAGTCCATAAGATAAACAAAATCATTGATATATTGTAACATAAAATAAGACGCTGAGTGTATAAATTGTTGGTTTCTGTGAAGACTATAGTTTCCTTCTACCAACCAAGATACATATTAGCATATTGCAGATCAAATTTGTCATTAACCTTTTGAGTGCCAGAAGGTGTACCCTTCTGGCACTCAAAGGGTTAAACACCAAATAATTATTCCTCACGGCACATGAAAATATGCTCAATATAAATTCCTGTCTGATACTTCTTCTCCCCCACACACACTTCCACTCCCACCCCCTTTTTCTCCCTTTAAACTTTTTATTTTCTTCTCTCTGTTTTTACTCACTTATCTATACACTAAAAGCATACATCCTACACTACACAGTAAAACAGGGCAAACACTGATAATAGATGAAGCACTATACAATAAAGTACAGCGTACATGAGTAGAAGAAACACAATGTAAAATAATGCAAAACATACACTAATTATTAATTCAATTACTGAATTGAGTCCATTATCAGACAATAGGTATTCAGTAAACATGTGCAGATCAACCATTCATTATCAGTATAAGGAATAAGAATTTCACCATTATTTCTGTTAGGGTAGGAACAAACAAGGATTTTGGAGGGGATAAAAAGATGCTTCTGGAAGTAAGGGTTCTAAAATAAACAACATTATTAATGTTGGAATATGATACACCGGGTTAGGTTTTAGTGACACAGTATATTTACTGTAAGATATTTTTTCTTTTCCTTAAAAACATATATTCAGATGTTAAAATTTCATGTTTTGAAACATTCAGCTTTAAATAGAAATATCCAGATCAATTGCCATGTAAAAGTGAATGTGAGGTCTAATCTGCAAAGACATAAATAAACAACATTACCTTCTGTTTCTCAAAGGGGGAAGAGCAAATGATATTTCACAAGAGAGTACATTGAGAACCTTCTGTTCCTAAATTAAATATGCATGCCCCTACCTCAGCCATATTGCTACTGTATAATGTTACAGATGTGCAAGTTCTAAATGTCAAGCTATCAGTTATTTTTTTTCAATATAGTCACTTTCATGGATCAAGTTAACCCAATGCAATGATTCTGCATATTGCTATACAAAAAATGAATTTTAAAATGTCATGACACAAAAAAAACTACAATATTGAAAACAAACCAAAGAGCTATACATAAAATCATGAAATACAGTGCTTTCATTTAGAATTACTTTGCTTCCCTAAATAATTTTCTGTTTTGTGGCAGACTGAATTAGTTAGCATGCTATATGTAACATGTCAGCTTTGAAAACATATATTTATTACTGTACATTTAACATACATATGGTTTTAAAAAATGCTCTTTTCAAGGCTTTGCTCACACTAAC
This sequence comes from Rhinophrynus dorsalis, assembly GCA_037306005.1. NCBI lineage: Eukaryota > Metazoa > Chordata > Amphibia > Anura > Rhinophrynidae > Rhinophrynus > Rhinophrynus dorsalis. The sequence goes on along the minus strand of CM074719.1, from coordinate 448,339,540 downwards.
AGCAATAGAATAGTATTTTTAGTAACATAGTTGATGATTCTGAAAAAAGACACTCGTTCATCAAGTTCAGTCTATGCCAAAAAACAAACAAACATTGGAACCATTTCCAACTACACCTAAAGTGGGTAAACACTTCCTTCCTGGCAGTTAGATATTTCCCTGGATTAACATCCGATCTGTTTGGAAGCCAACTGTCATAATTCTCAATATTTTTCTGTGCAAGATAGGTATCTATTACTTTTTTAACCCCTTAAGGACCAACGGTCCCGGGGTGTTCTGTCCTTTAAGGACCACATAGGAAACTTTGACGTGACGTCCCACATGACTGATCACGTGGGGTGGCATGCCGAACGGGGGACTGAAAGAGATCGCTCCTGTCTTGGAGCGATCAACTTCAGTCCCCGGTATTACTCACAGTGCTCCTACAGGAGCGCGGTGAGTAAAAGTACATGACGTGCCAGGACCGTCACTGGTCCTTAAGTGCCGGACCAGAGTGACGGTCCTGCCACGTCAATGGTCCTTAAGGGGTTAAAGCAATTACAGTATCTATATGCACAGCATCCTGAGGTAAAGAATTCTATAACTTTACTTCCCTTACTGTAAAAAATATCTGCCTTTGTTTTAGTTGAAAGCACCTTTCCTCTAGTCTTACTGGATGACCTCTTGTTCTTCGCTCAGTAAATAGTTAATTGGAAGGTTCTTTGCATTGACCTTGAATATATTTTAAATATTAATCATATCAGACCTTAGAATTCTTTGTTAATGTAAACAAACCCAGTTTGTCTAGTCCCCTTTTAAAACTCAAATCCTCCAATCCCATTATCAGTTTTGTTGCACATCTTTGTGCTTTTTCCAGTTCAATATTGTATTTTTAGGAACTGGTGCCCAAAACTGTACTCCATATTCTAGATAAGGCCTTACCAAGGATTTATATAGAGGTAGAATTATATTACCATCCCTTGCATCTACGGCTCTTTTTATGCAGGATAGTACCCTATTTGCTCTTGCAGCAGCTAAGTATACTACACACTGCTGTGAAGCCTATCATCTAGCAATACTCCTAAATCTTTTTCTAATGAGGATTCCCCATGTGGTTTCCCATTTAGTGTTACATAGCATGTTTGTTTCTGCAGCCCAACTGCATAACCTTACATTTATCTATATTAAACTCACATTGGCATCAATCCAACATGCCTTAGACAAGTTTACGAATTTTCACTCATCGCATCAATGGCCTATTTCTATATGGAAATGCAGCATAATGACTAATTTCCATAAGGAAATGTAGGATAATGAGCCATTATCATTTTCATGTGGATGTGTTTATATATTAATGTGGTACTTCACCAAATGCACTAAACTCGGATAATAGCCTCTGCTGTTGGAGATCTCAGTCTCAGCCTGAGGCTGGTGAAGTTGGGATCTCCCTGTAGTTTCCTATTCAGTAAGATCCCTCAATCATTCAGTAGCTTGGAGGGGTTTCAAACGTCTGACAATGTGGAAGGGATGATCTACCTCACACATCACCAGTAGTAGGACAATGTTGAAGATTGAGACTATTTCAACACAATGAACAGCATCACCCCCTTAATCCTTTGAGTGCCACAGGGATGTGCATTGCACACCTCTGTGGCACTAAAAGGGTTAAAAAAAAGTACACCAAGCAGTATACAATCATCCCCTCAGCTGAGTGTCATATTTCATAAATGTTGTGCACTCCCAAGGTAACAAGACAGCATTCATGGGGATGTGTGGCTACCAGCTGCCCCCTAGTCTTTATTCCTTGCCCACTGGTAGCCATAGAACCCCAAATATACTGGCTGGTCCCCCAGCCTTGTTCCCTTGCCTACTGGTAGCCGCAAACCCCCATTGGCACTGCATCGGCAAGGGAACAAGGCTGGGGATGTAAGTCAGTGTATTTGAGGCTAACACACAATGGTGATGTCCCCCATGTTGCCCCACAATACATACATTCAACATGCTGCCCTACAGTTCCAGTTCGACATATGCTGCCCCCCACACACAGCTCCAGTTAGGCATATGCTGCCCCACATTTATAATTTGACATATGGTGCAGCCACCCAGCTAACCCTTTAAATGCCAGAGATGTACACAATGCATTACTTTGCAATGTATTGAGTAACCCTCTGGCACTTAAATGGGTAATATCCAACATATGCGGCCACATTCTGTCCCAAACGATGGCTCCCTGTGTAAATATTTTGAAAAATACACATAATGTTCCTTTTGTGTTATTAAAGAAAATTTGACCACGTGGGGGCATTGATCACCTATCCCACAGGAAGAGCAGACAGCGATATGGCTAGCAAGCAGACCAATAAGTCCAGCCAGGAAAGGATAAGAGAATGCATGAGAGTTTTAGTCTTAGAATGAGAAAAAATGACAGATCTTTACAATATTTTGAAGAAAGAAGTGACAAGTTTTTGTTAAATCAAGTTAACCCAATGCAATGATTCTGCATATTCCTATTAAAAAAATGAATTGTAAAATGTCATGACACAAAAATAACTACAATATTGAAAACAACCCAAAGAGCTATACATAAAATCATGAATTACAGTGCTTTCATTTAGAATTACTTTGCTTCCCTAAATAATTTTCTGTTTTGTGGCAGACTGAATTAGCATGCTATATGTAACATGTCAGCTTTGAAAACATATATTTATTACTGTACGTTTAACATACATATGGTTGCAAAAATGCTCTTTTCAAAGCTTTGGTCACACTAACAGCAATAGAATGGCATTTTTAATAACATAGTAACATAGTTGATGATTCTGAAAAAAAGACATGCATTCATCAAGTTCAGCCTATGCCAAATCACCCCTGTTGATCCAGAGGAAGGCCAAAAAAAAAAAACAAACAGGCAGGCAGGCAGACCAATAAGTCCAGCCAGGAAAGGATAAGAGAATACATGAGAGTTTTAGTCTTAGAATGAGAAAAAATGGCAGATCTTTACAATATTTTGAAGAAAGAAGCGACAAGTTTTTGTTATGTTATTAATTTGGGTGGTGAAGAAAAGAGAATAGCCAAAGTTATAACTAGGCAGCATGCCTTGTTCACTGGGTAAGTTGTGGAACTCTTGATATTTATAGGTAACTGAGGTGTTGTGCTGGATTTATGAGGAAAGATAAGCAGCTCAGTCTTAGAAATATTAAGTTTTAAGTGTTGATGAGCCATTCAGGAAGAAACAGCAGTAAGGCATTCTGAGATGCGCTGCTATGTTTCAGGTGAAAGCAAGAGTATGGAGAGATACATTTGTGTATCATTTTAATATTATTATTATTCTTTATTTACCAGAGTGCAGAGTGTTATGGGAGTTGAAAAAGGTGAGCAGACAAGAGTAGAGGAGGCACTCAGGAAGTTTTGAAGCAAAAGGGCAAGAGTGATACTTGGTGATAGTTGGATGAGGAGGACAAGACTAATGAGCTTTTCTTGAGGATTGGATATAGGATTGAATGTTGTTGAGGAAGATGCCAGAGTATAGGAAGAAACTATAGAAAACAGATAGCATGAAAACTAGGTTGGATGACAAATAATTAATTTGAGAGGGTCCTGGAGGGAGATATACAGAGATATCTAAAGAGCAAAGTTTGCAAGCATATTGGGAGCTTAGTGGGTGAGCAGAAGGAGGGCAAAATATGTAGAAAAGGTTATGAGGTGGTAGTCCAAAAGTGCAGAAGGGGATACAGAGAAATCTAGTAGGTAACAGTTCTTTGTGAACACCAAGTCAAAAGAGTCACCATCTTAGTGTGTGCTAGTTTCAGGCCATTGTTGAAATGTAAAGGAAGACGTTAGGGAAATACTAGCATATATTTTAAATTGAAATAAGTTTAAATATGGTATTACAGCGATACTGTATTAAAATACCAACAATTACTATATATATATATACAGTATATATATATATATATATATATATATATATATATATATACTTTTTTGTTTTGTGAGATCTGTCCCTTTTAGCAAGAATGTCATCAAACTAACATTACACAACTCTGTTATAATAATTTGCAATATCTGAAAATTTACTGGAAAGCTAAATGTTTCAGATTTAGATAAATATAGATTTTAAAGTATATGCTGTTTAAATATGCTTACACATTGAATTAAACATACATATAGACTGTTTTGCACATCAACTTACTCTTCTCAGCAACATATTAAATTACCTCACAATAGTCAACAGCATTTTATGCTTGTGACTATAACAACATGAAATGTAGTCAAAGAAAAAGCACTAAAATTGTTAATAAAACCTATGGATTACTACACATTGAATAATAATAATAATATTATTATTACATTGAATTAACTAATTCACTGTGGTAAGGATGCTTCTTTGTCTGGAAGAATTCCCCACCCTACACCTAAAAAAGAGTGGTTATTCCAAAGAACAAAATAAACATTCTGTCACCTTAATCCAAAAATATGACAGCACTAATTTTAACAGCATTTCTTTGGGTATACTGCAGACATACACATTTAAATAACCAACTGACATTTCCCACAGAACTCTTAAAAGAACTACATATTAATCTGAGAAAAAGACATGAACTTCAAGGATAACAAACTATGAAGTAGTTAGCATATTAGAAACCAAATCAATAACACTATAAATGACAATATCAGAATCAGCAGCCCTTGTGAATTATATACATATATTTGCTAAGATATGCCAAAATCACATTTAACATTATTTATAAATAGATAGATTGCAATCACATTTAACATTATAGACAGATAGATAGATAGATAGATAGATAGATAGATAGATAGATAGATAGATAGAGCCACATGTATACTCAATCTGGGCAGCCCACTCAGCACTTGAAGTCAAATAAAAGAAGTTTATTGAATTTCCAGCCAAATGTTTTCAGTCTTCAACCGAGGAGGCTGAGTACACTTCTATATATCTCTCTGTATGGAACGTGCACCAGCTAAAATATGTTATTAGGATGGCAATCACTCACTGGACTTAAAAACAAATAGACTTTATTATATTTGTTGTTTCAATCCAGTAAAGACATTTATATATCCTACTGCACTGCTCCAATTGCTATGTTATTCTATGGAGCCAGTGCACTAAGATTTTCCAATTTTGGAGATCTTAGGACTAAAAACTATTAAAGGCACTAAAAGAGTCTTTAGGGGCCAAAGGAGTTTGACACAGTTTTGTGGGGTTGAAGTAGTAGTCTATCTGTGGTAGATGTCAACAGGAGTTTCCTCAGTCCAATCTCAGGCTAAAGCTCGAGTTAGAAATAGAAGCCAGCCAAAACAATTGTACAACAAATAAAATAATAAAGAAACGGTGTGATATAAAAAATGTCTGGCTAACTATCCTTCTATACTTAGAAGCCAGACTTGGAAGATAGCTGTAATATGTATTACTAACACCAATACCTGCACCTCCAAGATTGCTATTCCACCCAGGTAATGGAGCTTTTGGAGTTTTTTTTCAGTCTACCTAAACTCAGCCCCAGGTTTAACACCTTAGTGACTGGCCGTGCTCACACGCGGCCGTCACTTAACACCTGGCTAAGAATTGTTTTATTTTTCATAAATTATTCCGGAGTCCCCAAATGGCATGCAACCTTGTGGGGACCCAGACTTCCGGGACGTACATGAACATCCTCTGTCACTAAGTGACAGTTTTTGTGGGACGTACATGTATGTCCATTGTCGGGAAAGGGTTAAATATAAGATGAAGAGAGGATGTCAAACTGTTACATCAATGTAAAAGACAAACACTTCACTATATATGGGATAATCTTAGGAATAGGTGAAAGGTAATAAACCCATGTATAAATGAACTGATGTGTTTTAGACAGGGAGCAGTATAAGGCCATCCATTTGTCAGGTTACTACTCCCACCATCCTTCACCAACCAATAGCTGGTAAGGGATAATGGGAATGGTAATATTCTAGCAGAGTGTCAAGGTTTGGCTGAGCTGCTCTAACTCTGCTGCTTGATTCTGCTGTCTGAGCTAATCTAGTGCTCTGCTATCCATTACTGCTGCCTTCCCTATCTTGGCTTTCCCTTTCTTCAGGCTGAATCAGCTGACCTCTTTATGTTTGCTCACCTTATTGCTATCAGCCAATCCCTCCCAGGGTATTTAAAGTAGCTTGGCTTACTTCCTTTTGTCTGATTCTGGGTGCAAGCGCATTATCCTGTGTTGCTGATTATCTGTGCATGACCTGGCTTCGTCTGACATCCCTACTGGCTCCTGACTCCTGGAATGTTCCTGACATCATTGATCTCCATATTCCTGACCCCGGCTTGGCTGAGTACCTACCTTGGTTCCTGACCCCAGCTTGTTTTTTGATTTACGTTTCTGGATCATGATTTTGCATTGTTTGCTTTTGTTATTTTAATAAAGGTGTTTTGCATCTTACATTTTTGTGTCTGTCTGGTCCCTGGTCCCTAACACAAAAGCATGTAGGGCCTTATGTTGGCCACATCTGGTTTAAGGTATAATATTTTTTAATACAATATACCACCACAATTTGATTATTTAGAAAGCAATTGTCACCTCTGCCAATTGTGGCCATTTCCTTGGGGGTTCTCTGCCATCTGCAGTCTTCCTTTCCATTGTGCGGCCTTCTCACACGCCACTCCATTCTCTTGGAGCGATGAGCCTCACTTCCAGGTTCTTTTGTACACATCACTCCCTAGGGACATGTATCCTCAGCGCCTATATAAGGCAACGTCTTCGGCACTTCGGAGCACTTTCACAGTGTTCCTAGGGAGGTTAGACCTTGGTCTTTGGCTCTGGCATCTATCCTCAGTTCCTTGCCCTTGCCCTAGTATATGTATCTTGTTGCTACCTATGTGTTTGACCTTTGGCTAGTCTGATTATTCTCCTATTCCCTCCAGTATTGATCTTCCTGTGTATGACCCTTGGCAACTACCTGACTACACTTCTGCTCACTGATTGAACTGTGTATGATCCTTGGCAACTACCTGACTACTCTTCTGCCCGCTGATTGAACTGTGTATGACCCTTGGCTATTCATCTGACTATTCTACTGCCTTATTCTAGAACTGTGTTGACTCTAGGATTATTCTTTCTCATTCCTTAGTTTTTCCCCATTAGGAGAGTTTATGCTATGTCTGTAGCCTACAAATCCTAGCTCCGCTTTCTATTCTTCACTCTCCAGCCTTCACTCTCCCCTGCAGGAAAGCTTGTACTGTCTATAGGGGGTATCTATCACGGTCTCCGTGATTCCCTGTCAATCTCTGACTGTGTACATTTGCATTGGAGGAGTCTGATTGGCCCGCCCAGGATGTGCCTTTATATGCTGGGCTTTGGGCATTTGTCAATTGCCCTTTCGTGGTGTTATGTTGCTGCGCCTAGTTGCTGATCTCCAGTGTTTCCTGTGTACCGACCCGGCTAGTCTGACTCTCCTCCTGTTCCTGCTCCGTGATCTGACCCGGTTCTGGCTGACGACCTTGCTCCGTGATTTGACCCGGCTCTGGCTGACGACCCTGCACCGTGATCTGACCCGGCTCTGGCTGACGACCCTGCACCATGATCTGACCCGGCTCTGGCTGATGACCCTGCTCCGTGATTCAACCCGGTTCTGGCTCCTGATCCTGCTCCGTGATTGATCCACTCTCCGGTGGTGTTCCTGCAACTCTGTCATCCGGTTCCGGCTACTGCTCCTGTCCGGTTGCTGCTCCAGTGTCCTCCGGTCGCGCTGGCGACATTCTGAACTGTTCTCGGTTTCCTTTTGCTCTTGTAGCTGTAGCCGAGGTTGCCTGCCTTGTACTCGCTGAGCATTGCTCTTTCAAATGTACCAGATTAACCCTTGCACTGTCGGTAGTCTCCGATTACATGCCACTTGTTATATTGCCAAGCTCCTGTTGATTCACTGAGCCTTTACACTTTGAGCCTCCGCTTGACGCTATACCAGTCCTTGCAGAGCTCCACTTGTCCGGTGCTCGGGGTGCACCGTGATCACGCCGGTTGACACTGGTAGTCCGTTCACTCTTGCAATAAGGATTCTGGGCGACACCGGAAGGGTGTCTGGGCAGTATCTCATTTGCTCAAAGTTCACTATTCCAACTGCACTACTCTGTGCATCGGCTCTGCATAAGCTTGGGCAACTCTGTTCTACTGTGGCCTCCCAAGGGCTGGCATACTTTCCGTGGCAGACGCAGGGTTACTCACGACTCATTCAGGGCGATTCCTATTCTGGTTACATCAGATTGGCAGTAGCATTCCTCATAGCCCACGGTGGTGGTACGGGCTCAGCTCAGAGCAACAGGGGCTCATCCTGCTTCTGCTTCGAGAGTGATACAGCGCTGATCCCGCGTTCCTGTTCTACATTTAGAGACTGTTTTCAGAGACGGTTATATCTCCTGGGCGTTGGCCAATCTAGTCTGAGCCTCATCAGTTGCTCAAGTTAACCCTCTATGTAGCTCCTGTCTGTAGCTATATCCATCTTCTGTTTATATTGCTCCTCTTCTTGTCTGTATTTGTTTGCATTGTTCTTACCTATACTGGCCCCTAGGGGCACTGTTTATCATTTTGTTTCAATAAACTGTGTTTTTACGTTACAACCTGGTCTGAGTGTCAGAAAAACCGTAACAGTATCATCCTGGATCTTCCCCAGCTCCTCTGGGGTTGGTCATCCGGCCTTGCGGCTGGCACCTAGTATTTGACCCTCGCTGCAGCATGGTTATCCTTCAGGCAGTCCACATTTCACGAGCTCCGCTTACCCGGATCATACCCGAGCACTCCCTATCTTGCAGGTTCTTACCTGCATGTGCAGCCGTAGTTGCGTGTGACAGCAATTTAATGAAATCAATAGATAAACAATAAAAGTTAGCAGGCTCAATTCATTTTCTAACCTTTAGTGCTTATTTCTTCAGCACAAAGAACATATTAAAAGCATGACCACTATTAATCACGCTGTATTTAAAAGAAAATCATGGTGACATCTTGCATGTATATATATGTCCCTTCTTAAAAAAGACTAGATGTACTACAATGAGCTCTCTGTTAGGTGGTACATTTCCAATGGAAAGACCAAAAGTAGCAGATATTAATACTGGACCAATTAAAACACTCACCCAGCCCAGCAAATGAGCTATATCACAGGGAAGAGAGCTCCAAGAACAGAGAAACATGATGGTTGCACTTAGGACATTTTGTTGGTACCAGAGAGCACTGTGATGTTAATGAGAGGACAGAACCCCATGTAATCCTGCATCATATCATTTTGGACAGAAGAGGGGAATAGAGAAGTGGGGTGATTGCGTATATTGATTGTGTATGAGTACCTGCATTGATTTGTACAGGGCAGAGGACTTCACCCACTGCCCTGAGCCACCTAAATGACTATAAGCAGTTGACGTCCAGGCACTGGTTGAGTGAGAACTGGGGTAATGACATATACAGTAATGCGCAAAAGTTTTAGTTAGCTGTGAAAAAATGCTGTAAAGTAAGAATGCTTTCAAAAATAAACACGTTAATAGTTTATATCCATCAATTAAGAAAATGCATAGTGAGTGAATAGAAGAAAAATCGAAATCAAATCAATATTTGGTGTGACCACCTTTTGCCTTCAAAACAGCATCAATTCTTTGGTAGATTTGCACAGAATGATGGATTTTGTAAGCAGATAATCAGTTGTATTATTAAACAATTATACCAAACAGGTGTTAATGATCATCAATTTAATATGTAGGTTGAAACACAATAATTAACTGAAACAAAATCAGCTGTGTTGGAGGAATAAAACTGGGTGAGGAACAGACAAACTCAGCTAACAAAGTGAAAGGTCAAAAGTCATACACCATGGCAAAACTGAGTACAAAAGCAAGACACAAGATAGCTTTACTGCATCAGCAAGGTCTCTCCCAGGCAGAAATTTCAAGGCAGACAGGGGTTTCCATATGTGCTGTCCAAGCTCTTTTGAAGAAACGTGCAACGTAGAGAACTGTAGATGCAGTGGTAGGCCAAGGAAATAGTGCAGCAGATGAAATACACATCATGCTTAGAAGATGTTCAGTAGTGCCATTAGCTCAGAACTGGCAGAAAACAGTGGGATTCTGCTACACCCATCTACTGTCCAGAGAAGCCTGATCAGAAGCGGTCTTCATGGAAGACTTGGCCAAAAAGCAATACCTCCAATGTGGAAACAAGGCCAATCGACTCAACTATGAATGAAAACACAAGAACTGTGGTGCAGCAGTTTGAAGTATTTGGCTGTAGCAGAAGGTGGTTTGTTGCCAAAGGGCTGGAGAGCAGAACAAGAATGAGTGTCTGCAGGCAACAGTGAAGCATGGTGGAGGTTCCTTGCAAATCTGGGGCTGCATTTCTGCAAATGAAGTTGGGGATTTGGTCAGAATTAATGGTATCCTCAATGCTGAGAAGTACAGGCAGATACATATTCATCATGCAATACCATCAGGGAGGTATCTGATTGGCCCTAAATGTATTATGTTGTATGACAAAGCCCCCAAACATACATTATTAAGAACTATCTTCAGCATAAAGAAGAACAAGGAGTCCTGGAAGTGATAGGAGTGGGTGAAAAGTGAGAAAAGTTTTCTGCATGACTTTTCATGAAAAACGGACAATTTTTCCCTTTATTTGCCAAAGTTTTCTCTTTTTCTCCATTGCAAAATTTACTCCTTTTCTCTTATTCCAACACATGATTCTCCTATTCATCACATTTTAACATATTTTTCTCCTATTATAAAACATTTTTCTACTATTCCAACACATTTTTTCCTATTCCAACACATTTTTCTCCTATGTTTAATATGGTGCAACATTTCATCTGCTGTCTATCAAGTCTGCCTCAGTCACAGAGCTCCCAGGCCTAGATTTAAAGGCAACCGTTAAACCAGCCGCTAAGTGAAAAAGGCACATCGCTCGCAAATAATACAGGAGTTACGGCAGATTCAATAACTACTCTACGAGAATAGCTATCGAGCGTAGGCACACAAAAAACACGTAACACAAAACCTGTTGTCGCTCATGTTAATGCACAACGGGCGGACAAATCACACGATAACTGAGCTCCAAACAACATGTAACATAACGGCTGCCGTTGTCAAGCAACCATGATTGATGCCAAAACAAATTCAAACACACATCCAATCCCAAAGCCCCAATGTATCAAATAACTTCAAATACACCTATATATACCCAAAAATAACCGCCACACACTGTCTGTTATCGAGTTCTTCAGAGCCAGATATCAGGACCCAGGAGCGGAGGATAGTCATTAGAGAGAGGGAGAGAGGCGCGTTCATTGGAGGTAGAGGAGTTTTGCAGTTTGGAGAGAGGAGAGAGGTGCACTATATATATACACATATCACACTTTTGCACATATTACATACACACATACAAACACATACACATACATACACATAGTCCTTTTATTTCATAACACCTTACACATTTTACTTTTTATTTTGACAGTGTGAATCTGGGAGTGAAAGTGTGTGACAGAGAGTGACTGGATCGAGTGTGTCTGTGAGGGCCTGTGGGAGTGCCTGGGTGTGACTGGGTGAGTGATGTCAAGGAGAGGAGGACAGGAGAGAGGGATGGGGAGAGTAGTGGAGGAGGAGGAAGGTCAGGAGGGGATCCCTCAGCAGAGCAGGGGTGGGAGAGGGAGATCCGCAGGGCGGAGGGGGACCAGGCCCACCAGAGCAGGAACACGCAGGACAGGGACAGAACCTGCAGTGGGACGAGGGGTAGTTCCTGGGGAGCACCCCACACAGGCAGGGTCAGACCAGGCAGGGCACTCCGGCTCTGAATCCTCCCATGCCGGAGCTGATGAGGGCAGGATCAGGGATCCCAGATATAGTGAGGAGGAGAACACGGCTCTTGTGGAAGCTGTCCTGGAGAGGCAGAGTGTTCTCCACCCGACGGCAAAGGTCCCTGGCCTGGCAGCGCGGAGGAAGGCAGCCTGGAACCAGATCTGCAGCCGGGTGAACGCGGTGGCAACATGCAGGCGGGACGTGGAGTCTGTGAAGAAGAGATGGGGCAACTGCCGGAGGGTGGTCAAGAACAAGATGTCTGACATGGCCAAGCAAGCCCGAGGCACCGGAGGTGGCCCATCTGTGCCCATCACATTCTGCGGCTGGGAGGAGATGGTGCGGCAGAACATGTCCCCGACCATGATCGAGGGGGTCGTGGGAGGAACTGACACTGGGGATGAGAGGAGCCTCCACACTACCGGTAAGTGCAACACTACAGAACAACACACTACAGCAACCAACACCAGCTGCACACACACTCACACCTCAACACATGGCCATCACTCAGCCATACAACTGCACCAACACAGCACCATGAGGGTTAAAAAAAGGACACAACACCTGGACAAATGGCAACGTCCAACTTGGGACAAACCTGTCAAAGTCCTACTTCAACCCTCCTGTCGCTGTGCTCATTACACACAATACACAAACCTTCATTTTCAAATTGTCGACTGTCATAGATCATCACTGTTCACACACAATGTCACCCATGTCCCCACCCCCACCCTAACCCCTTGAGTGCTAGAGGGATCATCAATGCATCGATCAACAATGCATTGGCAACCCCTCTGGGACTCAAGGGGTTAACCTGACAACAAACAAGTCAATAGGACAACGATCACATGCTACACAGGGGACATTCACTAAGCGGTGACAAACACATGGTGGACACAAAGTAACCCTCACACACCCTCACTTCACCAGTACCAGTGTTAGTCCATGGAGAATATGCCAAAACAAGAATCAAGTTCATAGGGTCCCATTGTACAGACTCCATGGAAAACACTGGAAATGGGGAAAGGAGATCACTGGAGAAGTCACCATCATGTTCATGTCATCGGTTCAACATCACCGCTTACTGAATCACAAAAGGGGGCATCAGATCACACATCACAGTGTCACACAGAATAAATGCTTGTAGGTGCAACACACAGGCCGAAAACTATTTTACAGAATTCAAGCTGGAAAAAGTAGGCATTGGTGTTGTGGCTGCAATCATTTACTCTGACTTGAAATGACATATCCCATATCTGATTCCCACATGGATCCACAGGGGTGCTGATGCCATGGATCGATGGTACACCAGCATCTCTATGCAGGATACATATGGGAAACAAATAGCAAACATTGTACCTTGGTCACCAACAGGCCATGACTGATGGATATCTAGGACTGAGTACGGTTGCCTCACACAGAAGGATGGATGGGCTCATACACAGAGAAAAAACAGGCCTCAATCAAAGATATCCCTCACTACTGGCTGGATTGTTGCCCTTAGGATTCAAATGTTACTAAATATGTTCCAACATGATGTGAACACAGAGATCACTTCACTGGATGTGATTGCCTTACTGGCCAGATATGTGCACCCATCACATATCAACCTACATTGCTACCATCCAAATACACATACATAGTATATCACACTCTACGTAGATAGGATATACGAGGTATGTTCATATCCATCATATCAATACAATGTCTTGTTGGATGGGTGCACATATATAGCCAGTAAGGCAATCACACCTAATGAAATGCTCTCTGGCATCACATCTTGGAAGGATATTACTCCATCCATATGAAGGGTACTTATCCACATACATATATGACCATTTCTACTTGTGTGTCACTGTAATGGGATAGCAATGGGTAATGTCATCATGATGTCATATCATTGCCATCGTTAACAGATGTGTCTTGATCTAAGTCCCATCCCTCCAACACTCATGGTTATACAGATATTGCTCCATGTGACAGGTGAAGATATCCATCATTTGACCACACGGAGGCTCTTCAGCAGAGCCAAAGTCACAACATATCGAGAGAAATACCTCTTTGGAATGGTCCACAGAGTGTGCTTGTAAATCATGCACACCCTGTGCACCATTCCAATTAAGTATTGTTCTCTAAATGGGTTGATTTTGTCTCTGCTGAAAATCCCTCGTGTGGACAAATGACTGAAATCTACATCCGTCACATAGAGCAATATCTGAACAACCAGGAGGGTAGGAGGGATAGGACTAACAGAGAACAACATCTGTTCCCACAATGTCTACAATCTGACATCAAGGTGGACTTAACCTTTGCCACCCCCCTGGAGGGATAGCCATCCCTACAAGTTGTGAAGACAAATATATGTTGTTGGATCCCCCCCCCCCCGAGTTAAACAATGGTATTCCTACTGCTGAAAGGTGTGTTGATGCAAAAGGTATCACAGCTCAGACATGGATATGTCAGGGGCAATATCCCAGTGGCCTGATATTGTACAGTGGTGCTGTTACTACACAATCATATGGACAGCTCTGGTACAGGGACCAGATATCTACATGGGAGGGTGTAGCAACAGCCCCACTGTACTATTTCTGGACACTGTGATATTGCACCTCAAAATGAAACCTTCACCCGTAATAACTCAAACAACACCTTTCAGCAGTGGGAGTACCCTTGTTTACCCAGGGGGATTAACACAAACACATATATTTTTCTTCACCACATATCAAAGTAGAATTGTCTCCACAAACATATGGCTAAGGTCACTAATCACAACATCTTCTTCCTCCACACAGCTTACGGCCGTCAAGCCCAGCGGGAGACAGTGGAGGAGGCTATGTCACCCCCCAGTGAGGAGGACACAGAGGAGGGGACCAGCCGGTGGTCACCTTACCCACCATCACCATCCCCTCCAACACAGGCTGCATCACCACCTACTGCACCACCACAGGCTGCATCACCACCTACTGCTCCACCACAGGCTGCACCACCCTTTCCAGCTGCACCACCACAGGCTGCACCACCCCTTCCAGCTGCACCACCACAGGCTGCACCACCCTTTCCAGCTGCACCTCCCCAGTACAGTGGCTGGATGCCACAGGAGGAGAGGTGGACACATCCATCCACCTCCACCAGCTACTACCCTCCATCAGCAGCACCACCACCGCCAGGGAGGCAATGGCTGCCAGGGACAGTGGCCAACACCCAATATGGGCCATATGCCTCCCAGATCAACCCACCCTCCTGGATGGCTCCACAGCATGCCCCAAGGTATGATCCGAGGTGGGGTCCCACCACCTATCAGTGGCCACCATATGACCCTTGGCCACTGGACTACACACACCTGGGCCTAATTGGTGAGCCCCAGCGCCCCCTACCCAGGGACATATTCACACCTCCACCAGCACACACATCTCTGGGCAGCTCTGCATCACTTGATGTGGTGGGCATATGCCCATCATCTGCACCAGCCACTCCAACAGCAGCCACAGCACCCTCAACAGCAGCAGAGAAGGAAAGAGCACCCTCAGCAGCAGCAGAGGAGGAAAGAGCACCCTCAGCAGCAGCAGAGGAGGAAAGAGCACCCTCAGCAGCGGAGGAGGAGGAAAGAGCACCCTCAACAGCAGAGGAGGAGGAAAGAGCACCCTCAACAGCAGCAGAGGAAACAGCAGCACCAGGGACACCGGGCACATCCACCTCCAGGACCGCACGCCTCACAGGCATGGAGGCGGAGTGTATGGCCCTTCAAAGAAGACTACTCCGGTCCAGTAGAAGTACAGACAGCTACATCACCAGGAGCAGGAGGCAATCCAGGAGGAACATTGCCCAATTGGAGACCAGAATCCAAGCTCTGGAGTCGGAGGTGGCCAGGGGGAACACACTACTCCACCAGCTCAGGACTGGTCTCATGGACATGATGACACAGGTCCTTGTGGAGTTAAGGGAGATCAACCGCAGAGAGAACCTGAGGATGGAGAGGTCGAACTTGCGTTCCACCGAGGGGTCTACTGCTACCACCACCCCCTCCAGTGTTACCCCTGAAGCAACACCTAGGGGGCAGAGGGTTACCAGGAGATCCACAAGGGCATCCACCTCTGGCACCCAGGCCAAGGCCCCCCACCCAAAGAAGAAAAAATGAAAGGCCCAACCTGTTAAGTTTCCCTTCAATAAAGAAAACATTTTTTTTTTAATTCCAGTCTGATCTGTTGTGTCTTCAGTTATGGATTGGGTGGCAGGGTTGTCTCCAATGCATTGCCATACAATGCAGTGAACACAACCTCTGCCTATGTGAAATGTTATTGGGATGCTACAACATGGGTTCACACACACACCGTTGTACAAATTCAACTTGTAATACATCCCTGGAGCCATATTACACCACTGTGTTATATGGCGGTGTTGTGTGTTGAATTTGAACAACAAAACATACCCCTTAGCACAACAAATTGTACAACACTGAACATTCGTCTACTTCATATGTTGTGTTTAACCCTTTGAGTGCCAGAGTGGTAGACAACGCATTGTAAAGAAATGCGTTGGGGACCACTCTTGCACTCAGTGGGTTAATGGGATAACCAGACAAACAGCTCTGTGATTTAGCAGGGACATTATAAGCAGGATAGATAAATGGGACATGTATCCATGTTGTCTTGGATTCACACACTCATTGTGCAACTGACTTACTGGAGAAGCCAATGTTTTTAACCTAGGATTTCAATGTGTAGCACACACATTGATATCCTGGGCTGAGCATTGGGGTCTCCTGTAAGTTGAGTTGCTGTTTCCCTAAGGGTGTAACAGACTTCACCAGTGATAACACATGTCCACTTAGTCTGGTTGTTCGTTAGCCCATGTACTGAGATATGTCAAAGTGGAGCCAAATCTCAGAACATGGATTATACTGAGCAATACAGATACTGTGGACAGGTATTCACTGTGGAAGTATGTCCCCTGTATCACCTCTTCATCACTCCCACAACACATTGGTGCATCACTGCCACCATCATCTGTTTACATGGATACATCACAGAGTCCAGTCACTGGCAAACAAGTGGTGGACTCCTGTGATGTGGGTGATGCCTTTCCATGTATGGGGCATACTCTACCCTGGGTGTGGTAACACATTGACATATGTGTTCTCAAATATATCCGCCTACAGACACAGATAGAATGGTGATGGTTCATCTTTATTGTGTCTCAAAGTACATTAGAATGTACATGTGTTTTGTGTGTGTATTGCCTATATGCATTGAACACCTGTATGAGAACACTAAATGTACTTTGAAACTAAATCGTAATACTTCAGTAACACTGCTGCCCTGCTCATGTGTTGTCCATGAGGTTTGACAACTCTGTAGCTGAGCATCCTGACTGTACAGGTTAAAACACTCAAGAATTAGTGTTTTCTGTGTCTCTATGAGAATGTTCCAGTAGAGGTTTGTGTGAACCTCAGGTCAAACTTTGCATCACCAACAACATCACCATAAACAGCAAGGGGTGATCTTCATGAAGGTGTTGTCAAGACATCAATCCAGTCACATGGAAGATCCTCAGTTCAAGGATGGATCATGTTACGGATGCCTGCGGGACAAGAGGACAGGATTTGGAGCAGTAGACCTGAACTGATCATCAAGCAACAACAATTTAGTCTTTTTCATCCCCTCAGTTTTCACAGTTACAGGTGAGTGCACAAACCATTGCTTGACAATGTGTTGTGTACTCATCTGTAACCAATTCTGTGGGGAACTAAGGACATGTGCATCAGTCCTAGGGATATGTGCCCCTGACATGTATACACACATTAACAAGTGTTCTGAGAGCTCCATGGAAGTAATGACATTGTGCTGCCACTGTGAAAGTGACAGTGGCAGCCCAATGTCATTTGTTCTATGGAACTGTTAGGACACATTTGTTGATGTGTGTATTCATGTCAGGGGCACATATGTCTGCACACTCACAGGTCTGCATGGAGTCCGTGGTAATCTGATCTACGTCTCATGACCTCTACATTGTGTGCCCATACCACTGTACATCCACCCCTGTGCTGCTCTTCTCAGCTGTAGCACAGTACAGGTCCCATATTGAGTCTGATGTCCCTTCCAATGCATATCATTAGATAATACTCTTTCGCTACTGGGCTAGCATGGTTGTTCAGGCTATAATCATGGCATATCCAGTTAGTTGCTGTCAATCAAGCCGTGTAAGGTGATGAACATGGGTAATATGTTGTACCTTGTTTCTCCTGGGGGTGTGCGTGATATCCTTGGGGTCTGTATGTCAACGTGGAGAGTGGAATGGAGGATGGTTGTTGAGTCCACACACACAATTTTCCACGTCCACTGCCAGTGCAGTGCTGTGTCACTGTTCCTGTGGGGTGAGACAGAACAAAATGTGCAGTGTGGTTAGTGTCACAGGACTGCTGGGGGACTTGCATGGATTGTTTGCATGCATGTGTTATACTCACAGGTGAAGTATTCCGTGATGAGCCTGTCTCTGATCTGTGCCCCTCTCATAGTCTCCTCCACATGCCCGATGTCCATGGCCACTTCCTGTATGGGGGGGTCCGGGATGTGCTCCAGCAGCCTGGTGTCCACTGCGATGTTGTGCAGTATTGCGCACGCCACAATGATGTCACACACCTTAGCCGGTGCATACTGCAGTGCTCCCCCAGAGTGGTCCAGACATCGGAATCTTGACTTGAGGAGCCCAAATGTCCGCTCAATAGCATTCCTGGTTCTGGCATGAGCCTGGTTGTAGCTTTCCTGGGCATGTGTTTGGGGATTGGCCAGAGGGGTCAGTAGCCAGGACTTGCATCCATAGCCAGCATCACCTGTGTAATGTGAGTGACATGGTGAAACAGGGAGCACATGTTGTGTGAATGATGTTTTGTGTGGTGGACGTAGTAGCTGTGGGTCAGGTGCATGCTGAGCTGAGTGGTGTGTACGCCTGTGTATGTGGTGTGATTTTGTTTTGTGAACTCACCCAGTAGCCATCCCCCTGTAAAGGTTCCATTCTCAAAATCTCTGTGGACTGAGGAGTTTTGTAGAATGTATGCATCATGTGTGCTGCCAGGATATTTTGCACAGACATTCATGATCCTCATGTTGCTGTCACACACCATCTGCACGTTGATGGAGTGGAAGTTCTTCCTGTTGATGAATATCTGTGCGTCACGTGCTGGGGCCTTAATCCGGACATGGGTGCAATCTATAGCACCCATGACCCTGGGCATGCCTCCCTTTGCGTAAAAGGCCTGCTTGACGTGTATCCAGTCCATGTCGGTGGTGGGAAAATGTATATAGGTACTGGCCTTGCTTTTGAGGGCTGGCAGGACCTGGGCCAGCACTCTGGAGAATGTGGCCTGTGACATGCCAGATGCGTAACCCTCAGTGGACTGGAAGGCCCCGCTTGCCATGAAGTGTATGGCACAGAGTAGTTTCTGCAGGCCAGTTAGGGCATGGTTGTGGATGTAGATGGGATCCACCTGCTCCTTGATGACCTCATACAAGGCAATGATGCTGTCAGGCCTCAACCTGTAGCGATCAATGACCTCGTCATCAGCCATTCCAAAGAGTGTGACCCTTGGGCGGTATATCCTGGGCCTTGGTGGTCGTCTATACATCCTGTGCCCTCCAGGTGGGGATGGACTCCTGTGTGGCTGCTGAGCCAGAGCCTCCTCACTTGCAACAGGTGAAGGCTGTTGATGAGGCGTGCTTGGAGTTTGCTGATGTTCCCTAGCTCTCTCCCTTGCACGCCTTCTCCGCAGTCTTCGCAACAATATGTAACCCAACATACTGTTTGCTCTCTCTATCTGTCTTTATCTCTCTCTCTCTCTCTCTCTACCTCTCTCTCTCTCTCTCTCTCTCTCTATCTCTCTCTCTCCCTCCCTGAGTGGAAAACAAGCCACAAGTGAGTGTGTTGAGTTGTCCCTTTAAGTACTTGCTAGGGCGTTGTGTAGGTGTGGTGATGAGGTGAGTGCTGACCAATGGTGAGTTGTTTTTGTCCAGGTAAGTGTTAGCAGGTGTGTGTGTGTGTTATAAGATGTGGTGTGTTGTGCTTGTTCTGTGTGTGCCATTTGCGGGCGTGCAGTTGTGGGGTGCAGGTCGCGTGTTGATGTTGCCCAGGTGAGCTTGTATTTGCAGGGTCCGCTTTGTGTGATGACCCCCATTGTTCCGTGCCATGTTGTGTTGTTGTTTTTTTGTGTGTCATTGTTCCTGTGGTGTTGGTTGTTGTTGTGTGTGTAGTGATTTGTGTTGTGTGTGCATGTTTTTGTGTTGTTTTGGCATTGCACGGGTTAATTTTCCCATTTACATGGTTGTGCGGTAAGCCTTTTGTGTCATTTCCTCTGTAACGGGTGTTTAGTTTTGGCCGTTAAGTGTCTAACGTGTGTGGGAAGTGGGTCTTAACTTTTCGCCGTTAGGTGTGTCTTTTTTTCAGTCGTTATCAGTACCGCAAGCCTTTGAATAGCTCTGGGGTATCTTGTTCCATGCGTCTGAATGCACGTAAGTGTATCGGCCGTAAGGATTCTGCAACTGCCGTTAGCTGTTGTTTAGACGGATCTTTGAATTGCAACATGACACTTAACGCACCCGTTAGTGATTTTTTTGGTTAACGGCTGCCTTTAAATCGAGCCCCCAGTCAGCTAATATATTTATTTGTTTAATTATCTTTGTTTCTTAATATATTTTTTTTTAAGTTGTCCACCATATTTTATCATAGATAGTCCCAAAAAAAAATATATAACTAAAAAAAAAATTTTTTTTCCACTAGGGTCTCCTCTCTGCTTCTCTGTTCCTTACTTTGATCGTAAGGGACAGAGAGGCAGAGAGGAGATACAGAGGCATAAGTGAGAAGGGCTGAGACTGAACACTCCGGTACCGGAGCGCTCAGTCTCAGCCTGGAATGAATGATAACAGCGTGCACAGAGGAGCACTGCTATCATTTAACCCATGACAGTCCAGGACTGTCATGGGTCCTTACCGGGATTCTACCCATGATGATCCTGGACTGTCATGGGTTGTTAAGTGGTTAAAAAACTGTGTGCAAGTGTACCTAGAAGAATTGATGCTGTTTTGAAGGCACAAGGTGGTAACACCAAATATCGATTTGATTTAGATTTTTGTTCTGTTCACTCACTATGCATTTTGTTAATTTAGGAATATAAACTATTAACATGTCTATTTTGAAAGCATTCTTAGTTTACAGCATTTTTTCATACCTGCCTAAAACATTTGCACATTACTGTGTATGTAGTCATTTAATTGGATTTCATTGAGGCAGGCAGCAGAGAGATTGTTTAAGAGGCTAGGGTCACAATTAGAATCTTACAATTCACAAATAAAGCTCTGGTACACAGAAAGTGAGACATTTTATTATCACACTGCACAGCATGTATGAACATGCAATTACTGAGCATGAGTGAGTGGAGTTGGTGAGTTCATGAGCTTCTTGCACAGGTGAGTGCAAAGAAGAACTGACAAGAACGGGTTCTAACTTCTTACAAGTATTCATCAAATGTGATTATTCTCTTGGATACAGATCTTTATTAACTCTATATTGCAAGCAATGGTCAAATAATTAAAAAAGGTTTATCACCTCTTTATCATGCTTTAGTGTATCTACCTCAAGGTGATGTGTGCCATCCATTTCAAGGCAGTGGATTGTTCCAGTCCACATAAGTCTATGCATCTGGCATGTCCCAGGCCATGTGTTCAAGGGCACTGGCTCAGATGTTGCCAGCACTCAAGAGGAAGGCCAGGACCAACATCTACTTCCCCTCCACTGACATGGAGTGGACAAGTGTGAAGTAGGATTTTTACACAGGGGAGGAATGGGTCATGGATGCTTCCTGGTCTACCAGTTACAGATACCGTACCACAAGTGGCCCAAAGGATACAACAGCTACAATACAACCACCGCCTTCTCCGTCTCACTCTAGCCAAAGCCCAATACAGTTAAAAAAGACAAGCAGATAAGCATCGCTCCCTAGAACCAGCATATACAGTCGGTGACAAAGTCTGGCTGTCCACGGCTCATATGAAGTTAGCCTGCCCTACGAGAAAGCTGGGTCCCCGCTATGTAGGTCCCTTTAAGATCTCAAGCAAGATTAATGCAGTTGCCTTTCGCTTGGCATTGCCCCGCTCCTTCAAGATCCATCCCACATTTCAGGTCTTACAATTGAAACCGTGGAAGGCATCACCTTTCCCTCATAGGGATCCTGTTCAGCCTCCTCCGCTGTTGGTAGATGGTTCTGAGGAATATGAGGTGCAGGAGATCCTGGATTCATGCATCAGGCAAGGCAGGTTGGAATACCTGATTCACTGGAAAGGTTATGGACCAGAGGACAGGTCCTGGGAGCCTGCTTCTCACGTGCATGCTTCTGCCTGTGTACGGCGCTTCCATGCACGACACCCGTTCCGGCTTGGGCCTAAGCCCATCTGGAGGCCACCCACTAGGGGAGGACTCTGTTGGTACCTCGTTGGGTCTCGGCGCCAAGCCGGATGGCTGCCGCATTCCCTTCTGGCCTCATCCTCCCTTCTGAGCAGGCGCCGACGTCAGGGCACACAAGAGACAAGTGCTTCCGGCGGCGCCAACTTATGACGTCACCGGAGCTATATAGGAAGCGCTCACCCCGTCTTCAGCGGTCATTTGTTCTAGAGTCCTCTGCTCTAGTTGGTGCGTCCTTCAAGTTTGAAGTTGTTGCCTGCCTGACCTGGGCGTTCCTCATCCAGCAAGCTCCTTGTCTTCCTGCTCTTCCTTCTTGATCCTCCCGGTTCCTGACCTCAGCCTGCATCTAGGATTTCCCTGCTTGCTGCCTATCTTGTCCTGTGCCTCCTCCAATCTCAAGCTACTATCCTGTGGTATTAGTCCTGCTCTTCTTGTGGTATTGTGCTTCTCTTCTGTTTATTTTATATAAATATACATGTATATCATTTTTTACTTTTTGTGTTCTATATATATATATATATATATATATATATGCAGTGCTTTGTCTCTATTTATATATATATATATATATATATATATATATGTTCACCTCTGTAGTTAGTGTTATAGGTCTGTCCTTTTTCCTAGCTAGTTAGGTTTTTTTTTAGTTAGTTAGGGCTTTCCCTGTCCTGCCTCTTAGGTTCCCTAGTTTCTTGCCTGGGCTAGACTAGGCTAACACATAACTTGTGATCCATGCCTCACCATATCACTCTCCATCAACAGGTGATGCCAGGTATGGGTGTAAACCATGTCTACTCACACCAATAACAAATCCACACACACTTGTGAAGGAGTGCTATAATGAGTCTCACACCAGAACCAGGAATGCCACTGAGTTCACCTTTGGCTTCCTGAAATCCCTGTTCAGTTGCCTGGATCAATCATGGTCGATGGGCTCTGCAATATGCACCAGGAAAGGCATGTGACATAATCCTGGTGTGTGCAATACTTCACAACTTAGGAATAGACACATGTCTAGTCAAGGATATGGAGCCACAATACATCATGGAAGTTCCTGTTCCACTAGATGTGGACACCCAGTGACGGGTGAAGATAAGAGATAGGATCTTCAGGGACCACTTCACCCACCATGAGAATAACACAGGAATAAAGCACAATGCATGTTTGTCCATAATCAGGCTTTGGGAATGTGTGCAAATACACTTACAAAACACAAAATGATCTGTTTCACTCCACAGTATGACTCACATACACAGCCCTCTCATTGCCTGCTACAACCACATAATGGGTACAATATATAACCCATGCATCAGCTCCTCCATGGATGTGTCATATTGATGGTATGAATCCAGCTGGCATCTGCCGTTCCTTTGGCAGTAATGACATTACCACTTCAAGGATATCGTCTATCCCTCTGTGAATAAAGGAACACCACATTTCCCATGTTCATCTTATTCCTTAGGTGAACCGACAGCAAACAACATATATTGAGTTGAACATAGCCTTATCAACCCTAGAACATTTGGAGCAATAGAGGGATATCCAATGCAATGCATTGGATAGTGCTCTGGCATTCCAGGTGTTAAAGAGGTATTGGAGTTAGCATGAAAACAATAGTTGTGCAAAGGCTTATGGAGCACAATAGGAATCAATATACTGTGTTAATGTCATCTACAGCATTGGAGTATCTATATGGGAGTCAGGTTGTGTGTGTGTGTGTGTGTGCGTGTGTGCGTGTGTGTATACAGCACAATGACATTGCTACACATACACCCTCTGTTTGATGGGGCTTTGTTCACATACTAGATGATGTGTTGTTCCAGTTTCCCAGTCACTCATACATATGGCTGCTTGGCATCCCCTTGTTCCTAACCTTATGTCTTCCATAGGGTTAGACAAACCACTGCAAAGTATATGTGTATGAAATGACTCAGATCTAAGGGGAAAACCTGTACAGCAATACTGTTCCTCTTCAGTGTTCAAAGGCCTCTTGGAGAATGTATGAGCAGCTCAACTTGTTTTTTTTCAGTAGGTTGTGTTTATGTGAAACCTCTTTTTGGTTGCTTTTAGAATTCTTCAATACGTATTGGTACTGTGATGTGCTGTGATGTATTGGAAGACCCATTAAAGGAAGCTTATCACCATCCAAAATATGTCTGTTAATTTTCATGTTGTATTAGCCAATTATTCTGATAGTTATTAATTCTGTATCCTTTATACTTATGAAGGCATGTCCCTAATCTCAGTGGTATATTGCTTAAATGGGCACCATCAGTGGAGCTGGAAATTTATTAATGCAAGGAGATGATGGTGGAGAGGTGATTAAGTGGGGATAACGTCTCCAGTGATATCATGTCTCAAGTCTTATGTTAATCTATTAAGTCAATTCAATAATTAAAAGGATATATCCATTTGTTGGTTCAGGCTGGTAGGCCCTGGGTAATGTGACATGAAGGGGTTAATGCTTTAGCTTGGCTAATAAACTTAAAATACAGAAAAATAACATAAATTCATGATAGAATGATTGCTACATTTGCTATTTCAATATAACCGCCATTAAATGTTGTTTTAACAGGATGTTACTGTCTCAGACATGGATGTACACATCAGGGACATTTAGACAGGTGGTTAGACAAAGATTGGGTTCCTCATTTCTGTGGTAAATTGTTCCTTTTCTGGACCACATGCTTGGGACAGGTGGCCAAGTAGCTAGAAGGTCAAGGCTTACTGGAAATTGGTCATTTGGACTTGACCCATGCTCCAGTCATAGAGTGCCCCCTAGGGGATTTATGATTCTATTACTAATAATGATATGCACATGTTGTAATTGCAAGTTGTGACCCATGTCCTGGAGGTGTGATATTCCGGGAGATGTGACCCACCCATATATCTATCCTAATATAAGCTTGTGCACGACTGCAATAAAGTTGGAATGAGATTTTGGCACCTACACTTGTTGTGCGTCTATTATTTCAGTCCCCAGGTGCCTAAGACTGGGAGATCTGCTGGAACTGGTGTACTGTCTAGGGGTCCCCCGGGGGTAATAGGTGAAGCATTTTGGTGTGACCAGGAGAGGAGACGGAGATTATTTCTTTCAATAATATTGCTCCAATTTTAAAGATCTTAGTGCATAGGCTACACAGAATAATATATGAGATGTGATATCACTAAATAAGTCATCTCCACCTTATCAATACTTTATCAGACCTTAGTGAATAACCCACATGTTCATCCTGCATATTATAATCAAGTGACCCGACTAGTGGCTTATTCATGCTCATGTCCTGTAACCAAATGCAACACTGATCTACATAAATAACCTTGGATTACTAGGTGTGTGATGGATTGTCCCTCATCAGATGGTGAATCCCAGCATATGTTGGCTTTGATAAACAATCCAGCGGTGAATACTTAAAAAAAATACATGGTTGACAAACACATTAATAACCACCCCAGTGAATGAAACTAAATTGGGACAGTCTGAAATAGTATGCTAAGGGGTAGGTGTCAGTTGTTCAACTTCAACTCACATCATGGCCAAACAAAACCTCCATGTTGTTTTGATTTGTTATGTGTTATGTGAGTTGAAATTGCATAAGTGTTTGTGGTAGGGGCTTCCAGAAATGACTGAAGAGGAGGAAGAGTGTCTCCCCCTGAGTGAGAGCATATCTCAGGGGAAGAATTATGAAGGTTATCCTGAAAAAGAGGGCCCCCTTAATGAATGAAAAAAGAGGAGGGTGAGACAGAGAAGGGGGGCTCTAGAGACATAGCGCCCAGTGGGAGAAGCTGTAGCCCTATATTTGATGGCTTGCAGCCTCTCCCACAGATACAGGTGCTAGTGATGGGGGCTTCCAGAAATGACTGAAGAGGACACTTCAGTGTATTGCCCCAGCTCAATAATTTACCTGTAGTATGGTTTGGGTATAGGGGTGCATCAGTACGGATGATATGAACACTGGAGCCCACACTTTCTGCTGTAGTTGAACTAAGTGCCGTGTTGAACTCAGTGAGGAATTAAAATAACCCTTTGAATGCCAGAGGGTTTTCAATGCATTGCAGAGCAATGTGTTGCATACCACTCTGGAACTCAAAGGATTAAATCAGCCTGGCTAAAGATTTCCGTGCCACAGTGAGGGCTCCAGGGCACACTCCAACTATGACAGGAGCAAAGGACCTGGGGATTGGGAAGGCAGAGCGGAAGAAAGAGATCCTCTGATGGCTACAGAAGTTCCCAACAGGGACGTCCATTGTAACGGACGCTACTTCCTGCAGGCAGCTCAACAAATAGCCACCAACTGCAGCTTAGCTTAGAGCACACAACTGGAAGGGGACCTGGCCACTTCAGTGCCCACTCACCCCAGCTTTTCAGGTGAGGGCACACACCAGTCCCAGCTTTCCCAGTACTCCTTTAGCAAGCACATGGACCAATCAGACTCTAGACTGGCCCCTGGCATCCCTTAATTCAAGTGAGGCATTCTCCCCTGCTCCTACAGTCCCATCTCTCTTCTCTCTCCTCCTTGAGTTTCTCTCTTGGACTTCCTTCTACCCACAGGATCTGATGTCACAGCTACCATTTACAAAATGTATTTTGCTTAGCCTGATGTATGGGGGATTGGACACACATTTGCTTACCTTTTGTATCTACCAAGGTTTTTAAATTCTTTTACTCATGTTGTACTATTGACTAACAGGAGGCTATCTAATAACATTCATTCTCTTTGGTTAGCAAGACTCCATGACACCATCACTGTACTTCAAACAGACATATTAACTCCTTCAGTGTTGGTGACTGGTCAACACTCTCTAATACATGCACATACAGGGGACATTAATGTTTTCAAGAATGGGA
This sequence comes from Rhinophrynus dorsalis, assembly GCA_037306005.1. Lineage (NCBI taxonomy): Eukaryota > Metazoa > Chordata > Amphibia > Anura > Rhinophrynidae > Rhinophrynus > Rhinophrynus dorsalis. Next base: position 448,312,445 of record CM074719.1, on the reverse strand, counting down.
ACACATGGTGAAGACAATGGAGGTCACTGAAAATAGACAGGGTTCATTCTCAGTGTGAAATCTATTCCATCACAGTGAGTAAAGTCTAGGTGCTAATGTGGAGTGAGGGGTAGAAAGTTCAATTTTGAGATGTCTTTTGTCTGTAAATTTGTGTGTCTCGCTAAGCCAATAGGGTTGATGTGCCATATGGGAAATGGGGGGAAGAAAAAGGGCCAAAAGTAATCCTTTTTTTAATTCCTTCACTAGTAATGAGAAAACTATGGCTGGTTTTGCCAGAGCAGAGGATAAGTTTGGGCATTCAGTGTATAGTGCGGGGCATGGAATGATGCCCAGATGAAAACCTACCATAAGGCCGGTAAGGCTGAATTGAGTCTGAGAGGACACTGCGATGGCGGAAAATAATGACTGCAACATAACAATGTTAATTTAGCCTAGTCATTTACTAGCTGACTGAAAGCAAGGACAGATAACCCTGGAGTGGACTTTGTGACAGTTGGTACAAATATGCAACAGCCGCCATCCACTGAAGAAGCACTTCTTGGAATTGAAGTTGTTACAGACAGGGGTACTTCCCATATAGTGGATAGGCTGGCAGAGTTTGTCACAGATAGGAGAGGATAATGAGCTTCCTGTCTGAGCTGGGAAGGATGAAACAATGGTACCCGGGAGGGCTGAAGGACTAGAATCTAGCGGAGCAGAAGGGCAAAGGTTAGGGGAGTTGTAGGTAGACTGGCAGTAATGCACACCAGAACCTTAACCCTGGTAAAGCGCCAACAGAATAGTTTGGCATCCAGACTACTCCTTTCAGTTGAATTGAGCCTGAGCAGCTGCTACTTTAGCTGAAAAAGAACAGGGGTAGTCGTACAACGTGCTACAACCATACTTATGAGCCAAGTCCAAATTGAGTTTATGAGGAAAAGCTGAACATAAAATGTTTCTGTAGATCCCAAAAGCCAGAACTAAGTCCTTGACTGATAGTTTTTTGTATAGTCTGGGTCTATGATCCTTAGCGTAACTGAGACTTTTCCAGAATTGACTGTTTTGCTCTTGCCAAATCCTGGGATGAGATAAGTAGGGTAACTAAGTTAGCGTCCTTCCCTTCAATAGTGTCGTACAAATATGGGGTGGGACCATAAGAGCTGGGGAGATTCAAGGGGAGGAGGCCTGGGAAGTACCTGCTTTAGTGATTCGGCAGCAGTGCTCAAAAGTGGGTTAGGAAAGGCATTGTGCGCCAGTGATAAAACTCTTGTTTGGATATCGGCTACTGCTGATCCTAGCTCAGTCAAAAGGTGGGTGATATGAGCAAATTGATGGTCGGCTGGGGATAAGAACATCAGCCGGAACAGTTCCACCTTTCTTGCAGAGGGTGGGAATGGGATGTGGAGACTGGTCAGTTCAACCATGAGCTTGGTCACTGTCCAGCTGCAGAGGGATAGGCTTCTGAACTTGAGAGTATGGACTCCCAGCTGGGATGCCTCAGAGTCTGAATGAGCCTGAAGATAGGGATTCTCCATGCTGATCTAGAGGATATATGTAAGGTGGGGAAGAAAAAGTGAGGGATAGAACTAAACTCACTAAAAAAGTAAAAGATTTGGGTGAAGGTGCTGTGCTGAAGTGAAAATAATCTAGAAGTGGAAGTGAGCCAGGAGATGGAGCTGTCGAACTAGAGGAGTAGAGCCTATTTAAGACAAGAGGCTGCTAGCTAAAGGGAACAAATTTTGCTGGATGGAGCTGAGGCAAGGGGCTATATAGAGCTTAGAGCCTCCTTAATAGGGAGAAAACTGGGAAGTTGGAGGATAGCGGTAACTGAGGGGATTCTGACTCTGGAAGGTAAGTAGACAACTAAGCGACTGGAGCCTGAACTAATGGAAGATTAACTGAGGAACCAAGCTAGTACCGGATAAACTGGGTTAGACTAATGACGCTTGATTCCTCTTGAGAAGAGTGAGGCAACTGACTTGGCTTTCAATGTAAGAGGAAGGGCACTAAGTAGGGGAACCTTTAGCCTCTGAGAAAAGGAAAGGTGACTACAATTGCCTTACATTGTAAATCTTTGTGACAAGAATACAGCGTTTAAGATATTGGACTTTATTGTGGGTTTTGAAGATTTTATTATACAGATCACATTATGTGTTTACTTTCTATTTTTCTATGTAATCATCGGTTGGAAATTTGGAGAAATTCTATTTGTGCAAAGGGGTCCTATTGATCTCTACCCGGGGGTTGTGAGTACTAATGTTAATTTTTCTACTGTAACTGTATAATTTTTAAATTGGTTTGTGAGTGGAATGCTCACTTAGAATGTATTTTTTATTTTATTTTACATTAATGTTAGTACATTAGAGTTTTGAATTTGATTTTCATATGTTATTATTTTATATATTGGGTTTCTTGTCATAATTATCTTACCAACTTATTCACATACTAATTTAGTGCTTTTTCTGATACAATTTATTGATAGAAAATAATTATAGAACATTCATACTCATTCCATAAGTTGGAGCTAATGCCCAATATTTATGGGAGTTTATAATTATTCTATTTATTATTTGAGTGCCTCTTTTCTTTTTTATATTATAACTAGGGGTGTGGCCTCTACTGGTTGGAAAGCTGTGTAAGAGGTAAGGTAACTTACTAGGTGACCTTCGGCCTTCCCAAAGAAGTAAGGGACCTCACTGGGAGGACTTCAGCCTCCTGGAGGAGTAAGGGTAACTTACTGCGGGAACCTTTGACTATGAAGAGATAAGGTAAATATCTAAGGTTTCTTTGGCTTCTGCGAAGAGATAAGGTAACTAAGTGACTAACTGGGAGGGGGGGCTTTGGCAGCTATGAGATGTAAGGTGACTAACTCGGGGGAGACCTCTATGAAGAGGCAAGGTCACTAGAAAGGAGAACTATTCGTCTTCCTGGAGAGGTAATACAATGAAGTCTTTGGCCTCTGTGAAGAGATAAAGGTATAGGCTACTTCCTAAGAAATAGGGTAATTAACTGCAGGGGCCTTTGGTCTCTACGAGGGGCAAGAGGATTGATTGAAGGAAACACTGATCTTGTGAAGAGGTAGGAAATGGAAGTCTTAAGATAAGACTCTAAATGGGGCGGCGGAGGCCTAAGGGGGTAACTAGGGGAAGGTACAGGCTATGGTGCCTGCAAGAGGCGGTGAAACTGCATGAGGAACCTGCAGCCTCTCAGAGGAGGATGGACCTCCTGCGGTGATGCAGTTGGAACACGAGCATGCCCCTCTGAAGAGGACCAGCTGTGGCTATGGAGGCAAGCTACACAATGGGATATGTGTAGGGGTGTGTGAATGGCCTTTATATGAGGTAGGCTGCTGAAACTTATAAGATGAAAGGTAACGGGGAGGGAAGCAAAGATAGAGTGTGGCTAGAGTGAGACCCGAGCTGAATTGCGACCTCTGCACTAGATGGTGAATACCTGCTGGATAGTGATGGCTTGCTATCATATCAGTCTTAGGTATTGACAGCGAGGTTCAAAGGTTGCGTGCTTTGACATGAAAGAGAGAAGTTAAAGGCTGAGCTTAGAGGAGCTGGATCCTGGTGGCCTGTATGCCGCTCTGAGGAGGAAGGCTACATGCAGAGTTTTTAATACTGAGGGATAAATCAGCATCTGCAGTGGAGGCTTACCCCCCTTTTTTTGTGAGTCTTAAAAGTGGCTAAATGGAAAATTAACTCTCTGGCATAAAGATAGAGTGCTTACTGTGATGAGATGGTTATAACGCACCTATGATACACAGGGGATTTAGAACAGCATTAGGATGGGAAAGGTGGGCATAGGAGGCTTAGCATAAAGGAGGAAATACAAATTTACATAATATTGGTATGCTAATACTGACAAGGCTGAACATACTTGAATGTCTGAACTGAGGAACCAAGAAGCTGGAGACTGGACGTTTGAGGGAGAAGGAGCTGAGCAGTGAAGCTCTGGATGCGATGAGTCACCTAGTGACAAACTGGTTATTAGTACATGAAGAAACTGAAAGATGAACCTGGGATAAGTAGAATATAACATACCTGACAAGGCTTGAGGTAGAAAATGGACCAGAGGATGCTGATTCGGAGGATCTGAAATCCCTAAAATAAGAGGGATGGAAACGTATATTGAATGGTGGATGGAGAAGGGAGGTATGCTGAGAGGGTGTGAGGCACTTAGCCTGCCGGCTATGGAACTACCTGAAAGTGATCATAGATATAGAAGCGGGTCAGTTGAAGAAGGAAAGGAAGAGACCACTGGTAAAAGCCGACTGAGGGGGTGACGTGAGTAGGTGGAAAAGTGAGAGAGATTCAGGGGGTGGGCAAGTGGAGAACCACTGACTTGTACTGGGTGGGTTGGAGTCTCTGGTACCCCTAACTGGAGGGCCAAGGGGTTTACAGCATCTGGGTAGTGCGGCTGTCCCTTTCCAGCCTCCATACCACAATCTCTGGGCCCAGCCTCCTCAGGCCTCTCAGCAGGCACAAGTCTTTCTCCAAACCCCCACCCACAATCAACAAAAGGCACAGGCCATCACAGTCTCCTCCAGCTGTATTGGGCAACAGTCCCCCAGGGCTGAATCTGTACAATTCTTTTCTTCCAGAACTTCATGGAGGGAGGGCAGAGACCAGCAGTAGTCTGCCCAGCTGGATTACTAGAGCGCCGGCTGCCGGGAGATCACTTGTGCTGTGGGCACGTGGTGAGGGGGTCGCAGGAGGCAGCCGGGCCCCTGAGAGTGACGGGCCCGGTCACAGGTGCGAGCCCTGCGACCCCTATTGTTACGCTACTGCGGCTGGCTGTGCTTCAGCTGGATCTCCCCCACTAGCATGGCCATCCGCACTTGATGGGCAGAGGCCAGTGGTGCTCTTCCCCGTAGCCAGCTCTTCCGCTGGGGTGTTGCCAGTGGGAACTGAAGTCACATCCACTGTACTATGAACATCAGGTAGCTCCACATGCTCTGAAGCCTTTTGCTGCCCGAGGTCTAACAGGGCTGGGAGTGTCTCCTACAGCTCCCCCTGGTGACTTACATCCAGTTGCTGGGGGGGGGTACCAGACCAGCTGAAGCTCCTTAATTAAGGGATTTGGAATCTGGGCCAGCTGCCCCGCATCCTTGTGGGGCATGTGTGGAGACCTTGGTTCCAGCCACACCTGCTGGCTTGATGTCTTCCCAGAAACAGTCAATCAGATCTGCTGTTTCTGGAGCTGGTTGTGGGGTAGGTAGTACCGTGGCTAAGGTCTCTTGTCCTGGGTGTTACAGGTCTGAGTCGGCCACCCAGCCTCCCTGTTCTCCAGGTACAGAGACCACAGTCCCATCTGCACCGTTGGTTTCAGGTGTCTCGTCTCCTGCTTCCATGGCTTCCAGTGGCAGGGAGAGGTTATCCTCAAACAGTTCTAGATAGTCCACCTTGAGGTACCACTTCTCGTACACTATCCACTCGAGATTTGGCTCCAGGGCTAGTACCTCCGAAGGTGACAGTCTCTCTTGCTTCTTGGCCTGGATGTTCCAAAACCTATACCCCTTAGGACTGCCAAAGTCTTCCATTTCTGCAAATGCCTCCCCTAGTAAGCCATGGCTGCTGAGGTTGTCACTTTCTGGGGAATAGTGGGTCCTTGAGATCCACTGCTGCTGGTTTGCAAACCAACATAATGCCCAATATCGTGTCTCGTGCTCCCTCTCTTTTCTCAATAGTATCAGCAACTCGGTTGCTTCTCTGTTTGTCGGTTGATCCCTAAGGACGTGAAGCCCCAATTTGACCTGGTCCCCGAAGTGCTGTTCTGGGGGGCAGGACTTTGCCTCTGTGTCTGAACCACTCCTCGTGGGCATCTTCCCACATCTCCATCCTAATCAAGGCTCTCCATTCCAGGCACTTCTCCTCTGGAACCAGCCCTCCTATCACTGCAAGGGCAACTTCAACTCTACGTTCAAAGTCTCACACTGGAGCTTCCCAATCGGAGTTATCTGCTCCCAGCATTTCCGCCATCCAAATCTCCTTATACCAGGTGGTCTGTTTCCACACCTCGGTCCTCATTACTCGGATGGCTGCCTCAGAGGGTATGGGTCCGTAGACTGCCAACCTTCTCTGCACTCTGCTATGAAACCTTTCTTCTTCTCCTCTCTTCTGCCTTGTATCCAGGCGTCCGCATCAGCCATTCTCTCTCCATGGCTCTCTGTTGGCTCTTCCTCACCAGGGAACAATTTAACTTCTCTGTTGTGGTTTGGAACTGTTTCAAAATGGAAGAAGCAGAACCACCATGGCCAAACAAGCGATGTCAGCCCGATCTTGAAAATTCGGTCTGCTAACACCTTTTCTCCAAGAACATCAGATGACACATGATGCTTAAGGTAAAAACAGGAACTCCTTTATTTGGACACACACACACAGGGTTTATATATTTATGTCTGTGAACACAGTCAACCAGCTGCAGATGAGATTCACAAAACCCCCAATTTTACTGTGACCTAATTACGGTAACACACAATAGAATACAAACACAGTCCTTCTATCAGGTTTGCTAAGGTAATTACATTTACATCAGTGACTGACATAATGCAATCGGTTTCAGCAGTGGAAGGTTTTCTTTACAGTGAGGACAATAAAAGTATGGAATTCACTGCCTGAAGAGGTGGTGCTATCGAATACATTAGATGCCTTTAAAAAGGGCCTGGATACTTATTTAAAAGAGCAGAACATAGAGGGCTATGTACGTTAGTATTAGGATTAATATTTAGTTAGTGCTTGTTGATCCAAGGAGAAATCTGATTGCTATTTGCAAGCAAGAAGGATTTTTTTCTGCCCATTCAATGCAGAATTTGAAATTGCTGTATTGAGAGGTTTTTTTTGCCTTCTTTTGGATCACCAATGGTAAACAGGAATAGGAAAAGGGTTGAACTAGATGGACGCAAGTCTTTTTTCAACCTAAATTACTGTGTTACTATGTTAGAAAGCAAAAAATGAAAGCACATAACTCCAGAAAACCTACTTGCATATAAACAACATAACATAGCACACAATGGGTGAGGCTATAGGACATTTGACTCCAAGTCTCCAGATGCTGTCCCAGGTAGCCACTGTCCCACCCCAATATGTGACAGAGTCCAAGGCCTGGTGCCACCTTGGAGTCTGGCCGACACCCTTCTCCATTTTGTGGTTCGGCCCATGCTTCTGTATGGTCAAATGTCCAGTCCCAATCCAGGCCCCCCAAACCAAAAGAGCTACTGGTTCACAAGTGATGGTGTTCTGTCACAGGTACTACATTTCCCACTGTAATATTTCTTCTTCTGTGGGCTGTAGTTTAGAAATAAGTGTCTTAAAGTCAAAGTTGTGAGTCCTACAGCAACATATGCCTTGAAAAATGTGTTAGCATGCAGAATGCATTTGTCCTTTGCCCACAACACTAACTTCCTGCTTAAATGACACTGGCACATATTCATGATGATGACAAGAGATTTAAAAGAAAAAAATACATTCTACAGTGTTGCAGATGGGTATTATAGTGGTAGTGGTGGTGGGGGACTGGGTGGTATGGTGTGATTTGTGTATGTATATAGTTTTTACTATTGTCATGTTTGCGTCAAATCTCTATCCTCTTCAGATTATTGACACACATTACTTGTCACTCATAGCAGTGGTCCCAAGTGGGGTAGATGGTGGCAAACTTTCTTCACATCCCTCCTCCACCTCCTCGTTTGTGCTGCTGTTAATATATTTGTCCTGGTTTTGTCTGTCATACTCCTCTGCAGCAGGAGCCATAGGTGTTATTTGGACTGAACTGACTGTTTGCAATGGCAGTAGCAAACTCTATGACACATAAATAACTTCACTACTTCTTTTTTCTGCCCTAGAGCCCTTGGATCTTTTTCGAGTGCTTCTGCTGCTGCTAGTTGAGGCACATTTGGCCTGTTGATAGTGTGTCTCCCAGTCATATCTGTGGTTGTGCTTCAGGTGGGATCTCATAGAGGAGGTGCCTAGTTATGAGCCTGCTTTCCCTCTGCTTGTGTGCTTTTTGCACAGACAACAGATAGCAACATGCTTAACTTGAAGAGCCTGAGTGAAGTACCTCCATACTGTGGACTTCATGGAATGAAGGGTTCCTGAGGTGCTGCTGCTGCTACTACTACTACTGGAGCTAGATATTCTACTGCCACTACTACTAGGTGGTGTCAAAGGTGCAGAACTTACTGTAGCAGCAGAGGTACCCATCATATCTAACATTGTGGATGTTAATAACCTGTGTTGCTGTTACTGGGTACTCAAAACAGGTGTGTGTGGCTGAGTGGCTGATTGTGTGCTTTTTGACATCTGTGCCTGTCCAGGGTCAGACTTTCCAATGGCTTACTCAAACAATTTATAGACAGGCATAGTGTTCCTTAAAAGATTCAACCTTTCACTTGCTGCTACCCTTATAGCCATGTCATCATCCTCACTCTCAACTTCATCTGTATCTGAACAAGAGAATTATGCTGGAGGGATATATTCTTGATCTGCATCATCATCAGTCATCATTAGGTCATCCTCAGCAGCATCAGACCCACCTGACAATGTCTACTATCCTTATATTCTTCTAAGCTTTTGTTGTTCTCAAACAATTTATTTTTACTTTTACTGTATCAAAGTTCCCTACTACTTTAAGGACAGGTGTTTTTGTGTTTGTTTGTCTCACTATCTGATGCAGCATGTGGTTCAGCTGCTACAACTTCCTCTATTATGCTATTGCTAGCATTGTCAACACTTGAATGTGACTTGTTGTCGTCTTCAGTGTCCATATGAATGGATATCAACAGGTGGAGGAGAAAAAGATGAATGAGGTGAATCGCAAAAAGACGTAGTTACCCTAGAGCAAGAAGGTCATGGTGAGCCAGGTGTTTCTCTCACCACTGAACTTTCAGCCTCTGGCTGGGTTTCTCTATTCTTCCTCCTCTTTGATGTCCACCTTGCCTCTTGTTGCCTTTGGAAAGAATCAGGGGGTATGGCAACAGTGGTGCCTGATTTCTATGCAGGCATTAACATGTTTCACATAAATGTCATGGTGTGTGTTTCATGTGTGTTATCAGGGCGGTTGTGCCAAGGTTAGTTCCCTCCTTTCCCCTTTTCACTGACTTTTCACAAATCGTGCACTGTGCCTGCCCCAAGAGAAAAATAGTCCCACACCCAGGACCTCAGGGGGGAGGTGGAAAAGAATGGCCTCTTTCTTCTTCTCCTTCATATTCCCCTTCACTGGCTGGGGCAGAGGAAATCATTGCTGCTGTTTTTACTACTGACTCCACTGCAAATAGTATGAGGAGTATTGTTGTTGTCAAGAGGAACCTGTCCTAGTCCCACATTACTACTGCTGGATGCCATGCCTACCACGTCCATGGTAGTCTGTGGCAAACCAGCCTACTCCTCAGCATCCTGCTGCCCTTGCAACTCAAGCAGCAGCAGTAATTAGAGCAGATGCAAATTCCACAAATTCCAAAAGCTCAATGCTGATGGTGGTGGTGGTGGTGATGCCCATCCCCATCCCTGTCTCCCATTCCTTCTCAGTTTTGGCTAAAAAAGGTCATTAATGTCTCTCCCACCCCAGCTTTTCCACCATCATCATCACCACCACCACTAGTCCATCCTCGCTGCTGCTACTCTATTACAGACATCTCACAGGTTGGAGGAGGTGATGAGTAATGTGACAGAGGGTCCCCTAATGTCACAATTGCCATCTTTTGTTGAGCTGAAGAAGGTAGACTGTCTGCACTAGGAGCTGGCACAGGCAGCTGATCTGTGCTCCTGGTGGTGGTGGTGGTATTATTGCTGCTAGGTTACAGTTCTGCCTTCTTCAGGATCATGTTCCACCTGGACAATGCCCTGGGGGGAAGGGGACTCCCAGGGTCAGGGCAATGTTGTGGGCTCCCTTGACTTCTATTCTGGATGCTTCAATTGCTTCCCCTACCACTCCCCTAATGCTAGTCCCACCAGCTGCTACATCATCATTGTTACTATACTACTAACACCAACAACATCAATTTCAGTACCTGAGTCTTCCTCCTCACTAGTAATATGATCACGCCGTCACCCTCCTTCACTCCTAACACTCTGTACAAGCTGCTGGACCTTCTTAATAGTAGTACTAGTGGAGGGGCTGCTTGGGGATGACAAGTGTGACTTAGGGTCCCCTGCTGTGACACTTGGCATAATCTCCTCCTCCAACCCTCCTGAGAATTACAGGACAAACTGGCAGCACACACAGCACTGGCAGCAGGCACGTCACTGACTGCAGGCACAGGTAGATGACCTTTCCTGCTCACACTGCTACTACCCTCTTCTCCCACCCATGCAACAAATTTCCTCAAGATACTTAGGGTGATGTAGGGGGACTGGCCATCATTTGTCTGGAGAACGAGGGCATTCAGACCGTTTCATGGTGGTTGTGGTCACATGATGTCCTTCTATGGATGCATAATGGTCTTTCCAGCTCTTCCTTTTATTATTATTAAACTTGCTCATAGTGATAACAGTCACTATGAGCCCATCCTGCCGCAGTTATGCAAACCAACTCCCAGCACAACAGCTTAGCACCTCTTTCTCACTCTGTAGCTGTGTGTATTGTGTTTCACTTCTTGGAAAACAGCACATTTTATAGAGAAAAGGTGAAAAACTTGTGATTAAAGGGGTGAAAACTTTCTAGCCATTAAAAAATAGCAAAACTATTTTTGCCAGTGGGCAAAAACAGCTAAGATTTTAATTGCTTTATTTAAAACAGATTTTCCCACGAAAAATTGGACAACCATGTGGGTTTCTCGGATTTTGTCATGGGAACACAATAGGACCTTTTGCCCACCCCAGCTGGAGACTTTTCCAGAGCTGCAATGCCAGTTTAAATTAACTGGAATTTGGGGAATTTATATTTTTGGTTCATTTTTTGGTTATTTTGCCTGGTTGAAACTTAGATATTCACTTAGATAATTACTTTGATAAAACATCATTATTGTGCAAACTTTCAAGTTCATAACAAGTACTGCTGTAATTACAGTCAATGCAGAGCTCTAAATGAGACCCCAGATCCTATGCAGTCATATTCCAGCTTTGAATTTCAGTTAATGTTTATAACTTGGATTTTATCTGGTGACATGTTTGCAAAAGACTCACGCATTGGGTCACAACTGCTTCCACTGATGAAGGCTTTTTGTGCTTGTGACAATTAGTATATGCAACAGTAAATTATGTAAAGTGGACTGATTTATTTATCCCGCAGCAGAGCCAAACAAACATTAGATGTTTTGTTCCACACAAGAAATTTTTCCATTCCCCATGTGCTAAATGTTTGTGTCTTTGTTTTGTTTCACTGTGGGATAAATAAATCAGTTTGAGTTGCATACTTTCCTCTTTTTTACCATGTATACTACTTGGTTACCCCAGGGGTATTGCAACATTTTAGAAAAATAATATAACATTATTTAATCATGAAATAAAAGTGTGCACCTTGCACGTTAGCCATCTCAAGTCAGATATAAATGCAAATTTGTATTAGTCAACAAATTTATAATTTTACATGTGTTAATAAAAGAAAAGCAGCAGAAACACATCTAAATAGATACAGGCGACATGTAACTCCCTTTGTTCCCCCAAAAAAAGTACAACTATGGTATAAAGATAAGAAAGATAAGTGGATCTTAATTTGTTGAACAAATGAACTTTCCAAGCAGGATTCTTTTAGAACCCATTCCAGATTATCTAGCTATACATTTATTTATATCTACATTTGCCTGTATTTATAATTTATATATACAAATTTGCCTTTGTTATAATTTATAGTATAATTTATTTCCTGCCACACCACATTATAATGTGTTAGAAGTGTATCTATAAAATAGTTCAGTCACACCCACATTCTATGGGACAATGTAAAAAGAATATCAGAATGTGAAATGGAATCCTTCACTTGCAAAAAATGGGTCAGTTTCAATACAAAACAAAAAAGTAAATTACCTAACCAAATGCTTTTAAGTACTTTAGTTAAATACATTTCAAAGCATCTTCTTCCTCTATGTGTAGTTGACCTTAAAGTTATTAAACATATTGCTCCAACACATATGACAATTAGGGAATTTAGTTGTGAAAAGAGTTTGCAGTGATTTGTGCTGTGTGTAGAAAGCAGAGAAAATTAGAGTAGGGGCAAAGAAACAAGATAAAAATAAAATCTGTATACTAACATCAATAGGTACTATGTTAGTTTCAAGCTTTACCACTGTAATTTTTCATTGCCGACATTTTCATTTTTTATAATGAGATTCTAAAACATTACAGAACTTTTTCCGCTTATCAAATTTGTAGCAGTCATATTAGCCCTGTTGAAGTAACACAAATAGATGAATACTTTGTTTTCGGGAATATTATCATTAACCATTATTTACTGATGAATAACACTGCTGAAAATAGGGGGGAATCTAATACTTTTTTATTTGGCCTAACAGTTTTTATTTGAAGTATTTAAATGCTTTGTGTACCCCTGTGGCACTGAAAGGGTTAACTATCCTCTTCAGATAAAGTAGTAGTACTCACAAAAACACATCATAAAGAAGGAAATTTCTGCACTAAAGTTGAGCATAATTTCTTCCATCCAGATTACTCAATGAAAAAGCTTGTATTTATGATCCTGGAGAATTTCAAAATCTTAGAATATTAGTTCTCTTTAAGAATCTTGCCTTTTTTTCTCATCTCCAGAAATGAATACAACCAATGTCTCCTCGGTAGTTTTTCCTCCTCCTTATAAATGGTGAAGTCTGAATATTATTCACAATTATTGAAGTTAATCTACTGGTCTAATACTGTATTTTAGGACGGAGGTGATCGAGCAACAAATTAAAGGTAAACTATTGCAAAGCAATGCGTTGCATCCCCTTCTAGCACTCAAAGGGTTAAAACGTGAGTGATGATTTTGTCATAAAAATTAAAACAGAATATTCTTGTACATGTCATAAAAATAATTTTAGGATGCCATTCTATTCAACAGTGAATATTAAAAAGTGTTATGTATCCTGCTTTTTAAGGTCATGTGATCTAGAGGTGAAAAGGGTTCATCCTATATAATAATTAGCTAAAACATGTGTAACGCCACAGTCATGTGCAGTAGAGACTGCTGCGTGTGCTGGAGTCATGCACAGTAGAGACTGCCTGCACCGCAGCTGTGTCAGCCACGGCGCGGGCAGTCTATACTGCGCATGACTGCCCTGTGACCGGCTGGCAGTGTTACTGTGGCCTGTGTAATGGGCTTATCAACTAGTTATAAATAAAAAGGGAGAGATGAACTAAAGAGTGATAAAGAGCGATGAAGTGGAGATGCCTTCTCCAGTTGTATCACTTCTCCAATTCCGGTGTTATTTTATACAGCCCATGCACAAGATTTCTCAAGTGGGAGAGAAACTGGAGAAGTAATATAACTGGAAAAGTCATCTCCACTTTATTACATCTTTATCACACCTTGGTGCATAACTCTCATAATATTGAAATGTTTGATCTGGTCTTTCAGATTTCAGTCCTGAAAAAGTAAAATGATTAATGATTTATACCTCTCTGGCTCTCCTATTAACTGTTCTCACTTGAATAACTAAGGTTATTTCTAGGTGATATCTCATCAGAATCTATTCTCCACTGACTTTATTGTTATACACATTCCATGTAAACTCATCTCAATAAAATATCCTATTAAGCTTCCTTATTTTGTTCATTGAATCTAGATGGCATATCAAAATGTCTACTACTCCATGTGGGTTATGCAATAAGGTGCGATAAAGAAGTGATAAAGTGGAGATGACTTCTCTAGTTATATCACTTCTTCAGTTTATATATTATTCTATGTAGCCTATACACTAAGATATCTCCAGCTTAAAGGAGCAGCAAACTTTTTATGAAAACACATATTTTACAGAGCATTTCCTGCTGAATAAAACAAGGTCACTCCCATCACTGTCAGATGTTTTATTCAAAATGTATAGCAGTTTAAATAATCAGGAAGTGAATTTACTGTGTGTACTTCCTGATAGTTCTAACTGACAGGAAGTGACAGGCAGTTTCTATCACATTCTATGGAGAACTGTATGTCTCTGACTTTCTTGACTTTCTTCTCCATTAGAATGTAACAGGAAAAACTAATTAGAATTTGACCACTAAAGGGCACTGCTAATGTAAAAAAACATGGGTTTAAACTGTAATGACTCTGAAAATATAAATCTCTCGGCAGTGGGAGTACTATTATTTTACTCAATAGGAAAATCCCTACAATACATATCTTTTCATAAAAAGTTTACTGCTCCTTTAAGAAATCTTAGTGCCTTGGCTTAATAGAATAACAAGGGAATGGAGAAGTGATATCACTGGAGAAGTCATGTCCAACTCTGTATCACTCCTTTCTGCATCTCTCATTATACATCCAAAAGTAAATCTTATTGCAACATTGACATTGACAATATAAAACAGAAAATGTGTATGGTTGTGGAAAGAAAAGTTTTAGAATTGGGACATACTGAGCTGAATGTTGGATGGATCTGGAGGTATATTTTCTGTTTTTATGATGGTCTTTGCATATTTTAGTAAGGTTCTAAAAAATAAGTAATGTTGCTTTAAAAATATTATTATTATGACTGCAATTAGAATTCATGTTTCTTTTCAAGCTCTTGAATAATTGAAAATGTTTCATTTTATCTTTATGTGTTCTGGGTGTTTTTACAGTTATCATTACTTTTTTCCTTTAACTTTTTGAAATAATAGGCAGTACAGGGATATAAAAACGAAAAAACAATGCAATATTTAGCTTGTATTATTAGACCGTAGTTTATAATAACGTTGTGTCATATTTACCCTCTACTAGAAGTTAAGATTCTTATGTACTAAAAAGAAATGAAACAATTCTGAGGCAACTGCACGTTTGGTAGCACATGAAAATTCACACTGATTTAAATGGAACTTTAAACCCCTAGATGGTCAGTGATTCAGGCCAGCCTGCGACTTCGGGATCGTTCATCTCTGACCTGGGTATTGTTGGATCGTAGAGCGGTTTTGTAGACTGCTGAGTCCCCCCCTTCCCCCACCCCCTTCTTTTCCTCTCTGTCTTCCTTTCTCCTCTCCTTGTTCATGTTTCCTTTCCACTACCGCTACCTCGTCTCTTTCTCTTTACGTTGTACTCATTACCAAAGTGCTCCATCTGTCTTTCGTAGCACAAAATAAGACATTGACCCTTTCTTGATAATGTTACTTTCTTTATTATGTTATAGCTGACCAGTGGTTTCCAATGGACAATCTTCTTATAGACTCTAGATATTACCCTGGTCTTATTCTTCATGTTCACTCTTGCTGTAATATAGTGTGGCAGTGTATAATTGATAAGTGTTATCTTTGCTTCACTTTTTGCTTATGTAACAGATGTTTTTATGACATACATCTGATCCTTATGATTTCCAGTCACGTATTTTCTTTTCTATGTTACTTATGTAATGCCTAATATTCTTATAATAAACTTTAAAAAAAGATTAGTTTTGAATCATTAGGAATTTTAGCAAGTTGTATTTGTCACCTATGGTGCATATGGTTTTCTCCAAAGTTGCTTCTATTCTCTTTTGTGCAGAAGGCCCAAAGGGCTTTGTGGAGAAATACAATAGAAATGTATCACCCTGTGGAACTTGTTTACATGTCATAAGGTGCTGTAAAACACTAGAGCAGAATGTCAGAGTGTGTGCGTTTCTCAGACAGCCAGGGCACATGCTGCAATAAGAGCATCAGAAATAAAATGGGAGCTAGCTTTCAATGAACTTATTCAGGGTTTTTTTGTACGATAATGGTGAAAAGCAGGAGAAATAGTAAAGAAGAGGTTAGTGGAAAAATGAACAAGCTATTTCTATTTACATTTTTCATCAAGTCGGAGGGGGTTATGTTCAAAAATAACATGGAGGAATCCTGGGGAAAACCATTTGCACCATAGGGTATAAATAAATATCCCCAAATTCCCAGTGATTTTATGGGCCTTTAACTGCTTAAATGCTAGAGTGGTCTCCAGCTCTTTGAGAAGCAATCATTTCTAAAAGGTCTAAAAAGATCTGTTAGTTTGACTGAGTTCTGTTTACTTAGTTATGTTAGTTTTATTATTTCTCGTGTTTTTATGTAGCAAGGAAATGGGATATGTTATTATTAGTACATTTTTTGTTACGCAACATATCTTATGGTCATCATCTTCCAAGAAATCTTTCTACCTAGTCACAGACTCCCAGGGGCTCCCTGCAGAGAGTCATCAAAATGAAATGAGTGGAATAATCTTATAATATAAGGGTTGCTTTATTGTCCTTGACTTTTATTAAGAATCATATAATGTAATTAAAAGATAATGTTTTTTATTACTAAGATATGTGGGATATATCCAGAAACATACAAAGACTTAATAGGGAAGGTAGGGAAGAGCATGTCATGTGAAACAATTCACCGGTCTCACACTTCATTAACCCTCATAAAGGAACCAAAACACAATGCCCTAGATTTAAATGTCCCCGATGCCAAAAAACAGGCAATAGCTATTTTGAAATCACAGGAAGTTATTCAGTTAGCCATCTTATAAACAGCTAATGACAGTTTTAAAATAACAATATTGAGAACCATGGAATAGATAGCCACAGAGCCATTCAAATATGTGTGGTAGTGGAATTGGAGCCACCAATTCAAGAAAGAATTTCCTTGAGATACAGCGGAACCTGCCTTCAGTCCCAGTGGGGGGTCGGCTGGGACGGTATCTTTTTGCATGGAAGAAATTGTCAAACATAGACCATTGGACTCTTCAAACCTTAGAGGCAGGGTGCCCACTGCAATTTCAATCAAAATCTGTTCAAATGCTCCAGTGAACTGTCACGGTTTTTGATGAACACTGAGACAAGACTAGTAAGGTTAAAATAACTTTAATGAAATAAAGTACAGACAGTAATAATGTAATATGCACACAAGCCCAAAAGGACAGTACAGGTACTGTACAATACACAATGGCAGAGTATGCACAATATGAGGAGGCAGCGACTTGCTGATGATGGTACTGAGGTCTAGAACCCAAAGGAGTATCAGAGGATCATGACTCAGATTACTGGCAGCAAGGACCCTAGATCGCTAGGGATTAATGGAGGCAATGCAGCACAGGCACTGGCAACGGGGACCCTAGAATGCTAGGAGTCCAGAGGCAGACAACTGGCGACATAGACTCAAGAACGCTAGGGTCAAACGGGGCCTGGTAGAGGATACTGGCATCTAGGACCCTAGACACTAGGGTATCAGAAGGACCAAGGCAACTGCTACTGGCAACAGAGACCCTAGAACGCTAGGGGTGGATCAGAAGCAACATATCACAGAAGGCAACAGGTGTCCAAGTACATACAGTACCAAGATGGTACACCACGTAACAGCTGGCTCTTGAGCCTAACGGCTACTGCAGATGGCAGGACGAGACCAGCCTAGAGGATCTAGGTACAGGAAGGTTAAGGAGGTAATGTGCCCAGAGGAGTGCCTGCAACTCCCACGGGGAGTGAGCCCAGTTAGTGGTAATTGGAGCAGAGGACACGTACAGGTAACAAGAGTAACACAGTCTGAGCTGAGACAGCACGGAACCGATACTTTGCATGTGGACACCACCAGGGGTGGTTAAACCAGTATGAGCGGCTACAGCAGCAAGTGCTCAGCCCAAGGTTGACAATGTAAATGATAGCGCCAGCCCAGCTCCACGTCAGCTGAAACTCACCCAGATCAGTCAGCAGCATAGCGGGTTCTCAGCCAGGCCAGTCAGCAACAGAGAGGGTTCTCAGCCAGATCAGTCACAACGGAGTGAGTTCTCAGCCAGATCAGTCAGCAACAGAGTGGGTTCTCAGCCAGATCAGTCAGCAACAGAGCAGGTTCTCAGCCAGGCCAGTCAGCAGCGGAGAATCAAACAAATCAGGATACACTGGTATGTCGTCAGGCAGGGCAGGTCATACACGAACAGAGCTGTAACAGGAACTAGCGCTAGATACAGGTACACCACGAAAGGGCGCCCGAGTACTGTCATGACAAGGTATAAATAGGCTGACCCTGGGTGGAGTCAAGATCAATGACCAATAAAAGTGAGGCAGTCAAAACCAGGAAGTGAGAAGGTCGCTGCCCGCAGCCAGGAGCACGGGCACCATGATATGAACGCAGCAAAAGCACTATCACTGGAGAACTCCATTCAGGAATTATTTTTAAAAGAAGTCATAGAACCTGTTCCCCTGGAAGAGAGAAGAAGAGGATGGTATTCCACAATCTTCTTGGTACCAAAGACCACAGGCGGTTATTGTCCAGTCCTAGATTTAAAGAAACTGAATGCATTGATAAAGCATCAAAGCTTCAAGATGGAGACGGTAACCTCTCTTATTCAAGAGATCCATCCAGATGCTTACCTGTTAACAATAGATCTACAGGATGCATACTACCACATTCCAATAGCACAGAAATACAGGAGGTATCTCAGGTTTTTTTTACAGGGAACAACACTGGCAATTTAAGGTGCTACCCTTTGATCTAACATCAGCTCCCAGAATATTTTCAAAAATTTTAGCACCATCACTACAAGCACTGAGATTGATGGGGATAACAATTGTGCCATACTGGGACGATCTTCTGTTGATAGCGAATTTGGAGAAACAAGCCAAACAGCAGATGATTATAGTAATCAATCATTTGCAGAATCTAGGGTGAATGATCAACAGACAAAAGAGTCAATTAACTCCAACCCGTCATCTACAATTCTTGGGCCTGACATTGGACACAGTCAAAAACACAATATCCTTATCCTCCAACAGGATCAAGACAATCATAAGCAAGATAAGACAATTCAGGAAATCAAGGATACACACAGCACAGGATTATATGACTATGCTGGGGTTCATGGTCTCTACAGTTCTAGTCACACCATGGAAAAAGTTGCATATGAGACCACTTCAAAGGTGGTTTCTGAAACATTGGGACAAAAACTTATCAAATACAAGCCAAAGGATTCCACTTCATGCAAGTATAAGAAAAGATCTGTTGGTAGACAGTTCACAAAAACCTAGCCTAAAGATCACCAATAACAAACACAAGATGGCTGAAAGTCATGATAGATGCAAGCCTGACAGGACGGGGAGGTTGCATGGGAAACAGATCCATTCAAGGAGTCTGGTCTAGAAGGGAACAGACACTCCATATCAACATACTGGAGTTAAAAGCCATCTTTCTGTCCCTAATGAAGTTCAAAGCCTTCATCAAAAACAAATCCGTGCAAATAGTAACAGCATGATAGCAGTCTTATACATAAAAAACCAAGGAGGCACAAGGAGTTCAGCTTTGAATTCAGTAGCAAGAAAGATATTGTTATGGGCAGAGAAAAATCTATATTGTCAGCGATACACATTTCGGTAAACCAGAATTACCAGGCAGACTGAAGTCTGGGGAATGAGCTCTGAAAGCAGAAATTTTCATGCAGATTGTTCAAAGATAGGGATATCCAGTGATAGACCTCATGGTATCCGCAGAGAACACGAAGTGCCAAGCATTCTTTTCAAGAACAAATCAAGCTCAAGTGCTAGCAGTAGATGCAATGACTCAGGAATGGAAGTTCGATCTAGCATATCTGTTCCCTCCAATTGCAATGATACCAAGGACACTAAAGAAGATCAAACAGGAAGAGCTAGATGTCATCTTCATAGCTCTGAATTGGCCAAAAAGGACGTGGTTCTCGGAACTTGTGAGCATGTCCATAGACAATCCATGGCATCTACCTCTCAGACCGGATCTATTATACCAAGGACCAATATGCCACCCGGATCCTGGGTTTTTGAAACTAACAGCCTGGAGGCTGAAAGGAATGCCTTAAGGTTCAGAGGTTTATCAGAACCAGTAATCAACATTGTGGAATCAGCTAGAAAGAAATCCACTTCCACAGTTTATGACCGCATATGGAGAATTTTTTCTACTTGGTGTATAAATAATAGCATAGACAAGTCATCAATTTCCACAGCGGAAATCTTAAGCGTTCTTTAAGAAGGACATGAGCAAGTTTCAGCCATATCGGCAAGTTTAGCCAAACAGTTTGCGGATGATGAATTGGTTAAAAAATACTTCAGAGCAGTAGACAAGATTAGACCCAGAGTTAGAAGTATTTTTCACCCCTGGGATCTCAATATTGTACTCAATCAGCTTGCTTCCTCTGATAAATTTGACCCATTACAACGGATTTCAATAAAATTCCTGACATTGAAACCGGCCTTTCTAGTCGCCATTAATTCGACTAGAAGGGTATGTGAATTGCAAGCCTTGTCATCAAAGGAACCTTATATGATTTTTCACAAGGATAAGATAGTTCTTAGAACATAAGAGAATTTTAGATCCAAGGTGGTGTCTTTGTTCCACCTTAACCAAGAAATAATATTACCAGCCTATCACGGTGCCCGTGCTATACTGGCGACATTCTGTCAGTTTCCTCTATTGATCTAGCTCATTGGTTGAAGTGACCTGTCCCCGCCCAGTGTTTGTCCTTAAATACTGAGCCTTGTCACTTATCTGGTGCCCTTTCGTGGTGTTTCCGTACCAGCGCTTGTTCCTGTATTTCGTGTGATCTCCGTGTACCGACCCGGCCTACCAGATGACTCTGCATCTTGTTCCTGCCTGTGTACCGACCCGGACTGCCTGACTATTCTGCATCATGTTCCTGTGCTGTGTACCGACTCGGATTGGCTGACGTTCCTGCTCTGTGTACCGACCCGGCCTGGCTGACGTTCCTGCTCTGTGTACCAACTCGGATTGGCTGACGTTCCTGCTCTGTGTACCAACCCAGCCCGGGTGGGTCACTGTGGTTGCGTATCCTACCTGTTGCGCCATATCCGGCCTCCGGTTGGGTTGTGACAGGAGTCTTTCTGTCTCCGGACAGTCACCCTCTGCAGTCTAGTCTCCGCTGCATCGTCGCCCAGGCGACATTGCTGTGTGTTCCTTCCATCCGTGCAGTCCCCTGTTGGGTGTCTCTCCGTGCAAATTGCTCTAGTCTCCATTACTCTGCGGCAGTCCACAAGTTGCCCGACCTCTGTTACTGCTACGGCAGTCCACAAGTTGCCCATTCTCCCTTACTGCTACGGCAGTCCACAAGTTGCCTGGTCTCCGTTACTGCTACGACAGTCTACAAGTTGTCTGGCCTCCGTTACTATTATGGCAGTCCACAAGTTGCCTGGTTTTGTTAATGCTACGGCAGTCCACAAGTTGTCCTAGTCTCCGTTACTGCCACGGCAGTCCACAAGTTACTCTGGTCCCATTACTGCTTGGGCGTTACTCAAGATTGTGCTGTCTCTTCAAGACTGAGCTACTTAAAGGGCCTCACGCTATTAGGGCCTGTCAGTCCTCCTGGCCTAATAGTAACCCCTTCAGTGCAGTCTAACTTGAGTATCACACGAAAACTGCCTGACCTGTGTCAGTATATTGTATGCTGTATTACTGAACCTGTGTGGGCATACTTCATTGTAACTTGTCCTGTGTCTGTATTATATTGCTGATATCTTACTGGGCCTGTGAGGGTTATTGTTATTACAACTGTTGTTTTATCCAAACATACTGTGTGTCTGTGTGTCAAACAAACCATTACACAGCCTTTTTTCCTAATCCAAAGAACGAAGAGGAAGAGCATTTGCATAAATTAGATTTATTAAGATGTATTTCAGAACACTTAAAAAGGACATCATTATTCAGAAAAACTGACTCCTTATTTGTAAATTTCCAAGGGAAATTCAAGGGCTCTTCTGCATCAAAACCCTCTATTGCATGCTGGATAACAGAATATATTAGAGAGGCTTACTTAGGAGCAGAAAAAGAGCCTCCAAAGATTATCAAAGCTCATTCAACAAGAGCCATGTCAACATCCTGGGCAGCAAAAGATTCAGCTTCCGCAGAAGAATTATGTAAAGCTGCAACATGGTCATCCATATAAACTTTTATAAAACACTATAGATTGGATGTCCAATCATCAGCAGAGGCAAAATTCGGAAGAAGAGTACTGAAGGCAGCTGCCACTCCAAGTTGGTAAGACCTGTCCAATCGTAATTGCTAATTCTAATTATTATTATGTATGGGAAGCACAGAGCGGGCGTATGTGTTTTTCATGTTGTATTTTTAAGTATATGACTCTCTGGGATATATTGATTATACAATATATTTTAATTTATATAGTCCCTCCCTTATTTCAGGATTTTTGTATATCCCATTGAAATTAATCTTGTTGTTGCAAGGGACACAGAAGAAAGGGAGAAATTTACCTTCTGATTTCCTTTTCTTCTGTGTCCTTCCTATATTACAGCTCTGACAAAAGTAGACTGACCAGAGGGAAGTGAGAGGGCTTTAAATAATTTTGATTGGTCCTACAGCTGGCTAAAGAGGAGGAGACATAACCCATTGAAGTTAATCTTGCCATGGAAGGACACAGAAGAAAAGGAAATATCAGAAGGTAAATTTCTCCCTTTCTGGCAACCTCCTAGCCTTTTCGACAAAAGAAATATAATAAAACAGGAACACCTATCCACATTCCATATCACTTTGTTGGGCCAAACGAAGGAAGAAAAAAAACTTTTAAAGCCATTTCAAATTAAGCCCCAGCTGGGCCCAAAACTTCCTTCCCTGACTCCAAATGGCAGTTGGATATTTCCCTTATGATCAACATATTATTTGTCGTTCCATTATTACTATATTGTTAATAACCATTAATCAAAGGCTTTCACAGTCATCAAACAGTGGTATCTGATAGCAACCCTCCTCCGCACTCAGTGCTGCTGCTTTAAAGACTGGTGTTTTTTACTCTCACTGTCAGATGCAGCAGTTAGTTGAACTACTACACCTTCCTTCATCATGCCATCAACACTAGAATACTGTGATAGGGTTGTACCTTTTGTTCCATATAAAGGCTAAGAGGCCAGTTATTCCCTACTCTAAGTACAAGTTCACCTGTGTCTGATTTTGTATATGTAGAATGGACTTAAATTCCTTAGAATATGAGTACAACAAAGAAAGAGGTGAGAGTTTCATATATTCTTAAGCAAGTATATATGTATTCATTAAGCATATACCATAAATTATACAAAAATATAAAAAATATGATTCATTAATATAATTTGTGAATCCAATATAAATGGCAGAGTATGTATATATGTATATATATAAAATGCATGAGTAAGCCACACCTTTTTCTTGTACCTGTTTGGTACAAATTATGAAACCATGACTTTTCATGTAGATAGTGTCTAGCTTGTTACAAGTATAAAAAAAGAATACGCCCTTTTTCCTTGACAGGAGATGTTTTATAAACAAAAGACAATTCTCTAAATAGTCCTAGACCCTAGAAGCACGAAGTATGAATAAAGTTTCTAACACATTGTGAAAATGACCTTGTATCCACTGTGCTATAAGGAAAAAAATAAGTAGCTCAATAGTAAAATGTGTTTTAACCATTATATACACAGAATGTAGTTTGACTGATCCCAATACCGGAGCAATCATAATTAACGATTACCCATGACACCCCCCTTCTTCAGTTGCAGAATAGCGCTCAATAACATGATTACGTGGTCCAGCCAAAGGAATAATTTTAGGATACCTACAGAATTGGCAGTATCCAAATTGTCGTAAGTAAGGGATTCTGAGGAATCACAAAAATATATATCTGGTGGAGTATTAAAGAACTGACAAAAAATTACTATCAGTATGAGTACACAACAAATTATTATGTCTCTGACACAGTTTATAAAAGTCCCAAATGTAATCATACATGGACAATGAGGATGATATAGACTCGGTATCACGGTGCCCGTGATTTGCTGCAGTTCCTCGTCTGTCACCACTAGGGGGCTGCTATTGGCTGTCTGCAGATAGCCCGCCTCTTATTGCCTATTTAAACCTGGATTGGGCACCCTTTGAGTGCCCTTTCGTGTTGTTTCTGACCTTCTTGCTATCACTATGCTAGTGATAGCTGGGCCTCTGTTCCAGTGTTCCTGATCTCCTGTGTTCCTGAGTTCCTGATCTCTACTGTTCCAGTGTTTCCTGGATGCTGAGTTACTCCAGTCCTGGTTCCGGCCTAGTCTCTGGTGTTGCAGTTACTGCTGAACTTCTTCTCTGATGTTTCCTGACCTGACTGATGGTTGCTGGTTCCTGTCATCTCATCACCTGTCTTCAGTATCCTGGCGACCTTCTGCCTGGTCGCGTTGGTGACATTGCTACTATTCCGTGTTGGTCCCAGCGTGCGGACGCTGGTTTGCTCCTAAGCCTTGCGGCTATACAAACTCGCTTGTTACACCAGTGTGCGGTCACTGGTTTGCTCCAAAGCCTATCAGCCATACAAATCTGTGTTGGTCCCAGCGTGCGGACGCTGGTTTGCTCCTAAGCCTTGCGGCTATACAAACTCACTTGTTACACCAGTGTGCGGTCACTGGTTTGCTCCAAAGCCTGTCAGCTATACAAATCTGTGTTGGTCCCAGCGTGCGGACGCTGGTTTGCTCCTAAGCCTTGCGGCTATACAAGCTCGCTTGTTACACCAGTGTGCGGTCACTGGTTTGCTCCAAAGCCTATCATCTATACAAATCTGTGTTTGTCCCAGCGTGCGGACGCTGGTTTGCTCCTAGCCTTGCGGCTATACAAGCTCGCTTGTTACACCAGTGTGCGGTCACTGGTTTGCTCCAAAGCCTATCATCTATACAAATCTGTGTTTGTCCCAGCGTGCGGACGCTGGTTTGCTCCTAAGCCTTGCGGCTATACAAGCTCGCTTGTTACACCAGTGTGCGGTCACTGGTTTGCTCCAAAGCCTATCATCTATACAAATCTGTGTTTGTCCCAGCGTGCGGACGCTGGTTTGCTCCTAGCCTTGCGGCTATACAAGCTCGCTTGTTACACCAGTGTGCGGTCACTGGTTTGCTCCAAAGCCTATCAGCTATACAATTCTGTGTTGGTCCCAGCGTGCGGACGCTGGTTTGCTCCTAAGCCTTGCGGCTATACTACTCACTTGTTACTCCAGTGTGCAGTCACTGGTTTGCTCGCAAAGCCTAACGGCTATACTATTCCGTGTTGTTCCCAGCGTGCGGACGCTGGTTTGCTCCAAAGCCTTGCTGCTTAACGATTCTGCTAATTTGCCAGTTTCATCTGACTGCTGCTATGATCTCTGGGCTGCCCTGCCCGGTATTGGTAAGGCCGGTAGAACCTTTTGCCACATTCCATCTGAGGTTGCCTTACCCGGTATTGGCAGGGCCGGTAGAGCCTACATTGTGTATCTATTGAGGCTGCCTTGCCCGGTAATTTGGTAAGGCCGGTAGAACCGTTATGCTATTCCATCTGCAGGTTGCCTTGGGCAGAGTTCGCCAGGAACTGTGCGGTCAATTCTTCATCTGGGAGCTCTCCGTTTCTGATTAATTATGGGTTTCAGCCCTGTTTGCTTCCAGATTCATTTCAGACGCAACAGATTCCAGCTCTGGATGAGCATATCGAGCAACTCCGTTCCACATGGGCACAAGTTCAGAGGGCACTTGGTCAGTCATTTCAGCGTCATCAGCGCCATGCTAATCGCAGAAGGCTTCCAGCGGTTTCCTTTCAGGTTGGGGATAGAGTATGGCTTTCCTCCAGAAATCTCAAGCTTCAGGTTCCGTCTAATAAGTTGGCTCCCCGGTTTATTGGTCCGTACAGAGTTATTCGTAAAATTAACCCTGTCTCCTATGCACTAGACCTACCTGCATCCATGCGTATCCATAATGTGTTCCATGTGTCCCTTCTTAAGCCTCTGGTTTGCAATCGCTATACTACCACACCTGTGGTGCCAGGACCTGTTGAGGTCGAGGGCCAGGAGGAGTACGAGGTTCAGAGCATTATTGATTCCCGTAGGCTTAGAGGAAGGGTACAGTATCTGGTACATTGGAAAGGGTACGGTCCTGAGGATCGATCATGGGTGGATAGTATGGACCTTCATGCACCTAGGCTAACTAGGGTCTTTCATGCCAATTACCCACAGAAACCTAAACCCTATTCTAGGAGAGGGGGTCATTGAAAGGGGGGTACTATCACGGTGCCCGTGATTTGCTGCAGTTCCTTGTCTGTCACCACTAGGGGGCTGCTATTGGCTGTCTGCAGATAGCCTGCCTCTTATTGCCTATTTAAACCTGGATTGGGCACCCTTTGAGTGCCCTTTCGTGTTGTTTCTGACCTTCTTGCTATCACTATGCTAGTGATAGCTGGGCCTCTGTTCCAGTGTTCCTGATCTCCTGTGTTCCTGAGTTCCTGATCTCTACTGTTCCAGTGTTTCCTGGATGCTGAGTTACTCCAGTCCTGGTTCAGGCCTAGTCTCTGGTGTTGCAGTTACTGCTGAACTTCTTCTCTGATGTTTCCTGACCTGACTGATGGTTGCTGGTTCCTGTCATCTCATCACCTGTCTTCAGTATCCTGGCGACCTTCTGCCTGGTCGCGTTGGTGACATTTCTACTATTCCGTGTTGGTCCCAGCGTGCGGACGCTGGTTTGCTCCTAAGCCTTGCGGCTATACAAACTCGCTTGTTACACCAGTGTGCGGTCACTGGTTTGCTCCAAAGCCTATCAGCCATACAAATCTGTGTTGGTCCCAGCGTGCGGACGCTGGTTTGCTCCTAAGCCTTGCGGCTATACAAACTCACTTGTTACACCAGTGTGCGGTCACTGGTTTGCTCCAAAGCCTATCAGCTATACAAATCTGTGTTGGTCCCAGCGTGCGGACGCTGGTTTGCTCCTAAGCCTTGCGGCTATACAAGCTCGCTTGTTACACCAGTGTGCGGTCACTGGTTTGCTCCAAAGCCTATCATCTATACAAATCTGTGTTTGTCCCAGCGTGCGGACGCTGGTTTGCTCCTAGCCTTGCGGCTATACAAGCTCGCTTGTTACACCAGTGTGCGGTCACTGGTTTGCTCCAAAGCCTGTCAGCTATACAAATCTGTGTTGGTCCCAGCGTGCGGACGCTGGTTTGCTCCTAAGCCTTGCGGCTATACAAGCTCGCTTGTTACACCAGTGTGCGGTCACTGGTTTGCTCCAAAGCCTATCATCTATACAAATCTGTGTTTGTCCCAGCGTGCGGACGCTGGTTTGCTCTGCTAATTTGCCAGTTTCATCTGACTGCTGCTATTATCTCTGGGCTGCCCTGCCCGGTATTGGTAAGGCCGGTAGAACCTTTTGCCACATTCCATCTGAGGGTGCCTTACCCGGTATTGGCAGGGCCGGTAGAGCCTACATTGTGTATCTATTGAGGCTGCCTTGCCCGGTAATTTGGTAAGGCCGGTAGAACCGTTATGCTATTCCATCTGCAGGTTGCAGCCTTGCGGCTATACAAGCTCGCTTGTTACACCAGTGTGCGGTCACTGGTTTGCTCCAAAGCCTATCAGCCATACAAATCTGTGTTGGTCCCAGCGTGCGGACGCTGGTTTGCTCCTAAGCCTTGCGGCTATACAAACTCACTTGTTACACCAGTGTGCGGTCACTGGTTTGCTCCAAAGCCTATCAGCTATACAAATCTGTGTTGGTCCCAGCGTGCGGACGCTGGTTTGCTCCTAAGCCTTGCGGCTATACAAGCTCGCTTGTTACACCAGTGTGCGGTCACTGGTTTGCTCCAAAGCCTATCATCTATACAAATCTGTGTTTGTCCCAGCGTGCGGACGCTGGTTTGCTCCTAGCCTTGCGGCTATACAAGCTCGCTTGTTACACCAGTGTGCGGTCACTGGTTTGCTCCAAAGCCTATCATCTATACAAATCTGTGTTTGTCCCAGCGTGCGGACGCTGGTTTGCTCCTAAGCCTTGCGGCTATACAAGCTCGCTTGTTACACCAGTGTGCGGTCACTGGTTTGCTCCAAAGCCTATCATCTATACAAATCTGTGTTTGTCCCAGCGTGCGGACGCTGGTTTGCTCCTAGCCTTGCGGCTATACAAGCTCGCTTGTTACACCAGTGTGCGGTCACTGGTTTGCTCCAAAGCCTATCAGCTATACAATTCTGTGTTGGTCCCAGCGTGCGGACGCTGGTTTGCTCCTAAGCCTTGCGGCTATACTACTCACTTGTTACTCCAGTGTGCGGTCACTGGTTTGCTCGCAAAGCCTAACGGCTATACTATTCCGTGTTGTTCCCAGCGTGCGGACGCTGGTTTGCTCCAAAGCCTTGCTGCTTAACGATTCTGCTAATTTGCCAGTTTCATCTGACTGCTGCTATTATCTCTGGGCTGCCCTGCCCGGTATTGGTAAGGCCGGTAGAACCTTTTGCCACATTCCATCTGAGGTTGCCTTACCCGGTATTGGCAGGGCCGGTAGAGCCTACATTGTGTATCTATTGAGGCTGCCTTGCCCGGTAATTTGGTAAGGCCGGTAGAACCGTTATGCTATTCCATCTGCAGGTTGCCTTGGGCAGAGTTCGCCAGGAACTGTGCGGTCAATTCTTCATCTGGGAGCTCTCCGTTTCTGATTAATTATGGGTTTCAGCCCTGTTTGCTTCCAGATTCATTTCAGACGCAACAGATTCCAGCTCTGGATGAGCATATCGAGCAACTCCGTTCCACATGGGCACAAGTTCAGAGGGCACTTGGTCAGTCATTTCAGCGTCATCAGCGCCATGCTAATCGCAGAAGGCTTCCAGCGGTTTCCTTTCAGGTTGGGGATAGAGTATGGCTTTCCTCCAGAAATCTCAAGCTGCAGGTTCCGTCTAATAAGTTGGCTCCCCGGTTTATTGGTCCGTACAGAGTTATTCGTAAAATTAACCCTGTCTCCTATGCACTAGACCTACCTGCATCCATGCGTATCCATAATGTGTTCCATGTGTCCCTTCTTAAGCCTCTGGTTTGCAATCGCTATACTACCACACCTGTGGTGCCAGGACCTGTTGAGGTCGAGGGCCAGGAGGAGTACGAGGTTCAGAGCATTATTGATTCCCGTAGGCTTAGAGGAAGGGTACAGTATCTGGTACATTGGAAAGGGTACGGTCCTGAGGATCGATCATGGGTGGATAGTATGGACCTTCATGCACCTAGGCTAACTAGGGTCTTTCATGCCAATTACCCACAGAAACCTAAACCCTATTCTAGGAGAGGGGGTCTTTGAAAGGGGGGTACTATCACGGTGCCCGTGATTTGCTGCAGTTCCTTGTCTGTCACCACTAGGGGGCTGCTATTGGCTGTCTGCAGATAGCCCGCCTCTTATTGCCTATTTAAACCTGGATTGGGCACCCTTTGAGTGCCCTTTCGTGTTGTTTCTGACCTTCTTGCTATCACTATGCTAGTGATAGCTGGGCCTCTGTTCCAGTGTTCCTGATCTCCTGTGTTCCTGAGTTCCTGATCTCTACTGTTCCAGTGTTTCCTGGATGCTGAGTTACTCCAGTCCTGGTTCAGGCCTAGTCTCTGGTGTTGCAGTTACTGCTGAACTTCTTCTCTGATGTTTCCTGACCTGACTGATGGTTGCTGGTTCCTGTCATCTCATCACCTGTCTTCAGTATCCTGGCGACCTTCTGCCTGGTCGCGTTGGTGACATTTCTACTATTCCGTGTTGGTCCCAGCGTGCGGACGCTGGTTTGCTCCTAAGCCTTGCGGCTATACAAACTCGCTTGTTACACCAGTGTGCGGTCACTGGTTTGCTCCAAAGCCTATCAGCCATACAAATCTGTGTTGGTCCCAGCGTGCGGACGCTGGTTTGCTCCTAAGCCTTGCGGCTATACAAACTCACTTGTTACACCAGTGTGCGGTCACTGGTTTGCTCCAAAGCCTATCAGCTATACAAATCTGTGTTGGTCCCAGCGTGCGGACGCTGGTTTGCTCCTAAGCCTTGCGGCTATACAAGCTCGCTTGTTACACCAGTGTGCGGTCACTGGTTTGCTCCAAAGCCTATCATCTATACAAATCTGTGTTTGTCCCAGCGTGCGGACGCTGGTTTGCTCCTAGCCTTGCGGCTATACAAGCTCGCTTGTTACACCAGTGTGCGGTCACTGGTTTGCTCCAAAGCCTGTCAGCTATACAAATCTGTGTTGGTCCCAGCGTGCGGACGCTGGTTTGCTCCTAAGCCTTGCGGCTATACAAGCTCGCTTGTTACACCAGTGTGCGGTCACTGGTTTGCTCCAAAGCCTATCATCTATACAAATCTGTGTTTGTCCCAGCGTGCGGACGCTGGTTTGCTCCTAGCCTTGCGGCTATACAAGCTCGCTTGTTACACCAGTGTGCGGTCACTGGTTTGCTCCAAAGCCTATCAGCTATACAATTCTGTGTTGGTCCCAGCGTGCGGACGCTGGTTTGCTCCTAAGCCTTGCGGCTATACTACTCACTTGTTACTCCAGTGTGCGGTCACTGGTTTGCTCGCAAAGCCTAACGGCTATACTATTCCGTGTTGTTCCCAGCGTGCAGACGCTGGTTTGCTCCAAAGCCTTGCTGCTTAACGATTCTGCTAATTTGCCAGTTTCATCTGACTGCTGCTATTATCTCTGGGCTGCCCTGCCCGGTATTGGTAAGGCCGGTAGAACCTTTTGCCACATTCCATCTGAGGGTGCCTTACCCGGTATTGGCATGGCCGGTAGAGCCTACATTGTGTATCTATTGAGGCTGCCTTGCCCGGTAATTTGGTAAGGCCGGTAGAACCGTTATGCTATTCCATCTGCAGGTTGCCTTACCCGGTATTGGCAAGGCCGGTAGAGCCTAAAGACTGTCCTGTCCGGTATATTGACAGGACCGGTAGAGTCTGCCTTCTGTCTGTGCTATATTCTGTATATATATATATATGTATGTTATTGCCATCCTAAGTTATCAATTTATTATTTCAATAAAATTGATTTTTTTACCTAAAACTTGTGTCTGATAGTCTTAATAAACCGTGACACTCGGTATGGTAACCTATGGGTTACCAAGCAGGAAAACAGGGTAGAACATTTTAAAGTTCCATGGCTCACAAAACGTAAAACTCTCAGAGGAGGCCTACATAAGAAAAACGGATTATTTGTATCCACACATTGAAAGTGGGGTTGATTAAAAGTATTTATAAAATCCTTGATTAGCCAAAAAACACAAAGTATTTCCAGACTCCTGGGCATCAACATCCCTTCTGGTGTCCACACTAAATGGGAACATCCCTGTGGTGAGGAAACAGATACAGAAAGACTTTTATTCTCAGGACTTTGCAGGATGTCACTGGAGGTGGCTGCACAGGAATGTAGTAGTTACTTGTTGTGGATAGGAATTAAATGCAATAAGAGATCTTTGGGGAAGCTGTCAAATGAACTGCTTGCTTTTGGGATGAATTGTGTCTTTTTCCCTTAAACAAAACAGGACAGTGCTTATTCTGATAATATATATATATATATATATATATATATATATATATATATATATATATAATACCAAGATATCTTTTTTATTAGGAATAATAATTTCAAAACCTAAAAGTTTATTAAACACATATGGGTTATTAGGGTCTTCAAATACTTGTTTGCATTCATTACACATATGAAAATTGATAAGCAGTAAGCTGACTAATTAGTGAATATTTGCTGATAAACATCTTCCTAATAGAAGATGGAATAATACTAAGAAAATAGCATGTGAGAGAGTGTTTATTCATTCTTCATTATTTTTTGTTGTTTGACAAAACGTGTGAAAATGACAAATAAAATAATACCAATTATAACAAATATTATAGGTTTAAGGTGTCCTAGGAGACTAAATATACTGCCTATCCCACTAAAAATCCATCTTTCTATGCTATGAATCCTTTAATTAAGCATGTAATTAATTTTCCCATTGTAGGGAAGAAATGTTCAAGGGACATACCAAAGTTCACCTTCATGCAAAACTCTAAGCCAAACTGCAAGCACCCTTTGCACTAATATATGCACTGCCTTATGGATGGAACCTAGAGTAATATTCATGTTTTGTAACTTATTAAATGTGCTTTCATGAAGGGTAGCTGCAAGGCAAAATGTGGAATATGGATTTCTAATCTTTCTTTTGAAAGTGTTTGGTTCAGCAAAGGTGGTATTAAATTCACACCAAAGCATTCAGTACATTGGTTCACAGTAACAACATAAGGATGCATTGAGGGAATACTGCAATCATTTTCACTGGACATAATAATATAGGAGCCATAGCTCAAAGGTTCAAACTGAAAATAAGGCATTTGCACATGGGTTGCCTTTATAGGGCATTCAGAATCTTGATCAATGAAGCCACATGGAAAATGGGAAGATATTTCACCACACACACCAATGGACAGCCAACCAGTCTCTTAAGCAATATATCTGCTTGTTTGTGGGTCCGCTGCAAGACAACTTGTCTACTCTCCTTCCATTGGCAGAGTGTAAGCTGACTTACGTCAGGGGGTCCCTGTCTCTATCACGTTACTTATACATTTCTTATTTTATTTTATACATATATTTTTTTTTATTAACCGTCCCACCAATACCAGTCAAGAAACCTCCCAAAAATAAATTCCCCGTTCAACTGATTCTTTCCCCAAACTACACCCACCAACACAGGCACTGTCCTCAGACCATGTCATATGGAGGCATTCTCATACCCCTTTTAAACTATGCCTTTGGGAAATAAAATAACATTTGCTGTGTGTTGTGTGTTAATTCAATGTTCCCATTGATTTCAATGGAATGAGCTAAGTGAAAAAAGTGGAAAAACAGCACCTTTCACAGGAAATTTTTCCCCAAGTGGGAAAAATTGACACAGCATCTCACTGACCATGTCTGACCTTCTCCTAGCTGATCTGTAATCTGGCTATTGACCCAGTCATCTCTGACCTGGGCTGCCTCTCTTCTCTGATTCCTGCTCCTTCTCCAGCTTCTTCTCAGCTCTCCTCTATCCGTCTTGGCCAAGTCCTGCTCTGAAAGCTCTGGCCCTGGTTCTGTACGGATCCCAGCATACTCCCATCATGGATGCACCCTTGCTCATCTGGGGAGGAACAATCTTTATTCCCAACCAACATCTTTTCTCAGTTTTGGCTACAGTAAGGGAGTACCTTGCACGGTGACACTGACAAGATAGTTTAAATACATCTAAAACTATAGTATATATCATTGTGTTAGAGACTTTTGTCATTATTTCAGATTGTTTTGTAGTCAGGGTTAAGTGCTTACTTATTTGCTCAATATAAAGCAATGAGGTGTCTTTATTACCAGACTGTAAAGTTAGTCTCGTAGATGTAAGTTTATTTAATATTACAACAGCCTTAAGTTCTTCAGAGAGTGTTATGTGATATCTGATATTTCTGCACACATTAGATTCATCATAAAGAGATCTTAACACTAATATATCTCTCTTGAGTATTGCATAATTTATGTCTGAAATATGACTGATAATAGATACATCATCACTTAATAAGAGTCCTGTAGTAGTTAGGATTTCAGCATTACTTAGTAGTAGGGGTAGGTGAAAGGTCCCATCGTGTTCCTGCGAAAAAAATCCACGAAAACCACATCGTCATCTGCTTTTAATGGAAAAAATCCACTTTAAATAAAGCAATTAAAATCTTCGCTGTTTTCACCAATTGCCAAAATGTTTAACTATTTTTTCAGTGGCTACACATTTAAGTACATATTTTTCACCTTTCTCTATAAAATTTGACATTTTCCAGAAAACTGAAACACAGTACAAGCAGCTACGGAGCCTGTGCCTGCTGATAGTGCTAACAGTCTGCCTTCTTCAGCTCAACAAGAGATGGCAGGTGTGGCAGTAGGGAACCCTCTGTCAAATTTCTCATCACCTCCTCCAACCTGTAAGATGTCTGTAATAGAACATCAGCAGCAAGGAGGGAGTGGTGGTGGTTATGATGATGGCAAAGAAGCTGGGGTGGAAGAGACACTAATGGACTTTTTAGCCCAAATCTAGATGTTATGGGAGAAATGGATGGGGATGAACATCACCACCATCACAGCTGTAAGCTTTTGGAATTTTTGGAGTTTGCTGCTGCTGAGTTGCAAGGGCAACAGTATGCTGAGGAGCAGACTAGTGTCCCACAGAGCACAGTGGACACAGTTGGAATGTGGTCTGGTGATACGGGACTAGGAGAAGTTCCATTTGCCAGCAACAATACTCTTGGACATAGCTGCAGCACTGATTCTGAGGCAGTAGCAACAAGATGTTACGGTTTGCAAAACAAGACATGGAGTCAGACGGTATATTGAAGAACACCTTTATTATTAATAATAATAATAATAATAATAATAAGCAAATGCAAGCAAGTATGACAGTACAAGCAGACGGTGACTGGAGAGGCTAGAGACTATCAGCAATAGGAGCCTGCCTATGGGTCAACCACACTACTGGAGACTAGGCCGAAGCTAGCTTGTCGTCTTAGGAATCAAAGAGTAATGTAACACTGAACCTACAATCTCCTGTAGCGGGCAACAGAGGAGACTACTGACTCAGGCCTGCACTCAGTAAGGCCGGAGTCTGCCAGATCCCCAAGTCTGCACCAGGATGGGTGTCTGTAGGTAACGGAGCCACAAGTGGAGTAAACAGACAGAGCCACAGGTCAGCACCAGCAAGGATAGTCAGACAAGTCAGGTTCATACACGGAGCGGGTAGTCAGCCAGAGCCACAGGTCTCCACCAGAATGGATAGTCAGACAAGCTGGGTCATACAAAGGATACAGGAGCAACAGGAACTAGAACTACACTGAACACCAACGTAAGGGTAACTGATACACAGGCCCATAGAGGTTTATGAAGGAGTAGGAGAAGGAGGGACCAATTAGGTCCCCCGGGCTGAACCTATAACAGGTGTCCAGGCAAGTTCCCTAATCATGATGCCAGTACAATGAACCAGACACAACTAGGCTGCAGGCAGAGAGGGACGTGGCTAGCGATGCCAGAGTGTAAGTCCAGAACCCTGTTCCCGGCTGAATGGCACAGGCCGAGGTAAGGCACTGTGACACAAGAGCAGAAACATCATCCTCTGCCCCAGCCAGTAAAGGGGAATGTGCAGGAGAAAAAGAAAGAGGCCATTCTTCTCCACCTTTCTCCTCCCCCTAAAGTCCTAGATGTGGGACAATTATTCTCTTGGAGCAGACACAGTGAGTCATCAGCGATGGCAGTGTGCACAATTTGTGATAAATCAGTGAAAAGGGGAAAGGAGGGAACGTACCTTGGCACAAACAACTGATAACACTCATAAAACACAGACACCATGATATTTATGTGAAACATGTTGCTTTACCCCCTGACTCTCCCAAATGCAACAAGAGGTGAGGCAGAAATCAAAGAGGAGGAAGAATAGATAAACCCAGCCTGAGGCTGAAAGTTCGATGATGAGTGAAGCACCTGTCTCGCCATCGCCTACTTGCTCTAGGGCTCGGGCAAAGGGAAGATCATGTAACTACATCTTCTGGTAATCCATCTCGTTCATCTTCTCTCCTCCACCAACTTATAGCCATTCAGTAGATGTCAGGATGTGGCAGTTTGTGTCCACCCATTGCACACTGTGTGGTGCTCGGACCACACATGGAAGTGGGGTGGAGGAGAATCACAAGCATGGCATAAAGCGGCATCTAAGGAGGTTCCATCCCACAGAATATTCACAGCCAGTGGCAGGGAGGATTCATTATTATTATTAAACTGTCTGCAAGTTGTCGTGTGTCCTTAGTAGGGAGTGGAGAAGGGGCATAGTGACAGCGGCAGTACTTAGTTTCTGGTGGAATGATTTTACATTGGGGACTCTAAGTGTCAAGGAATTTGTACAGAGTTGTGCCAGGTGTCTGATGTAAGTACAGATGTTCCCACTGTTTCCAGTCCTTCCCTTATTTACTACATTATTGGCCAACTTCTTCTTTTCTCCACATATACCTGAAGTGGTGGGGGCTAGTTGTGGTGCTGATACTGTTTCAGGTGCATCATTTGATCTAGGAGTGGCAAATGGAACCATGATCATTCATCACCCATGTTACTGCTGCTGTTGATCCCATTCACTTTGAGCTGCCTAATCATCCTGCTGCTTAAACAACTCATGGCAGCAGCAAAAACAGCTGTCACTAATTTTGCAATTACAAAGTTGCATTTGATAATGGCCACTGGCCAAAGGCCACCACAACATGACACTAGGCCAGCAGGGCATTTTTTTCCTCAGGGCTTTCTTTCAAGTCTAAGTCCTACAAATCAATGATTCCACAGAGCTTGGGCCTAGCACAAGTCTAAGTCCTACAAATCAACATAATGCCAACCTAGAATGTTGATGATGTATAACTATACTAATTAATATAATTACTACATAGATTCTTCATTCAACATATTGTGGGGGGTCATGTCAGATGCATCACTAGTACAAACACCGGTGTGATACATCTGTCATGAATAACCCCCCAACCCTTCTATTGGTTACAAAGAAATGTATGGACATCGATCATTTGATTATGTCCCTTTGGGACCAATGTATCACTTGTTTCTCTTTTACACAACACACTGAATCTTTCTCCTTCCCTATAACTATCACAGTGCAGTTTCTCCCCTCATGTCACTCTCGCTTGTGCTGTGCTCCAATTGGTTGAGCCTGTTTGGCCCGCCCCTGGTGACCTTTTTATACTGGGTCAGTGGCACCTGCCAGGTGCCCTTTCATGGTTTTCCCGAGCCAGTTTTGCTGTGCTGTGTTCCTGTGTTACTGATTTCCGGTGTACCGACTTGGCTTGCTCTGACTACGTTCCTGTGTTCCTGCTCCGTGATTCGACCCGGCCTGGCTGACGTTCCTGCTTGCATCCTGATCTGGCTTGCCTGAGAACCTGCTCCGTGATTTGACCCGGCCTGGCTGACGTTCCTGCTTGTATCCTGACCTGGCTTGTCTGAGAACATGTTCCGTGATTTGACCCGGCTTGTTGACGTTCCTGTTCCGTGACCTGCACCAGTTACTTCTGCCCAGCCAACGTTCCAGCATCCTCTGTCACCACAGCGACATTTTGACTGCCTCCATTTACTGTGCTGAGCGGTTGTAGTGGTTAACCTGTGCTGTGCTAGATCCTGCTACTGAGTTGCTTCCTGCAGAGCTGTGTTCCAACTATGGAGCTGTTAACCCGTGCAGAGCTGTGTACCAACTATGGAGCCGTTAACCCGTGCAGGGCTGTGTCCTGGTTCTGAGCCTCCAGTCTGGTACAGAGTGTTGCTTTGGTGCTGAGCCGTTTCTCTCCTTACAGTACAGTGAAGTTCGTTACCGCGCCCGGTAGGCGCACGGCTCTGGCTGGTACTGTGCATGTCTCTGTGGTTACGCTCATGGGGCTATTGGCTCAAGCCCTTGCAATTCAGTTGCTTCCATTACGCCCGTGGGGGGCTATTGGCTCAAGCTCTTGCAATCCAGTTTCTTCCATTATGCCTGTGGGGGCTATTGGCTCAAGCTCTTGCAATTCAGTTGCTTCCATTACTCCCGTGGGGGGTATTGGCTCTAGCTCTTGCAATCCAGTTGCTTCTGTTATGCCCGTGGGGGCTATTGGCTCAAGCTCTTGCAATCCAGTCACTCCCATTATGCTCAAGCTCTGGCAGTCTACTTGCTCCGTTAATACGCCCGTGGGGGCTACTGTTCAAGTGCAGCAGGTTCTGGGTGGCAGGTTCCTCTTTGCTGGACAGTTTTCTCAGTATTACGAACTTTGGTGTTGAGTCCTCTCCACCATTCACTGCCTTTATCACCTTGGGCGTGCCAAACATCACAGCTGAGACGGACTGATTATTGTATTAACCCTTGTATCTCTGTACTCAGTATCTGCCAATTGCCTGTGCTATTTTTTGCTATACTTGTATATTGGTGACACTATTGCCTTCCTGCTGCTATGCAGTGCTGCCTAAAGGGGGTGATCTTTGTCCTTTATTTTGTTCTTAATAAAACTGCATTTTATTTCACCTACTGGTCTAAGTGTCTTGAAAACCGTGACAATAACTATCTGGTATTTGTTCAAATGCCATAATAGTGGTCCCTTTTAAGGAATAGTGTTACTTTTGTGGTGCTCTTACCATTGATGGAGCAGTGGATAGAAGCAATCCAGGCTATTGTTATTAGTCATATTATAGTCAAGCACTGTGGGCATCAGGGTGCCATGATCACTCATAGTTGTATATTGTATTTTCTAGACTGGTCAGTGAAGGTGTGAAGGCAGACTGACCTTACATTGCTTGATTTATGACATTGTGTTTTTATATTGTAATATTTTATTTCTGATAAATATGGCATTTATGTCTTCTTTGGAAAGAATAGAAAAGATGGATGTTTACCGCAATTACTAAAATTATATTGAGTGATTTCCATGTTATCCTCAGCTTTTTGTTGATTCTTATATGTATTCTAAGCATGACCTATCATTTGGTCACAATTAATTAAGTCAATAATCGATAATCACATCTTTACATATGTGTGGAATACATTGTGAAAACTAGATGCACTTATTCGCTGGATCAAAGATTACATGGATTTTAAATAAATTATGTGATAAATTATGGTTATGCGTATATATTCCTTTTTTTTATTTGCAGAAAAGATAATAGATAATATGCAAAAGAAGAAAAGAAAGATGACAGCAATCGACTTCAGAATACAAAGGCATCAACAATAGCAGTTAGAGTAAACAGGCATTATAGACATTAAACTGTTACAGAGGGTATTCTGCTTATAAAGCACATTCTGATGCAGAAATCAACAGGAGGTAACTCAGTAGTCTGCTCCCTCTAAAGTCAGGCCAATGGGGTATAGAAAGTAAGGTATAGTAGGAAAAGAGGTGAGAGGGAGAGTTAGGTGTGAAAGATGTAGTCTCAGAGTATATTGATTTAGCTAGTTAAAACATGTCAGTGGGGTTCTCTGTCTCTAATCTATGTGGCTACAGTTGGACCATGACAAGGGGGTATCAGAAACCTCAACCAATGGTCCCAAACTTTCAAAAAGGTTTTGGCAGTCAGTCTCTTTAGATGTATTAATTTCTCCATTACCATTAGTTCCAATACCTTAGTCAGCTACTCAGCAGTGGTCTGAGAACTTGAGGATTTCCATCATCTGGAAATATAGAGCTTGGTTTTAACATATGAATAAAAAATCATAACTTTTTAGGGAAATGGTCAAGAGATATGGCCCAGAGGTTTAGACAGACTACCCCATTTGTGTGTTTCACTGCTCCAATAAAAGCAAGTTCACCAGGTGTGTAGAAGGGAGCCCTCGGCAGTCCCACACATCCAACACTGGTTTGGGACTGAGAGGTAGAACCTGAGCAATAGTTTGATGGGCACTATACCACCTGTACAGATGCTCATAATTCATTTTCATGATAAGAGATTTTCTAGAGCTAAACAGCTTGTTGAGGAGGATCATTTTGCATGTAGCATTATCCATTGAGACAGCCAAATCCTTTTCCCACCTGTAACTGCTGGACTGCACAAGTGGGCCTTGCAAGGGATCAGGAGACTATAAGTATGCATGTATCTTTATTTATATAGGCCATCCATGTAGGAGTAGTAGGAGGGGGATCATAAGTACAAATACAAGGCTTAATGAAGCAAGAGCAGAATGATTCTAATGTGACTGTCAGTGTGCACAAGGAGGATATTGTTAGTGAGATACATCCTTGAGCAAGTGGGTTTCAAAAAATGCTTGAAAGTAATGGGTGTGAATGATTAGCGAATGGTGATAGGGAGGACATTCCAAAGTTGAGGGCCAGCCAGTGAAAAGATTGCAGCCAAGAGATGGCTCGAGCTATGTAGGGAGAGGACAGAAATAACCCTTGAGAATAATGCAATTGATGGGAAGGATTTAGCCAGAGATAAGAGCAGAAATGTAAAAGGGTGCTGAATAGGGGTGGGCGAAAAATGAGAAAAATTTCCTGCATGACTTTTCACATAAACTGGCAGATTTTTCACTTTTTCCGAGAACTTTTTCTCCTTTTCGCCAATGCAAAACTTTCCTCTTTTTTGCCAATTTTAACACATTTTATGCCTATATTTCCTATGACTACAATATTTCCCACTGCAATATTACTTCTTCTGGGGGCTGAAGTGTAGAAATAAGTACCTGAAATCAAAGTTATGAGTCCTACAGCAACCTACGACTAACACGGTACCAACTCTCATCTGTTACAGCACCATATACCTTGAAAAAAGTGTTAGCATGCAGAGTGCCTTTGTCTTTTGCCCACAACACTAACATTCTGCTTAAGTGGCAAAGGCACATAATCAAGATGATGTAAAGAGATATATAAAAAAAGTGCAACCTACAATGTGGCAGATGTATATGGTAGTGGTGTTGGGGGACTGGCGTGGTGTGATTGATGTGCGCAGTTTTTACCAGTTTCATGTTTTTGTCAAATGTAAGCTATCCTTCTTCTCATATTACTGATACACATTACTTATTGGTCATAGCAGGGTTCCCAAGCATGGTAGATGGTAGCAACCCTTCTTCACATCCATCTTCCTCCTCATCTGTGCTGATGTTTACCCTTTGAGTGGCAGAGGGGTACACAATGCATTGCAAAGCAATGCATTGCATACCCTTCTGGCACTCAAAGGGTTAATATATTTGTCCTGGCTTTCACTGTCATCTGTGTTTACCGCTACCTGATACTCAGATGGTGTGAGATGTTGATTAATTTTTAAGAATGTTAGTCTCCAAACATTGTTGCTTGATAGCCGTGTCCTGCGGTCAATGACAATGTAACCAACCGCACTGAAAACCCTTGGAGGACAATTAAGGGTTTCCACTGCAGTACATGTCAATACTGGTCACACACACTGCTTTGCTTTCCAGTAGTCCATGGGGTCATTGTTTCTTCCTAGAATGTAGCTATCCTGCAAGTATGCAGAAACCCTCTAACATGCAGTGGGACCACTTCTAGGAGCAACATTATGTTCCTGTGTGTTAGGTAACAACCAATACTCAGGAAGCAAGTTCCAAAGAGATGTGCAGCCACCACCACCCCCAATGCTGGGTTTTTGCTGCCCCTGCTGAGACCAATGTTGTAATGTAGGTGCTTCTGCTGATTGAAATGCTCCACTGCCTTCCTTTTCACTATACTGTCTAGATGTTTTTTGTGCACTCACTCACTTTCTCTCTCTCTCTCTCTCTCATCCTTCAGAATTCAACCCTCCACTTGATCAATAAGCATGTCTCGATATTCCTTGACAGAATCCAGTTCCTCAGAGAGTTGCTGCTGATTGTCATCACTCTTTGTGGTGAGAAATGACTGATGGAAGAAATTCAGAAATTTTGTGTATGAAGTGGGTGTCCAGCATAGTGGCAAGAATGTATTCCTCATTGTTTTTAATGGACACTATGTGAGGATCTGGTTAGAAGCACACTAACATGTCCTTTACCAGTTGGTGCACGTCTTTGTTGTCATTATGGTAAGATTCCTCAGGCATGCTCCAATTTTTTTCTGCAATATAAAGATCAGAGGTAGAATTTCACTAATTCCTGCCCCAATGTGACTCACCAGCATGGCTGCCTACTTAAAGGTCTTCAGCAGCTCACATACATCAAACATTAGTTGCCATTGGCCATTGGCAAAGCCTTCCAGTTTTTCATGGCGCACTCGCTAATGGCTTATTCTGCTCATACAAATGAACTAGCATGTACAGTGTGGAATTCCACCTTGTAGGGACCTCCATTTTCATCTGGTGATGGGGCAGTTTGTTAAACTCTTATATGGAATATAGAGCTTTTGCATGCACTGTAGGAGTGACTAAAATTGACACACTTTTTGCGGGCAATAGTAATCATCTCTCTGAGGGTTTTGGATTCTGCCAGGAATCTGGTCACAACTAAATTTAGCACATGAGCAAAGCAGGTCACATGTACCCTATCACCTATTCTCAAAGCAATGATTATGTTGGAGCCATTATCAGCAGACACAAAACCGGCTTTTAAGGAGGGGGGTACAAGTAGAGATGGGCGAAAATTTTCAGCTCAAACTGAAATCGGCAAATGTCACTTTCCGCTTGGTGAATAATTTCCAGTGAAAAGTGCAGTTTTTTCCGCTTTTTCCCACCTTTTCCACCAACTGAAATCAATGGGAAGAAAAATATTTCTCCACTACATGCAAGTTTTCTACAGCCATATAAAAGGTTGTCAGGCTCTCACAGCAGCCATTCTGTGTTTGTGAGAGGAGAGAGCAGCATGTTTTTGACCTAGAGGAGATAGGCAAATAAAGGGGAATTGAAGCTTAGTTTAGGGAGTCATTTAGGCTGGACATTTGTTCTCTGTATTAGGGGAGTTTGGGGGCACTCTAGGGGATAAGAAGGGAGGAAGGAGGTTAACCCCCAAATACTCCAAAATTCCATGTGGCTGACTGGCAAGACACAGGCAGCTAGGCGCCTATTTGCTTGCAGATCTTGCTGTTATTGTCTCTGTGCTGGGTGGGGAAATCTGGGGAAAGACGTTGATTTTGTATTTCAGTTATAATTTTTTTTGGACAGACTGTGATAAGACAACAGGGTGGACAACTTAAAAAAATAAATAAATAAATAAAATAATAATAATAAAAAAAATAAAAAAGAATAAAAAACTAAATATCTTAGGTGACAGTGACAGACAGATGACTGGGCTTAGGCAAGGCATCATACAGCTCCATCAGTTGTGATGTGTACCGTACAGTAAAAAAAAAACAGTGTAGTTGCCTAATGTCCAGCAAACGCACAAGGGGAAGGGGGAGGGGTGGAGCAGTGCAGGGACATGAGAGTAAATTAGTAGTCCAAAAACTGACTGCAGCAATGGTTGCTGCAGCATGTGCAATCAATGATGATGATCCCTCTATTCCAAGGGAGGTTGCAGTTTGTCAAGGTCCCAGCAAAACTAGTTCCAGCACCACCAGTGCCAGTAGAAATAAAGAACCATATAAGAAGAACACTAAAGATGACAATGAAGTCTCATTCAAGTGTTGATGATGCTGGCAATAGC
The DNA here is from genome assembly GCA_037306005.1 of Rhinophrynus dorsalis. Lineage (NCBI taxonomy): Eukaryota > Metazoa > Chordata > Amphibia > Anura > Rhinophrynidae > Rhinophrynus > Rhinophrynus dorsalis. Next base: position 448,269,580 of record CM074719.1, on the reverse strand, counting down.
ATAATAGGGGAAGTTGTAGCAGCTGAACCACCTGCTGCATCAGACAAACAACCACCAAAACACCCATCCTCAAAGTAGTAGTGAATTTTGTTATAGTAAAAGCAAAAAGAAATTGTTTGACACCTCTAAAAACCTAAAGGAATATAAGGGTAGTAGTGGGCAAGAACTGTCAGGTGATGCTGATGCTGTTAAGGATGACCTAATGATGACTGATGATGATGCAGATCTAGAATATATCCCTCTGGCATCCTTCTCTTGTTCAGATGCAGCTGAAGTTGAGAGTGAGGATGATGACATGGCTGTAAGGTTAGCAGAAAGTCAAAGGCTGAATCTTCCACCACTTTTAAGGAGCACTGTGCCTGTATATAAATTGTTTGAGAGAGCCATTGGAAAGTCTGACTCTGAACAGGCTCATATGTCAAAAAATCACACAGTCACCCTATCAGTCATCAAGCAGCAATGTAGGGAGACTAACATTCTTAAAAATGAACCACCATCTCATACCATCTAAGTATCAGGTAGCAGAAACCACACATGACAGAGAAAGCCAGGACAAATATATTAACAGCAGCAGAGATGAGGAGGTGGAGGAGGGATGTGAAAAAGGGTTGCCACCATCTACCCCACTTGGGACCACTGCTATGACCGATAAGTAATGTGTGTCAATAATCTGAGAAGGAGGATAGCGTATGACAATGGTAAAAACAATATACATTCACAAATCACACCATACCAGTCCCCCACCACCACCACTACCATACACGTCTGCCACATTGTAGGTTGTAATTTACTTTTTTTATTACTTGATATCATCATGAATATGTGCCAGTGTCACTTAAGCAGGAAGTTAGTGTTGTGGGCAAAGGACAAATGCATTCTGCACGCTAACACATTTTTTCAAGCCATATTTTGCTGTAGGACTCACAACTTTGACTTTCAGCCACTTATTTCTAAACTTCAGCCCCCAGATGAAGTATTATTATAATGGGAAATGTAGCACCTATAGGAAATATAGGCAAAAATTTCTTAAAGTAGTCGAAAAGGAGGATATTTTTGCATAGGCAGAAATAGGAATTTTTTTCATGGGAAAAGCGAAAAATTGGCAAATTTTCCTAAAAAGTCACGCAAGAAATTTTTCCCACTTTTTCCCCACCCCTACCCACCACACTAACCACCTGCTTGAACAATTCAGGCACAGCCATCCTGGGAAAATAACTGGGGCTTGGGATATTTCTGCGTGGAGCTACACATGACATCAGTTCTCTGAAACATCAGTTTTCTACAAAATAATATGGAGGCATGTCCGCTGCCAACATCTCAACAACTTTGCCATTCTACAGGCATACTTTGGGATTGTTTTTGTGAAGTTTTTGACTCATTCCCTGGAACTCAGTCAGTGTGGGTTGGCAGGACATGTCAGAAGAACCCTGGAACTTTATTGCTTGAACAACATGGTTAGAGGAGGTGGTGGAGTTAGTGGCAGAATGTGTGGGCAGTTTATGACTCTTGCAATCTCCTATAGCAAAGCCAGAGCCATCATACTCCTCTGCAGCAGGAGCCATAGGTGTTATCTGGAATGAGCTGTTTGCAGTAGCACACTCTCTGACACATAACTAGCTTCACTACTTTTTTCTGCTCCAAAGCCCTTGGGACTTTTTGGAGTGCTTCTGCTGCTGCTAGTTTGACCTGCTGATAGTGTGTCTCCCAGTCAGACCTGTGGTTGTACTTCAGGTGGGATCTTATAGAGGAGTTGCCTAGGTGTGAGCCTGCTTTCCCCCTGCTCACATGCTTTTTGCACAGGCAACAGATAGCAACATGATTAGTTTTAGGATCCCGAGTGAAGTTTCTCCATACTGTGGACTTCATAGACTGAGGGGTTCTTGAGGTGCTGCTATTACTACAAGGGCTAGATGGTGATGCAGTTCTACTGCTACTATAACTACTAAGTGTCAAAGGTGCATCACTTCTAACAGCAGCAGAAGCACTTGTCATATCTAACATTATGGATGTTAATAACCTGTGTTGCTGTTGTTGTTGTTGTTGTTGTTGCTGCTGGGTACTCAACACAGGTGTGAGTGGCTGAGTTGGACTTGGACTTGGAAGAGGCGATGATGCTGATGATGACTGATAAGGTAACTTTTGCCATCTTTGCTTGTGCAGGGCCAGACTTTCCAATGATTTTCTCAAACAGTTTATAAACAGGCACAGTTCTTCTTTTCAGTGGTGGAAGATTCAGCCCTTGCCTTTCTGCTAACTTTATGACCATGCCATCAGCCACTCTCTCACTCTCTCCTTCATCTGTATCTGAACAAGAGAAGGATGCTGGAGTTATATATTCTAGATCTGCATCATCATCAATCATTATTAGGTTATCCTCAGTAGGGATGGGTGAAATGTTTCACCTCAAAATGAAATCTGCAAATAATGGCACTTCCCACTTGTCGAATAATTTCCTGAGAAAAGTGCAGTTTTTCTGCTTTTTAAAGGGATAGTAATACTTAAAATTAAAAAAAAATATGTTGTAGGGTTTATCCCCCTGAGTAAAACAAGAGTACTCCCACTGCTGAAAGGTGTTTCATTCAAAAGTTATTAATTTTCAAAGTTGAATTTTTTAGGTGCAATATCACAGTGGCCTGAAATTGTACAGTGGCACTGTTGCTACACGATCCTATGGACAGCTCTGGTCCCGGGACCATAAATCTCCATAGGATGGTGTAGCAACAGTGCCACTGTACAATTTCAGGCCACTGTGATATTGCACCTAAAAATTAAACTTTGAAAATTAATAACGTTTGAATGAAACACCTTTCAACAGTGGGAGTACTTTTGTTTTACTCAGGGGGATAACCCCTACAACATATTTTTTTTTACATTTTAAGTATTACTATCCCTTTAAGCCTAGCTTATTCTATTGAAATAAACGGGAACATTGAATTTACACACAAGACATAACAACTATTATTTTATTTCCCAAAGGCATAGTATTAAAGAGGCATGAGGGTGCCTATGTTGGTGGAGTGTGAAGAAAGAATGAACAGGGAATTTTTTTGGGGGGGTTGTTTACTGGGATTGGGGCAGTTAAGCAAATAAAATAAAAATCCTAAATACAATTAAAAAACCCCATAAGACATGGTTTAAAATGGGTCTGAGGTGGGTGCCTTTGTTTGTGGTTAGAGTCAGGGGAATGAATCATTTGAACAGGGAATTTGTTTTGGGGGGTTTCTTGACTGGTATTGGGGGGAGAGTTAATAAAAAAATAAATCAATAAAATAAGACATTTGTATGTAAAGTGATAGAGAAAGGAACCCCCTGACATAAGTTGCCACTGGAGTTGGCTGATACTTGACTTAATAGAGTATTTCGTAAAGGATTATTTTTTAGATTTATGTAAAACATACAAGAATGTGCAGTAATGGAAATAGACAGGAAACAATTCCTCCACAGTGCTGCTTAAGACAAAAAATTCATCCCCACCACCTGGATCTAGAAAAATGGCATGTAGAAAAATATCAAAATTACTACTGTATGAAGAAATGAAAATCAGAGATATCTACATATATAGCAATCTCTATTACCTGTTTAATAGAGATTGCTATATATGTAGAAATCGCCGATGTTCATTTCTTCATACAGTAGCGCTTTTGATATTTTTTCTACATACTATTTTTTAGATTTGTTGTTAGAGGCCCAAGCCCTGAGAAAGCATTGATTTGTAGGACTTAGACTTATTAGAGGCACAATCCCTAAAGAAAACACAAGCGCTAAGAAAACATTGATTTGTAGGATGTGAAGGTTTGTCTGAGCTCTGCTGCTCGATTTGGTTGTCTGAGCTAATCCAGTGTTCTGCTGTCCATTACTGCTGCCTTTCCTTTGCAGAGCTGGCTGAATAAGCTGACCTCTCTGTGTTTGCTTACCAGACTGCTATCAGCCAACAGCCAACCTTCCCAGGGTATTTAAAGCAGCTTGGATCACTACCTGATGGCCCTTGTGTCTGATTCTGGAGCAAGCACGTTATCCTGAGTTGCTGATTACCTGTGTATGACCTGGCTTCCTCTGATGTCCCTTCTGGTTCCTGACCGCTGGCCTTGTTCCTGACTTCATTGATCTCAATATTCCTGACCCCAGCTTGGCTGAGTACCTGTCTTGGTTCCTGACCCTGGCTTGTCTTTTGCTTTATGCTTCTGGATCACGATTTTGCTTCGTTTGCTTTTGTTATTTCAATAAAGGTGTTTTGCATTTTTACATTTTGTGTCCTGTCTGGTTGCTGGTCCCTAACATAGAAATTAAGCTTGTAAGAAACAAACCCCAAACACTTTTTTATTTTTTTTTGTAGGACTATGTTTTTTATTATTATTTATTTTGTATCTTTTTAATGCACAAGCCCTGAGAAAAAAAATGACCCGCTGGCCTAGTTCCAGCAGGTAATGTTGGCCAGTGGCCACTGACCATTATCAAATGTCCTACTGAGTCCATAATTGCTGAATTTGCAACTGTTGTTCTTGCTGCTGCTGCTGCTGCTGCTGAATTGTTTAAGAAACAGGATGATTAGGCAGCTCAAAGGGAATGGGATCAACAATAGCAGGAATAGCTGTAACATGCCACTTGCCACGACTAGCTCCAATGATGCACCTGAAGCAGTAGCAGCACAATAAGTAGCACCCAGTATTTGTGGAGAAAAGAAGAAGTTGGCCAATAATTCTTCTCCACCTGCCCTCCACCAAAATCATGGGTGTGTTGTAATTAGAATAGAAATGTGCCCCTTGAGAACAGGAAATGTACCTCTCATCAGCAAATGCAATGTGCACAGAGTGTGTGTAGTAAATAACATCTGGGGCCACAACTGTATCCAAACATCATGACACCACAACCCAAGTACTGCCACTGTCACTATACCCCTTGTCCAGACCCCGCTAAGGACACATGACAACTTGCTGACAGTTTAACAGTAATGATACACCCTCCCTGCCCCCATCTTAGCATATTCTGTGGATAGAATCTCCTCAGATGCCACTTGATGCCCTGCTTGCAATTCTCTTCCATGACACTGGCATGTGTGGTCAGTGCACCACACAGTGTTCATTGGGTTGAGACGAACTGCCACATCCTAACATCAACAGAGTGCCTATCATTTGGTGTGGGGGGTAATTATGAACAAGGCGTATTGGCAAAGGATGTAGTTACCCTAGAGGCCAGCTAGTTGTTTCACTCACCATGGAACTTCCAGTATCTATCTGGGATTCTCTATTCTTCCTCTTCTTTGATCTCCTCTTCACCTCTTGTTGTCTTTCTGGAGAGTCAGGAGATACAGCAACAGTGTTACTTGGTTTCTGTGGTGAGTGTTTGAATTTAACATGTTTTACATAAATGTCATGGTGTCTGTGTTTCATGTGTGTTATCAGAGCGGTTGTGCCAAGGTGTGTTCCCTCCTTTCGTCTTCTCACTGACTTGTCACAAATTGAGAGCAGTGTCATTGGTGATTACTGCACTGTGCACACCCCAAGAGAAAAATAGTACCACACCCATGACTTCAGGGCATAGGGAACAGTTGGAGAAGGATGGTCTCTTTCTTCTTGTCCTCCACATTCCCCTTTACTGTCTGTGGCAGTGGATGATGTTGCTGCTGTTGCTGCTACTGCCTCAGAATCAGCACTGCAACTAAGACCAGGAGTATTGCTGGAGCTGGCAAGTGGAACCTGTCCTAGTTCTGCTTCACTTGTTGACCCCATTCCACTGTGTCCATGGTGGTCTGTGGTACACTAGTTTGCTCGTCAGCATCCTGCTGCTCTTGCAACTCAGCATCAGAAGGAATTAGAGCAGTTTCAGATTTCAAAAGCTCACTGCTAGTGGTGATGATTCCCATCCTCATCCCTGTCTCCCATTCCTTCTAAGTTTCTGATAAAAAGGCCATCAATGTCTCTTCCATCCCAGCTTCTCCACCATCATCATCAACACCACCACTAGTCCCTAAGTGCTGCACCTGCTCTATTACACTGCTGCTTGGAGGAGGTGAAAAACAGTGTAACAGAGCATCCCCTAATTTCACACTTGCCATTTCTTGGTGATATGAAGAAGGCAGATTGTCAGCAGTAGCAGCAGGGACAGGCAGCTGATCTGTGCCCCTGATAGTGGTGGTGGTATCATTTTTTCGCCTGCTATCCCCTAACAGTTCTTGCCTCTTAAGGATCATATTCCACTTGGACACTGTTGTGAAGGGAATGGGACTCCCAGGGTCAAAGGAATAGTGTGGGCTCCCTTGACCGCTAGTCTGGATGCTCTCAAATGCTCCCACTCCCCTAACACTAGTCCCACTGGCTGCTTCACCATTACTGTTACTACTACTACTAACACCAACCACATCAATTTCAGCCCCAGAGTTTTCCTCCTCACAGTCACTAATAATATGATTACCTCCTCCATCTCTCCTAACACTAACAAGCTGCTGGACCTTCTTAGTAGTAGTAGTAGTAGTACTAGCACTAGCGGGACTGCTTGGGGATGACAAGCGTGACTTTGGGTTCCCTGATGTCACACTTGGCATAATCTTATCCTTCCATTCCTCTTGAGTATTACAAGACACACTAGCAGCAGGTTCAGCTCTGGTGGCAGTAGGTTCAGCACTGACAGCAGGCGGCATACTACTGGTTGCAGCAGGGGCAACGCGTCTGACAGCAGGCACAGTATTGGTGGCAGCAGGTTCTCCACTGACAGCTGGCACAGCACTGATTGCAGCATGGGCAGCACATCTGACAATAGGCACACCACTAGTAGCAGCAGGGGCAGCACTCTGACTGCAGGCACAGCAATGGTGGTAGCAGTAGCAGGAGGAGCACTTCTGACAGCAGGCACAGCACTAGTGGAAGCAAGAGCAGCATGTCTGGAAGCAGATACAAAAATGGTAGCAGCAGGTACAGAAAGGTGGCAGCAGGCACAGGCAGCTGACCTTTCCTGTTCTCACTACTACCCTTTTCTTTCTCCCTTCTCATTAAATTCCCCAAGATCCCCAGGGGTGATTTAGGGGGACTAGACAGCATTGGTTCTGTAGTGCTCACTTCCTCCTCCTCCTCAGACATCTACCTCACTCTGTAGCTGCTTCTGTTGCTTTCCATTTGCTGGAATACATCAATTTTTTATAGTGAAAAGGTGAAAAACAGGTAAATCAATGGGTGGAAGCTTTCTGGCCATTGAAAAAATGGTGAAGAATTTTGGCCAATGGGCAAAAAATTTGAAGATTTTAATCACTTGCGGATTTTCCCATGAAAAAGTGGATAACAACATGGTTTTCGCAGGATTTCTTGCAGGAACATGACAAGATATTTTGCCTACCTCTAATCCTCAAAAGCATCAGCATAACCTTGCCCACTACCCTTATATTCATCTAAGCTTTTAGAAGTCTCAAACAATTTCTATTTACGTTTACGTTTACTTTCACAAAGTTCGCTACTACTTTCAGGATAGGTGTTTTGCTGCTTGTTTATCTCACTAAGGTTCTCTAATTGTACTGTTTGCTGGGACCTTGACAAACTGCATCCTCCCTTTATTGCACATGCTGCAGCAACCATTGCTACAGTCAGTTTTTAAACTACTACTTTACTCTCATGTCCCTGCATTGTTCCACCTTTCCCCCTTCCCCTGCCCCTTGTGCATTTGCAGGACAGTTCTCAACTACTGTGTGTGTTTTTACTCTACAGTACACAACACAACTGATGGAATGCGATGTCTTGCCTTAGCCCAATCAGCTCTGTCCCCTAATATATTTAACTAGTTGTTTGTTAATTTATTATTTTTTATTTATTTATTTTTTAAATTGTTCACCCTATCTTATTAGTCTGTCAATAAATAAATAAATATATATATATATATATATAACTGTACATGAAAATCAACAACTTAGGCAATAACAGCAAAATCAGCAAGCAAATTGGTCCCCAGCTGCCTGTTTCTTGCCAGTCAGTCACATGGAATTTTGGAGAATTTGGGTTCAACTTCCTTCCTGCATTCTTCTCCCTAGAGTGCCCCCAGACTTTCCTAATACAGAGAACAAATTTTCTACCCAAAAAACTACCTAAACTAAACTTTCCACTCTCTTCTGTAGCTCAAAAACATGCTGCTTTCTCTGTTCACAAACACAGAATGGCATGCTGTGAGACCCTGACATCCTTGTATATGGCTGTTGAAAAGTAGAGAAAACGTTCATTTTGTGGGGAAAAATGTTTCTTCCCTTTGATTTCAATGCAATGAGCTAGTCTAAAAAAGTGCCCAAACCACACTTTTTGTGGGACATTTTTCACCAAGTGGGAAGTGCCATTATTTTTGTTTGAGACAAAAGTATTTGTCCTTTCCTAGCACTGAAGAAGAAAGAGACATAAAGGAGAGGACAAAAATCTTGTAAGAAATATGACACGTTATAGGTAGCCAATGGAGGCAATTCAGGAGCAGATGAAAAGGAAAGTATCTGGGATCAAAGGTAGGTATTCCTTCAGCTGAACTGAGAAAAGACTGAAGTGGAGAAAGATGAGAAGTAGGAAAACCAGAAAGTAGAATGTTACAATAGTCGAGTCTAGTGAAAATGATGGCCTGAGTAAGAGTGTTTGTGCTTGACATACTGAGGAAGGGTCATATTTTGACAATATATTTCAGGAAGAAACGACATGTTCTGGTGACAGCTTGGGTATGGGGGGGAGAATGTCAAGGTAGAATGGTAATTAAAGCCAAGAGATGAGTTGATGTCACCAAGTGAGAGTGTCTTGGGGAGAAAAGAAAAATGGTCCCAAGACTGATCCCTGAGGTGCACACTGAGAAGTCATGGAGAGATAAGAAAGCATTGAGAAAGCATGAGAAACACTGAGACAGGAGGGAAACCATTCTAAAGTTGTGTCATAGATGCCAAGGTGTTTAGTGTGTCTAGTAGGAGTGCATGATTAAGTGTCAAAAGGCAGATAGAACTAATAGGATTAGTATGCTATATTGTCCTTTGCTGTGTGTAGGTCATTAGTAATTTTTGTTTGGGCTGTCGCTGTGGAGTATTTGGAACACAAACCTGACTGTAATGGGTCAAGAAGAGAGTTGGAATTGAGAAAAGAGATTAAGCATGAGAATACAAGGTGTTTCATGATCTTAGATGCAAAGGGGAGGAGTGAAACTGAACAATAATTTGATAGACAGGTGGGGTCAAGGAAGGGTTTTGTGAAATAAGGTTTGACTATTGCATGTTTGAATGAGGAGTGAACTTTTGCAGTAGAAACAGAGGAGTTAAAGATATCAGTAAGGTTGGGAACAAGAGTAGCTGCAAGAGCCTTGCTAAGGTGAGAGGGCATGGGATGCAGAGGGTGGAGAGGAAGATAGTAAGAAAGATAGCTCCTCCTCTGTAATAGGAGTGAACAAGCTGAGCGTTGCTCAAGGTAAACTAGGAATCAGGGGGATTGGAGGAGAGGATGTGGAGGGTTTGGCTTGGTGAATGGACATCATCTTATCTCTAAAAGTCAGCAAAGTCTTGTGGAGTGTTGGAGAAGGAGGAGTAGAACGATAAGTGGAAGGATAAGTGGAATAGCCTACCAGCAGAAGTGGTACATGTTAATGCAGTGACAAAATTTAAGCATGCATAGGATAGGCATAAGGCTGTCCTTAACATAAGACAATACCAAGGACCAAACAAGGTTTGAGGTTTTTACAGCAGGAAAATGGGCAGACTAGATGGGCCGAATGGATCTTATCTGCCGTCAAATTATATGTTTCTATGAGTAGTTTAATGCTGGGGGTTTGAGTAGAGAAACAAAGTTTTTAAAGAGCCTATATGTGTTAGAATTGTGACTAGTTATAAGGTTAGAGAAGTAGTGCTGTTTAGCTTGGGTAAGAGCTATGTTAAAACAAGATAAAATAAATTTGTAATGGTGGATGTCGGCAACAGACTGAGACTTTTGGCAGACACATTTTGCAGCTCAGCAACATGTGCGTAGCATGCAGGTTGATGAATTTAGCCATGGTCTGGGATTCCTGGGTATGGAGTGTCGAAGTTGCAGACGATATGAGATGTTGCATTGTTTGGGGTTTGCATCCCTAATAGCTTCTCATATGGGTTAAGATAACAGAGAATACATGCTTTATTGGAATAAGAGGAAATTAATTTGTGCATCTGTCTGTATCGCCAGAATTCAGTGAAGGGAAGACCTAGGCTGGCTTAAAGTGAGTCAAAGGGGAATATATTGTTGTGGCATGTAAGGAACACAGAACATAGCTTTCCACTGGAGAACAGGAAAGAAAAGAAAAAGAGGGCGCCCAATAGTGCCTGTAATCGTATAATACCACTCTGATGTAAAATGTTAAGTGAAAATATACTCACAAAACTGTTGGCTGATAATTGAATTAGATCAAAATCAGCTGAAATCGCTTTTGGGGAATATCAACCTGTCCCCACTCAGGTACCTCTAAATGTTCCTGAATCGATGTTCAGTAAGGGAATCCAATAAAGAAGTGACGGCTGCTGAAGAACTTCCAAATAATAATTTTAATAAAAATTATATATATAAAATATATGTATTAAAAAGACCAATTGTATAAACAATAAGGTAACGTTTCGCGGCCTGGACCGCTTTATCAAACCAACTGGTCAAAGAACAAGACTGAAAGAAGCAAACACAGCAGCCATAACACTATTTAAACTTCCCTCCCCATCATTTGATTGGATGTTAGCAAGGTCAAAGGGCAAAGGTGAAATCATACCCAATAATAAATTGTATAAATGCATATACATATACAATCATCACTTAAAATTACATAACTATAAATACATAGTGAGAAATTTATTTATAGAGATTGTGTTTCAAGTCCACCAGCGATTAAAACTCATTGATCTAAAAGAAGACTCCTGCGTCCAAAAGAAAAAAACTCTCAAGTGATATAATCCAAATATCTTACCAATCACCATAGACTGGAATGACAAAATGAAATCTATAAAGATCAGTAAATAAAATAAAATGAAACAAGAAACTCATCCAAAGAATGACCACAAAAAACATTTAAATTCGATGTTCCACAAGAACTGGAAAGCCATCTATTTAGAGATTGAAACTGATAAATTAAAATGCCAGAAAAAAAAGACATGTGTAGTCTAATCATTCAAAACAATGAATCAAATAGTAAAAAATTCTTATATCACTATTTATTAAATTATCCCATAGTATGTGCTATCAAATCCTATGACTTTATACTCTGTGCATTATGATATGTTATATGTTATACAATGTGATGACACATACTGTGAACTTTTAAGTATATTATGAAAATATATAAATCCCCAATATGCTCAAATTATGTTATAATCTTCTTGGCTTATTTAGATAGTGAATATTCAAATGTGTTTATATATTTAAATACCTTAATACAATTCGATCGTGACCGATGGGCCAGGGAGATGAAAAAACCCCAAAGTTATATGTGACCAAACGAGGTTCACAAAACTGTGTATGTAACCCACGTGGGCGCACGTTTAACAACAAATAGAAACGTGCGTTCCACCTGCGTTCCACATGCGTTCCACCAATTAGCCGATGTAAAAAAAGGAATAATACAAATCGAAAGACTAAGTTAACAAATGCCTGACCGGTGCACGATCAACACCCACACATGCCCAAGGGATGGATGAATAAATGCGCCAAATGTGCTAAAACCTCTCTATCTGAACCAGATATCATAGCAAAGAAGAACAACCGGCACACCTACCCACCCCCGAACATACACACCTGCCAAACCTGCACTCTGCCAGGCATATTTACATAATATAAGAGACAGAAAAACCCAAATAAATATCAAGATAATTGGATATTAATCAAATGTATGCACAATGTGTGTGCATAAATATATATATACGCACACACATACACATGAAACATGCACATATAAATACCTGAGTGTGCGTCTAAAATCCCACACACACTCACATATGTGCAATCCCATATGCATATGCAAACACAAAAATACACACAATTACATATCTAAAGATCACTCACCATGCCACATCACAAGCTTCATTTAATCCTTGAGGTGTCATAGTCCCTAATCTAAAAATCCAGAAAGATTCTCTCATAACAAGTTTCTTGAGTGAATCCTGACCACCATTTACTTCAACATGTTCAATAGGAAGAACCTTTAAAAGACTTGGATCTGATTATGATGTTTTAAAAAATGTCTGGAAATGCTATGCAATAAATGATGACCCCTTCGAATGTTATATCTATGTTGGATCATTCTGGCTTTAAAGCTCTGTGTAGTCCTACCGACATATTGGAGATTACAGGGACACCTCAAAAGATATATAACGTGTTTGGTATTGCAGTCCAAATGACTTCTGATATTAAAAACTTCTCCTGTAACATCAGAAGAAAAGGTTGAAGTTTCTTGTAATAACAAGGTACACGTAAGACATTTGTGTGATTTACACTTATAAGCTCCCTTTCTATTTAACAACCTATCTCTACTCGTATCCATAGATGCCTTCACTATATTTTTAATTGATGGGATCTGTTTGCAAGCTGTTGGGGCTAAAATATTTTTAAGCGTCTTAGCTCTTCTGAAAGTGACTCGTGGTTTAGAAGGAATATTCTTTTTCAAAAGGGGATCTTCCCTAAGAATATTCCAATGCTTGGAAATTATTGTCCTCACTTGTTTGCCCTTAGAACTAAAATTTGTTATGAAATTTGGAAAAATTTGTTCAGAGTTTTGAGAAGATGGAGTATGTCTGGTTATATTATCTTTCACTACACAATGATCAATCTTCTTATCATTAGTCTCACAGAAATTTTTAGCCTTCAAATATGAATCTTGTACTAATTGTTTGGGGTAACCTTTTTCTTTAAATCTTTGTTTTAAAAACAAAGACTGTTGATCATAATCATTTATATTACTACAATTTCTTTTAATTCTTCTAAATTGTCCGTATGCTACATTATTTAGCCATGGTTTGTAATGGCAACTTTTATATTCCAAATAACTATTGGCATCCACTTTCTTAAAGAAAGTACGTGTCTGGACTGCATGATTATTTTCACCTATGAGTTCTAAATCTAAAAATTGTATACATTTATGATCGTATGTACTTGTAAATTTCATACCCCAAAGATTATCATTCATATATGTTACAAAATCGGCTATTAAACTTGGATCACCTTTCCAAACAATGAGAATATCGTCAATGTACCTGCGATAGAGCACCAAGTTCGCGTCAAATGGACATCTGTCATAAATCTTAGAATCTTCCAGAAAACCTAAAAAAAGGTTTGCATAGCTAGGCGCGAACTTGGTGCCCATCGCATTACCCTTGACTTGTAAAAAGAAATCATTTCCAAATTTAAAATAATTATGAGTGAGAATAAATTCAATAGCGTCTATAAGGAAATCAGCTTGCTTAGAAGGCATAAGTAGGTCTTTATCTAAAAAATATCTGGTAGCTCTTAACCCTCCATCATGTGGAATATTTGAATAGAGAGCTGTGACATCCAAAGAGAGCCAGATGTAATCCTCATTCCACATATAATCTTTCAATATGCTGAGCAGATGGTTCGTATCCCTCAGATAAGAGTTAAGTCCAACAACGATCCGTTGTAAATGATAATCGATATATTCAGATAAATTACTAGTGAGAGAATCAATGCCTGAGATGATGGGTCTGCCAGGAGGACAAATTAGACTTTTATGAATTTTAGGAAGATGATAATATATAGCTATCCTAGGGTTTCTAGGAATAATAAAATCTCTTTCAGAGACTCCCAGGAGGCCCATCTCAAAGGCATGATCAATCAAAATCTTCAAACTACCCAAATATATCTCCGTAGGATCATATGATAATGGACTGTAATATTCTGTATCAGAGAGAATACGATTAGCTTCACCCAAATAATCACAAACATCTTGTATTACTACTCCTCCACCCTTATCTGCCTGTTTTATAATTATACGATCATTGTCAAGAAGAGTCTTTATAGCTTCACGCTCAACTTTGTTCAAATTATGGTTAATACCCAACTCTTTAAACTTCCTTTTTTCAAGAACTCTGAATTCTTCCATAACTACTGTTGAGAACACCTCCACGTATTTCCCTATAGACTCTACCGGGAAAAACCTATATCTCGGTTTAAAAGGGGTAGGTACTCGTCCTTCCAAAATGAATCGAGTATTCATATCAATATAAGGTTGTATTTCTATACCAGTAGAATCTAAAAAGGGCTTATCAGTCATAATTGGCACCCTATCTGGATATCCATTGAGAGATTTAGACGCAAAATACCTCTTAAGTGATAGCTTCCTTACATAATTATGCAAGTCAACAAAAATATCAAAAAGGTTAAAATCAGAAGATGGACTGAAAGACAATCCCCTCAAGAGTAAGGATCTTTCTGCATCATTCAAAACATATGTAGACAAATTGAAAATATTTTTTCCATTTCATGCTTCTAATGTTAACTTGTTCTGGTTCTCTTGGGATTTCCTCCCTCTCCCCTTCCCTCTTCTCCCTCTATATCTCCTTTTGTATCTCTTAGTGGTAGGAATCGATTTTGTGTCTTCCACCACACAGGAGTATTTTCTTTTCCCAACTCCAAAAAAGATGGGGTATTAGGGGAGTTTGAAATACTCGCTTGTATTCTATTAGATGGACCTTCATCTGGATCACTGTAATCAATTAGGAGTGTATTATCCAAGGAGGAAAAATTACCAGATGAATTAGAAGTATTATTAATATTATTACTTCTTGAAGCAGAAGAATCCTTCATATTTGCACTTTTGTTTTTATTACTATCACCAGAGACGGAAAGCCTAGAAGGAATGGTGACAGTGGGGGGCCTGGAAGGAACAGTACCTCCACTCTCAATACCAGAACCAACAACCCTCCGCCTATAGCGATCAGGACTACTACGTTCAACCCTAGACTTGTCCACGGCTTTAAACCTTTTGGGCCAAGTTCTAACCTGATTGTAATTATAATCCAACTTGTCACGTATGTGTCTAAAATTTCATCCTGGAATTTAGTTAAATTAGTATTCAACTGATCTTCAAGATCCTTAAATGAAGCAAGATTCTTATTCTTTTCAAGTTCTTTATATTTTTCCTCAATTTCTAAATTTAATTGGAGCAACCTACTTTCCCTAAAGTCGATTAAAATATGCATTAGATTGTAAGAACATGCATCAAGTGCATCATACCATTTCTTAGTGAAATCAGCATCAGGGAAAGTAGGTTGCAAACCAAATCTCAGACCTCTAGGTATCATCTGTAATGTAATATAATTTTTCAGAGACACTGTATCCCACCAGTGTCTACACTAATTTTTCATGGCAGATTCTAAATCTCTAAACATTTTCTTCAAATCTGTTTTAGGTTCTATATTAGTAGTGGTTTTATCATCTATCACTGATTTATTGAAAAATATCTGCTCACTCAGTAGATTTCTGGTGGAAACTCTGTCCCTGAAACTTTGCATAATCAATATACCAAAATGCAAACAACAAAATGCAAAAGAAAACAAAAACAACAAGCAGTGAAACAAAAATCAAAAAAGAAACAGTAAACAAAAAAAAACCAAAAAAAAAACCACAATATACAAAATAAAACAATATAACAACACAAATTTACCAAATTACAAATACAATACAATACTTAATGAGGACACTTTAAGTAGACGATTGTATAAAGTTCACTTTGATAGCTGCTCTCCAAAAAACAGGATAAACCAGGAAAAGTACTGCAAAAAAACACAAAATGGAGGCGCTCCTAGTGTAGTATGTCAAAATATTTTGTAGTGTTGTTCACAAATATTGTATACTCACAAAAGTGATGCTTGGGGTAACACTTATATGTTCCCCAAGTATATATTCAGTAGGGAACTCAGGACCGTCCCAAAGGTCAACAGCAATGTTTGGACAACTAACAAGGGCCGCACTTCACCATCATCTCAAAGAAGTACATAGAACAGGAAAGAAAAGAAAAAGAGGGCGCCCAATAGTGCCTGTAATCGTATAATACCACTCTGATGTAAAATGTTAAGTGAAAATATACTCACAAAACTGTTGGCTAATAATTGAATTAGATCAAAATCAGCTGAAATCGCTTTTGGGGAATATCAACCTGTCCCCACTCAGGTACCTCCAAATGTTCCTGAATCGATGTTCAGTAAGGGAATCCAATAAAGAAGTGACGGCTGCTGAAGAACTTCCAAATAATAATTTTAATAAAAATTATATATATAAAATATATGTATTAAAAAGACCAATTGTATAAACAATAAGGTAACGTTTCGCGGCCTGGACCTCTTTATCAAACCAACTGGTCAAAGAACAAGACTGAAAGAAGCAAACACAGCAGCCATAACACTATTTAAACTTCCCTCCCCATCATTTGATTGGATGTTAGCAAGGTCAAAGGGCAAAGGTGAAATCATACCCAATAATAAATTGTATAAATGCATATACATATACAATCATCACTTAAAATTACATAACTATAAATACATAGTGAGAAATTTATTTATAGAGATTGTGTTTCAAGTCCACCAGCGATTAAAACTCATTGATCTAAAAGAAGACTCCTGCGTCCAAAAGAAAAAAACTCTCAAGTGATATAATCCAAATATCTTACCAATCACCATAGACTGGAATGACAAAATGAAATCTATAAAGATCAGTAAATAAAATAAAATGAAACAAGAAACTCATCCAAAGAATGACCACAAAAAACATTTAAATTCGATGTTCCACAAGAACTGGAAAGCCATCTATTTAGAGATTGAAACTGATAAATTAAAATGCCAGAAAAAAAGACATGTGTAGTCTAATCATTCAAAACAATGAATCAAATAGTAAAAAATTCTTATATCACTATTTATTAAATTATCCCATAGTATGTGCTATCAAATACCTATGACTTTATAATCTGTGCATTATGAAATGTTATATGTTATACAATGTGATGACACATACCGTGAACTTTTAAGTATATTATGAAAATATATAAATCCCCAATATGCTCAAATTATGTTATAATCTTCTTGGCTTATTTAGATAGTGAATATTCAAACGTGTTTATATATTTAAATACCTTAATACAATTCGATCGTGACCGATGGGCCAGGGAGATGAAAAAAACCCAAAGTTATATGTGACCAAACGAGGTTCACAAAACTGTGTATGTAACCCACGTGGGCGCACGTTTAACAACAAATAGAAATGTGCGTTCCACCTGCGTTCCACATGCGTTCCACCAATTACCCGATGTAAAAAAAGGAATAATACAAATCGAAAGACTAAGTTAACAAATGCCTGACCGGTGCACGATCAACACCCACACATGCCCAAGGGATGGATGAATAAATGCGCCAAATGTGCTAAAACCGCTCTATCTGAACCAGATATCATAGCAAAGAAGAACAACCGGCACACCTACCCAACCCCGAACATACACACCTGCCAAACCTGCACTCTGCCAGGCATATTTACATAATATAAGAGACAGAAAAACCCAAATAAATATCAAGATAATTGGATATTAATCAAATGTATGCCACTGGAGAGCTAGTGTAGAAAGAAATGGGGCTTGGCTCTCGGTGGGACTTCATTGCTGTTTAGTAGTGAGGTGAGGAGTGATGTCATGATGAGAAGGTTGGGTAAGCCTGGAGACTTGAGTGTGAAGAAGGGAGGAAAAAAGGAGGGAAAGCCCAGAGACTTTCATTGGATCTCAAAGGATGCCCACAACAATCCCTCCAGTGAAAGGAGTGATTAGGTCCATGAGATTCTGTACTCAGACCTTATTAGTGCAAGAGTGGAACCAGTGCAAGAATAATGAAAGATGGACTGCCTGATGGTATTTGGAGTCCACAGGTACCCTTGGTCTCCCTCTCTTCTCTCCAGAAGACCAAATCTATCAACGGATTCTGGCTGGTCTGTCAAACTGAATTAATAAGGCAATTCTGTCAACCATATAAAGGAATTAATTAGGGGTCGAGGCAAGACTTTCAGGTAGGCGTGAAGGACATGGATGGGAACACATAGAGGATCCTCGGGACCATCACACTCTTGATCAAATTAAAACGGCCTGACCAAGAAAAATATAGAGGGGATCTTTTATTAAATTCTTTAGTTATTATGTGTAGGAGTGGTACATAGTTATGAGAGTATAAGGAGGAAGTATGGGGAGTTAAGATTATCCCTAAGTATTTAATGTGCTTTGGAACATGTTTGAAGGGAATTAATTCAAGCAAAGAGCTAAAATCAGATTGAGGTACTGAGATGTGAAGGAGTTCACATTTGGTCTGACTGGGAGAGAAGCCAGAGAAGTGACCAAACATGATCATCTCTTCCAGTGCTGAAGGAAGCACTAACGTACGGTCATTAAGGGTAAGCATAGATACTCTGAGAATAGTGTTAACCCTGCTCCCTTTTAAATCCCTCTAATGTGCCCATTTCCCCTGACATAGTTGACAAGGACCTCCATAGTAAGGATAAAGATCAAAGGGAAAGGGGACACCCTTGCCTTGTCTAAGTAAGAAGGTGGAAATGTCTAGATAGGGATATTGTGGGTATTTGGGGTACATTCCTTTTTCTCTTCCTGTCCCCCAGAGTCCCCCAGACTCCCCTAATACAGTAACAAATGTCCTACCTAAATGACTACCTAAACTAAGCTTCAGTTCCCCTTTATTTGCCTAACTTCTCTAGCTCAAAAATCTGCTGCTTTCTCCTCTCTCAAAAACAGAATGGCTGCTGTGAGAACCTGACACCCTTTTATATGCCTGTGGGAAAAGAAGAAAAACTTGTCATATAGTGGTCATATAGTATAAATGCTTTCTTTCCATTGATTTCAATGCAATGAGCTAGGAAAAAAATAAAATAAACTTCACTTTTCGTGAAATATTTCCTTCTTGGAGGAAAATGCCCTTTTTCTCCTGTTTCTTTTTTGAGGTGAAAACTTAAACCATCCCTACTCGGGATGGAACATCCCAATCCTAAGTGCCCTATCACGGTCCCCGTGATTCCCTGTCATTCTTTGTGATGGTACCTGTGCATTGGAGGAGGCTGATTGGCCCGCCCATTGGGTCTATGGGACCTGTCAGGTGCCCTTTCGTGGTGTTCCTGATCCTGCGCCTTTGTTGCTGTGTTCCTGCGTTCTGTGTACCGACTCGGCTCGTCTGACTATTCTGCTGTTCCTGCTCCGTGATTGACCCGGTTCTGGCTGACGTTCCTCCTCCGTGATTGACCCGGTTCCGGCTGACGTTCCTCCTCCGTGATTGACCCGGCTCTGGCTGACGTTTCTGCTCCGTGATTGACCCGGCTCTGGCTGTCGTTCCTGCTTCGTGATTGACCCGGTTCCGGCTGACGTTCCTGCTCCGTGATTGTTTCCTGTGTTCCAGCGAGACCTCGATCACCTACCGTCGACATTCTGAACTGTGCGGGTAGTATTGCCCTGACTGATCACTTCTCTGCAGCTGAGCTGTTGCCTCCGTTACCGAGCCAGTCTGCTTAGTGTTGCTGAGCTGTTGCCTCCGTTACTGAGCCAGTCTGCATTTCTTGCTGAGCTGTTGCCTCCATTACCGAACCTGTCAGGTACCCTTGCTGTGCTGGTTGCCTCCAATATTGAGCCTGTCTCTGTACACTTGCCAAGCTGGTTGCGTTCTATCCAAGCCATTTAACACTTTATGAGCCTGTTGCCTCCGTGACTGAGCCTATCCGTTAACACTAGCAGAGCAGTTATCCATCTCGGTGCTCGTTCATTACCGTTGTTGCACCGCGTGGTGCTATTGGGCATTCCATTAGCTCTTGCAGTGTGTTGCTCCATAACGGCACAGGAAGGGTGTCTTGGCTCTGGTCTCCAAGTGCTCACTGTGTTCTGCTAAAGTATCACACTAGACAGTGCGTTGGCTCCCAGATCGCTTGTGCAGTGTCTTCTCCGTTGTGGCACCCAAGGGGTGCTCTTGGCTCTGGTCCCGTTGGCACATGCAGGGTCTCCTCCGTTGACGACCTAAGGGGCGTTCCAGGCTCTAGTCCCATTAGCTCCAGCAGTGGCTCTCCTCCGTGATATCGCCCTAGTGCTGTATTGGCTCTAGCTCTAGTCAGTCCTTGCTGTATCATTGGGCGCCTTACTGTACAGCTATCTGAGAGTGACTCAGTTCAGTCGCTTACTGCACCTTCCTTTGCACTACCTCAGAGACTGTTAATACCTACTGGGCTTTGGCTAATCACCATCACAGAGACTGATCAGTTTGCTCTAAGCATTAACCCTTGTTCCTCCATTTATTCCGTTTGTTACTATTTGCTCCCACATTTTTGGGTCTGTATTACTGCCATTACTTGTTTATACCTGTTCTGGCCCCCAGGGGCGCTGTTCATTAATTTTCTTTCAATAAAACTGTGTTTTACTTTTAACCTTGGTCTGAGTGTCAGAAAACCGTAACATGCCCCCTGACTCCTCCGAAGGCAGTATCCTCCGCACCCTTGCTCTCTCCAAAAAAGGAGGTATACATACGTTTGAATGCAGATTACACCATTTTTTTTCATCTTTCCTCCAGTGTATGTATATTGAATGCATATAGGTTCTTAGCTAGCTACTTAACAGCAGGCATAAATTGCCAAATTAGAGGAGCATGGCAAGTAGGTTTACCCTCTTTGCCCTAGAGGGGTAATGTGAGAAACGGCTGGACCAGGACTGGGACCTCCCAAAAGAAAGAGCAAGGGTACATAGGCATTAACAAACAAAAAAAGTAGGTATATCCCTCTGCTTCTCCTCCTGAGGACCCAAGGGCCCACTAACTGCAGAGCACAGAGACACTCATACTGAATAACAAGAATAACATGAAAATTGTGAAATAACCAGGGATAGGCAAACATTTCACCTGAAACTGAAATCGGCGAAAAATGGCACTTTCCACTTGGTGAAAAATTTCCCACAAAAAGTGTAGTTTTCCTGCTTTTTTTCACCTACCTCTTTGCATTGAAATCAATGGGAAGAAACATTTTTCTCCATCACACAAAAGTTTTATCTAGTTTTCTATTGCCATATACAAGGGTGTCAGGCTCTCACAGCATGCCGTTTGTGATGAGAGGAGAGAGCAGCACATTTTTGAGCTAGAAAAGATAGGCAAATAAAGGGGAATTGAAGCTTAGTTTAGGGAGTCATTTAGGTAGGACATTTTTTCTCTGTATTAGGGGAGTCTGGGGACACTCTGGGGGAGAAGAAGGGAGGAAGGAGGTTGACTTAAAATACTGACTGGCAAGACACAGGCAGTTGGGGTCCAAATTACTTGCTGATTTTACTTTTATTGTTTCTGTGCTGGGGAAGTCTGGGGGAAAGAAGTTATTGATTTTGTTTTTTTTAGTTATATATATTTTTTTCAGACTGTGATATGATAGGGTGGACAACTTGAAAAATTAAAATAAAAAATACATAAATAATTAAATAAATATATTAGACAGCTGTCTTGGAGCTTGTTGTGAGCTCTGTGGCTGATGCAAACTCCATCAGTTGTGCACTGTAGAGAGTGAAAACACATACAGTAGGTGAGTAATGTCTAGAAAATGCACAAGCGGGAGAGGGAAAGGTGAAGCAGTGCAGGGATATGAGATTAAAGTGGTAGTTCAAAACTGATTGCAGCAATGGCTGCTGTAGCATGTCCATCCTGGGGTGGATGCAGTTTGTCAAGATCCCACCAATCACACCACGCCAATCTCCTTCCATCACTATCATACACATCTGCCACATTGTAGGCTGTACTTTATTTTTTTTAATCAGACAACATCACAATTAATATGTGCCAGTGTCACTTAAGCAGGAAGTAAGTGTTGTGGGCAAAGGACAAATGCACTCTGCAAGCTAAAACATTGTCCAAGGTATATGTTGCTGTAGGACTCACAGCTTTGACTTCCACCTACTTATTTCTCCACTACAGCCCTCAGAAGAAGTAATATTGTGGTAGGAAATGTTGCACTATATTAAACATAGGAGAAAAATGTGTTGGAATAGTAGAAAAATTGTGTTAGAATAGGAGAAAATGTGTTGGAATAGGTGGAAAATTTGCTGGAATAGGCAAAAAGGAGGAATATTTTGTATTGGAGAAAAGGCAAAAACGTTTGCGAAAAAAGAGAAACCGTAATTTTTCTCAAAGTCATGCCGGAACTTTTTCATACTTTTCGCCCACCCCTAGAGATAACCTGATCATAGTTGTGGAAGAACATAGAAACAACATTTCTCAAATAACACTGTAATGTCTTGAACGTGCAATTACTCTTCCCACTACTACTACTAACGGGGCAGGTATTCCTTGTGTGATATCTTCAGAGAAATTCCAACACCTCACCATCACCAGTGAAACAATACTTACATATGTATTGGCTAGACAGACACTTATTTGTAAACCAGCAGACAGAACTCAGGGATTTTTAAAGTGGTCCCTAAAAACAGGTCTCTCAGAACTTCTTAAAGGTGAGAGGCAACTCTCCTTAGTACCTCCACTCATGAAGGACTATACATGTAACCAAAAAGACAAAGAGCGGGAGGCGACAATAGAGCCTTATCACACGCGTAATGCAGTGATGTATAAAATATGCAAATATTATATATGTATATATATGTATAGACACGGCATAGAAAGCATGCAGAGAACTTCTTACCCTCCCTGCTCAGTACAATGGACACTGTTGTTTAAATCCTCACAGATGTAGATGCCGAAGGGGAACAGGAAAAGATGAAAGAAAAAACTCCAAAATGCGAACAATTTAATAGAAATGTATTAAAATAAAATCAATAACATCTCAAATATAAAGTAATACAAGCATACAATTCTACTGATTTTTTAGAGATCCACACTCTTTCTCAAGATATGTAGGTAACCAAAGTTCACTTCTTGGACAGAGGGGCTATTTAAAAAATCTTCAGAAGTCTTGATTGGACAATTCGTTTGAGAGGGAAGTCAGCAGAACAAAGCAATCAAGATACACAAAAGTTGCAATTAAGCCCATAGGGGAATAGTTAAAAAAAAATACTGCCTGATCCCATATTACAACTCCTTGTCCTGTCAGGACCTATAATTTGGAATATTTAAACCTTATAATTTGATAAATATCAATATAATTTAATGACAACCGAGTAATATACCAGTACACGTCTCTTGAAAAAAACACATGCACAAACTTTCAAAATAAAAAGTCAGAACGGACTAAATTCACCAAGATACGTATGGAATTAACTCCCTATATACCACTATATACAATACCATAATTAGGATAGGAGACATGGAGAGATATATACAAAATTATCCAAAATCATATTATATATACGTGTATTTATATGCACACTAAGATTCTTGCCAAACAAATGTCATATCTATTCTCTACATTCAAAATACATACGTCACAAATGTAGGATATTGTAAAATATAATAAATGCCTCCAAAAACAATACCCTCATATGTTCCAATCTTAGTTCTCTTAAAGATAGATGACAACCCATTTCAATAAATGAGAAGGCAAATGACTAGCCCTTTCAATCGATGGACATACATCTGCAATGAGTAAATATAGTGTAAAATAACAATCAAATTTCAAACAAATGCACAAACAATATAATAATAAAAGATGCTGGACAATTCCCTATATATAAACACCCACACATATCTATCTTTGTACACCTGTGTCGATCCAAACCCACACTCCAGCTAAAAGATGAAAATTTCCAATCTATATGGACAATAAGTAAATGGAAAAAACTATGGAGTTGTAATGGTTTTATTTGACACTCAGACACAGTAGGTTAGGTAAAACACAATTTTATTGAACAACTCAGAATAACAATAACCCTCACAGGTCCAGTAATATATATACACAATATAGTACTGAAACAGGACAGGTTTACATTAATAAATACCCACACGGGTCCAGTATATGTATAATTCATCAACAACAATATACTGACACAGGTCATATAAAGTTTGTGTGATACTCAAATGAGGCAGCAGTGAATGGATTACTATTAGGCCAGGAAGACCGATAGGCCCTAATAGCGCGAGGCCCTTAAGTATCTCTTACTTAAGTATCTCTCACTTAAGTATCTCAATCTGCAGAGAATGAACAAATAGCGAGACTGCCACTAAAGTAAATGGAGGCCCAGGACAAGCTTGTGGACTGCCGTAACAGTAACGGAGGACTGCGACTGTATGCCTAGATGGGCACCCAACAGAGACTATGCAATGCTAGAGATCCGGTGGAAGATGGCACCTTTCCCGAAGTGGTTAACGAACACTCAGACCAATGTCGACTGCTTGCTAAGGAGAACAGCCTGAGGTGCCCAAAGGAAGACCAACCTCAGCTAGTGGCAGGAAAAAGGGTCAAGCGTACTGTGGTGCACAGATAGAGGAATCAGACCGGAGTCTCGCCCGCGCAACACAGACTGCAACCGAGACTAGACTGAGGGAATGACAAAGGCAACAGTGGCTCTGTCCAGGAAACAGGGAGGAACCCGGAAGACAGCCCCAAACCAAGCACTGGATGGGGCCGCAGGCAGGCCCTGATACAAGGAAAATGGAGCCTGAACCGGGCCGGTACACAGAGCAGGAACGTCAACCAATCCGAGTCGGTACACAGAACAGGAACATCAGATGGGCTGGGTCTGTACACAGAGCAGGATCGTCAGCCAGACCGGGTCTGTACACAGAGCAGGAAAATCAGCCAATCCGATTCGGTACACAGCGCAGGAACGTCAGCCGGGCCGGGTCGGTACACAGAGAAGGAACGTCAGCTAGGCCGGATCGGTACACAGAGCAGGAACGTCAGCCAATCCAATTCGGTACACAGAGCAGGAACTTCAGCCGGGCCGGGTCGGGACACAGAGTAGGAACAAGATACAGCAAAGTAGTAAGGCAGTCTGGGTCATACACAGAGATCACTGGAACAAGCGCTGGTAACTGAAACACCACGAAAGGGCACTGGAGAAGTGACAAGGCCCAGTATTTAAGGACAAATACTGGGTGGGACAAAGCCACTTCAACCAATAAGAGTCAGCAGAATGTAAAACTGATAGAATGTCGCCAGCATAGCACGGACGTTGTGATAGGCGTGGACATTTTTGTCTTTTAGATGTGTGTGAGAGAGTGTGGGTTTGGATCAACACAAGTGTACGAATATATATATATGTGTGGGTGTTTAAATATAGGGAATTGTACAACATATTTTATTATTCTATAGTATGTGCATATGTTTGAGATTTGATAGTAGTTATCTTACTCTATATTTAGTCATTGCAGATGTATGTCCATCGATTGAATGGGCTAGTCATTTGCCTTCTTATTTATTGAAATGGGTTGTCATCTCTCTTTAAGAGAACTATGGTTGGATCATATGAGTGTATTGTGTTTGACTGCATGTATTATATTTGACAATATATTTGATACGTTTCTGACGTGTGTATTATGAATGTAGAGGATAGATATGACATTTGTTTTTCAAGAATCTTAGTGTGTATATAAATATACGTATATATGATATGATTTTTGGATAATTTTGAATATATCTCTCAATGTGTTCTGTCTAGGGGTGGGTGAAAAGTGTGAACATTTTCCAGCAAAAAAAATTGTGAAAACTTGCAGATTTTTCGCTTTTCCCGCAAAAAATTTTGCCTTTCTACCTATGAAAAAAGTCCTCCTTTTTAACAAATTTTCCACCTATGTTAACACATTTTTTGCCTATTTTAACACATTTTTCACCTATATTTCCTATGGGTACTAAATTTCCCACTGTAATATTACTTCTTCTGAGGGCTGAAGTTTAGAAATAAGTGGCTGAAAGTCAAAGTTGTGAGTCCTACAGCAAAATATGGCTTGAAAAATGTGTTAGCATGCAGAATGCATTTGTCCTTTGTCCACAACACTTTCTTGCTTAATGACACTGGCACATATTCATAATGATATCAGGTAATAAAAAAAAATAAAGTACAACCTACAATGTGGTAGAATGTATTTTAGTGGTGGTGGTGGGGGACTGGCATGGTGTGATTTGTGTATGCATTTTTACCATTGTCATACTCCTTCTCAGATTATTGATACACATTACTTATCGGTCATAGCAGTGGTCCCATCTGTCCTCCACCTCCTCATCTGTGCTGCTGTTAATATATTTGTCCTGGCTTTGTCTGTCATGTGTGGTTTCTGTTACTACTACTACTGGAGCTAGATGTTGATGTAATTCTACTGCCACTACTACTAGGTGTCAAAGGTGCAGTACTTACAGCAGCAGCACCAGAGGAACTCTTCATATCTAACAATGTGGATGTTAACCTGTGTTGCTGTTACTGGGTACTCAAAACTGGTGTGTGTGGCTAAGTTGGACTTGGACTTTGAAGAGGGGATGATGCTGATGATGACTGATAGGGTGACTGTGTGCCTTTTGATATCTGTGCTTGTCCAGGGTCAGACTTTCCAATGGCTTTCTCAAACAGTTTATAAACAGGCACAGTACTCCTTAAAAGTGGCGGAAGATACAGCCTTTGACTTTCTGCTAACCTTATAGCCCTGTCATCATCCTCACTCTCAACTTCATCTGTATCTGAACAAGAGAAGGATGCTTGAGGGAAATATTCTAGATCTGCATCATCATCAGTCATCATTAGGTCATCCTCAACAGCATCAGTATCACCTAACAGTTCATGCCCACTACTACCCTTATATTCCTCTAGGTTTTTAGAGGTGTCAAACAATTTTTTTTTGCTTTTACTATAACAAAATTCACTACTACTTTGAGGACAGGTGTTTTGGAGTGTCACTGTCTGATGCAGCAGGCGGTTCAGCTGCTACACCGTCCTCTATTATGCTGTTGCCAGCATTATCAACACTTCAATGTGACTTGTTGTCATCTTTAGTGTTCTTCTTATATGGTTCTATATTTCTACTGGCACTGGTGGTGCTGGACCTAGTTTTGCTGGGACCTTGACAAACTGCATCCATTGCTGCAGAAGGTTTTTGGACTTCTACTTTACTCTCACATCCCTACACTGCTCCACCCCTCCTCCTTCCCTTGTGTGTTTGCTTGACATTCTGCAACTACACTGTGTTTTTTTACTGTACAGTGCACAACAAAACTGATGGAGCTGTATGATGCCTTGCCTAAGCCCAGTCAGCTGTCTGTCACTGTCACCTAAGATATTTCATTTTTTATTCTTTTTTTATTTTATTTTTTTATTTTATTTTTTTAAGTTGTCCACCCTGTTGTCTTATCACAGTCTGTCCAAAAAAAAACTATAACTGAAAAATAAAATCAACAATGTCTTACCCCAGACTTCCCCTCCCAGCACAGGGACAATAACAGCAAGATCAGCAAGCAAATAGGTTGCCTGTGTCTTGCCTGTCAGTCACATGGAATTTTGGAGTATTTGGGAGACAACCTCCTTCCTCCCTTCTTATCCCCTAGAGTGCCCACAGATTCCCCTAATACAGAGAACAAATGTGCTACCTAAATGACTTCCTAAACTAAGTTTCAATTCCCCTTTTTTTACCTATCTCCTCTAGCTAAAAAAACATGCTGCTCTCTCCTCTCACAAACACAGAATGGCTACTGTGAAAGCCTGACAGCCTTTTATATGGCAGTAGAAAACTTTTTTGTGGTGTAGAAATGTTTTTCTTCCCATTGATTTCAATGGGTGGAAAAGTTGGGGAAAAGAGGAAAATCAGCACTTTTTCGCAGGAAATTTTTCGCCAAGCGGAAAGTGCCATTATTCGCCGATTTCAGTTTGAGGCTAAAATTTTCGCCCATCCCTAATCCTATTCTAATTATGGTACTGTATATAGTGGTATATAGGGATTCCATATGTATCTTGATGAGTTTAATCTGTTATGACTTTTTATTTTTTTTTGTGCAGTTGTTTTTCAAGAGATATTTACTGGTATGGTACTCAGTTGTCATTAAGTGATATTGATATTATTGCATTATGAGGCTTAAATATGCCAAATTAGAGGTCCTGACGGGACAAGGAGTTGTGATATGGGATCAGACAGTATTTTTTAATTGTTCCCCTAAGGGTTTAATTGCAAGTTTTGTGTAGCTTGATTGCTTTGTTCTGCCAACTTCCCTCTCACACTAATTGTCCAATTGACACTTCTGAAGAGTCTTTAAAAAGCCGCACCATCCATGAAGTGAACTTTGGTTATCTACAAAACACTTAGAATTGTAGGCTTGTTTTATTTTATATTTTATTGATTTGATTTTAATACATTTCTTGTGTTTGCATTTTGGAGTGACTCCTTCCTTTCTTTTCCTGTTCCCCTTCGGGATCTACATCTGTAAGGATTTAAACAACAGTATCAGGTGCCATAAGTGGACAAAAGTGCAGTATATAAAAGATAAATGACCACCTTAAAATGTAATTGTCACAGATTTTAGTAGACATATACAGTAGGTTACTGTCATGTTTATAAGGTCTCTAGTCTTGTATCTGTTAGCGGAGAATCACTTTAGGTACAATGTAAATATTAGGGGTGGGAAAAATGTTTTGCCTCAAACCAAAACCGGCGAATAATGGTACTTCCCGTTTGGTGATTAATTTCCTGTAAAAAGTGTGGATATTCTGCTTTTTTTGTCTAGCTCATTCCATTGAAATCAATGAGAAGATACATTTTTTCCCCACAACATGAAAGTTTTCTCTTCTTTTCTACAGGCATATAAAAGGGTGTCAGGCTCTCACAACAAGCCATTCTCTGCTTGTGAGAGGAGAAAGCAGCATGTTTTTGAGCTAGAGAAGATAGGCAAATAAAGGGGAATTAAAGCTTGGTTGAAGGAGTCTTTTAGGTAAGACATTTGTTCTCTGTATTAGGGGAGCCTGGGGGCACTCTAGGGGAGAAGAAGGGAGGAAGGAGGTTGACCTTAAATACCCCAAAAGTTGGTGTGACTGTCTGGCAAGACACAGGCAGCTGGGGTCCAAATTGTTTGCTGATTTTGCTTTCATTGTCTCAGTGCTGGGGAATTCAGGGGAAAGAAGTTGTTGATTTGGTTTTTTAGTTATATTTTTTTGGGGGGGCTGACTGTCATAAAATAGGATGGACAATTAAAAAAAAAAAAAAAAAAAAAAAAAAAAAAAAAAGAGATAATTAATAAATAATTAAACAAATAAATATATTAGGTGACTGATAGCTGACTTGGAGCCTGATGTGATCTTACACGACTTGACAGACAGCAGATGACATTGAGAATATTGTTGAGGGATAAGGCAAACCATCACACACCATCAGTTTTGTTCTTAGAGATAAAAACACACATAGTAGTTGAATAATTTCCAGCAAATGCACAAGCGGGAGAGGTGGAGCAGTGCAGGGACACGGTATTAAGGTGGTAGTTCAAACAGTGACTGAAGCATTTTGGATTTGGTTCTACGTTCATCGCTTTGGTTCAGATTCTTTATGCCTCCCTGGTTGCCAGTATCCTTACTGGTGGATTGAGATCTCGCTGCTTTTCTTTACACAGGGGAACTCATCAGGGCTACCCACTCTCTCCAGGCCTTTTTCCACTAGCTATGGAACCTCTGGTGGCTCAGATTCATGCGGATGACCGGATGAGGGGCTTGCTTCTGGGAGGCAGGGAAGAAAAATTAGCACTGTATTCTGATGATGTTTTAGTGTTCCTTGGTGACTCGGGTGCCTCTCTTAACCACATATTGACACTACTTAACGATTTTGGTGCCCCATCAGGCCTGAAAATTAATTGGTCTAAATTCTCTATTATGCTCATTGATCCCCTACAGAACCCATCTGCTCCTGCCAACACTGCTATGCAATGTACATATTCTATCAAATACTTAGGATTGACAGTTCGGGCAAATCCTGGCTGCTTCATCGAGAATAATTTAGTGCCACTTTTGGATCAGTTTAAGGTCAAAACTTTGGCGTGGGTCAACCTTCCACTTAATGTCATTGGGAGAGTGAACCTTATTAACCCCTTAGTGACAACCGCGTTCGTACGTGGCTGTCACCTTAACGCCTGACAAACATTTTTTTTTTTTTTCAAACAAGTCCGGAGTCTCTGAGCGGTGTGCAGCCGCACGGAGACCCGGACTTCCGTGACTTACCAGGTACACTAAGTGACAGTTTCTGCGGGACGTACCTGGTAAGTCATCCGTCGTTAAGGGGTTAAGATGGTATTCCTACGAAAATTTCTGTATGTGTTCCAGGGGACTCCCATGCCTGTTCCCAAATGTTATTTTTGATAGAACGATCGCATCCTTACATGTTTTCTATGGGCAGGTGGGAGGGATTTCTCTTCCTGACTCTATAAATATTACACAATGGCGCAGGGCCAATTTGCCTTGGCCTATGCAATGTCATCTATAACACATACATTTCCCAGGCTTGATTAATCGTTTTTTAGACCCGGCTACTCTCTACTTCATGTTGCCCTACTGGGTCCTAATGTTCATCAGCCACCTGTTCAATTTACGCCTCCTGGTCTAACATCCAACATACTTCTCGCTATGTTGTGAAGGATCCTCAAATTCCATTTTAGGGAAAAGCTGGCTTACCGCACCTTCGCTCGCTTGAATTTGGCCAAGCATGGACCGTTCACGGAATCACTCTTTTGGAACAGTTATATGCAAACAATATGCTTAAAACATTTGAACAGCTGCACCTTGAATTCAGTATTCCAAACAAATATTTTTTTCTCTTACTTAGTTAAGACATGCTCTCTCAGCTCTTTAGTCTGGCCGACCTCATGATATTTCTGTGTTTCTGTGTTTCCCCTGCTAACATTGCATGAGAGGTTACCAATATTCAAACCTTTATCCTGTCTGTGTAATTGGCTGCTTAAATCTACCATGAGTGACTTTGGTGCATTGAGGTTGCTCTGGGAGACAGATATAGGGACCCTGGAGGATTGGGAGTGGAGAGTCGCTAAACAAAGCCCAAAAGATGCAGCTACTACAGTTCACCATCAGCTTATACACCTGAAAATCCTGCATTAGTATATTATATTATTATACACCGAGCAGACTTTATAGAATGGATAGAAGGGTCAACGACAGATGTGTGAGATGTGTGGACGCTGGGGCCTCCTTTCTTCATCTTTTATGGACATGCTCAAGTGTCAGACCTTTTTGGACGGAAGTGACTGAAGAGATTTCTCAGGTGGTGCACTGGACGCTTCCTTTAGATCCCAAAATATGCTTACTTTCTGTCTTGCCTGACTAGCTTCATAGAACAAAAGAACTTCTGGTACTGACACGCAGGTTGGTGGCGAGACTGACTCACCTACTCAGACACACTGGCTTAGATTGGTTAACAGTACTCTTCCTCACTACAGGGGGGGTATATTTACACAGAAGGGCCCCTCAGAAATGCAACGATTTCTCGGATAAAAGGCTGATGTATTCCTCCTGATGGGGGAGGGGTTCTTTGGTTTAGTGGTAAATCTTATGAAGGGTTTATATAAGCATATTAGTGGATATTACAGAGATGTTGTCTCACCCCTCCCTCGCATGGCTGCGCGTATAGACTTGTGTTATACAAGTTATATGCAAAGATTATATCCTCTCATAATATTATGCCCTTAAATCCTGATATTGCTGCCTTTTCTACCTTGGCCTGATATGGTTGTTGATATCCGTTGCTGCTGTCCTTGGTGGGAGTCTGGGGGGGGTCCGTCTTGCTCACAGGAGGGGGGTTTGAGCGTTGGGGTTTGTTAATTTGGGCTTTTTTTCCCTTGTTTTCTCTCCTCTACTGGTTGGAGGATATTAAAAAAAAATAAAAAATAAAAACAGAGCAGCTTTGCTTCTTCTTCTTTTCTTCTTTATATTTGTTCTATTGTACATGTGCTTTTATTATTCTGTACTGCATAATGTGACTTAATATTTGTTATACATATGCACTACTCTGCTCTGAATAAAGAAATGTAAAAAAAATAAAAAAGTTACTGCAGCAATGGTTGCTGCAGCGTGTGCAATAAATGATGATGATTACTCTCTTCCTAGGGTGGACAAAGTCCCATCCATCACACTACACCGGTCCCCCACCGCCACTACCATACACATCTGCAACATGGTAGGTTGTACTTTTTTTTATTACTTGATATCAACATGATTATGTGCCAGTGTCACTTAAAGGGATAGTAATGTTTCCCAATAAAAGCAGCTCCAATTAATCTTCATAGTATTTGAGCCATGGAGAGTGTTATTTCAATACTGTCAGAGTTGTAGTTCAAGAGTAATTGAATTATAAAGTATCCCCCTTCTGCCCCTTTTACTGATGTAACACTGCTCATCTCAGTTCTGGAAGACTGACCGGATGTTCACAGAGAGGGACAATCTTCAATGAGCATAAGGAAAAACTTGAAAGACCTGTCAAGGGGAAGCAGGGTTTTCCTTATGGTCACAGTAAGAAGATTGTCCCCTGCTGTTATCTATCTGGTCCAGGGACCAGAATCCACATCTGAAGGGAGGTGGCTTACACTAGGTAAAAGGGGTGGGAGGGGGATACTTTATCATTCAATTATTCTTGAATTACAACTGACAGTATTGACAGAACACTACCCATGGCCCAAATACTATGAAGATTAATTGAAGCTGCAGTTTTTGTGAAACATTACTATTCCTTTAAGCAGGAAGTTAGTGGTGGACAAAGGACAAATGGACTCTGCATGCCATCGTATATGTTGATGGAGGACTCCCAACTTTGACTTCCAGCTACTTATTTTTCCACAACAGCCCTCAGAAAAAGTAATATTGTGATGGGAGATGTTGCACTGTAGGATACAAAGGTTAAAAATGTGTTGGAATAGGAGAAAAATTTGCTGGAATAGGCGAAAAGAAGGAAGATTTTGCATTGGAGAAAAGGAAAAAACTTTCATGAAAAAAGAGAAAATCGTTCATAATTCTGGAAATGTGTTTCACTTTTTGCTCACACCTAGGATAGAGGTCTATGATACATGTGGGGTTGTTAAGAAATGTTACTTTACAGTTCTTTCCTTGCTATGCCCCCTGTGAGCATTGCTTCACACTAGAAATGCTGACTCTGGTACAGTACTGTAGCTGAGTTAACTCTATGTGGAGTGGGGCACTGGAGGACTGTGTTCTGGACTGGCAGACTCCTCTGTGAATATTCTATTGGATAGTATAGACAAACTACAAGTATCCATTAAAAGAATGGCAACTGAGAAAGGAGAGAAGTAGGCAGAGCATTGTGGCTAATTGGTCCAGGATTGTTTTATGCTGAAAGCTACTTTTATGCCAGTAAGTCCAATATAAATGTGAAAGGTATCTGTTTTGTTTGTTTGTTTGTTTTTATCTAAAATAAACTCTACTTCTAGATTTGCTTCTCCTTTTGCAGTCTTTTTTGTTTAGAATTACTTAAGATTCCTGGGTTGAGAGTTCTACAAGGAGATTAAAAGATACAATTTTCATCTTTTACTTCTAACAGATTCTTTACTGCACGTGTCACACTTCAAGTTCAAAGAAACGTTTTTTTGTCATGAAATTAGCTTTGAGGTTTTGATGTCCTGATATCAATCCATTAACAGGTGTTGGGTAGTAGACAATCTCCCTGTTCTCAACAAATGTGTTTGGCAAGAGCATTTGAAAATGATGAGCATCATGTCAACTATAAATATTCTCCAACAAGGCAGTGTGGGCATGATTGCTACAATAAACCTGCTGCAGCTATATCTCCATAGCCACGAAAGGTGCCAACAGTATCTGAAAGAGACAATAAAAGATTAATGCAACATATGATATTTTCAGCTTACATACCTGCCATCCTTTCTCTCATCAGCCTCAAAGGCAGTTATGAAGGTTATGATTTATCCAAGATTCTAATCTGGTGAAGACTTTCCTGCTTACAGAAAAAATATTACAAGTTTCTTCACCAGATATGCTTCCTCAAGTCAGCTCATGTCTTGCCACTCAGATATCCAAGTCTATATTGGGGTTAATAGCAGCTTTTACAGAGGTAGCCCCATGGGCTCCCCTTCATAAGAGGCGATTCACCTTGAAACAATTGAAAAATGATTCATACTCTTTCAGCAGCTCACCATTTCTCCACATGCTTAACTATATCTAGATTGATATTCCAAGATCAGTGGTAGTATAGAGAACATTGAAAGAAGCTCTAAAGAGGCCTTGTTATCAAAATATGAATAGACAACACCACAATGGTCACATATTTGGCCAAGCTAGTCATAACTTTGTAATTTCCAGAATGATTCTGCTTTGGGCAGAAACCAATTTGAAAACAATCACATAAGTCTATATCAGAGATAAACAGCCTAAACCATAAAACTGTCCAACAGGAAGAATGGTTTCTTAAGCAGGTAGTCTTCATCTCATTCATGAAAATGAGTGGATACCCTCAAATTGGTCTGATGGCCTCTGGGGAGAACACATATTCTTCTTCCAATTCCCTTATGACAATCCAGAAGTACTGTATGCCATGCATTAGTCTGATTTTAAGTTGGAGTATATATTTCCTCCCCTTGCCCTAGTAGTTCTGAAAGAAATAATACAAAAAAGTGTGAGAGTCATCTTCACAGCACATTACTGGCAAAGAAAAGCATGATTTTCAATTCTGAAATCTCTGACAGTGCAGTCACCATTCCTCCTTCCCCAGGATAATGACCTTTTACACTTAGAGTCCATTCTACACCATCAAGCTTAAAAATGAATCTAGCAGCATAGTTCCTCAGTTCAAACTCCTGACAAAACATGGATTATCTTCATTCATCTGCTACTGAAATCAAGAAATCAAAGTACATTCATATGGAAAAAGTTTTGTTTTTTGACATAATAAAATGTATAAAGGAGATCAATTATCTCCCTCTATACCATGCTTTCTAGAATATCTAGCACATGGGTTTCTGAAAGGTCTATGTCCCAGTACTATTATTAAAGTCCAAATCTCAGCATTTTGCAGCTCGCTTGGTTGCCCATTTGATGTTGTATTAACATCAGCTTGAAGAGTGAGTGAACTGTAAGCTCTACACAGCATACTGCCATAACTTCAAATAAGACTCATTGTCACTGCAGCTACATACTGAATTCCTTTTTAAAGCCTGTTATTAAGAATCACTTTTATAGACCCTTGTCACCTCAGAAAAAGGAAGGATTCTAGTCCATAAGATCCTGAACTCTTATCAAGTTTGTGGCACTTTTTGATACCTTATCAACTTGGATGGTCACAGCCCAGAGGAGTGATTGTGGGTTCTGCTTGGCACTGTGCCTTTCATCCTTCCCACCCAAACAAGCCTGGTAGCATGGAGGGCTCCTCTTGAGAGGTGGTGGTGTTTCATAACTCTTGCTTGCATCATCATTCCCAAGACGGCACTCACCTTTGAGAGTGTGTAAGCATATATGACTAATTCCCTCCCTTGACTTTCTCTTTGATTACTTAGTGTGTGCTACTTGGATACTGAAAAGTAATTAAATACATTTTGCCTTTCTTTTACTTTTCCTTCAAGCCTCCTTTCATAGCTCACAGACTTCCATCCCTTTGTGTTTGTTACAAGTAAATATATTTTCTGAATTATTTGGGGTGTCTGATTAGTCATTGGTGGGATTGGAGGTCCTTTTTAAATATTTCCAGTCCTACCTAGGGAGGCTTCTCTCAGTGTATGCTACCAAAGGATATCTGAAAGGAAAAATAAAATTGGTAAAAACTTTTTTTCTTACCTAGTTTTAGTCAGTTTTCTTTTGAACGCGTGGATCATGGTCACAATTTTTATTAAAAAGCATAAATAAATCTATTCCCTCTTTTCTTCAATAATTTGTCACAAAGTGTTAATTAGAACAATATATTATTAAATAAGGTATTTATGGATAAGGTATTTTGATTAAAAATATATTACTGATTACTGTGTAACTAATGAAACACTCTACTTTATTTTAAAATCATGTGAGTCTGTAATTAAGATAAAACACATCATAGGCTGCCACTGCAGAGACTCAAAAAAGGAAAGGTGTGCTTTTGTGATCACATTCAATCACAGAGGTTCAAGAATCACATGGAGTGTTGTTTCCATGCCAACACACCAGTAGCAGCTAGGATAAAACAAAGTAAAATTAGACTTGATTGAATATAATATCTTAGAGAGAATGGTAAATTATACCAAAAAAGAATTGTTTTGCAAGAAACTCTTAGCTGTGGACACTCTGTCCTTTTGCATGAATCCTAATGGAATCATACTGTTTCATAGCTTATTCAGATTAGCCAAAACATGTACAGCGTGTAAGAAAGCAGTTATTGTTTATAAGCCTCTGGTTGCAAACAGCTATCTTCAAAATGAGGTAAAGAAAGATAATTGTAACTGCAGAGAAGTGAGAAGTATTTGACAATTTTCACTTTACTGGAAACAAGTCATTTCTACTAGGCTTGAAATAATAACATATGATTTTGTCCAGAAAATGGTAAAACATCAGAACAAAATAAACCAAATAAGTATTGTATCAGTAGGATACAATCTTGCTCAGTGGCAGGCAAAATACATACATAGTTTATAATTCATTCAATTTTTATTATTATTATTTTGAAAAAGGTATAGTTTATTAATGAAAAAACAAAAAACAAAAAGGGGCGCTCCTAGTGTAATAGTTCCAAAAGAGTGTATTGTTTTGTCAAGATCGTATTAATAGAAGGAGATCTATTTTGGGAGGTTTGTTTGGCACTAATGTTATTGATAATCCAATGGTTTCATGTCCAGCTCCTACCAATTTAAGGAATTTATTCCTTGAATTGGAGAGAGCTTTAAAGGATGAATTACGTCATTGGTGGAACTCAGTTTTGTTGGGTAAATATATAGAAGAAAATATTATCCCAAGAGGTTTAAGGTTTTATAAACAATCACCTTTTCAGAATAATAATGAATTTGTGAAAGAGTGGGATGGTATTTTGGATATATGTTCTTTTTCTTTGATGAAATTAATTATAAGACATAGGGAACAACAACTGGATTCCACTACGAAAAAAATAGAGAATATATTAAAGGAAATTAGGACTTTTTCTCACTGTAAAGAGTTTGATGATCTAGATAAGCAAGTAAATATAAATGTGAAACAATTTGAAAAAGATATAACAGATAAGAAATCAAAGAAAATCAGGAGAGATAAGGAGGATTATTCTAAAGGACAGGTTAGACAATGGTCTCATTCCAAATCCCAAGCACAACGTGAGGACCCCCGGAGAAGAGTTGAGAGTGTAAGATCTAGCAATAAACCAAATTATTCGGGGGGAGCTCGCCCACGTATGCAGGGTTATTGGAATGTACAGGTAAATGGGAATAGATCAAATAGATCAAATAACTCTAGGTATTCCTCAGTTAATAATTTTGGATACTTCTCAGTGCAGAAGGGTGAAAATAAACAATCTGTTAATAGACCTGTCCAAGGTGATAGGAATAATCAACCTAAAATTCATTCTTTTTTTGAATCTGGGAAAGTTGATTCTGGTGCCAGTTTTGTGAGCAGAGAAAGTATTTTGAAACCCACTGTTAATAGCAGGTCTGCAAATTTGGATAGGACTACTGGTGAGGTGGATTTTTATGGGGGAGCCCTGCATTGACTCCACAATCTCCAACTTTGAGAGATTGGAGTTTTTGGGAGGACCCAAACCCCTTCAAGGTGTTACAGGGGGGACAAAAAAGAGCTTTGTCAAACGAAGAGGGTGTAGGGGTAGAGGAAGAGGTCCCCAAAAAAAGCAAACAGTAAAAAATTTGGTTGAATTAGTAATTTTTAATTTGTCCTCTAGACAGTTAGATGCAGATGAGATTGCCCTTTTGAAGCGTGGCCTTTCCTTTTGTCCCACAGCTAGTCCAAATCTGTTTGAAATTTTTAAAGATCTTAATGTATTTGTAAGGAAATTAACTTTGGAAAGGTATTTTAAGATAAAAGGGAAATCTGAGAATGCTTCACAAATTATTGATATTGATATATAGCAGAGCTAAGCTACCATACCGAGCCTGGGAGATTCAAACATACCTATTAACCCTTGCACTGCCGCTTCTCTCTGACCGGACCTCCTTTCTAAATACTGAACCGTTACCTTGTAAGTCTACTGCTGCTGAGTTGGCCGCTACTTGGACCGCGACTCCCGGTTACGTTTGCAGAGTAGGCAATCCTGGTAGGCCGGTTGGGCGTCCTTGGCTCTTGATCTCATGGTTAACGACGGAGGTGTCCGGTGCGGCTATTGGTGGCAAGGTTAGGCTCCAAGCTCTTGCTCAATCCGTAGGTAAACTCCCGCGGGGGCTATTGGCTCGTGCTGTGCTTACAGTGGTCTCCGGTTATACGCCGGTGGGGGCTAACACGCCAGCTTCGCATCTCAGGCTAGTCTCGATTACGCCCGTGAGGGCTACATACTCTTGCACTTGCAGGCTCACTGTTCTATTGACGAATGCCCGTGGGGGCTATCTTGGGTTACTGTGCTGCTATAACTCACATTGGTCACTGAACATCTACTACTCATCTTTATATGAACTCTGTGCTGTGCACATTTGCTCAGTTTATCACTACACCACACGGGCGTGCCAAACCCCACAGCTGAGACTGACAAATTGTTCTCATACACCCTTTAGGGTCCTGTTCCCTATTCTCTGTTCCTATGTTGGATGCCTTCT
Organism: Rhinophrynus dorsalis; assembly: GCA_037306005.1. Lineage (NCBI taxonomy): Eukaryota > Metazoa > Chordata > Amphibia > Anura > Rhinophrynidae > Rhinophrynus > Rhinophrynus dorsalis. Next base: position 448,230,992 of record CM074719.1, on the reverse strand, counting down.
GTATATTATATTAAAGCTATGTGTACTGTGTAATAGCTTGCAATTGTTGCTGTCAACTGTAGAGGGCGATCCTTTGTATTTTATTTCTTTCAATAAAAGATTGTTTTATTTTACCTACTGGTCTGTTACAATAACTCCAATTGAAAAAGTTAATAATATCAATAATAATTTAAATCATAGGGAAGCCTTTAGGATTTTTCGTTTGTATACTATGACCCCTTATGAGAGCACTGAGAATATTTATTAAGTCACATTTGAGTACATTATATCACATTGGTGTGAGCACTAGATGTAATATGTTAGTTAAAATTATTGTTTTATTTTTATTTTTATTTTTTTTTTGTATGTTATAAGATTTTTGTTTCTTTGTTTTTTTATTTAGTTTGTAAAGCATATCATCCGTTAAAATTAATTATGTTTGCATTTCATTTCACATGTGTGATCCCTGGATCATTAACAGAAAGGAAGAACATTTTTGGTAAAATGTTATTTCCATGACAATAAATTAAACAGTACATGTATCTTCCAGTGAATAGATCACCATGCCAATAGGAATGTATGCCTTCAAATCACAAGTGTAATAAAGCAACATACATAGTTGATGAGGCTGAAAAAAGATGTGTATATTAAGCTCATCTCATGCCGTATTCCCTGTGTCGATCAAGAGGAAGGCAAAAATATAAGTAATTTCCAATTAGGCACCAAGTGGTTAAAAGAATTTATTCCTGATTCCAAAAGGCAGTTGGATATTTCATCAACAGCCTATTTGCTTTGAAATCAACTGTCATAATTCTCATTATTGTTCTGAACTTGAAATGTATCCATTCCTTTTTCAAAGCAGCTACATTATCTGTAAATACAATGTTCTGAATCAAACAACTCAATACATTTACAACCTCTAGTGCAAAAAAATTCCTTGTCTTTGTTTCAGTCAGAATTGTCTTTCCTCTAGTCTAGATGGGTGATATATTTTTTTCTCTGTTCTTTTATATCACCTCTTAGACATCTCATCTCTAATGTAATCAAATCCAGTTTGGCTTGGTTCAGATCCTCCAATCCTTTTATCAGTGTTGTTGCATGTATCTGCACTTTTTCTGCTTCAAAAATATATTTTTTAATAACTGGTCTCCAAAATTATACTGCATAATCTACATTAGGTTTTGCCATGTATTTTTATGGCGCTAGAATTCTATTCCCCTCCCAGGCATGTATACCCCTTTATATAAAAAATTGTACTCAATTGACTTTGCAGCAACTGAGTGACACTTTACCGAGGATTCCCCAAGTAGTTAACTATTTAGGGCACATGTAGCATGTTTCTTTCTGAGTACTGTTATGGGTATTTAAATACACTTTTACAAACTATCACATAATCCCTTTGAAAATGGCACAGGGCCGAAACTGGTCAGGGTGTACATATAACTGGCATTATTTTTAGATTAGACTTTTTTTTATAGATTTCTTATAAGATTAAAGTTCTTCATGGAATGCAAAATACATGTGAAGATGATTTTGGCGCACTCATCAGATAAAGAGAAATGTGCTATTGGAACAGTCCAAGAGCAGTGATTATTTGTTTTTCTTCACTACACTCTATAATTGTTCAGACTAATTATGCAGCAGAAAACACTTGTATTTGATACACTAGATCACTGTTTTAAACAGTGGTAAAATGTATGTTAACAAATTAAGCAGTGACATAGAATAGGGGATAATAGGGTAAATTTTATTTTAGTCCGTAGTCTATTTCTTTTTATGTTTAGCTATTTAGTTTTTGCATCTCCTCTGTTGTTCTGTATGATATTGTAACTCTTCTCTAAAACAAGTATTTAAAATACAGTGATTATTTTAGTAAACTTAAATTATACAATGTGAAAGTTTTTTTTGTTGTTTCTGTAGTCAACTCTTTATACAGTCTATTGTCTATGTATTTACAATATGGATGTCAAAAAATCTTTGAGTTGTTGATGGTATTTTGCTATTAAACAAAAGGGAAGTTAACAATCCTATAATATAAAAGGCCAGAAACAAAGGGAAGTTAACAATCCTATAATATAAAAGGCCAGAATGTTTGTCCGATGCAGTCATGCACAGTATAGGCTGCCCGAACGCACAGAATGCTGGGATCAATGCATGTGCCACCAGTGAGGCAGTGGCAGTACACAGAGCAGGACCAGACTCTTTACCTCACCGGACCATGGCCCGTGTAATATTTTTTTTATTGGAAATTATATCTTATAATACTTTATCACTATTAAGGGTTTTTCCCAGTGATTAATAATTGTTATTTCTGATCCTCTTAAATAATCAGAATTATAAGGGTGACAAATTGATAGATTGAATTATTTGCCTTCTTAGTTTCTATTATTGATTAATATTTCAAACCCATTCTCTTGCACTTCCTTTACAATTAAATCTAATTTATTTCTAAAATACAGTTTTTCTCTAAATTGATCTTTTAAAAATATTAACTGTTCCATGAATGTATCCATTACATCTCACATGCCTACATTATCCCCAAGGTATATTAACTAGCCACTATAAAAATAACAGCTATCTAATGAATTATAGCTTTATGTTGTAGTAAAATGTAAATTATAATCATTAATGTTAATATGACTAAAGAAAGAATGTAAAGAGTCATAAGTAACCTGCCAAATAAAGAAGACACCATCTATATACCTCCTCAAGAGCAGTAGGTTTGTGCCGTATTAGTTACCTGACCAATTATATTGTTTTTCTTAGTATCCCATATACAAATTAAAGTAAGTTAGGGTTGCTTACCAAATGACACATACTTATCCCATATTCCATCATCATCATCCATACATGTAGAACATTACCCTTAAACATATATGTTGAATATTCTGTGTATTTTTATTAGTGTCGTGACCATTCTTCAGAAGGGTAGATGGAATTTCTTACTCATATCTATGTATACATCTCCCTTTTTGTAATATATATTTAAACTGGTACCAGTATATATCTTTATTAAGGATAATATCACATGGCTATGTTCCATAGTATCCATATTGATTTCTCTCTAACTCATATGTTCCCACCTGTACACCATTAGCACCCTTCGATAGTGCATCTCTTAAACAAAAAAATGCATACTTCTAGTTTCAATATATTCTGAAGGAAAGGGAACATTGATTAAAACTGAAAACAATAACAATTTATACAGCTTACATGAATTAAAAATACAATAACGGGGTATTAAAATGTTTTTTACTGGGTACCCTTAAGATAGTATTATTCTAAAAAAAAGATATATATTCCATATAATTTTCCAAAGAAAAAAAAGAACTGAAGAATATAAATGGTGGCTTCCTGCAATCAATAAAGTTTACCATTCCGATCTGAAAGAAAGTAAGAGGGTATCTTTAAAACTGGATATATGCATTTATAATCTTTATCTGTGTGTTCAAATGTTAACCATTATTATGATGTTTCCTCACAGCATATTGGTGCATGTATACAATATAGGCAAGCAGGGTAGGAGGCATTCACTTTAGGATGTAATATGTAAACTAACACTTCCTAGACAAATGCTGTTAAATTCATATGTTGCTGCACAAACCATCACTGTCTTTACATTGTATAACATATTTTTCTCTTACCTGGAAAAACTCGCACCCTGTAGCTTTTTAGCTTGGACTTTTCAATTGCACACTAGCAAGTGCTAGTTTGGCTGGTGCTTTAATGTAATAGTACTTTCTTCAACCTTGAAATGCCTTGTATATAATGTTTTCTAGGATATATTTCACAATTGTGATTAAAAATAGATTAAGCAAGCTATTCCAGGTATGTAAAGATGTACGTTAATCCTTTATATAATAACTGAAAGTATCTACTCTCAATGCCTTCACCCCTTACTCAGAATAAATAATATTCACTATCAGAAGACATGTTTTAAATGTAATAAAGCCAGAATTTCCTGTATCTAATTAATTGCAAGATAATATGGAAAAAAATATTAGAAAATTAGGGGGGAGATTCACTAATCAGTGATGAAGAGGTGATAAAATTGATATGCTTTCTCCAGTTTATCACTTCTCCAATTCCTATGTTATTCTTTGGAACCTATTCACTAAGATTTCTTAAAATTTGGAGATCTTAGTGAATAGACTCCATAGACTAACACAGGAATTGGAGAAGTGATAAACTGCAGAAGTCATTCCTTATAACCTCTTTATCACCGCTTAGTGAATCTCACCCAGTGAGTTGTTTTACCTCACATATTTGCTCCAGTAGAAATATGATAATTTCCAAAAAAGCCTCTTTATTCATGTAGTGCTAGCTATTAGGTCTGATTCCCTAATAGAGAAATATCTGATAACATTAACCCTTTAAGGCTGGCTTATCAAATGGAGAAATAAAAATAGCTTTGGTGCAGTTGGTTTGCTCCAGTTTTCTAAAAAGGCATATTCTCCTCCTTCTAGAGAATATACTTTAAATAAAAAAATGCCTATCCTGTTTATATTTAATTTCAGTGTAAGGGTATGTAATCTGATGATGGCGAATATTAAATTTTTTTTTATATTTGTGCCTGATAAATCCACCCCACAAAATAACATAGAAATGGATAATTTTCTATGTCAGCAGTGTGCAACCTATGGACCTCCAGCTGTTGAAGACTACAATTCCCATCATCCTCAGTCAATCAATAGCTGTCTGGGGATCATGGGGATTGTAGTCCTGAACAGCTGGAGGGCTTCATGTTGCTCATCCATGTCCTTGATTCAAATGTGAGAAAATTATAAATACTGTCCTTGTCGATCATACAACAGACTTCAGATAAAGTAGAACCTTTCTGTCTGGTCATCTGATTGTAGACAGATAACATGACATATGTATCATAAACATGCTTGCAAGAAAAAATAAAGAGCTGTACTATTGTGATGTCATGGAAACGCAAATGTTTGTGGGTTATGGTAGTTTTTAAGTGTATAAATAAGATTTCATTAAAACTGTACAAGACTTCCAGGAACCTGTGTAGATATACCAGCTGAGCTTTCTTATCTTTTTTCAATGCAAAAATAAATGCACATTTTTTTGCACAGATTTTTTTTTTTTACTTTTGTGGAAAGCAATAGAGTAATCAAAATGTAAAAATAAAACAAAAGCACAAGTTTTGCAAACTGAAAAAACAAAATCAGTTTATCGAGTGAGATGGCTCTCCGGCAGACGGTATAAAGCATACTCACTGCACAGAACAGGGACATCACATGAGAATTAATAGGCTGCATATCAATATAAAGATGGGCAAACATAACTTTGGAGGCAGGGGCTTCAAAATAGAAGCTGGGAGAGAGAAGAGGCAGAGCTCTGGAAGACACAAAGGGGTAAAGTGTGGAAATAAGAAGAGAGTGAGGTGAAGTGTGAAAGTGAGAAGTTAATGAGAGGCAAGTTTCCGTTAATCATACATGCATCTCACGCTTCAAAGAAGAAAAAAGGGGTTGCTATAATCTTTTCAGAATCAGTTACAGTTGAAGTTAAATATACATTCAGTGATCAGGAAGGTCGTTATTTAATAGTGGTATGTTTAATTGATGGAATAATGTTTACATTGGTCAATGTTTATTTGCCAAATAAAAGACCAACAGGATTGTTGGGTCAAATTCTGGAGGAAGTTGATTAGGTAAAAAAGGGGCTCTGCATCATAGCGGGGGATTTTAATTGTGTGGTGGACCCCAAGCTGGATAAGAAGAGGGGGAGGGGAGCCTGATAGGGGTACAGAGACTCAGTCTAGAGCTCTGAATAGCATATTGAATACTTATGTCTTGTATGATATTTGGAGGGTTCTCCACCCCCTGGATGTAGATTTTACTCATTTGTCTGGGGTTTATATGTCATATTCTCATATTGATATGGTCCTGGGAGATTGTACCTTTTTGAACAAGATGAAGCAGATAGAAATAAAAAATAATACCTGGTCTGATCATAGTATGGTAATTGTGGATTTCTTAATAGGTAAGAGGAGTAATTTTAGATCTACGTGGAAATTAGAGGATTGGTTGCTTCATAACACAGACAATGTAAAATTCATTAGAGATTGATAGACCGATTTTTTGAGGAAAACGACCCAGGTATAACTTCACCAATTAATAACTGGTGTACTTTTAAAGTGTGATTATGAGGGGCTATTTTATCAAATTAAAATATGAGTCAAGAAGACGGGCGGGATTGGGGTTGGAAGAATTGTATGTTAAGTATTATGAAGCTGTAAGGGAGAATAAGAAATCCCCTTCTTCCAGTGGGGTTAGAGCTCTGGTAGAAATTCAACGAAAAATTAATGATAAAGTGATGGAGAGGACAGTGTACAATATGGAAAAGTTAAAAACTAAACTCTATGCTAAAGGAAATTGGGCGGATAGAATGTTGACCAATCGCTTGAGAAAGAAAAGGGCAAAAAACAGGGTAAATAAACTTGTGGTCGGGGATAAGGTATATGTGTCTCCAGAGCATATAGATGAGTGTTTTAATGGGTTTTATGGAAGGTTATACAATTTACATCAAGAAACCCCCCAGGAAAAAATTGAGGAGTATGTGATTAAAACAAAGTTGCCCCAATTAAAGGTAGAACAGTTAGCTTTTCTGAATAAACCCATTGTTGAAGGGGAGGTAAATAGAGTGATTAGCAAGCTGGATAAGCAGAAAGCTCCAGGTTCAGATGGCTTTGGGAACTTGTTTTTTAAGGTATTTCGCCCTCAACTGGTGAAACAGATGACCGAGGTTTTTAATAGTATAGTTGAGCAGGGCTTTTTTCCTGAGGAAATGGTCCAGGCAAATCTGCTTCCTATTCTTAAAGTAGACAAGAGTGCTACGGAGGTGTCAAACTATAGACCGATTTCGTTGATTAATGGGGATACAAAAATTTACGCCTCGGTTCTGGCAAATAGATTAAAGACAGTGTTGGAGGGCATAATTCATTTAGACCAAGTTGGATTTATGGAAGGAAGATCTTCCATGCCTCATTTAAGAAGAATAATAGATGTGATGGATGTGGCAGAGAAAAAGAGGCTACCTATGCTGGTTATGGCGGTCAACGCCGAGAAGGCGTTCGATCGGGTCAGCTGGTCCTTTTTGTCATGTGCCCTGAGGGGATTTGGGATACAGGGCTGGATACATAGGGCAATTATGTCTCTTTATAAGAATATTTCAGCTAGAACTATTGGTCCGAATATATGTTCAAAGTGGTTTAAGTTGCCCAATGGAACTAGGCAGGGGTGCCCGTTGTCCCCTTTATTGTATAATACCTCAGTAGAACCACTAGCAATTAATATTAGAAATAATTTGCAGATAAAAGGGTACTCAACTAAATCGTATGATGCAAAAGTAAGTCTATATGCGGATGATGTGTTATTAACTCTGACAGATCCAGAGGTATCAGTTCAGTCTCTGATGGAATAGGTTCCGAGATATAGTTTAGTGTCTAATTATAAAATGAATGTAGATAAGACCAAGATTCTAGGTCTTAATTTGGATTCCAGAATTAAGGAAGATCTGAAAAGTCGATACAGGTTTTGTTGGATGAAAAAGGATTTTACGTATCTGGGAATCCATATTACTAGGAAGATAGCTGAGATTATGGAATATAATTATATGTATCTATTGAAGCAGACAAATTAGTGGTTAAGATAGTGGAGGCAGTTCAAACTGTCTTGGTGGGGCAGGATTAATATTTTAAATGTGCATATAATTCCAAAATGGGTATATTTGTTTTATATGGTCTCGATGGGAGTGCCAGAAAGCTGGTTAAAGATGGTTCAGAACAGTTTTGCAATATTTGTTTGGAAGAACAAGAAACCGAGAATAAGTCAGAAAAGATTATCCTATCAGGTGAAGGAAGGGTTGAGTTTCCCAATAGTTAAGGAATATTATCAGGCATGTGTAATTTCACATATTTACAGGACACAGTTGGATCAGTCCAAAGTAGAAGGGTGGTATGCTATTGAACAGGAAGCTTGTGGAGTTGAGGACTTAGAAGTCCTTCTATCTAATGTGGGGGCACGGGAGGATAAACTATTCAAAGAATTGCCTGGAAAAATTTTGATCTTGAGTCAGGTGGTGAAGAGTTGGGATAAAATTAAGAGAGGGCTGAAAATTAATAGAGCGATACCGCGGTCTGTATCGATGGCATATTTGGAATATTATATGCAGGCTATGGACTTAACTTTATGGAAACAGCTGGGGATAAATAGAAAAAATGTTCAGTCTGGGTAAATTAAAGACTTATGTACAGTTGGCTCAAGAGTTTAATCTGCCAAATGTGGAGATTTTTAAATATTTAAGAGTGAAGAATATTTTGGAGCTATCTGGATTTGTGAATAGTTTGTTTAAAGGCTTGGGGATTAAGAAGGTAGTATCCAATTGTAGAACATTACTGGATTTAGCTAGACCTAGGCCAAATTATCAATAAGTAAGGTATGGGAAAGAGAATTGGGGTTTGAGATAGAACCGAAGGAGTGGAATAGGATTATAACGGAGGTGAGTAGAGTGGTCCACTCCTTAAATTTAATTGAATTACAATTCAAGTTGATAAATAAGTGGTACTTGGTCCCAACCAGGAAGAGTAAGGTGTTGGGTAATGGCTCAACAACTTGTTGGAGATGTGGTGAGAAGACGGGATCGTATCTTCATATGTTGTGGAGCTGTGGCAGGGTTAGAGCAATTTGGGGTAGTATTTTTGATCTGATAGATGGGATAACTGGGTTTAGGTTGGAGAGATCCCCTGGGACAGCTCTGCTACATCTGAGGTGGCCCCAAATGAGGTCTGATGATAGAGGATTTATAACCCACTGCATGTTGGCAGTAAAAATAGTAATAGTGCGAAACTGGAAACAACCAGTAGCAATCCTGTGGAAATATGTTATGGTTCAGCTGAGGTATCAGCTGAGGATGGAGGAATTAATGTGTAGGGTGTATATGGGTAAGGCCGGGAGGAGCGAACAATGGGTAGCCAGGTTGACTGCATTGAGTGAGGAGGAGGGTCTTGTCCCTGTGCAAGGGGCGGAGAGTTTTGAGATAGTGTAGAGGGAGTGGGGGCCCTTATCCTACTTTCATCAATAGTGTGGTTGTGTGTGGATGTGCATGGGTCTGTTTATTGAGGGTATTATTAATTGGTTGGGTAATGTATTGGGATTGATGAGAGTACAATGTATGTTTTATGGTTGAAATATTTGTAATAATGGAAAAATTTAATAAAAAGGAAATAAAAAAATTAAAGGCAGGTGGTGTATGTTCTGTTTGTACTACACCAGGGATTCTGAGAGGATTAAATGGGAAAGTAATATTTCTTTGCTTGTAATATATGGGAAGCGATGGCAAATAGGGGTGGGCGAAAAGTGAGAAAAATTTCCTGCTGAGTTTTCGCAAAAAAAGGGCTGTTTTTGTTTTTTTTATTTTTTTGTGAAAGTTTTCTCTTTTTCTCCAATGCAAAATGTTCCTCCTTTTCCCCTATTCCAGCAATTTTTTTTGCCTATTCCAACACATCATTCTTCTATTCTAATAAATTTTTCACCTATTCAACACATTTTCTCCTATTCCAACACATTTTCTACTATTCGAACACGTTTTCTCCTATGTTTAATATGGTGCAACATTTTCCAGCACAATATTACTTCTTCTGAGGGCTGTAGTAGTAGAACAAAATTCTCAATGTCGTCTGCTGTCTATCAAGCCTGCCTCAGTCACAGAGCTCCCAGTCAGCTGTCTAATATATTTATTTGTTTAATTATTTATATTTTTTATTTATTTATTTCTTATTTATTTTTTTGGAAGTTGTCCACCATATCTTATCAGTTAGTCCCAAATTAAATATATAACTAAAAACCAAAATCAACCAGCTGTCTGTGTCTTGCCTGTCAGTCAAACCACATTTTGGGGTATTTTGGATCAACCTCCTTCCTCCATTCTTCTCTTCATTGTTCCTCCAGACTCCCCTAATACAGAGAACAAATGTCCTACCTAAATGACTCCCTAAAACTAAGCTTCAATTCCCCTTTACTTGACTATCGTCTCTAACAAAAACATGCTGCTCTCTCCTCTGACAAACACAGAATGGCATGCTTTGAGAGACTGATAGCTTTTTATATGACTGTAGAAAACTTTTGTGTGGTGGACAAAAAAATTTCTACTCATTGATTTCAATGCAATGAGCGAGCTAGGCAGGATATAACGGGAAAAATGGCACTTTTTGTGGAAAATTTTTTGCCAAGCGGAAAGTGCCATTTTTCGATGATTTCAGTTTGAGACAAAATTTTCACCCATCCCTAATGGCAAAGTCATCACAGGGGGTGAATGTGATGGACAGGAAAGTAGTTAGATGCAGTAGGTGGACACTCTGGAGAGAGACTGAATGCTAGAGATGGAAAATGTTTTGGAATACAGCAGGCACAGATGGGAAATTAACTCTCTGAGTGCCATGGGAGTATGCAATGTACTGTACATCCCTATGGCACTCAACAGGTTAAGGGGAGAAGGTGACTAGCAAGGCGGAAAAAAGTACTTGAATTAGAACAATTGGAGAAACAACATACAGGGGAGAGATGGTGAAAAGAAGGGACTGGCAAGTTCTTCCAGAGATTTTGGCAGGAGTGGCAGGAGGGATTTGCCGCTCAAGCCACTGTAACGGTTTGTTCGACACTCAGACACAGGAGGTTAGAATAAAACAGTTTTATTAAAAGACACAATGAAAATACCCTCAGCGGGCTATAGCGTATCACAGTGGAATAGACAAGAAAATATAGGTCATAGACATATGCCCACACAGGCCCAGTATATAATGAGTAGGATGGTACAGATACTGTCACAGGTCAGACATAACAAGGCAACCTCAGCACAGCATGGGTTAAAGTCCAATGATATAATCAGTCTCTGATGTGGTGTGTTTGGCAATGCCCAGTATGATGGTAAATGGCTATCAGGAGACTGTGGTGCAAGAATGGAGACAAGCACCTAGATCTGCAAAGCAGGGCTGAGACTTATACCCTCTGCCGTAGCAGTAACGGAGGCCACAATACTCTGCTAGAGTTGAATGAACTTGAGCCACGGGCACCCGACCGGTGCAGTAACGGAGGCAACAGTACTCTGCAAGGGCTGGTAAATTGAGACAATGGCACCCGACCGGTGCCGTACGGAGGCAACAGTACTCTGCAAGAGCAAATGGAAATGAGCCAATGGCACCCTGCTGGTGCTGTAATGTAGGCAACAGTATTCTGCAAGAGCTGAACGGAAAGCTACCACGGGCTCACTGCCGGAGCAGTAATCGGAGGCAACAATAGCTCTTCAAGAATAAACGGAACGCTCAGTGGTAACGGAGGCAACAGTGCTCTGCAAGAGTTAACGGAAGGCTCATTGGTAACGGAGGCAACAGTGCTCTGCAAGAGTTAACGGAAGGCTCAGTGGTAATGGAGGCAACAAGCTCTGCAAGAGTTAATGGAAGGCTCAGTGGTAACTGAGGCGACAACAGCACTGCAAGAGTTAATGGGAGGCGACACGATGAGCAGGAACTGGACAGCTGGGCCGGATCTCAGCTCAGGAACGTCAGACAAGCCGGGTCAGGTCACGGAGCAGGAACGTCAGCCAGGCCGGGTCGAATCACAGAGCAAGAACCAGAAATGTATTGGACACTAATGCTTTGTTAGAAAATTAATATTGGAAGAAGATTTTTGTGAAATTTCAGACTTTACGTTATCTGATGTTGATATAGAACACCTAAAAACAGAAGCATTCTCATCTATGAGCATCCATTTAGATGTAGCAATGACCAGTGATTTACAAAGAACAAGGGAACCTGGATCAATGCATGTCTATATCTGCTCTTTCCTTTCTTGACCTTTGTTATACTCATGATTTGGAATACTTACAGAGGGAAAGTAACCCAGAAGCTACATAAGTAGTTGAGCCATCAAAGGTTAAGAGGCATTGGGCATATAGACACAAATCCGATTTCTATCCCATACAACACAAGGGTTTGTGTGTAGATGCCTTTCAGTCAGCAGTTGAGGAAGAATTGATTTTACTCCTAGAGTATTTAAGCAAATCCTGTTATTTTAGACAGAATCTTAAAAAAGGAGAATTACAGGCTTTAGAAATCTTGTCATCAGACAAGTCTATAGTAATCCACAATGTAGACAAAGGAGGATGCATAGTTGTTTTAGATTGTGAGGGCTATTGTCAAGATTCACTTAGGCAACTTCAGGACACACATTCTTATTCTGTCCTTAACAAAGATCTCACAAAACTGTTTTCTAGATTGGTATCTAGATTAATTGATGAAGGTGTCATGACGGGAATACTGACACAAAAAGAATCTGATTTTTTTAAAGTGAAACATCCAGTGACCCATATATTTCATCATCTTCCCAAATTCTACAAGGAGACTAGGCTGCCTATGGGGAGACCTGATGTCTCTGGTATAGCTTCTCTGAATGAGAATTGACTAGATCTTGTGGATATATTTACAGCCACTGGTTTTGCATCTGAGCTGTACCAGAGACTCAGGACATAGTCTAAAGGGGTGGGCGAAAGGTCACATTGTGTTCCCGTGGTTGTCTGCTTTTTCACAGGAAAATCCACTTTAAATACAGTGATTAAAATCTCTGATGTTTTCACCCATTCTTCACTATTTTTTTCAATGGGTATAAAGTTTTCACCCCTTTATTAAGGTGCTTTCCCCTTTTTACTATAAAAATGTGGCATTTTCCACAAAGTAAAACTGCTATCACTATGTGCAAGTTTAATAACAATAAAAGGAGGACCTGGAAGGCCCGTTATGTGTCCAGTGAGTCTGAGGAGGAGGAATAACCACTACTGCCAACATGAAAGAGTCTGGATGCCCTGACCCAATACTGGTCAGTCCTCCTATATCACCCTTAGGGATCTTGGGGAAATGTATCTCACTGGAGGAAGAAGATGCTAGAAGTGTGAGCATAACAAGTCAGCTGCTTGTGCCTGCTGCCAGTACTGTGCCTGCTGCCAGTGCTGAACCTGCTGCCAGTGTGTCTTGTAATTCTTAGGAGGGGCGGTAGATGATGCCACGTGTAACAGCAGGGCACCCTAAGTCACACTTGCCAGCCCCAAGCAGTTCCACCAATAGTACTACAGCTTGATCAGAGTGTTAGGAGTGAAGGAGGGGGTGATCATTATATTACTAGTGACTGTGAGGAGGAAGAATCATGGGTTGAAATTGATGTGGTTGATGTTAGTAGCAGTAACAATGATGGTGAAGCAGCTGGTGGAACTAGCGTTAAGGGAGTGATAGGGGAAGTAATGCAGAGCATCCAGACTAGCAGTCACATGAGCCTATACCATTCCTATGACCTTGGGAGCCCCCCTTCTCCACATGGCATCGTCCAGGTGGAACTTGATCCTGATGAAGGCAGAATTGTTACCTAGCAGCAATAATACCATCACCACATAGAGCACAGATCAGCTGCCTGCATCTGCCACTAGTGCTGCCAGGCCTTCTTTAGGCCAACAATAACTGGCAATTGTGTAGGGGACCCTCTGTCACATTTCCCATCACCTTCTCCAACCGGTGAGATGTCTGTAATAGAGCAGAAGCACGGAGGGACTGGTGGTGGTGGTGATTATGATGGTGGAGAATCTGGGGTGGAAGATACATTAATGGCCTTTTTAGGATGGGAATGGGCACCACCACCAACAATGAGCTTTTGGAATTTTAGGAGTTTGTTACTGCTCAAATTCCTTCTGGTACCGAGTTGCAAGGGCAGCAGGATGCTGAGGAAGAGGATAGTTTGCCACAGACCACCATGGACACACTGGGAATGTGTCACAGTATCACGGTGCCCGTGCTAATGCTGGCAACATTTTGTCAGTTTTACTTCCTGATGACTCTTATTGGTTGATGTGGCTTTGCCCTGCCCAGTATTTGTCCTTAAATACCGGGCCTTGTCACTTCTCTGGTGCCCTTTCGTGGTGTTTCCATTGCCAACGCTTTTTCCAGTTATTCGTGTGATCTCTGTGTATTACCCGGACTGCCTGACTACTCTGTTGTATCCGTTCCTGCTCTGTGTACCAACCCGGACTGCCTGACTTCTCTGCTGTCTCGTTCCTGCTCTGTGTACCGACCCGGCCAGGCTGACATTCCTGCTCTGTGTACCTACTCGGATTGGCTGACGTTCCTGCTCTGTGTACCAACCCGGCCTGGCTGACATTCCTGCTCTGTGTACCGACTCGGATTAGCTGACGTTCCTTCTCTATGTACCAACCCGGCCTGGCTGACGTTCCTGCTCTGTGTAACGACTCGGATTAGCTGACGTTCCTTCTCTATGTACCACCCCAGCCTGGCTGACATTCCTGCTCTGTGTACCGACCCAGTTTGGGCTACATTGTCCGTGTATCAGGGCCTGCCTGCGGTCCCATCCTGTATTCGGTTTGGGGCTGTCATCCGGGTTCCTCTCTGTCCTCGGACAGAGTCTCTGTTGCCTCATTGCCACTCAAGCAGTCTAGTCTCAGTAAACCTGTCACTTACTGTGTCGCGCGGGTGACACTCCGGTGTGAGTCATCCATCTGGTTGTACCACGGTATGTTTGACCTTTTTTCCTGTTATAAGTTGAGGTTGGTCTTACTCTGGGTGCCTCAGGCTGTTCTCACTATCTGGCAGTTGACATTGGTCTGAGCGTTCATTAACCCCTTCGGGGAAGGTGCCATCTGCCACCGAATTCTAGTCATTGCAGTCTCCGTTGGATGTTCCTCCGGGCATACAGGTGCAGTCCTCCGTTACTGCTACGGCAGTCCATAAGCTTGTCCTGGGCCTCTGTTTACTCCTGTGGCATTACTTGCTATTCGGTCACTCTCTGCAGAGTGAGAGTCTTGAGGGCCTTGCGCTATTAGGGCCTGTCAGTCTTCCTGGCCTAATAGTAACCATTTCACTGCTGTCTCATTTGAGTATCACACAATCTTTTACCTGACCTGTGTCAGTATATTATTGTTGCTGATTTGTACATATATTGGACCCGTGTGGGTAATTATTACTGTAATCTGTCTGTGTTCTGATGCATCTCGTGGCCATGAGTCACTTTTGGGCACGAGGTTGCAATATGTCGCTGGCCCTTGTTTTGTACTGTTTGAGGCTGATAGCTCCACCCACCTACTTCCTGAGTTGCCTTTTAAAAAGGGAACTGGATTTCTATCCAGTTACCCTTAGGTTTTGTTCCATGCAGTTCTTGTTCCTGTTGTTCCTGTATCCTGTGTATGACTATCCATTTTGGTGCTGACCTGTGGCTCTGTCTGACCATTCTACCTGTGCGGTCCTTTGGCTATAGACATCCAGTCTGGTGCAGACCTGTGACTCTGGCTGACTACCCCGCTCCGTGTATGACCCTGGCTTGTCTGACTGCCAACCTGAAGCTGACCTGGGGCTCTGTCCAACTATTCTCTCAGTGTTGCCTACTAGCATTGGACATCCTATCTGGTGCAGACCCGTGGCTCTGGTTGACTATTCACTCCCTGTATGACCCTGGCTCGTCTGACTATCCTAACTGGTGCTGACTGGTGGCTCTGTCTGTTCACTCTGCTGTGTTCCCCGTTTCCCACAGACACCCATCCTGGTGCGGTCCTGGGGCTCTGGTAGACTCCAGCCCTACTGACTGCAGGTGTGAGTCAGTGTCTCCATTGTTGCAATTCCTTATTGGAGACAAGCTTTTCCTAACTGACTGCAGGCTTGAGTCAGTGTTCTCCGCAGTAGCTACCTAGAGGGAGACTTTGGTCATATCCAGTACTCCACTTGCTCCATTGAGACTACCAGTTGGCTCTGTCCTAGTCTCCAGCAGTTATGGTTGACCCATTGACAGACTCCTATTTCTGATAAAGTATCTGGCCTTTTCCATCACACTCTGCTTATTCTCGTTATTCGAGCTTTTGCATTACTACCTATTATTTTAATAAAGGTGATTTTAACTATACCTTCTGACTCCTTGTCTTGCTTGATAACAGTAACAGAATGGGGTCAACAAGTGATAAAGGACTTCCCTTATTTACCACACACACTGTGCACATTACAGCTGCTGATGTGAGAAGCACAGTTCCTGCTCTCAAGAGAAAAATTTCTAGTAAGAACACTCCCATGATTTTGGAGTATTGGCAGGTAGAGAAGCATTATTTGTCAACTTGTTATTTTCTCCACATATACCTGAAGTGGTGGGGGCTAGTTATTGTGCTGCCTCAGATGCATCATTGGAGCTAGTTGTGGCAAGTGACGCAATCATCATCCATTACCCGTGTTACTGCTGTTGTTGATCCCATCTTCTTTGCACTGCCTAATCATCCTGCTTTTTAAATAGCTCAGTAGCAACAGCAAGAACAGCAGTTGCCCATTCCGCAATTACATCAGGGCATTTGACAATGGTCAGTGGCCACTGGCCAACATGACTTGACCTTCTGGAACTAGGATTGTTCTTTAAAAAAAACACAAAAAAAACAAAAACAAAACAGAGACTGACAAAAAAATAAACAATTTTTGGGGACTTCTTTCTAACAAGCCTAAGTCCTACAAATCAATGTGTCCTTAGGGCCTGTGCAAACGAAGTATAAGTTCTACAAATCAATGTTTCCTCAGGGCTTGGGCCTAACACAAGTATAATTTCCTACAACTAATACACTAATGTGTATTGTACATAAGTGATTCAACTAACATTTTTAATAATGCATTTTTGTTTACCTTTTATATCTGTTCCTCTCTTGCATGATGTTTAAATTCCTTGGGATGCTTTTCACTTTTCTGGATGAAAGCCCGTTTTAATTGTTCGGCCCCATATGAACTTAATACGTTATTTTTGGGATGATTTCATTTTTTATTATTATTAATTTTTTATCTTTTTTTTATATGTATATTTTATGAGTGCTTTTAGAAGGGTATTATTGGAGATAAGTATTTCAGAACCAACTTAGACAAATTGTTGAATAAAACTTCACATGTATATTTGGAACAGTATCTTACAAGAATTCCAAAAAAAAAAATTACCCAATACATCAAAATATTCAAAATATTCAATTTTGGCCTTTTAGTTCAATATGGTATGATGAAATGTATTTATGTTTGTTTGAATAATGTTTCATTTATTTTCATAAACCATATATTTCCTATTGTGGTTGGCACTCAAAGGGTTAAATATGCATTTAAATCAAGGGAATGTTTGTTTATTCCGCAATTACATCAGGGCATTTGACAATGGCCAGTGACCACTGTCCAACACAACATGACCTGCCGGAACTAGGTCAGCATGGCATTTTTTTTCCTCAGAGCTTGTTCTTTAAAAAAAAAAAAAAAAACACAAAACAAAACAGAAGCCTGCAAAAAAATATACAATTTTTGGGGACTTGTTTCTAACAAACTTATGTCCTACAAATCAAGGTTTCCTTGGGGCTTGTGCCAAACAAGTCTTATTTCCTACAAATCAATGTTTCTCAGGGCTTGGGCCTAATATAAGTCTAATTTCCTCTAACTAACCAACATTTCCTCAGGGTCTGCATCATTAGTAATAAGTCGAAGTCCTCCAAATCTTCCTCAGCAAAATATTCTGTCTCTTCAAGTATCAGTCTACCCCAGTCACAGCTTACAACAGGGGGTTCCTGTCTCTGTCATGTTACATACCAATCAACTCATTGTTGTCTTCAGTGTTCTTTTTATATTTTTTTATACTGGAACAGGTGGTGGTAGTGGAACTTTTGATGGGACCATGACAAACTGCATCCCTGGGTAGAGAGGGATCATAATCATTTATTGCACATGCTGCAGCAACCATGGTGGCAGGTCGTTTTTGAACTACTACTTTACTCCAACATCTCTGCACTGCTCCACCTTTCATTCTCCCCCTGCCCCTTGTGCATTTGCTGGACATTACTCAACAACTGTGTGTTTTTTTAAGCTACATTAAACAACACAATTAATGGAATGGAATGTATTTCCTTAGCCCTCAAAGACATTTGTGTCTTCTGCTGTCTATAAATTCTGCCTCAGTCATGTCAGGCTCCAACTCAGCTGTTTGTCACCTAATAAATATATACAGTAATGTACAAACGTTTTAGGCAGGTGTTAAAAATGTTGTAAAGTTAGAATGCTTTCAAAAATAGACATGTTTAAAGTTTATTTTTATCAATTAACAAAATGCATAGTGAGTGAATAGAAGAAAAATCTAAATCAAATCAATACTTGGTGTGTCTACCATTTGCCTTCAAAACAGCATCAGTTCTTCTAGGTAACTTGCCCACAGTTTTTAAGGAACTTGGCAGGTAGGTTGTTCCAAACATCTAGTTGAACTAATCACATTTCTTCTGTGGATTTAGGCAGCCTCAGTTACTTCTCTCAGGAGAAGGGGAGGGAAGGGGGAACTTTCATTGCCAATATCTCTCAAACCATAGCGGTTTGAGAGATGGTGTTTGTGGCAATGATAATATTTTTTAACCTCTACAAATCTATTAAAATAAAATTTTGGACATTACTAACTTTAAGTTTACTAAAAATTGAAATATTTGGCTAAATTGACTCAAACATAATGCTACAATTTCATACGTAAAATAGGAGCAATAATAAGGTTAATGATCAATGTGGATGATTTACAAAGCTGTAATGTTTATCTAATTATCACGTAACTGAATATGTATTGCCCAGGTAATAAATGATAGACAGCCTATGAGTCAATGCCACTATGTGCATTCCCCTTTTGGTGATGTGTTTACTGTCCATTTTCTTCAAATATTGTACATCAAAGTTTAATGAGGCACCTCTGCAGAGTTTTTCAGTGCTCCGGCAGCTGATTGTCTTTCCTGTGTTTGATCCAGTCCTCCTGGATGTCACTTGTGGGTTTTTGCTCCTCATGGCTTTCCAACTTTTTTTGGAGCATGACTAGGCCCCTTCCTCAGAGTAAATAGATTGTATAAAAAATGTCCGATCTTTAGTAGTGCTATTTGTAGTGCTGGATGTTTCACTCATAGAGAGTGGGGCATTTCTATGATGCTCTGTTGTTGTCCTCATACAAACTCAGTAAAAGTGATCTCTCATATATTAAAGCACTTCCCTACATCTTGATAATATGGGGATTCTCCTATTAATTGGTGAAAGTTCTTTTGTGTATTGTACATAAGTGATTCAACTAACATTTTTAATAATGCATTTTTTGTTTACCTTTTATATTCGTTCCTCTCATGCGTGATGTTTAAATTCCTTGGGATGCTTTTCACCTTTCTGGGCCCCATATGGACTTAAATTATTTTTTGATGATTTCATTTTTATACAGTTTTTATCTTTTTTTAACATGTATATTTTATGAGTGCTTTTAGAAGGGTATTATTGTTGATAAGTATTTACGGACCAACTTAGACAAACAGTTGAATAAAACATCACATGTATATTCAGAACAGTATCTTACAAGAATTCTGAAAAAACAATACCCAATACATCAAAGTTTTCAGTTTTGGCTTTGTAGTTCAATATGGTATGATGACATTTATTTATGTTTGTTTGAATAATGTTTAATTTATTTTGATCTTAATAGACCATGTTTCTTATCGTGGTTGGTATTCAAAGGATTAAAGACTCATTTAAATCAAGGGAATGTTGGTTTATGCCCTATAATGCAGATGGTTTGATCCAGAATTTTGCACTTTACTTTTAATCATAAGGCCCATTGAAATAGACCTGGGTCAAATGCACTACACTTTAAAAATAATAACAAGATATTCCAAATATTCTCATTGATTTAAATGGGGCATTTAACCACTTAAATGCTCTCACAGATATGTGTTGTAGACCACTCTAGCAATCAAGGGGTTAAAGATCCCATTTACACCAGTGGACATTTTAATTTGCCCCCTATAGTGCAGATGATATGTCCCAGAATTATTCAACTTTCTTTTATATATAAGGCCCATTAATTTTAAGTAAATACAAATGTTTTATTATGCATTTTTCCCTTACCTGGCATGCTATTTTTGATATATATATATTTAATCCCTAATGGACCAGAGAGTTTAACTGTTAAATTAGATGTGAAAACGAAAAATGTGTAAATTTTAGACAAAACATGTTATCAATTAATCATTATGAAAGTGCCAGTAAATTCATAATTTATATTCATGGATTATATGATTTTCTAACATAGTTTGCACTGAAAAAATGTATTATAAAATTCATCTTATGTGTGCTTAGAATTAAACAATACTTAAGCTATTCCTTTTGGAAAAAAAAAAAAATAGAGACTGAAGTTAAAGGAGAAATATACCCCTTGGAATAAATTGGTCTGATTCTGTTTAACCATTACACTGCTAAGGATGTGGATACCCGCATCCTTAGCAGGTAGTTTAACACTGCTGAGGATGAAATCTTTCACTTTAAAAATGTAAGACAAAAAATGGCTTTTCCTGCAGGGTGAGAAATGTTTAATTAAAATTTAAATTTTCCACTTTTTTCTGCTTAGCTTATTGTATTGAAGTCAATGGTAAGGCTAAATTCCCACCCACCTCCATGTGGCAAGTGTCCCTTCTTTTCTCACAGGGATAATATAAAAGGTTTGTCAGGTTCTTGCAGCATGTCATTCTGTTTTGTGAGAGATAGAGAAAGCACTATATTTTTGAGCTGGAGAAGCAATTAAAGAAAAGTTGTAGTGTAGTTTAGGAAGTCCTGAAGGCAGGAAATGTGTTCTCTGTGTTAGGGAGGGTCTGGGGGCCCTCTAGGAAATTTACCCAAAATACCCCATTTTAGTTGACTGAGACAGACTCTGTGGAGAGTCTGTGGTGTGTGAAGAGTGCAAAGGAGATTAATTCCTAAATACACCAAAATATTGTGTGACTGAGAATAAAAATTCAGCTATGATCCAAGTTCCTTCTAGATAGCTGTTTTCTGTGTTAAGGGAATTGGAGGGAGTGTAAAGGGAGAAATGGAAATTTACCACAAATACTCCAAAATCTTGTGTGACAGAGACCGAGAGGACACATGCAGCTGTGATCCAAGTTCCTTCCTGAGCTGGCTTAGCCTCTGTCACTGGCTGACTGACAACATGACAGCATGTTAATATTCAACAGACAAAGAGGGGCCAACATATTTAGTTAGGTCTATCATCACTTCTACTAAAAAAATGAAGATTGCATTGACATTAGGAGAGAGAGAAAGCAGCAACTGAAATCATCTTGACACTAACTAAAGACAAAGGAGGAATAAACAGTTGCAAAGGGAGTATGCTTTTCTTCTTATTATTTGTCAACAGTAACTTCTTTAAATTAAAAAATATAGAAAACAAAACATTTTAAATAGTTTGATTGGTAGGGGACAGAGACAGGGACCCTGACGTGAGCTGTGACAGATACTAGAAGATATAGAGTACTGTGAAAAGGCAATACATCACACAATCAGTTTTGTTGTGTATTTCACTGTTAAAATGCACACACTAGTTTAATAATGTCCAGCAAATGCAAAAGGGGCAGGGGACAAGTAATGAGCAGGAACAGTGCAGGGCACTGATAATAAAGTTGTAATCCAAAAACTGACTGCAGCCATGGTTGCTGCAGTGTGTGTATTAAATTATGATTATGATCCTTTTCCTCCTAAGGAGGCTGTTTGTCAAAATCCTATAAAAAATTCCACCACCACCAGTTATATTAATAAACCATCTAAGAACATTGAAGAGGATGAGACACATTTTATTGTTGATGGTATAACAGAAGAA